>JAWWEE010000001.1:9374972-9400959 GCA_035221455.1 Xenops minutus
TCTATTCTATTCTATTCTATTCTATTCTATTCTATTCTATTCTATTCTATTCTATTCTATTCTTCTATTCTATTCTATTCTATTCTATTCCATTCCATTCTATTCTAGAGTTGGCTATGTTAGAGAAGGAAATTCAAGCCATCTCAGAGCACCAGATATCTGTGAAGCCACCAAGAAAGGGGGTCACTGAACACAAAGGTGCCCACTTCTGGACTGTGTCAGGTGTGTAGCGCATTCAGTGCCTGCTTCCCTCCTACCACCAAATCCACCCATTGCACGGGGGAAGGTGTAGCTCTGGGACAGCTTGGCCTGCTGTCAACAGTTTCCCTGCCAGGGAACACAGTTTTCCCTCTGCAAACAGTCAGGGCAGGGCCAGTGAAGGCCACACATCAGCACAGTGGGCAAGTGGGTGCTCTTGACTGCTGTGGGGGAACATTTGTGAGGTCTGGCCATGACAGAGGTGCGAGGGATGTGTGGGTTTTGGAAAGGCAGGTCCTTGGATGGGTGTGGTGACACAAAATGCTCCTGTTGCTCTGCCTGGCTGGGGACCACCCTGTGCTGCCTGTCCCAGGAATTGAAAGGGGCTTCCTGGGGCCTGCCAATAGAGGAGTGAGTATAACCTGATGCTTCAGTAAACACTCTGACTCTTCCCTGGGTTTGAAGTGGACAATGAGGGTTAAAGTTTAGGATTTGTTAAAGCATTTTAAAGCAAATAAATGAGTGAGATCAAATTCATAACCCATCCTTTCTACTGGAGAATGTTTCTGCATTTTGTTTTCTTGCATCTGAATAAGGAAGCCCTAAGGGTAAAAATTTAGACTTCAGAAACATGCAGGGTTTAATACTTGCAATAATAGGGCTTTTTCCTGAAGCCTCTGAAATAGATGCATTTAACCTCCTAGAAAATAATTGCAGCCTTCAGTATGTAATAAACATTCTTTTTATTTAGCTCATGCAGTACTTTTCCTTGACTTTTAAAGTATAAATAGCTACACAGAGGAAAAGATTTTTAGGAAATGCAGTTTATTTCTGAAAACTCGAAGAATAGAAATGACATATTACTGGAGCAAATTCTCCTGTGCCGAAAATACAGGAATCCTATCAAAACTGTTTACTATCAGAAGAAACTGTTGGCTTTTTGCAGGATTTTTAGCTTTCTCTTATATGAGCAGGCCTTGGCTGTATTTAATACTTTGGTTTTCTTTCAAAAGGGTGGAACAGTTTATTAAATATTTTCTGTCTCATGCTCTTCTGTTTGCAATAAAATTTCACTAATAAGCAACAATGTTCTCCATTCAAATCTGCTACTGAGTCTTTCAATGTGTAGTGACCAAAAGTAAGTCCTTCAGAAACAGAGCTCATAAAGTGTTACTTGTATCAAAACTATTCCCAAAGTAAATAAATGTCTGTTTCATCTTAAACCTAGAAATGCAGCAAGGTTTGACTACTGCATATGGTAAAATTGAGACTGAAAATAAGTGAATGGCTGATGTCAATATTAAAATACCCTGTGGTTTCATGAACTGAGGATATTGCTCAGAAGCCACCAATCTTTCTGTAGGTTGGCTTGCAACAAAATGGGAAAGGATAATTAGGATTATATTTTTTAGTCTCTACCCCTGAACTAGTTGAATTTTCTAATACTCTTATTTTCAGTGCAAGAGTATCTACTCCTGGTTTTTAAAAGAATTGCCACCTGACAAAAATATTTGGGCTTATTTATGGTTTAGGGAATTTAAACAAACAGAAGACTCGGCTATCTTTATTTCTGTTTATGGCCCTATAGGCTGTATAGACAGTGAGTGTGTAAGAAGCCCTGCAAATAAACTGCAAATTTGAAGAAAGTGAGTTTAATATACTATCTTTTTAAAAAATGTCTTGTTACTTCAGTGGATGGTTTTAAAAAAAAGATTAATCAGATTGTTTCTTGTGTTGAATATGTTCTTAACTGGTTGCTATGACAATTGTCTTCCATTTTGTTCTTTCCCTCTAGGCTTATCTCTTTTTGATTCTATAGAGGGAGTTTACCAAGGTAAGAATTAAGTAAGAATTAAGAAGTTTCTCTTTTTTTTTTTTTTTTTTATTCTGTACTTCAAGGATTTTTTATTTTTGGGGGGAAAAAAAAGTTACAATCAAAGCTTTAAATTTCTGGTGTGTCCTGCTTCTGCCTTTTAAGGTTTACAAGTGAATACAGGATTTTAGTCTTTACAAAAGATATATGCAATAATTTTTCACTTAAGAGAAACTAAATGTTCTTGTCATCAATGAAACCTCTAATGACTATGAAAATTATTTTTTTTTAAGAACTTAAAGTAGAAAATGCCACATCCACAGAGTCGACAGTATCTCTGCAGGATAGTTTCAGTGACTATCTTACACAGCTGCCCAGCAGGATTTTCAGTGGTGTGATTATGCAGAGAATCTTGCAGAAATCTATTTTTAAAAACTGTTTGACAAAAAGTTGGAGCTGGAAGGAAGAATAAAGCCTGGTTTTACACTTTTCTAAGCCAGATATAGTTGTTTCTTGTTCTCAAATGTTTAAAGCATGGATACATTAAAGTTTGATGTGATGTTTTAATTTGATTTCTCTGAAAGCACTTGAAACAATTTACCTAAATAATTTTGTAAGCAAAACGCTTTTAGCAGGTTTGGGGATCATATTACTAAGTGTAGGAAGGATGTGGTTCTGCAGAGAGTCTTCTTTAAGCTTCTTGAAGATGGGTGAAAGCAAGAACAGTTTAGTCTGTCCTTTCTTGTGTAGGTAGGGAAGGTGTGCTGTCAGATTCACAATTCTGAAGAATGATAAAAAAGTTTTTTCAACAATTCCTTCATTCTTTTTGTTTATAAGACTCAACTGTGCACTTGTGTCATTCTTCTAGTCTATTGTTCTTACATTTCATGTGGTCTTTTAAACTGAGAATAAGCTAGCTGTTCTTTGGGCTGAAAATCTTCTTTACTGTTTTTCTTTGTGATCTTTACCTGACCTTCCTTAGCATCTTCACCTTCAGATCAAACTTATTCCTGCAAATAGTGAAGATATATTAAAAAAGGAAGTAAAATAAATGTCATTTAACATCTGATACAAATGGATTGGAAAGTATGTCTAGTAAACTAAAATATTCTTATATTTATCAAAAATTCACTTAAGTTCTGTAGGCTCTGGCTCATTTACTACCTCTTCTTGGATTCATTTTCCTAATATGCCTGGGAAATTTTTAGGATAAGAGCATAAGAATAGTCATACTGTATAATACTTCAGTTCAGTGAGGTAGGATTTGACAGTGGCCATTAGTACATGTGGATTGAAGCATACAATAATGACATTATATGCAAAATTTCTTCACAAACTCCAAAAGTTTGTGGCTCAAGGACTATCTGTATCAGAGGTTATTTCTTTTCATATAAAGTAAGACAAATTTTTTCTCTCATGCATTTAAAATGTAGGGGGCATCTGAATTTTAAGTATTCACATCATCCTGCTTCAGGAAATTCCATGACTTAATGGGGAGAGGATGCTTTGTTTTGTGTTTTGCACTCAACACCTGCCAACTTTCCTAGTTCTTATGTAGGAAGAAAAAGTAATTTCTTCAGAATTCTATTTATGCCACTCATGATTTTAGTGATCTCTATTGCATCTTCTATTATTTTTAACTTTTCAAGCTCAGGGGTCCTAGTTGATTAAATTCCCTTGTAGAAACAATTTCATACCTTTTACATCCTTGTTGTCCCTGCCTGAACCTTTTTCACTTCCATGTTACTCTTTCCAGGTTGCAGAAAATCAGACTTGTACACCGTTTGGAATGGTGTGTGTATTACAGATTTGTGCAGGGGTGTAACACTCTTGCTCTCTTTTCTATTTGTTCTTTCCTCACCCTCTGCCAAGCAATCAGTTTAAAACTTCTGTCCCTCCAAGTTCTCATTTCCAAAGAGGAAGAACCATCTTAGAGTTGATCATTTCATATAGCAAGCTAGAATTATTTTTGTACAACACATCACATTTACCTATCTTGGATGTCAGCTGTCATTACCATTAGTTGCTGTCTCCTGTGGTAGGTCTTTTGACTGGTTCACTCCTACTTATTGTGCACCACCATCCTTAATAACTCAGTGTCATCAGCAAACTTTGTTATGCCCTTTTGCCAGATCACTTAGGAATATGCTGAAAAGCAAAAGCATATAACCCTGGGGACTTTTCTTTGGCTACGAAAACTTCCCATTTATTCATACATTTTTCCTTTCTTTTGACCAATTATTTATCTATGACAGTAACTTTTCTCTTATTTCAGGACTGTATATTTTCCTTGAGAGCCTATGGTGAGAGCTTTTCTGAAATCCTCGAAGATTAACAAGACCTCTTTTATCCATGTGCCTTTGACTCCTTAAAAAAAAAATAAAAATCTAACAATCTGTGAATCTGGACTTCCCCTGCAAAGTGTGTGTTGATTTTTATTTTCCCATTTTTTGCAGCAGTCCATCTGTTCCTTGGTAACACTTCTAGTCATTTTCCTGGTAGGTTTATCAGTTTGAAGTGTCATGGATGTCAGATCCTCAAACCTTTTGATTAGATGTTTGGTCCCATCCCAGCAACCACATGGAAATGCACAGAAGTTACATACCACCACTAGTAGACAAGGTATTTCATTCCTGAATTCCAGGTAAATTGTTTTCTAAGTATCATTTAACCCTGGCAATTTGTTGCTGTTCATTTAATCCATTCAGTCCACAATCCATTCTATCTGTGCTTTGAATTAATTCAGATCTTCTGCTGAGAAAGACTAAAGGGAGATCCAATTCTGAAGTCAAATACAGAAAAACAAAATACCAAAAAATCATTTAGTCTTTCTGCTCTCACCTTGTATTTTGCCAGTTCTGGCCCCCAAATGTTCTTCACAGATTTCTGCTATGATGTGTTGTAGGAAAGGATATGTTTTTTTGATGATATGGAAGAGCCAATGATCTCATTGCTCTTAGAAATATTAAATATATACTGCATTATCTCAATTCTTCATTATAAAGAGTCTTTTAATAGCTCTTTATCTGAAAAAAAAAAATTATATGGTTTGTAGATATTTGGGAGAAAATGCAAGTTAGTGAAAAGCCAGAAAAGGAGTGTTTCTCTCTGTTCATGTAACACTACCAGTTAATCTATGTGTCAATGAATTTGGAGTGTCAACAGTGCTGCAGGTCTTTCTCATATATGTTGTAGAAAGTTGCATTACAGATATTCATTTTGTGTTCAAATTGTTCTTCACACTGAGTTTTTCAAACAGGGCATTTGTTCTCAGATATTTTGGAAAACCCCAAATCCCTCCTCTCAGCTGGCAGAAGAATACAAACTGGTTTTATTTCCAGCATAGTTTTGGGCACATTTTGAGTTACAAATCTTGCAAGTCCTAAAACAATGCCTTACCAGTTTTCCTATGTAATAATAACCTGCAGAGGCCCTATGGATGGTACAATCTGCTCACATGTTGGGTGGCCCTTCCCCTTCCCAGGGTGGGTGAGACCCATGAGGTAGCTACTATTGGCACCAGAGCAAGGTAACACCAAGGAATCCATGAGTGGTGCATGTCTCTATGAACACAAGTCATTTTGCCATGCTGGAAACCATAACATAGAATCACAGAATCATGGAATCATTTTGGCTGGAAAGGATCTTTGTAGGTTATCTAGTCCAACCGCCCTCTCTTGAGAGTTCAGGTGCAGGAACAGATTTGAGTCTTTATTAACACTGTCCTACATAGGTAAGCGAAGGACACTATATATTTAGGGATGCACCTTCTTGCTTATATCATACAACTGTCCTGTTTTACTGCTCCAAAGAAAGGCTAGATTTTTCTCAGAGCTGCTTTCCACAGTTGAAAGGCTTAGATCTTAGAGAACTGTTTTATTTTTTCTTTGCTGAAGTTAAATTACTTAAATTGACACCTTTCAGAACCTATTTCTCCTATTTAAGTGTCCTCTGTGGTAGTTCTTTGTTTCTTGTGTGAGCATTATCCCAGATTTGCTGTAGACATTGTAACAAAGAGTAGGCAGCTGTAGCTGTGCTTTTCTAATGTCAAACAATCTCTGTCAGCATGCCTGTTCTTCCTGTATAGATTATTTTAGTTTGTGTTTGGTTTTCTGTTCATAGTGGAGCCACAAGGGATATAACACTACCCCACCTGCAATGTCTAAACCCTTGCAGAGCTGAGTTTCTCAGTATGCCTGTAGAAAACCAAAACATGCAAATCCCATATTGGATGGCTAGCACAAATAGGGTTGGTTTCCACAGCACAGCTTTGAACAATTCTAAGTATTCCTGTCATGTCGCATTTTATATAGCATTGCCATTATACATGGAATTCATTTAGACATCTCAGAGGTGAACATAATGGATGTCATGATGAGGAATTAAAAACCTTTAGGAATGCTTGCTGGCCCTAGTGAGATCAGAAATACAAAGAATCAATTAATAGCTCTGCCAGTCAGTCTATCATGCAGATCTCAGTAAGGGAGTTATAGAAAGCATTTTTGTCCAGGTAACAATCACATCTTCTCTGAGAGAGCCTAGGAAAATTCTCCTTACTTATTTCTTCTTAAATGAAGTGTATATTTTACATGCTTGCTTTCTTATTGCATTACTAATTAACTTAAAAAAAAAAAACTGAAAAAGAGAAGACACAAAAAAAACCAGGACAACAACAATAACAAAAAAAAACAAAAAAATCCCTCCCAATCAAATTTGCTTCTAATGCAAAGTTTCCCCAGTCTGCACCTGGCTCCTGGTGAGCTGGTGAGTTTATGCCTTTGCTCAGGCTCAAGGCTTCTACTGAGACCTGAGGTCAAGTGAGAAAAAGGGGCAGGACTTCTGCTTTTCTAAAATTTGCTCCACTAAATTTGGAGTTCTCATGATTTTGATTCACAGCCCTTTAAATAGATGGAAATTATGCTTACAGGAGAGCAAGGTAGCAGCTCCTGCTCACACGAGTGGGATCACAGTCCTGGGAACCAAGTCAGCAGCCAGAAGGCAGCAGGAGCTCATTTTTTTCTGGGAAAAATGTGTTCCTTGCCCCTGCAGGAGGCCGAACATTTAGCTGAGTGCTGAGTTCAGCAGGAGCTGGGAAACAGAAGCAGCTCCTTTCTACAGGGAGGAGAGGCTGCTGTGCAGCGGGGTGGTGACAGCTGAGTCCCAGGAGAGGCCCTTCCAATGCACCCGTAGGATTGCAGCCACAGCAGCATTCCCCAAATGAGTGCTGGCACTGTGGAGTGAAAAAGTCTGCATCTATGTCCCAGAAAAGGTATTGTATTCCTACTCATTACTGAGGGGACCCACATAATGGCTTCCTAGAAACACATTGTGCTCTATACTCTGCTTCACATGATGTTTATTGCACAAAACCCATGGTAAGTTAATGCTAAGCCATGCAAAAGTAGTTGTGTGATGTACATGATAGAGAGATTTCTATTTCCAAAGTAAATTGTGACCTTTTTAGACACGTAGAAATTTCCTCAAAGTGTTCCATATAGATTTTTAAAGAAGTTAAGTCAGAATGTGGATCCTCAAGTGACTGTGCTCTCCTGCCTCTCTTCTTCTGGCCATGCATAAATGGCATCTTGCAATGACATGCAGAAACTTGGCACTTGTTATAACCTCTGTTCTAATTCAGGTAGATAGTCCTTCCAAATCCTGGTTTCTCAGCAGGGCAAGATAACTCTGCAAGTCGTCCCATGGTATTGGAAGCTGTAAGGATTAATAAAAGCTAAGCTGTGAAGCAGAGAGCGTTCACAGGATAGATGTTTTATTATGTTTCATTTAATCTGGTATACAGAATTGAAAGGAACATGAGATGGTGGCCTTATAAATCATACCTAGTCACCAATTCCTCCATGTGCTGGCAGGTGGCACACTATGATGGCAGAGGTGGCTGGATTGGTCGCTTCCTGGTGCTGCAGGAATTCTGCCCAGTGATGCTTATGTCACAGGTAAGTAAAACTTGTGCAATAGAATCTCATTTTGGAATTAAGCAGGAAGGTAAATTGAGCTTTGAGCAGGAAAAAAAAATAGTTCTGACTTGAGTATATAGATTTTTCTAGAGTGGGATTTAAAAAAAAAAAAAAGTAGGTCAGTATGCTTTGTAAATCTTTGTTCAGTTCCTCTATAGAACCTCTGATAGCAGTCTTTTTTAAGGTACTTTCTCAATTTTTCTACATTGGATGTTAATTTTCACTTAAAAGAATTCATAAACATTCATGTCTTTCAATAGGAAAACTCATTTCAATTCCCATTCTTTAGCAAATGCTCACTTGCTAGTGTAGGAAAGGGAAACATTTATTTTAATCTTGTTTGTTGGCTTTCAAATAATCACCCTGGTAATATTTGCAGGAGACTTGCAAATCTTAGCAGTGGATTTTGTATGTTCTTTTGGTGGTTACTCTTGTGGATCTATATAAAAGCATCAATAGCTATTCTTCAGCCTTTTACTGAAAACTTTTTTTCCTGCTTTTTTACTGTAAGTAAGAAAGATTGACCTAAATATTTCCTTCATAGGAGACTGTAGAATGTGGGACATGCAGGGCCCATTGCAGCATTTCTTAGGTATTCTGAATTGATTCAAATGATTCATTAAGCCCTCAAACAGCAAAATAATTGGAGATGCTCTCAGCCCAAATAACTAAAATGAAAATCAACTCTAATGACATGATCGAATGTCTTGCCAAAACCATCATAATAATAAATGCTTCTACTTTGAATGACATGTTTTACTGTAAAATACTTTTAGTTAGAGTATTCCAGTGGTGTCACCTAGATTCCACCTTAAAGCTTTCATTTTGTCTTTTTCTATGTAGGTTATACAGCGAACAGCATTTGGATCAGAAATCTCATTGTGCATATTAATCTGAGGGGTATATTTTCACTTTTCATATGTGGGTTTTGAGACAATGATTTATAGAGGGATGGGATTTTTGGTACGTCCTCTATGAGTAGTTAGTATAATTGCCATGAATTTGGCCAGGTGTAGTTAAATAATGTTTCAGGCAAAGAACTAAGAGCAAAGCTTTTTACACAATAATTTCCTGGGTAAGGTTCAGCAAAATGAAAGCTCATCAGAAAGCCTGCTGGGATTCCATCAGCAAACACTTATTTGCTGTTGCTGGTACACCTGCTTACACAGTAATAATACACCAGTGAGTTAAGTCGCTATGCCAATGCAAATTAGCTTTATTTTGAATCAAACACTGGATTTTAAAACATATGATGAAATAATAAAAAAAACCCACAAACCACAAAAACCTGTAATGCCACTAGATGCATGCAGCAAACTGACAGGACTCAAAAATTAACTGCACATTTATTCTGGCCCTTTCTATTGTTGCTCTTTTGTATGCTGATATATCCCATAAGAGTACCCAGCCTATTTATAGTATATATCTGCAACATATGCTTTTCTCCTCTGCTATAACTAGATTTTCTTTAGCCAGAGCCTTGCCATCTGTGATTTTTTTTAATTTTTTTTTTTTTTTCAGAGATGGTCTTGTATTTCAGTTTTGGGAGAAATTGCTCAAAGTGGCCTTTTCAGTCTGTTTGTTTAATAAAATCTTTCCTTATCCTCAGATGGACTATGGTTTTCAAAAGACCAGCATTTCCTCTGTGTGCTTTTTTTTTTTTGGTGATGCAATTGTCAATCTTAGAAAAGGATCTAAAATTAAGCAATGAATTTCTTAGTGTCATGGACTGATTTCTGGTGTTTGATCTCTAAATATTTAAAAGAAGAAAAAAAAATCACCTCAGGAATAAAAGAAAAACTTATGAAAAGACTGATAGCAAAAACTTATTTTTATACCAGGGTTATCAGGATATCATGGGAGAATTCAGGTGTCCAAATCTCACTGAATTTCGACATTCCTTACAGTCCTTTGAAAACCTGAGCCATTGCCAGCAGGCACTCAGTGATCACAATGATGAAGTGTGGGATTTTGAACCTGAACAGAATAATAAGAATTCAGATGTCGAGCTATGTAACAACAATAGAGATCTACATTTTATCCTGTATTTCAATCTTCAGCGCTTTACAAATTTATTCAAACATTCTTTTCCCTTAAGTGCTTTTCTTTTGTTTCCAGGAACGAAGCACAGATCTACCCTGGATTCTGCCAGCACAGCTATTTCAGTCAGGAGTGTGAAGGGAAAGCTGTGGTGACAGAAGAGCAAGCAAGACACTTGTTCTGGCACTGAGGCCCCTGGCATCTTGTGTGAGCACACACGGAGGGTAACAAATGCTCAGGAAGTATCAAGCTTGCACATGGCTCAGTCAGCCTGAGAAAAGCCCTTTTTGCAGAGGGAGATGATTGCTAGTGCATTAGCAGGACCCTGTCATGTGTCCATACGAGTCTGTGTGGTAAAATCACACAGCTCTGGCATCACTCCTGGATTCTGGAGCCTGTGTTGTCTGCTCCACACACACTAGTTCATTCCAGCACTTCTCTTGAAGGAATCTGGGTTTGTTCTGGTGTTGAATCTGGTGTTGAAGAGGGTTGAATCCCTCTTTGTGAGTACTACTTTACTAACTCATGCAGAGGAGACTGTCAGATTTGGCCCTGTCTTCTCAAGATTACAATACCATCCTAGCAGACCCTACCCTCAGGCATTTCATTTTTCTTATAGAAGTATCCTGAATTATTTAAAAAAAAAACAACCAAACAAACAATCAAAAAAACCCTACAAAATAATCCTCAAAACAACAACGAAAAAATCCCAGGCTGACCTTGCTTTAACAGGGGCTTGAACTAGATGATTTCAAGAGGTCCTTTCCAGCCTCAACCAGGCTGATTCTGTGACACACTCTCTCTACCTTCATACAAAGGTGTGTCTGTCAGGACAGCAATACCAAAACTGCTGTTCCATCCGCTCTGGAATGGTTTTGCTATTGATGGCTGGACTAGCATAAGGTTAGACAGAATATGGATCCAAAGGCAAACTAAGCACTGGATGCAGAGCAACTGTCTTTGACTTCAGGAGATGTGCAGAGACATTCACCTCCCATTTTCCTTTGTGGTGCTCCTCAAGATATGACAGCTTGTCACTATTCATTTCTACTTTGTAAAGGTAAAGCTTTCAGCTGCTAAGGAAGATGGTTAACTCCTCTTTCAGTTCTACTAGGAAACTGCTATTGGCGTCAGTGCTGATTATTCACATCAAAGAATGCCAGATCTGGCCACGAAATTATATTCAAAACTTGCCCGCAGAGAAATAATTTGTCCATAGCTAAATAAACAGAAGGATTTGCAGTGTATGTGCAGACAGACTTTGATGTGACACAGGGCTGTTTCGTCAGGAAACCAAGTGAACCACAGGACAATTTGTGTTTTGAGCCAGTTTCATTTTATGTTGCTAGAGGAGAGTTCTTGATTCCATGGGAAAATCATTAGCATTGCCTCATGACAACAATGCACCAGAGCAGTTTTTCTTGCTGGGGTTATAAGCCTCCCTTATTTGGCAGATTGTGGTACAGTTTTCCCACTGTACACCGAGCTACTGAATACCAAGTAACTGACCCAGTGCAGTACCACTTGTAGTCAGCAAGCTAGATCCTACATCAAATCTGGCAACACAACATAATAATTTTTAAGAAACTGGAAATCCTGTTGCTGGGTCAAATTCTTCAAAGAAACTGCATGCTTGGCTTTCATCTAGCCTTTCCCCCAAGTGCATTATTCAAGCAACAGGAACATTTTTAGCATGGAAGATACACGATCATAAACATTTTGACAGTAAGAAGCAAACGTTGTTAAAAAATGTCTTCTACTGTATTGGTGGTCTCTGAATTAATATTTCCAGGCTACTTTGTTTCTTATGGAAGGTATGCATGAATCATAGAACATGTGTCCATAAAAGGTGCACTCCTGAGGGTCTTTCTGATAGTGGCTCCTTTGTACTGTAACAAGATACCTGTTCAGTAAAGACACTCTATGATTTATTTTCTCATTCTTCTGATTTATTCTACACATTTTCAATATTCACTAAAATCCTTTTGTCATAACTGGTAAATAATTGTTTTAAGTTAAACGTTTACATTCAGAAGGTTAAAATAGATTAGTCTGATAATGTCGTAAATTCATCTGCTTTCATTGTATTTGGGGATGTGAACTATAGAAATGCATGAGCACTCACATGCTGCTTTTTCACTAATGAATAGCCCTAAGGACAAGATAGCCCATGAGATTGGCAGCTGGATCTAAGCTGTTTGGAGGTTGCCACCAGCTGTCATAAAACAGCCAGCTTGGTGAAAGGCAAAAAAAAAAAAAAAAAAAAAAAAAAGGAAAAAAAAATCTGTTTCATGTTCATTGATCAAATATGAGTGGAATAGTTCATCCCAGTATTGTTCCCAAAGAGTAGGAGTGACAGGAAAACTACTACCACAGCTGGAAAACCAAAGATAGAATGGACAAAGGTTGAGGGAGTCCCTCCCAAGTAAGAAACAAAGAGAAGGGCAAATCTGTATGGAAATCCTGCATCTCCACTAACTAGAGAAATATTTTCCTATAGATGATTACCTGATCTTATTCTGTTTACAGTTCCAACCTTTACAAAATCTGATAATGCTAATAAGGAAGTTTACAGAAGTGCTTAGATTAAGGTTAGTTACATTTGCAATAGCTGTATTGGCTATCAGATGTAAAACTTTTGACTTGAACGAAGGCTTGCAAAAAACCCAAACAAAAGAATAGCAACAAAAATAGAAAGAAAAAACAACAGCAACAACACACCCACCCCCTAAAAATCAAGATAAAAAACAAATGGAATTTTTCTTTACTATATTCATCAAAATAAGAGGTACATGTGGAGCGTTTTGTTTTCCTGCATTGTTACACCTATATGGCCAGCATGTAAGATGTAGGGGCAAACCAAGCCAGGGTCTCTGCCATCAGGATGGATGGGAAAAACCCTTCTCTCACTGAACCCCTACACAGATTCTGTTGTTGGCTGACAGACTGCCAGTTCCAAAAACGAGAATTATGTGAAGGAAGACAGCTGTAGGTCCATGAGCTGAGGGTCTGCAAGGAGTAATAAAGCAACAATCAATGTAAACTCTTGTTTTGTTACTACAGGGAAACTAGAAATGAGCTTGTCTTGATCTAAAAAGCAGGTACAGTTTGTTATTAGGGTATGTAGGGTTGTGGCCATACACAAATTACCTCTAGTACAAAAGGCATATTTTCATATTTCTGAGCTAGATCTTGGCAGTAAAATTTGAGGAATAGGTTTTCATTGGTAGTACTAAAAAGCTGTGTATATCTGAAATACTTGGTGTTTTTCTTATGGTTTCTCTATTTAGTGCCCTTTCAAAGAAGTTTAATGGTAGCATCTGCTCAGCAAATTACTTGTCTGGAAGAATTCAAGGTGTGTGTCTCATTGTGGTGATGAACAGAGCATGTAAAAGTCTAGCATAGCCATCTGAAAAAGAGTATGGCAACACTGAATATTTTAATCAGCACATGAACTAGCTAATGCTAATAGTTCATTTTTAGAATCCTATAGCCAATGAAATCATAAAAAAAAAGCACAAACTATCATGCAGTTTTACTGCACATGTTCTGCTTATAAATGCCCTTTGCATATACCTCTAAACGATTTAGTGAAAACATAGTGCCTGCTGCATTTTACCCTTCTGAAAAAGAAGTTTTCTTCCTTCACAAAACATTATTTAGTTTTACATAGGAAATAAGCATTTAAGATAATTTCTTTGGGGGTGTGTGTGAGTGTGTGTGTGAGTGCAACAGTGGAAGTTGCATATTACCAACAGTATGACACAAAATAGCTGACATTCAATTTTTTTTTTTTTCCTGAGAACTTGTAGGTCTATTCAAAGCAGGAATATTGAAAACATATATTTAGGATGACTAGATTTAACAATACAATCCAGAGAAAAACTACCCCTAGGTGATCTGCTTTTTATAAAATACATAAATATTTTTTGAGAATTAGTTATAGAAACAATATGTCTTATTCCTCTTTTTCCCTTATGTAATAACATTGTGGTCCTGAGGGATGACAAGAAAAAATAGTTTCATTTACTAGGGCTTGAATTTTAGTGGTTTTAAATCTATAATTTTGTGACAGAATGGCACAACACTATTTTCTCTTTGCAATTTATGTCCGAGACAACAAGAAAAGGTCCAGCACCATTGTTGATATTATAGATCTTTCCATGGTTGGTTGTGTTTTGTTGTTCATTCTCAATACTTCCCTGCCATAAATAGTTGATGCTGTAACATTTACATATTGAAATCTGTAGTAATGTTTTCCTGAGCAAGTGATCAAATCTGTACTCTAGGACAAAAACCTCTGCATATATATATATATATATATATGTTGACTGTGGCTGCAGACACAAGTCTCATTGCCCCATACAAACACTACAAACAACCAATCCTGTATAAAGACCTTACAAGACAAGCACTCTCTGCAAGAAACACAGTGATTTAATTCTTATTTACTTCAAATATGCAAAATCAGGTTCTGTGAAGTAATAATTTGAAGATCCACTAGCATTTCTGCATACACCTACTGTGCATCCAAACCCAGTGTTTAGTTGTTGTGGAATATTTTTAATGTACTATTATTATGAATTTTATTTCATAAGCCATGGAAGTATTTAGCCCGGGAGGATGGGAAAGGTGGTGTAAAGCTATTTATTCAGGATTCCATGCTTGATGGACATTAGCTTGTACTTACTGAGTAAACTGCAGCTACAAAGGCAGGTGATGCTTAGGCATTTTGGAATAGCAATGCGACCAGAACACTAGGATCCCTGTAAACCACAAATAGAAATTTGCATGAGCTGTTCTGCAACAGCTTAATTTGCAATTTTTGAGTTTCCCTTTGTATTTTAGTGTTTAAGAATCCTTTTGTGCTACACACTGTTCAGACACTGAAAAATAGGCAGGTAGTATTTCAAAGAAATTATATGTTGCTCATATTCCATTATATTTTTTTTGGTAAGTGGGTCAAATAGGCAGATATTATTTTTTCAGTGTTTTAGTAAACATATCCCTGTATAGAGAATATTGTATTGTTTATAGCTATAATGCTATTAGGTTTTAGTGAAATATTAGCTACAAGTAAGGAGTGGAGGAAACCTCACTTGATATATATATCCTAGGAATCACTTTTTATGGTTTTATATATAAAAAAATCCAAGAGAACCTCAGCATAACCTCCACAAAGAAAACTCTTATTGTTACGTTTCATCATTGAGAAATGTTTATGGGTCCCATAAGATTTCACTCAGATGTTTAAATAATTTGTGTAACCTTTTGGTCATGTAATTTATTTGATTTATCTGGAATGATTGTAGACTAGAAATTTCATCAGCTCTGCCTTGTTTGAGAGTTTTCTCATAAAGCAATGGAAATAAAACAGTTAGCAAATTATATTCGGCTTAAAATTATTGTAAGCAGCCCCCACAAAAACTGGACGCATTGTGGGTTTTCTCTCATTTCATCCACATGATGTGTTTGTCCTAGATGCTTTGGTATGAAAAAACAGAGGAAGGATTTGCCTGCCAAAAAGCACACGTCTTTTTAAAGTGGAGAAAATTTGTAACAGCACCTTCATGAAAGCACAAGGGGATCACAGGGAGGCACCTCTGGGACCCCCCATGTCACAGACAGGCACAAGTGCATCCATGTGCTCTCTCAAGTATGAGGACTACAGTCTGTTTCTCAAACTAGTTTTTTGCATGCAAAGTTCACAGATAAGCCTTTCTCCTTTATGTTTAAATCAATTACATCCACATTAATATCCAGTCCTGTTACAGTTTAAATGGTATCAATAGTACCCTATATATGTACTTATCAAGCATGACTTGAGTTAGCAAGCTGTTGTATGCAGCCCTGAGCAAATTCTGCAAAGTTCCTGTCTCTGTGCTGACACTTAAGGTGCCTGATTGTATTTTGAATACGGCATTGGCTGCTGTACCTCCTGTAGATGTATTTTCTTCTCTCTTGGTGCATATATACAAAGCAGTAAGCAGTGAAACTATGGAGGCATATAACTACAGAGCTGGCAAAAGCTTTTCTGTCCTCAACCAGCCCTTTGGAAGAGTTTTTTAGGATGTTTTGACTTATGTGGGAGAACAGGGAACTGATTAAAGGATTGCTTAGTGCTAATGACAGGGCTTAAACAGGTTAGAGGGATATCTTCCAAACAGAAGACCTAAATTGTACCCCTTCTTGCCAAGCCATCAAGGGAGTTTGCACAGCATATAACTTTGCTTTTCAGTTCAAAGAGGCACATGCAAAGCAGGGGTGGTCCCATTCACAGTTTCTTCAGAATTTCATAAAATGTCTAAGAAAAATGAGGACCTAGTTGAAATAAAAGAATTTGGATATGGTTATTTTCAAAACCTGGTACAAAGCACAAGCAGTCTCAGTGAAGTCAAAGGAGCTATTTTGATATAAAGCGTGAAGAAGACTGAAGGCAGAACTGTCAAATTAGTTCTCTTTATTCTCATAGTGATAAAAGCTCATGACTACTGATTCCGCTTTGAAGAAAGACATTCCTAGTGAATTCATTAGTAAAAAGCAGGTGCTTTAATATATAATCTTCCCTAGGCAAACATTTTTTGCTAAAATTCCTGAAGGACTCACAACTGAAAGGATTCATTCTGGTAATAACATTGTGATGTACTTAGCAATAATGATCATTTTGGACTGCTGAGAGTTTATGAGGATCATCAGGGCAAATTCTTCAAAAGAAGAAATCACAGTTCAGCAATGCCTCTTTTAAGATTAATTATTACAAATAGGAGGTGAATATTAGATGGTCATGTTAAACTTGGATGTTATTTTTGGATTTCTTTCACCCTTATGCATACTTTTTGTCTTGAAAAACTGTCCAGCTGGGTGATTTTGTGCTGTTTCCATTTCTTCCCCTTCTTTTAGCACAGTCTTCCTTAGGTAGCTCTGCATGTAATAGACAGTTCCTATTCTGATGAAGGGCACAGAAGCAGTGAAAACTCTCCTACATACAGGACAGTTCAATTCTGTGTGATGCTGTAGGAGGAAATAACTCTTGGTGCCATGAACAGCTAGTAAAAATAGAGTAAAATCTTAATATCCTCTCCTTTTGATTGGCCAGTGCAAAATACCATGTAGTTTCAATATACAGGAGAGAAAAGTGAACCGATTACTTTAATTAAGCTGTCCTTAGAGGACAGCAGCCTGCTGTTCCTTGGTTAGCTCCGTTTTATTTTCTTATCTGAATTATGTCTATGCAGATCTACACAGATCTGTTGAAAGTGAAGTCTGGTAACTAAAGTATGAGTTCAAACTTGATTCATCTTTGGTGCATCTGTTTCGTGGTAAGTGTTTTGATGAGTGGGAACGGGAAATGTTAACACCTTGTAAGATGATTTGCTATGTGAGAAAACTCCACTTCATAGCAAGATAAATAGCAACCCATCCAACTTTGCAACTGCCAAAATCGTATCCCAATAGCCTGGGGAGCAGAGAGGGTAGGTTGAACTCCAGTGTACCTAAAAATAATGCAGGAGAGCTGATTCGTCACAATGCCTATGGATTACCAAAAGTTTCATTCATGGCCAAAAAGCCTTCGAGACTGAAATGGTTATAGTTATGTCTTAGAAGTACCTGTCAAAGACACTGAAGTCTATTTATCCTTTACTACATTTTGGGAACATCTTGAATTGTCATATTCCACCTGTTCTCACAACCACAATGTTTTTCACTAATCAAAACCCATCAGATTTGTAGCCTCAAGGCACGATCAAGGTGTCAAATAGAATTTGATTTTTACCACTTTATATTCCTCTGAAGTGCAGATGACTCTGACTTGGCAGCAGTATTCCATACAGAAGCAAATTTTCAGGCCTTCCAGGTACAATAAATGGTCCTCAGCAGAGAGTTTGTGCAATACATCTGGATGTAACATTGATGAAGTAAGACAGAAAGATTACACTTTGCAATCACATGTGTTTGATGAGAGAAGGAGATACAAAGCATATTTAATATAACAAGCAACAGTTATATTTTGAAATTTTTTTAATTATAATTAAATATATCCTCTAAAGTAGTACAGGTCAAGTTCTTTCTCATCTATCTGTAAATTTCATTTTGAAAAGTCAATCGTGCTTCAACCTCAGCAAAGTCAGTAAGCCAGTTGAACAAGAGCCAAGAGTTTTTTCTCTTGACCGTCAGAAGAGACTGGGGATCTCTGCTAAGTCTGTAGAAAATACCTGGGCTGTGATACCAGACTCAGTCTTTAACTTTTAGGAGTCCAGAAGAAGTCAAAGGCAAGGCATTGCCTCCACATTCATTGACTACAGATATTTCAGAGTAAGTAAACATGCACAAAATTTTCTGCGTTGAAAGTTTTTTGACAACATTTATTATTAAAGACAATTTTGTTGAACTTGACTGTTGTTCACTCTTTTATGCTCTCTACCTACTTAATAGCCCTCATAAAACTTGCATTTAGAAATTTTGAAAATCCCCTGCAGTTCCCTGTCCATCACAGGTATGTTTTCAAGAAGTAATTTCTGATAATAATGTATTTACTCTACACTTAATCTTATTGCTGCATGTATTCCAATAAATTAATTATACCTTTTTCTTGGCACCTAATTTCCAGAGGCTAAAATTTTGTGGCAAGGTTTATTGTCAGCATATTACATTTGTTCTTTTTGTTAGATATTTGTTGGTACTTTTTTCTGCCTCCTTTATGAGAAATACCAGGCATGGTATTTTGCTTCAGTTACTTGTTCATTTTTGAGCTACCTAAATGTTTAGTCTTTACCAATGAAAAAGAAATGTCTTCAAACAGCTTAATTGGTAGTATAAATGCAGCTCAATAACCCTTATTGCTGCCCCTAGCATTTTGCCTGAATGTGTATTTTTGGCTATTGAAGCAATTGAATTTCTACTTTCCTCAGAGTTTTCCAGTATGAAGTGTCTAGATGTTAATGATAGAGCACTACAGGAATCTTTCTTCCAGAAGGTATATCCCTGGAACAGCTTTGAATCATACATTTTAATCTTTCTGGGTTCAGGTGGTCAGCAGGCTATCTATTTCAGCCCCCACGCTTCATTATCTGAACATTAGAGTAGTGCTGGAAAAAGGTAGACCCCCAATGAATCTTATGAAAATATTGCAGTGTTCAAATACATTATATTATTGGTATTAATAAGATGAAAAATTAGACAGTACAAAGGATGCAATGACATTTTTCAATTCACAAAAAGAAGCTTTCTTCAGAATATATCTAAAGGAAAATATGACAGCAGGAAACAGATCTAAAGAGAGTTTTTTTAAGCTTGTGAACCAAAGAATGATGGTAAAGAATGTAGAGTCTGGGTTAAAATACGTAGGTGAAATAGCTACATATTTCACATAAACAGAAGAAAAGTCTGCACCAAGGTTGCTAAATTATATGTTTTCATATGGAGATGGTCTGCTAAATGAAAGTCCATCATGTAACCGAGGTGCAAAGGAACCAAAGAATAATTGAAACATTTCTATTTATGAAAGCACATAGCATTTCACTCTCTTTAGGCTGAAGCCCTTTTTACTGGAGGGGATCATTTTGCAACAAAGCAAAAATTGACAGAGAACTCAAGTCAGAAAATGGGACTGCAGACTATAAAAAGAAATGGCTTCAGCTTAGCACAGTGCATATAATACGAAGCTAAGGAAAATATGTATGGTACTTAACACATTTAACAGGGTTAATAATGAGCTTCTGGATGTTTGTGTTGGATAGCAGTGCTGGGGAAGGTGGTGTATAATTCCTTTCTGCCAGTGAAGGCAGAGGGGCTCTGCCCCCCTGTGTTGGCAAGTGGGTCACTGCTGAGGCTGGGAGACCTTTCCCAAGGAGAGTGGCAAGGGGAAGAGGCCATTTCTTTAGCAAATCATTTGTCTTTTGTAGTTATTAAATCCTGCTGTTAAAGGCAACTGCTGGGACAAGAAGGCAAAATCTTAGCTTATTAGCAAAACAGCCACTCTGTCAATGGCAATAACCAATAGCACCAAGCCCTGAGTCACCAGCTTTCTTGTATTCTTCTGTATGACAAAGGATGATGAAAATGTTTTCTCATGGATTGCTCTGCGATGAAAATTTTTTCTACTTTGGGCAATTACATATGTATTTCTTCACTATGCTTCTCTAAAAGTGAAAGCCTTCCCATTGAAGCTGCTGTGGCATAATCTGAGAAATGTGTAAACAGTACTAAGAGAAGTTCATTACTGTCAGCAGGAGTTGTGAGTGCAGCATAGCATTTTGTTAGGGTATCTATAACAGTAAATCATGCCTGACTTCAAACAATGAGGAGACTTCAACTAACCAGCATTCGTTCTTATATCAAATATCTCCTTAGAGTTTCTCAAAATCCTTCAATATTTTAGGAGGAAAAAGCATACCTGTTACAGTTTCAAAGCAGTTTAATCATATCTGTAAATGCTATCTGCTCTTATCTGAAAAGAATAGAATAGCCAGTACTCTCCAGTAAATGTGAGCATAACTCTTAGTCTCTCTTGTCTGTCTTCTGTCACTGCTGCATGTACTGGGAGAAAAAGACAAACATAAACAGCACAGAAGTTCTTTATGGTAACAAAGCTCAGGCCTCTGATTTTACTGTTCATATGTGCGTACGCTTTTCTTGAATGGTACAATGAAGAAAATGATGCAGAAGTAACAGCATGTGATGAAGTAGAGGAATGTTTTGTTCCAGCCAATGAATTGTACCAAATGGTACAGTTGCTCATATTTTAATATCCTTGAGGGGGAATTTTACCAAAATAACTTTATTTAGTCCACAAAATTGCTGCAAAATCAGATTAACACAATGGGCCTGTGCAAGTAAGTTATTGTAAGTCCCGTGCACTTCACAGTGTGCAGAAAGCACACACTCATACATCCAGTCACTGACTGGGCAAGAGACTGGATGAAAATAATGACTATTGACATTAGAAATTGGAAAATTTTTTTTTCTGTTTATCTACTATTGAGTGGTAACATGGTAATCCCAGCTATTCCTGTGTAAGTACTAACTGAACAGTTACTAATTCCACTGCTGTGCTGAACTGGGAGCAAAATGGGAATGGCTTTGATCAGCATAAGGAGGATTTTGCTGTACTTCATACATTCACAATATTTACCTTGCTTGTAGCCTTCCCTGATGACAAAGTGAAATGAACCCATATATATTAAGAGTCCCTTAATAAGGACTAAGTTTTATTTTATTATATATATGGTAACTACACAAAAGCCTCTGTCCCAGAACTGGGGTCACAACAAAAGGTGGCATCAAAGCTAAAGGTAGAGTAGACAACCTATTTCAGACCCAGCTGGAGTGATGGAAGTCTATACTAACTCTTGCTGGAGGGTAATTCTCTGTGCAGGTCAGCCCATGAACCACAGCTTGAAAGCACTCCTTTGTCCACCAGAGTGTGAATATATGGAGCCCAGTGTGAGTGTTGTGGTGGGGTGAAACGTCTGGGTTTGCACGGCAGAAGTGATACCTCTTGCAGCCCCATTTTCTATGCACTGGCTGCAAACAGGGGAGTTGGGCCATGACTGGGAATCCAAATCATGTGTTTTAGAAGTAGAGTCTGAAGACAGGAAGATAAATCTGCCATATTCCTGTGTCAGGGAAAAGAAAATTCTCTTGTAGAAGAGATTGTTGTTATTGTTGTAGTTGAAGAAAAGAGGCCTATTCTTTAACACAGAAGCTGTTAAGAAACAAGCTTGGAAATGGTGAGGAAGGAAACTGGTTGTTTTCTTTCTTGCCTTCTAGTTCTGGGAAAATAATTCTTTATGAGAATTTATATTTTTTTTAAAGGCTAAACTAAAGACATTTCACCTAAGAAATAACCAACTGTTATTACACATAATTCTTCTCATCTGTTAAGCTCTAATGTAACAATTTTTTAAAAAATTGAAATATGGTGTTGTAGAAGTGCTGCTTAACAGAGCTTATTGGCAATATTACTAT
The DNA here is from genome assembly GCA_035221455.1 of Xenops minutus. Lineage (NCBI taxonomy): Eukaryota > Metazoa > Chordata > Aves > Passeriformes > Furnariidae > Xenops > Xenops minutus. The sequence goes on from JAWWEE010000001.1 coordinate 9,396,966, forward strand.
TACTGTACTGCACAATCATTTGAACTAGACAAAAATCAAAATGTCCAAGAAACAAAATCATTGTGTATTACAACACAAGTTTATCAATTATATTGGTCATTTACCAAAGACTTGCAGTAGGTGAAAGCTGTCTCTGCCTGAAGGAGCAACCTTGACAAGTGTCCCAGCTCAGGGGTAGATCGCCAGCATGCAGCCAGGATGCCCAGCAGGGAGAACTCCAAGAAGGCCCACTTAGACTGTCATAATTAGGAAATAAAGGGGTTGGCTTGTGGTCAGATTTCATGGGGTGGGAAAGGTGCTCTTGAGACTCCTTGCACCCACAACCTTCTTTGGTCTTTGAACAATGAGTCTTGGAAAAGCCGCCCCCTATTCATGTGTTAATTGCACGATGGTGTTCTGGGCTCATATTCATTGATATTCACTGTATCACTCTGCTTCTTTGAGGGTTTTCAGACAACAGACTGGAACTAGAGAAGTTCTTGGCCTCGTTACAGCTCAGGCCTTTACTTCCTTTGGAGCTTGTACCAAACTATTCCTGGTTTGGTTAAGAAGTCAAGTGCATCCATCACAGAAGATAATACTTAAATTGTTTGAGCCAAAGGACAGAAGTATCAGTAGGATGGGACATAATTTTTCTTCTGAATGGTATACTCAGGCCCAAAAGGTATGGCATGAAATATTATAAACACAAAGGAAGCCAGGCAAAAGTTAGAACACATTGGGCTTTGTTGTCTGTTCTCAAAGATGGTAACAGAAAGATGGGATAAAAGAACTTGAACACTGATATTATATAAAATAAGTACTTCACATGTCAAGTATACAGTTGTAACAAAAAATGTTTATATTTCAGTGACTTGGTTACAAAATCTTTATTTTGATTTATTCCCAGGCACTTTTCAATCCTTCTGTGAACAATGAACCTATAGTATTAATAGGACACTGCAATATGTGGGGGGGGGGGGGGTTGAGTGTTTTTTTATAACAGTGTAAAAGAATACAGAAGCATTTGGGGGGAAAAAAAATGAACTTAAACTTTGAGTGTTTTATCTGGCTCCACTCCAAAACAAATGTAGCACATGCAGGGCAGTTACTCAGGGGTGTTGAGAATAACTGTCAGGCTTAGAGTACTGAATGGTCTTTGTTCACCTCCTACAAGAAACACTGCAGAGAGATTATACAGGCTATGTAGGATATACTTGTATGTTATGTGTGTATACACGTTGCTGGTTGTTCTGGGAGCACATTAAAAAGTGAGAAAAGCAGAAGGTGACATTATCTTTCTTTCTAGTCAGCATTTGCTGGGGTACAAATTGGTGGCCATACATTGTTGAATCCCCACCTGTTCTGACTACCTCTGTCTGAAGCTGAGAGTGAAGATGTTGCACACAGGAACACGAAGTAACATCTGTGGTCTCTTTGGTGGAAGGAGGACAATTTCTATCTTAGGACAGTGCTCATGTTTACTGTATAACTGAAGTTAAATTTTCTGTGTTAGCATTGTTATGGATTCTGAGGCAGAAAGAGGTTAGCAGGCTTTAAATGAAGGTTAGCTACAAAGAGAATGGGATATTTTTCATGACAGCCCTACACCTCTGATTTCCTTTCATGATTTTTCTAGTTAACTGCAGATATCCCACAATAAGACCTCCACTGCTGTTCTTCTGAAGGGGACTCTAGTCTTTCACCCTGATGTTTTTTTTTCTTTTTATTTATTTTTGTTATTTACATCAGTGTTCTTGAACATAGGGTAAGATACTGAAGTCAGTAAAATGGAATTGTGCTGGTGTAGCAACCTGTGTGTAATACATTGCTGTTTCTGCTCAATAAAATGTATGTGCTTTTCTCCTTTTTTTTTAATGCCTTGTCCATTAAAATGGTCTTAATTTTCTTCACAAGTCTGATGTGGGACAGTTTTAAAAATCTAAATACTAGAAAATGTATTCCCTCCTTGATCCGCTTTAATGGAAGTTGTGCCTTGGGATGAGAGGACAATAGATCTTCCTGTGTCTGAGTGAGATTACTTCTTTGGAGATTTAGAAAGGCAATTTGTCTTTAAAATTATGTTGTTTCAAACAGCTTTGTTTGTTTCTTAAATGCAAAAGGCCAGAGATGCCAGCTGCATAAAAGTAACCAGAATCTTAGAAAAATATTCAGGTACTTGGAAATTATTTCTAGGATTCTTGGAATATGGGATTTACAGACTTACGGCATATGCAAAAAGAAAATCTTAGAGATATAAAGTAAGCCACACACAAACACTTTCTGTCTACTTTCAAGTGTTTATTTCCTGTGCCCTTCTAACATCTGGCAATGAAATAAATTCTTAAGATTCAAATGCAGCACCAGGGTTTAATTTTTCAGAGTGTTTGTAGTTTAAATTGCAGGCTGTAAATGCAAGAAAACTTAAAAATTAAGTAACTAGTTACCAGGATGGATCTGCTCCTGTGCTCTCTCTGCAATAAAGTATCAAGCTTAGAAGCCATCTTTTAGTGTGGTGGCTTATGTCTTCCTAGGAGGAATTGATGTGGGGGTTTTAAAAAATATCTCAGAGGTATTTAGAGGCCTCCCTTTTTGCTGTTTACTCTTTGTTTATTTGACCCTCTGCCTGGCACTGGTGAGGCAGCACCTTGAATCCTGTATTTGGTTCTGGGCCCCTCACTACAAGAAGGACATTGAGATGCTGGAGTGTGTCTGGAGAAGGGCGGTGGAACTGGTGAAGGGTCAGGAGCACAAATCTTGTGAGGACCAGCTTGAGAGAGTTTGGGGTGTTTAGCTTGGAGAAATGTTATAGTTCCCTAAAACTATGTCAAAGAAGGTTGTATCCAGGTGGGGGAATGGTCTCTTCTCCCAGGTAAAAAAAATATATACAAGAGGAAATGGGCTCAATTTGTTCCAAGGGAGATGTAGGTCATATATTAGGAAAAATTGCTCAGTAGAAAGGGTTGTCAAGTGCAGAAAAGACTGCCCAGAGAAGTTATAGAGTCACCATCCTTGGAGGTATTTAAAAGATGTGTATATGTGGCACTTGGTTTAGTGGTGGACTTGGCACTGTTAGACTTATGTTTGAATTCAATGATCATAAAGGTCTTTTCCAACATAAATGATTCTATGACTCCATACTTAATAAATATTCATTTTTCAGAGAATTGCCTTATTGCATCCCTGAATGTTGAACTTTGTATGTCAAAAGAAGTACTCAAAGAAGATCTTAAGGTTTCTGAAATACTGATTCTGTTAAAATTCTGATTCTTAAACTACCAGGTGTTCCTGCCTACTACTCTGAGAAGAAAGTAACTTTTCTTTATTGAGAGAAATCCAGTTGGCTACAACACTTAGTAGCATGGGTTACACACCAATAGCTGTTCTGAATAAGGCGTGGTGCAGATACATCAAAGAGTAGAGCAGACCAAAGGTTACTGTTAAATAGGTAAAATATGTCCTGTGGTGAAAGAATTAGTTCCATGTCAGTAAAATGCTGGTGGTCTTCACTATAAAATATTCTGGTTAAATGAGTGGGAGTTTTTTCAAAGAAAATCTAAAAACCAAAATGGAAAGCTGTTTATTTCACCAGCCATTTACTTCCAAGAAATGTATTCAGCATGACTGTTTAGTACAGTTCCCCTACAATACAAGATTACTGTACATGTTTTCTCTACCTATACTGTTAAATTCCAGTTTTGGTTCTGTTGGTTCCTCCAATTTTCAATCTTAATTTTTTTATATATTATTGTTATTCTATGATCTGTAAGGTGCCGTTAGTTTTATTCTCCAGAGATCTTCTCTCTAGTCCTTCCCCAGCCTAACCATTCTATCCAAACCTTTTTTTCAGCCCACTTCCCCTGAGATGTAAAAATGTTGTTTATAAAAATAGCAGGGTGAGAACATAAGGTCTGTCATTGTATAAATCATTTTAGCCATGACATGGGAAATATTTTCAAAAGGAAGACATATCAATATCTGAATAGATTTGGGGGGGAGAGGGGAAAGTGTTTCT
>JAWWEE010000001.1:9400969-9413281 GCA_035221455.1 Xenops minutus
CCCCCCCCCCCCCCCCCACGTGTGTCTAATAGGAAGCTTTTAAAGCCTTACAGTTGAGGTTGAGGAGGCAATGTTCCTGGAGTCCCATTTGGTGGCTAGCATAGAATAAGTCTTATTTCACATGCATGAAATCTACTGTTCATTCACCATATAATGACTTTGCCGAGATGGAAAAATCAAGATGCAGATTCCAGTCTCACTGAACTAAGTGTCACAGAGCCCTCCCTGCATGTGTGTGCCTTGCCTCTGTAAGCCTGGGCCCAGCTTGTGCATGCACGACTTTGTAGCTCCAAACTGAGACATCAGAGGAAAGCTGACATTTCCCTCTTACAGAAGTCTGTGCAAATGCTAAGGCCCATGGTACAGTACTTCCCAAGCAGGTGGTACAAGGATGCCAGCAGGAGCACATCCCAAAGGCATTTCTGCAGCATGGAATAACTCACTCAGCCTGCTGGAGGTTTCTAAATGAAAGACGGAGATACTCTGTTTTGGACAGCTGTTGCCACGGATTCTTATTTTTTTGGGTTTGCTCCATTCCATTGTAACCATTTATCAATATGATCTGTATCATTTACATAGTTGATGGTTCTGGAAACAAAAACCCCAAACTAAATTCTTGCAGTCATCTTAGCACAATTTTTCTACTAAAAAAAAATATGCTCAGAGAATGATGAATTGCACCTCTTTTCTTCTACCCTACCCTTACACTACTTTCTCAGTCTCCTTTGAGAGCAGTAAGTGATTACTATATTGCTGACTTCTGGTTTTAAATTCACAGTTTCAAAATCATCCTGGTAACTCTCATGTTTTTCTCAGCTATTGTTTTTTGGATCTGTAGGTAAGCTCCATTTATTAAATGCAATGTAATCCAGTGAAACTTATATTAGGCTGTACTAAACTAATTTTTTCTTGTCAGAAGCCTGTTTATTAATAACACTTTCCTATGAACTGCATTTACAGGTAAGTGTTGCAGCCATTTCCTGGGCAATAACAAAAGTTCACTACCACCTTTTTTTTGGTTTTTGTTTTGTTTTGTTTTGTTTTTATTTTTGTTTTTGTTTTTGGGTTTGGTGTTTTGTGTTTTGTTTTTTTTTTTTTTTTTTTTTATTTTTGTTTTTTTTTTTGGGTTTGGTGTTTTGTTTTTTTTTTTTTTTTTTTTTTTTTATTTGGAAGTGTTTTCTCATCTCCAATACAAGAGTTACAAATCTAGCCAGTTAAATCAAGATCCATACTTTTTCCAGCTTAATACTGGCAACCTTTTGCCTGGAGGATACATAATAGCTTTAATTATGCCCATTGTTTACTAAGGAAACAACAGCATGACACCTAAAAAGCCCCTCTGCCTTATACTTAAAGGACAAAGTTCATGTAGTTGTTGAAGGACTCTCTGCATGCAGGTGTAAAACTTCAGTGCAGCTATTGCTATGTTTTTACAGCTGTTGATCTTTCACACCTCTCAAGCAGACCATGCTGTGCAGGAATTGATCTGTAGAAAATAACTGGGCACAGTGATCAGGTATCACTAGCCTCATAATTTTTCTGAGGCATTTCAGGGTAGTGCTTATGTTTTCCTTCTATTTACTGTAGATTAGGCACAAAAGGAATGAAATTGGTCTGGTTATTTCAGTTAAAATTAATCTTAATACCTGCTCTATATATAGTTGTAGTTGGGCTGGTGTTTTGTTGTTTGGAATTTTTTTTCTTCTTTTAATTTTGCTTATTATTATTCCAGTTGTATAATTTTTATTTCTAAGAAAATGGAATTGAGGCAATGATCTTAGAATATTTCACTCAAATCTTGATGAGGATACTTGAAAACTTCAGAAATAATTAATTCCAAGTCTTTACACAGCTCTGATGAATATTGTGATAGTGCTAAGAATGAGATATCAGCAGCTCAGTTGCCTGTATGGTAAAGAGTTTTCTCACTAAACTTACATCATTTACTGATGGTTTTAAGGCCAAATATAGAATCTTCAAGACAACAAAGAACATTTTCAACAGAAATAATGACTTCTGATAAATCAAAAAGGAGTATAAAGAAAATCAAGTGTGGAACTAGGTCATTTTTATACATGATATTGCATAAAAGGAAGTAAAAGTCAGGAGCAGGGTCCCAAACCAGACTGAAAGTGGTACTAAAGGAGAGGCAGGACAGCCCAAATGTGGTTGTGAAGGTTATAGCCTCTATGGTCCTTTGGGGAGAATGGGCCAGCAGCTGGCCCAGATCCTCTTAGGTGACTTCCATCACTTGGGACAAAACCAGAGCTGAATCTTAGTCTGGGAACTAAAGCTGTTTTTTCAGAAGCTGAGGCTCCTTTTGATGGGCTCAAGCCATACAAAAGTCATTGCAGAAATGAAGCAGGGTTTTGGTTTTTTTTCTGTAATATATTACCAATAATAAGCTGTAGTTCATAAGAAAGCATAGTAGCATCTCTGATGTACAAGATTATTAGACAACTGGGTGCATTCTAAAATTAGACCCTAATGCTGCAAAATCTCATCTCTCTCTCTGGATTTGGGATGTTATAAACATAATTCATAGAGGTTATAATTTTCACAGAGGGAAATAGTACACAGATGTACCTCATCACTCGGAACTGTCCAGAACATTTAAGCCTACAGCTCCCATTAAAAACACATTTTTCAGTGAATCACAAGGAAAATGTTCTCTGAGCCTACCTTTCTCTTATAAAATAGACTCAAATTAATAATGTAAGTAGTTTAATTTTTATGTTATTACTTGTCCATTTTATTTCAAAGAAAGAATTAATTTTTTTAGGGTATCCTTAAAGAACAAAAAATATTATCATAGAAACAATGAAATTTACCTACCACTTTCAACACCAAAAGGTCTGAGCTTTTACTGTTATTCATACGATGATATTTTATGTGACTTTCTAAACTACGCAATCTTGGATATGGAAGCATCTCTGCCCTAAGGGTAGCTGGTAGCTGAGGTTGAAATAAAACTTAAATCTTTTCCTCTTTTCATAATGCACACTACTCATGCTTCATAAAAATGTGCTGTTTGACACTTCTTCAGAAAAATGCAGCATCCTGATGATGTGTCATGCTTCATTATGTTAGCAAGTTGTCTTTCTCAGAGTTAATCAAAAGGCCAGTGGAATTTTCTCACATCTTTTTCACGTGTGCCTTACACAAATTTCTTTGCTAGAAAAAGGCCTTCTGTATCTCTCTGAAATTGCTTTTAGGAGCAATTCTATAAATGATGAAGAGCATGATAAGGTAAAAACTGTGGGATGCAGCAAGAAGGTGGCCTGGTTCTCCAGTTGTTTACACAGGTGCTCTGTTAATGCAGTCCTGTTGCCCCTGAGGGACTTGTATCTGCCTTGGGACCAGGCTGAATTCCAGTTATGCCACCAAAGGAGAACTCCCCCAGCTGATCTCTGTAACTCTGGCCCAAGTAGGAAGATTGCATGAGTGCAGTTCCAGAGCATAAGTAGTACCATGGTAGAAAAAAAAAGACAAAGATATAGTAGAATTATGCATGTACTGCTAGAGGAATACTATTTTATAGCTCTAGGGTCATAACAGTGTATTCAAACACTAATGTCCTTGTTATCTGGGTGCTTTAAAACATCACAAGTTCCCAGTGAGAAGGTTAGGGTTATGTGTGTCACTGATGTTTGTGCATGTACTTACACTGCTTTGCATTTACAGTGCATGTTTTTTCTTGAGTTAGTGCTGGAACCAAAAGTCAGCTTTAATCAGATATATAAAAAAATTCTACCAATACAATTTTTATATGAGGAAGGTCAGCTTCTGTTCTTTTGAAAGTTAAGAGGTTCTTCATTCAGTATAAATCAAGTCTATCCCATCTCACAAGTCCTATTGGACTTCTGATTTCTTTTCATTTTTAATTAAAAAGTGTGATACTTTTTCAGGAATAATGAGGTCACCCAGTACTCTGACATCACTCTTTCTACCTTTCTCTTTCTGCAGGAACTGCCAGCAGAAGCACCATAGCTGTGGGAGAAGAACTATCCCTTTACATAGTGCCCGTGGATGCTGTGTAGCACAGGAAAAACTTTGTACCAAAACATGCCAAAATCACAGAATGGTTTTGGTTGGCAGGGACCTTAAAGACTACTATTTCCAATGTCCCTGTCATGGATTAAACCAGGTTGTTCAGGGCCCCATCCAACGTGATCTTGAACACTTCAACCTATCTCAAACTCATTTGTATTTTCCTGTAAATCCAATGAGTACAAATTTCCTTTTATTTAAACACCGTTTATTCTATTTCTCATCTCTTTCAAGTAATTTTTAATAGGAAGTCTTTTGTATTTACATTCTCTGAGCACCTGAATTAAATCCTCAATTCTACCTGGTTAATAAGCCTAGCTGAGGCCTGATCAACCATTACCTTAGAGTGAGACTGAAAATCTTACTAGCAACAAGTATCTGGAGAGAATTTGCCCATATCTCTACTATTGCAAGCCACTCAGTCTCACAGCCTTGCCCCAAGCATCCGCCAGGTGGTGATTTTTGCAAGGCGCCTTGAAGTTCGCATAATTCAAATAATTAGAAATTATTTTTCTAACAATCTCAAAGGGAGAATTGGACTTCTCTTCTAAAAAAGAACTAAAGTCCATTTTACCTTGCTAGTTCACTTTAATAACAACAAAAGCAGCTACATACAAAACCACACTGAAAGTCACGGTTTGTTATTTCTGCTTCTTCGTCACTGAATTATATCAAACAGCAGAGCTCTGGGTCTGGCATTTGTCAGCTACCTGCTGCTCCAGAACAGCAGAGGGAGCACAAAACACTTTGTTTTCTTTTAATTGCTCAGTGATGGTGGGATTAACTTAAAAATGGGAATCACGAAGATTGTTAGAACCCAAAGAGCTTCATCAAGTTATGTATTTGTAGTTGCCTGATCAGAATTGTTACTGATGATATCTCTCATCTCCCAGAAAATCACACACAACTTCCAGGTACTGCTTGTTTTCATCAGGAAATCTGTCTAATCTGTTGCTATTCAGTTTGACTTTTATGTTTCAGCTGAACTTTAGATATCACATCCTTTCATCACTATCCAAAGGTCCAAATAGGTGGTAAAAAAGGATTATGTGCAATTTTCTACTTCAAAATAGAGTATCTCGGCTGATGCAATTCTGGAGCAAGTTAGCATCACGATCTTGTCAATTCAGTTTTTGCCTCTTTCCTGTGTTATACAGCTATGTGTGTGTTCTGCAGCTCTTGAAATATCTTCTTCCAGCTTCAGTGCCTGAGGCCACAAGTGTGCAGCACAGTTCTGTCTCCCAAAGAATGTCAAACATAATGATAAAATGAACTTGCAAAAGAGCTGATTTTTTGTATGCCTTCCTGCTTGATTCTTCTGCCTGCTCTTTTTGCTTTCTCCAGTTCTCCTAGGTTTTATTTTCTGCTTTTGGAACTGTATCCAAAGCTTCCTCAGAATGAATTGTGTTTAAAAAGCTTTCTCATTATGAGGCTTGTCACACAAATGAATGGAGCATTGCTGAACTCTCACAATGTGGCACAGGCTGACTCAACCTTTCGATGCTCCCTCTCAGAATTAGCATTCTTGTCTAACAATGGTTTTCGCCCCTTCTCTTTCTGCTACTGAAGATTGTGACCTGATGTATTCAAGAAATCACTCACAAAAATGAATGGAAAGTATGAGGATTAAAGTGAAGGTTAACCTTACAGAATAGGAGAACTTTAGAGTCGGGCTGTTTTCCTTATCCATTGGACCTAAGAATTACAGTTGAAGCAGAAGAGTGAGTGATCTTGGATTCAGTGCCAAGGGTGAAGGCAACTTTCCTCACAAGGGTCAAAGCCTATGTGCTTTAAGAGTAACTTCAATGAAGCTACTTCATGGCTGAGGCAAACAGGGTTAGGCCACAGATGCAACTCTTCTGCTTTACCAAGCAGGACAGAAACACTCGACGTCTGTTGAACTTCCTTGTGCCCCTTTAGACCTCTGAGCGCATGAATTGTGAGGGAAAAAAGATGTGAGATACCTGCTTTGAACTGGTGGATGCTGGAGGAGTATAGGCTAGGCTTGAAAGCCTTTCTGCCAATTTGTTGAAGACCGTAAAAGTAATTAGAATAAAAGAGGGCAGCCTCAGTGCCTGGAGTTCTGAGAACTAAACAGTTCTCGCTGGAGCTCAAACCCAAACTGCTGCTGCTGAGCAGCCCCAGGGGCTGTGTCTCCTTGAGTCTGCCCCAGAGTGCAGCTAATCTTACAAGTTATGGAGAGTTTTTGAGGGCAGTCTTCCCCAGGGGGGCAGAGTGAGGAAGAAAAAAGAGTGTAAATTTATCTGAAATCCCGAATTTCCATTTTGCATGTAATCTTAACCTTGAAAAGAAAGGAGAGACAAAGAAAAGAGGGGAACAAAAGGAGAAAAGGCAAAGGTCATTAAGACTCCAGATCAGCATTCCTACTGAAACATCCAGTGGAATGAAAATAACATAGTTTCCTCCTCTCTTTTTTTTTTTTTAATAACCACAGTAACTTTTTATTTAAATCTTTAGAAATTATGTGTGACTCCCCATGCTGATCTGACAAAATTGTACTTTGGCTTTCAGCCAGCTGTCATGAGTGCTGGAAAAGCCTAGCAGTCCCAGTTTAACTGAGTCTCTGATGAGTTGTATGGTATGCAGGACATCCTCTATGATCAGAGTGTAAAATCTGATGGCTACACAAATTCTTTTCATGTTTTGACTTCTTCTGCTTAATATTTTGCAAAAGTAAACAGTCTATAAGCATTGTATATGGCAGATATCATCACATTTCTTCCATGAAGTCTTAATCCCAGTTTTCACTGGTGACCTTGTACAGTCTTTGAAAACCTGCGTTGCTTCACTGATTAAACTGATGGACCGGCAATTTTCTGCTTTCTATGCAAAAAATGCATAACACCTTGCTTGATTACAGATACAATTGCACAAAATTATTAGCATTAGGGAGTAGAAATTATGAAAGTGCAATTTATGATCATCTGACTCGCAGACTATTGTACTTTATTAAAGCAAGAGAATATTTTGGGGAAGAAAAATAGGATGCAGAAGCAGGGCAGCTGATGATCTCATATTCAATTCTACTTTAGGCAGAAACAAAGCATGCAAAATTTAGCCCAGAATGATTAACATTCCTGGGGTTATAAACTATACTGAAAACCAAATGCTATGAAGGAAATTATTAGACAACCTTAATTAAAAACATCACTACCAGCTCTCCACATAATAAATGCACTTGATCTGAGTAAAAGAAAATGAAGTTAATGGTGAATAAACATTCAAAATAAAAGGAAGATTTTACAACTTATTGCTGGGGGAGGGCCTTCCTCCCTCCTCTCCCCATAGTCCCTGCAGCCCCATTTCAGCCAGTGGTGGCGGATAATCATGGAACTGCTGAATTTGGGAAGGATGTACATACCCACCCTGTCACAAAGAGGAAAAATTAAAGCAGAAATACCCATTGTCCCTAAGTTAAATGAGGGAGGAGAAGGACAAGTGGCAGAAAGGCTGGACTCCCTGCCAGCTGGAGGAGGTGGATGAGAGGCCAAGCAGGGAGGGAAGCTGACCTGACCCCCCTGTCTGGGAGGGAGCCAAGCCCGACTGCAGCAGCGAGCAGGACCCCGACGGGGAGCACTGGACAGGTCCAGCCTTAGACAGGCCCAGGCTAGCTAAAGCAGAGGTCAGGCTGAACAAATTTGATTAACTTCTCCAAAGAAGGGACAGTGACAGCTGACAGGAGTGCCACAGCAGACATAATCTCCTTGGACTTCAGGAAGCCTTTTGCCATGTCATGGCTTCAAAGGCTGATTTTTAAAACTGGTGTTGCTGGCAAGATTTTACTAGTTAAATCAGCATCAGAGCGAACGAGGGTGGTTGAAAGCTCATTTAGATTTCATGCTAATCACCTTGGCAGTGACCCTTTGAAATAAAAAATAGTTGTAAAATAGATTTTGCACTGCTTGCAGCTGTAAGTACTGCCTATACTTACCAAAGCAAAGGAGTCTGACTTCAGTTGGAAAGATGATCTTGATAGCTTTAATTAATTCTTAATAAAAGAAAAATAAAACAGATGAAAGAAAACCAGCTCAGGAACTTAGAAGAAGTAAGCCAAGAATTTCATACTTATGGTCCGGGTCTTGTAAGCACAAGCATCAGAATAAATTTGTTTCCATGTGTGAAAATCAATGATCTTTGTCATTGTAATTAAAACTGCACTTAAAAGTGTAACTATTTTCATTGGGGGATGTTTTGGCTGCTTGTTTCAGTAAGTTACACCACCACTGGCAGACAGGGAAAGTCTCAGGCTGCACATAAGTTATAAAGACACAGTGGCATTACTTGTTTTCTTGTCAAGGTGTTGGCTGCCCAAGCACATCCCACATCAGGACAGCATCTTGCAGCTGTTTTCACAGAATCATCAAATCACAAAGATGTCACTGGGAAGGGACCACTGAAGGTCTTTTAGTAAAAAAACGCAGCAAAAATCAAGACCATAGACACTGTGGGATCAGGCCAGCTCTGCGTTGGTCTAGCTGGGCTGTGAAAAAGTAATTTGCAGATTTGACAGCCTGCTCCAGCACTGCACTACCTGCCCTGCTTTGCTGTTGTTTTGTTGTTATTGTTTAATATTTACTGATAGTGCTTGATGAACAGGGATCCCTGAAAAATAATTCAAAGAAACGCTTCCAAAAAACAGACCCATTTTCTATTATGGTTTCCTAACTCAGAAATGTGTTAAGGTTAGATTGTCAGCACTGAGTAGAATTTGTTGCCTTTTGCTGACTTCATCCAGCATATTAATATTGGAGATTTTTTTGTTTTGTTTTGGGTTGGGTTTTTTGGTACTTAATTATTACAGTGCATTGTCTTGGGGCTATATGAAGCTGAAAACAAGACTTCATTGCTAAAATACAGAAAAAAAATACAGGCTACTCTTTTCAGTGTCAGCAAATAAATAGCATTAATATGTCTTCATTACTGCCATGCATGGTGTAACACAAGAGTCCACCAGGTGGGAAGAGGTATAACATCTTTTAGCTACTCTGTGAGTGCTAAGATCTAAGCTGAAACTTAAACTGAAAATTTCCCTTCGATCAGCAAAAAATTGTGACAGTCATTTTATCTTCAGAAGCTCTTTGACATCTTTCCATTAGGACACTGAGAGAGAGCAGAATCATCTGACCTGACCTGATGTCACCAGTTCTCTCTGGGAGGTGCCTACACTGCCATTTGTGCCTCTGGAAACTCTGCCTTGTCTGTACTCTGTAGTGGGATGTTCATTCCAGCTGGAGTTATATCTCTACCCTGTTATATTACTTAAAAATATGAAGTTTTAATTAGCACATAGTTATGTTTTAGAGTGCTTCAGAATATGTCATATCCTCAAAGGCTTTCAGCAAATGGATGTTTGGTTCCCCCCTCCCCACCTCAAAAATGAGTTATCCAAGCAATCTGTGCTAAGTGTTTTGAGAATAAGGGTTGAACACACACAACTAGATCATGTGGCCATGTAAATCAGGACTTTGCAGTTTACTTGATTTACATTATCTGAAGATCTGGACTATTAATTACTGGAAACCTACCTTTTTAAAAGCAGTTTTTTAGTCACTGTGACATCTAACCATCTGGCTTCAGTTTCCCTCGGCATGCACTTTCAGGCATGAATACCAGGAAGCTTTTTTAAATATGCAGATTACCCAGGCAGCATGCAGGAGATGGTGATAGATACGGCTTTGTTTGCACAGCTTATTTCTTTGCAAAGTTGTCTTGGTTAAACTTCATATACCAGTCAGTAATGGATCTGACTTGCTGGTCTCTTTACTATGGCTTTTTACTACTGTTGAAGATTTTAACTGATGGAATAAGGAAAAAAATGTCCTGGCTGTCGGTAGCCAGTTGCACTGTGGTGGCAAAAGAAGGGATTTTTTAGGGAGTGCCTATGAACTTGGCCACTTTTGGTAGTATATTGCTCTGACACATCTCTGTAAAACATAGGTGTGATCTATTTTGAGAAGAACTATCCATGCAAAGTGGGTATTTGGAACTCTTATTGGAGAGTGCATGTGTTGGAGCTGCCTCTCTCAGACCAAATGTGGTCACAGATTGCAGCTCTGGCACTGCTGGGTCCCAGATCAGACCAGAGGCTCAGGTCTCTTTGCCACTGCCCCATCTGACGAGGAGGCTGAATCTGCATCCTCACCCTGCAGAGCTGATGGTCCAGAGTATTGTCACCAAGCCAGGTGGGCAGAAGCTGCCCCCTGGGATCCGAACCCCCAGGGATCTAGGCTGCCTCTAACAGGCTGCTCGCCAGGATCAGCAGAGCACCTCAGTGCCAGCCTGAGATCCATAGCATGCTCCTTCACAGAGCTCCTACACACGGACTGTAATTTTCTTCACTGTCAGAAAACAGTCTCATTTATAAAGTAAGATCAAGTGTTTGAACACAGAGTTCTGTTCTCAGGAGGATATGATTTTACCCAGCACAATAATTCCTGAGGCAGCAAAGTTATTGACTGCAATACTTTATGTTGCTGCAGAAAGGAAGCCTCTATAAAATAAGCTGTAATTGTCACCCTGTTTTCTCATTGTATCTCCACATGTGGATTTAGAAGGGGCTACAGGATAGAGGAGAACCTCAAAGAGCTTTGTACCAGTCCACTACTTTTTCTTTCAGTCCTGCTGAGATTCCTTCATTCAGTAGATGTGGATACAATATGTGGTCCTGGACAGGGATATGTGGTATTCCACCTTTAGAGTCCCAAGACATTGTCTCACCACCCCTGAAGTAGGACTCTTGTCAACTGATGTCCCTTATAGGAGAAAATGCCCTAATGTTTCTGAATGTTTAATGATGTCACCACTCACATTGATAAAGCCTGAAGGCAACTCATTCAACTTGATTATGAATTGAGGGATGATTTGTAAATGCTGCTAACTGAAAAAAAAAGGGATATCGGAAAAGTTTTTTTTAAATAACCTCAGTTTTGTATGATCTGAAACGTCTCAATTAGACTTAACTATTTTATCAAAGGTAATGGTTAATGGTTAAATGGTTAATTTTAAGTTTCTTAAGCCCTTTCCTAGAAAATGCATATTCTGTTGTCACTGTAATTTTTCTCTTGCCCTATTTTAACACAGTTACTGAGTCTCAGTAGCTTAGACTCTTATATATATTTTATTAATTCAGCAAGAGAAATCTATCTCTATATGAAGAAAATTACCTTAGATCCTGTTGAGATGCTCTTCACCCCAAAACCTGTGTCAGTGTTGAGAAATTTCTGGTGTTGTGTGTGGCTGAATTTCCTAACTCAGCATGTGCATCTAACAAAACCCATCATCAGCCAATTGGAAGTCTGATTTTCAAGGACCATTGAACACTGAACATTTCTAGGAAGCTGCAATTACAGAAACAATTGTGTTAAATAACTTTGGACTGATGGTGTGTGAACGTTAGCCCTCCCAACTTTCCCTTTCTTATTTTGGTTGGAATCTGACAATGCACAGGGTGATGTTAGGAATACTTCAGGGAGTGTTGATACACTTCAGAAATTCTGGTATTTCTTCATCTATCTGTGATTTATGTGTGTGTTTTATGACTCCATAGGCTGAATAGTGTCACATTTGCAGTTGTATTTGATGTTGAGAAGAAAAAGGGCAGGGTATGTTTTAGCGAAGGTGAAGCATCTTAAACTCCCCTCGCATAATTCCAATTCCACTTTCAGTCATAGCAGCGTAAGTCAGGACGCACAGCGTGTTTCTCATTTCTGTAGTGCTGGACATATGTCAAATATATGAGGCTGTTTATCTAAGACAAATAACAGACTATCAGAAAATCTGCCTTTGTTTATTAACCCTGTGAATTGTTAACTTTTGATTTTTGTTTGGTACGGCGGAAAGTGTTAATATTTATATTACAGTGAGACCAAAGGGTTCAACATGTCCTTAAGGTGTCCTGCAAAGTATATGAACAAAATTAAGTTTTTGGTCTGAGACTGGGCAGTTGATTCCTGATGCCAATGCATGAGTTTTGTGCTCATGTCTCATGCTGACCACCAACATCACTGGAGTGCCTGAGGTCACTGCACTCCATTATTTGGAGTACCAGCAGAAGCCAGGGTATGAACAGACCAAGAGCAGCCCAGCTGAGAAGGGCTTGGGGGTACGAGTGGATGAGAGGCTGGACATGCCCCAGCCGCATGCACCGTGAGCCCAGAAACCATCGGTGTCCTGGGCTGCATCCAGAGCAGGGTGGGCAGCAGGGCAGGGAGGGGATTCTGCCCCTCTGCTCTGCTCTGGTGA
>JAWWEE010000001.1:9431089-9501390 GCA_035221455.1 Xenops minutus
TTCACTTCCCGTCCCTTCGCTTCCCTTCCCTTCCCTTCCCTTCCCGTCCCTTCCCGTACCTTCCCTTCCCTGTTTCTGAGATGCATAAGAAAAATGTATTCGTAGCTTAGGTTCAAGTATCATTGTCTCAGGAAGTTAAAAAATGTTTAGAATAGCTAGGGTGTTGTTTAGCTATTCTCTTTCATCAGCCTTGATCTTTTAGAAGCAGTAATATTTCTCAAAGAAATAATTTTTCCTCTCATTGATTATGTGACATTTGGGGAACAAAGATAATAATTTCTTACAATTGTATCATGCCTTCCATCCAAATGATTCCTTAGGTTTTCACCAGTTATATACTGCATGGTGCTACAAAGAGCTACAAAACCAGATGCCTAAGGTAAAGAACAGAAATAAACTCAGATATTTATACCTCCTTTTCACAAGAATACAACTTTGTATCTGTTGGAGCAGCTGTGGCTCTTGTTGACTGTGATGGTGACAACTGCCAGCCTTGGGAAAGGAGTGAAGTTTTACGTACATATAAAAAATCCTGCTCTCCAGTCCTGACTGAAATCCTGTGGCTGCTTAAAAGAGTCACTAAAGACTCACTAAATAATTTGAAAAAAAGACTTTTAGCATGCTGGATCTTTTAGAGTGCAGAAGTAGGTGTTGTCTGGAGGGGTACTGGTCTGTGCCTGTGGAGGGGAATTCCATCCCAGAGCCTGGTACCAGCAGGACCAGCATCCATCCTCTCTACATACTTTGGCAGGAGGCACAATTCCCCCTCCACATTTTGGGCTGCAAGTCTCCCCCCAGGGATCAACTGTACCTGCAGCTATGAGGGGATTTCTTATCTTCAAAGCACTGCAGCATCCCAAATTTGTTTCTAGAGGTAAACCCTTTCACTTAGTCACATCTTCCCCAGCATATTTGCTAGAGGTTTATTGTTCCCTTTTATGGCAGCTGAAGCATTCAGAACTTAGCTAGAAGTAATTCTCTTTCATCTTTAAAGCAGTCGTTGTAAGTCTGTTTTCAAATCTTTCTTACCTTTTCCTAGATGTTTGTTACACTACATTTTTTACCCACTCTTTCTTCTCAGGTAGCATTAAAACCCAATTAAAATATTTTCTGATTTTTTGAATGTCAAATATACAAAATGGGAAGTAACTGGGGTTAGTCTATAATTTTTGGTATATTACAGCTTTTCTATAAAGACTGCATATGATGATTTAACAGTGCAGTTGGCAGATTTGGTAACTATTGCTTGGGTGAAGGAGCCTTGCTTCATTTTCAAGGACTTCCATTTGTTTCTCATTAACAGGTATCACTGCAGGAAGATATCCTGCAATTCCCATGCAAAGAGAAATGTGGTATTTCATCATAAACATGTGAAAACAGGACAACAAAGCCACCTAAACAGACACATTAAGTTTTTCCCTGTCATCCTCTAAACAGCAGTTTTCTCTTCAGGAAAACAGTGTTGTTCTACAGGTTGTACACAGAGAAATACCTTTTGAAATGGAACCTTTTGAAATGGTTGTCATCTTCCATTTTCAACAATACAACTGATCTTACTAACTTGCTTCCAGGAGTTTATTTTAGAAGGACAACCAATTTTTCTATTTTCCTTAGGTCACTGGGGGATAGCCTTTGTAATTCTCTCCTGCAGAAGAAATTATACAACTGCTCTTCCTGATTGGTGAACTTCTAGCTATTAAAAATTATGGTAAAATGTGATTATATCATTGAGGGCCACACTGTAGGAAGATAAAAGGATTGAAATAGTTTCAGGGGAGGTAATGACTCCACAAAAAGCAGAGAGAAGGGGGTTTTGGGGCACATGTATGCTCATATATGCACATTTCTGCAGAGTGGAAGGAACATGGAGAAAGTGATGGAAAGGTTAAACCAGGTATATGACAAGAAAATAAAGGTCAATTTTTGGGAATTTATATTTGTTCATACCCTCCATTTGTGGAAAAAAAATTGTTGTTGTTGTTGTTTTTAATACGACAATGTAAATAAATTTAGCATTTTATAATATTAATGCTCAATTTTATGAATAATGAAATAACACAAACGTTGCAATATCAGCATATCATTTGACCTATGTTAAATCAGTGGTGTGTAGTCCGTGATGCTTGGTTTAGACATTAGTGTTTACCTGTAAATCCTCAGAAAATTTGCTATTCACACAAAATGAGCAGCAAGTTGGTAGGAGAGAGCCTGTATGTCTCGTGTATGATAAAGCAATTGAATTCCAGCTTTAGCTTACACATAAAGCTTCAACTGGCACTTCCACAATGCATGTCCCAAATTCTGTTTGATGTGTATATCAATGTCCTTCAAATACCATAAGCTAAGAAAAACACTGCTAACTGCCAGGTTTTAAAATTGTCTGGTGCTGGCTGACTGATTAAAGCTACCTTGTCTATATGCTGCTATCATTTATGCTATTTAAAACTTATTCCCTTTTCAGTCCCTGTTTTCAGTGCTATTATCCACCTACCCTGTTTAACTGGGAAATAATCTACATGAGAAATTCTTTTCATGGCAGATGGGTGTTTGGGGTTTCTTTTTTCAGCTATTGCTATGAGTATGAAGAAGATTTGGCAGTGGATTTTATTTGTGCTTGAAAGGATGATGGATACGGTTCTATTCGTATATTCAGTATATGTTTATTCTTGCTGTTGTTTGCCAGACTTTATATTCTGTAAATGGAAAACTTAAATAGCAATGAAGTATTTAAACAGAAAACAAAGGATGATAAAGAACTGAGTTGTAATCAAGTGGAGCATTAGGCAGAATGTAAGGCCAGTTGCACAACTGTAACTGGTGGGCAATATTCACTTATAGATGGAAAGAAAAGGTTGTAAATAAGCATTTAAATATATACATTTAAGTAGAAAATAGGGTGATATTGCATAGGAACCTTTCTATTTAATAGGAAATCAGAGAATTTGACACTTGTCATGATGTGGGAGGTTGAAATGTGCATTTGTCACAAATGATGCCCCTTCTCAAACATCAGACTAAGCTTGAAGTATGGCTACACCTTGCATCTCTTAGGAGCCATCCCTCCAAATGCAAACTAGCTATCACAATAAAACATGACAAATAGACAACCTGAAACACTTGAATTAATATCACAGTGCACATGAAACATCACAGGGAGAAGAACAGTATCACATGGGCAAAAGCTCAGTGAAGCCTGGTTTTATGGTCTTTAAGGGTGGATTTCAGCAGACCAAGAGAGCTGTTCATGTTAGCAGCTGGTAGTTCTTTATAAGACTCTTATATGCTCTTACTATTCAACGAATGAAGAGAGAGAAAATTCTTACATATCTATTAGAGGTAAAGGGCAGGAGGGCCAATTCTTTAATAGCTGTTTAATAACATTGAAATCATATTCTGGAATGTTTTGGTGAGCTCAAGTAACTGAATTCCTTAATATTCAAGATTCATATCAGGTATTTTACTGGTATTTTTAGAGAGGGATTTCTCCCTGCCTGTATTTGTAACTCCAGTGTCTTGTAATGTTCATTTGCAAACATGGCTGTGCATACTTCTTCTTTCCATGGTTCTTGTGCTTGGTTTTTGGTTTTATAAAGTCACCATCAAAAACATGTCACCCATACACCCCAGCTGTTTGGCTTTCAGAAAAAAATATGTCTTTTCTGCCATAGTTATACAAAGTACTTGGAGAAAGCTACACATCAAAACAAATGATGGAGATTATTATGAAATAAAAGGGGGCCTCCAAAGTCTCATTGCTGTATGAAATTAATTGCGACCTCCACAACAGCCCTTCACTGAAGGAAGTTCATTTTAAACGTACCTTCTGTGAACTCTTCATGTACTCAAACAGAGGAACTTGTGAAGGAAAAGGCGTGAGATGAGGTTAACAAGAGAGGGAGCGAAAGTGGTCCATGAATGGGCCTGTGTGTTAGAAGGTTAGCTACAATACAGAAAATGTTAAAAAGCTGTCTGAAGTCCAAAGAAATGTTTCTTTTGCTCTGTACAACTGATGAAAACCACACTAAAAGCTGCAAACTTGATATGCAGCAACAGTAGAATGCATCCCTAAACATATGAAAGGCACTGGGCTGAAAGTGGACAAAGCCTTTCACAAGTCTCACCTTTCAGTTTATTCTCAAGGGGATTTCTGTTTCAGGAACTGAAAGATACTTTTCCATATTAAAAAGGCCTTTTTTAACTAGTGCCTTAGTTTATTGTTGACTCATTCAAGTGGCACCCAATAGAGCAAGTGAATTTTATTTGGAAACCCACTTAGGGCTTAACAGTTTTGGCAGTATAACTTTCCTCTGGCTTTGGGAGATTTTTCTACAGCTTTTTGCCATGTAAATGTGCCCACTGAGTGATTCAGTTAGAAATTTCCATGAGAATACACCCTGACAGCAAGAACCATAGCTATGCCCCAGCATACACTTTCACACAGGATGGGCTGAAAAGCTTTCTGGGGATCAGTAACCATGCAATCTGATTGCTTAAACCTTTTCCTTTCCGCATTAAATTTTCAAGGTGAGCATTTGTTTCTAAGTATAACTTGTTGATTTTAGCCACTGGTGGTTTGAAGCCATTTTCCCACTGATATTGTCTGGATTGATATACACTTAGGGCTTTTCCCACGTAGAACTTCAGTGAAGTTTTCTGTGCTGCTCATGATTGTCATACTTTGTTCTTAAACAGTAGGACATACGTGGTTTTATTTCTTCCAAGATAACAGCCTTTCTACATTTCTGTGTAGGTCTGAATAGTTTCTTTTACACTGTCTAGTAGTTAGAAGAGACCTGTTTCTTCTAGTTGATTAGTTTTGCCAGGATTTTAAGGTGGTAAATGCTATTAAGATCTTACGTAGTTTGAGAGTATATGTAGTTTTGAAGTTCGTTGCAGTCCCACTTCCTTCTTGATGTCTGGTATCCTAGTTTTATCTTCCTGGATAGAACTACTTATATGGGTAAAGTTTTCGTAGATTACAGGTTTGGATGCCGACTTCTTTGGGAACTGGCAGCTGTGGATATAACTGTGTGAGGAGGGATGAGGAGCTGGAAGAACTGACAGATGGAACAGGCTGAGAACTGCTGAGTTCAAGGGACAGAACCAAACATTTTATTTGCAGTCAGAATAGGTTGTCTGGAATGAGATAGAGAAATTTGTTTTGAAACCAACCGATTAAGAAAAGGGGAAGTGGTTTTGTTAAGAATCCCTTGCTTAGTAAATGTGAGATTTGGGCTACCAGTTCTTATGGAGGAGAATGACAGTTTTCTTTAGTATTTAATAATTTGGATGAAATAAGTGATATTGACTGGGCAGCAATTTATTGGTTACTATATATAAAGTTATGAAGAAAAAGATTTCTTTTGTTTGTTTTGCATGGGAATGGGATGCCAACTGAAAACAATCATCATAAACCTGAGAGCCTGGTATTTCAGTTAGTCTTCAGGTGAATCTAAAGACAAGTAAATATATATCTATTTTTCTGACTGCAGATTAGTTCATTTTACTGTTTGTTCTTCTAGATAGCTGTACGTTTTCTGCCACTTCTGATGGCTTTCCTGCTGTTTTGATCCCTGTCAGGGCTACTTAGCCAAATCTATATCAAGGCATGGCCTGTTTTGTACATAACTTGGATACTGATGTAATTCTATGCATGTATGCATGTAAAAAGTAGATAAAAAGCTGCTGCCCGTCTTACTTGAGACTGAGACGTTAACAGAAACATTCTAGAATGCCAAAGAGCACTCTGCAATATGAGAAGGAGGGGACCTTCTACAGTGTATTCCTTTCAGTATCATTCAGGCATAACCCAAAGGTGTCTGGCTATTCTCAGAAGGTCAGTATTTAGATATGTTTGGTTCAAGTGTTTCCCTTCTCAACCACTTTAGCACATCGTTCATGTAAATCTTAAAACGTTTTCAGCCATGCATGAATGTTCTCTTTGTTACTGCTGCTGAAATCGCTGAAGCAATGTTCAACAAAGTAATGCTTTCCTGAAAATAACTTGAAGTATATTTTCACTTAACCTTGTAGGAACTGCAGTTTAAACCCTGTATCCATGAATTTCAAGTTTTAACTCCAAGGCCTGAGTATATTCAGTCTGAATGCTTCTTCAGTCCTTTACAGAAGTGAAATTAGTGTTTGGATCTGAAAATAGAATCCATGTGCAGTTCAGACATGTTTGGATTCTTATTTTGGTTAATGTCAACTTCTTACCACACTGACTTCCAATTCTAATTTACTACCTAACCTGATTTTGATAAATTCTTTCCACAAACAGTAAATAAGTGATACATTTATACTGATCAAGATATCTCTCAAAATGCGTTATCATGATGACTGCAAGGCCAGAGACCTTTGTGAGACAAAATTAGATATTTTATAGTGTTTGGAAGAGTGGTCACAGATGCATCCCATGACACTGAGTATTTGCTTTGCTTTATTTTTATTTTTTTTTCTTAATGAAGGCAAATAAAACCCCTCTGTGCTTCCAGGCATAAACCATATAACACAGATTGGAGGAAGCTTTGTCTAACGCAAGTCATTCTCTTGTTGAGCTTTTAGCCTCAGAAATTGGCCGATACGAGAGAGGGGTTCCCTGGGACCCAGTCCAAAAGGGGCCGCTGATAGGTCAATTAATTTATTATTTTGAATATTATTTGTACACCTAAGGAGAAAGACCCTGATATTTATGTTTGCTTTCTTTACTAAAAACAAAACAAAGGAAAAAACCAACCAACCAAAAACATGTAGTACTTTCTTCTGGAGAAGTATTTTACAAGAGTTGTTGCCAAACCACACAACTAATAAATAAGCAAAGGAAAAGAAACATCTTGCTAATGAAAAGCTGTGCTACAGAATGTCATCACAATGATGCTTCAGCAATGATGAATTTTGTAGTCCTATGTCCAAGGACATAAATTTTGCTTTCAACATGTACAGATTATTTGGAAGCTCTGATTTCCATTGTGACTTTAGTATTCTGCCTGCTGTCACTTCCATTTCATTCTTGTTATTTCATTACAAAAAAAAAAGTCTTTAAAATTAGTTTTATTTGTATCTAAGGCATTAAGACAAGTATAAGCTAACTGTGCTTCACTGTAGGTGAAATATTCTTCTCTAGTGAGCAGAGGGACAATGAACCAGTTTTTGAGGGTTTTTTGATAATAGCAGAAGCTACATTTCTGTACATTGACTCCAGTAGGATGCTGACAGCATTGCTATGACAGGAGAGATTCAAAAGAAATTAATGAAACCTTAAACAGAAAAAAAAAATCACCAGTTGGGTTTTGAAGTTTGGTGCTTCTCCCCTGCATGGATTTTTCCGTCATTCTCTTTGCAATATTTATTTTGGGTAATATGGTCCATAGATGGTTTATCAGCTTGGTTTCCTGTCCTCTACATTCTCTTCCAGTGAACATTTGGCTTCAAACCAAGACTCATCTCTAGCAGTAAATTACCTAACTCTGTTTAACTGCCTAGGGCTGTCCTGTAGTTTTATTTTTCTTTCTCTTTTGTCCAACAAGCCCCAAAGAAAAAAAAATTAGTCCCTTCTCTCACTGATACCTATGGCAGCACATTCCTGTCCTTATGATTTTCAGTTCATGAGAAGAAGTCTAGTTTGATGTTTTTCTTCAGAGTACCAAACTGTTTATCAGGAACTTGTATTTCTGATTTTCTGTTACTCCAAGCAGAGGTATTTTGCATAATCATGATTTATTTTGGGTATCTCTTATAATAATTAATCCAAAATGTCTTTATTGGTAGTTTCCAGGGGACAGTAATTTTTTTAATACTGCAGGTAAAGTTTAAAAGGAATAATATTGTACATTTTAAGAGATAATTTTGTAATTGCAATTAAATTCATACTTTGTAAGAAGTTACAGAGGAGTGGTAGATTTGTTATGCAAACCTGCTAACTTAATAAGTCATATAAATGTCAGTGTAATACTTAGCTATGTATGTTAGTGTGCTGTTGTCAGGGACTCACAGAATGGCGAAGGCTGGAAGGGACCACAGTGATTCATCTGGTCCAGGCTCGCTGATCAAGCAGGGTCACCCCAGCTCTCATGGCACAGGATTGCATCCAGATGGCTCTTGAGTATCTCCAGTGAGGGAGACTCCACACTTTCTCTGGGCAACCTGCACAGTAAAGATATTCTTCCTCACATTTAGGTGGAACTTCATGTACATCAGTTTCTGCCCATTGCCTCATTGCTTTCTCTATGAAAAATAAAATACTACAATTAAATAAATCTCTGCTAAGAGTATTTTGGGAAACCTTGGCCTGCTAAGCAGTATTGTTTGTTCTTTATTTTAGGCTTTGAGTGCTGTTTCCTGAGTATGGTGGATCTGCCATGGGAAACTCACTGTACAGGAGGGCGGGAGAGGAAGAAGGTACAGGGAGATTGATATATGCATGAAAGGAGTTGGTTGCAGCTAAGGATCATATCCACATCCTTCTTCAGGGAAGTGTTGGATGGACCTTCTTACCTACTTTTTGTATGCCCTTTCCATTCTTTATGACATCTCTGGTTCAGCAGTACCTGGAGACCTTCAGGCTAAGCTGCAGCATCATTCTGCTAACTCCAGATGTACTTTTTCCTGTAAATCCTGACACTGCAAAGCAAAGTGTTTGCCCTGGCTGCTTGGAGACACAAACCTTACTGATTTTAATGAAGATGCTAGCCTAGAGAAAGAGGTTTCAGGGACTGTACATGGACTCTAAAATGTAGAGAGAAAGGACTGGCTGGGGATTAAGAACAGAAAAGGAGAGGTAAAACAGCTTGTCTATATCATGCAGGATACATCTTCCTTGCTTTTTAAAAATAACAGCAGAAGTAAATCAAAGGAACTGCAATTTATACAGACAAATCTGAACAATCTTCAAGCTGGCAAGCTTGGACAGTGATAACTTTGCCTCTGTTCCCCTCGTATTCCTTTAAAATAAGAACAAGACAATATTCTTGGCTTTTCATAATGAGAAGTCTAGTACCATCTGATGGCTATTATATGATTCAAATAATATTGCTTTGTCTGGGACAGCAATTACAAGAGATCATCGTATATTCGACTTTAACTTTATATGACCTCAAGCAGCTTTCAGCAAAAGCAGCAGAATCTGTAAAGACAGACTCCACACCAGAAAGAGAATAAACAAACAGAACAGTACCAGAACCTAGCAGTTCACATAGCCATGGCATCCTATGGCATTTTCATCAAAACTAAAAGGGCTACAGAGAAAAAAGCCAAGGAAAGACCACTCTCATGAAAAATGAGAGGAGCAATAAGAAAGCAGACTGATAAAATGAAACATTCTTAAAAATAAACTGCAACACACATATATATATTATATATATACACACAGAGGGCAGAAGAGATGTGACACACAGGCTTTTAAGAAACAGGCAAGGAATAACAAATGTACAGTGTTTTGTCCTGAAAAAAAATAATTTGTCAGGAGCTGGAAGAGTTCTCAGATTTGGCATTTTGTTTGGTTTTGGGTTTGGGAAAGAAGGTTGTTTTCGCAGAAAACACTATGTGTGCATAACAAGTCATTTAAATCGATGTTGTACATTGTCTTTAGGCAATTATTTTCTCTGCTATTTGTCAAAGGTAACAAGTAAATTCCAAGCAGTTTTGAACTGCTATTTTGTTGTAATTATCTTTCCCTTTTAAAAAGATACTGTGATTTATGATGCGAAATCAGTGCTTCAGGGTTACTTTCTGGCATTCATTATGTCAAAGAGAGAAACAATTAAAACCCAGGTACATAAGAGACTGGTAGATGCAAGAGTGTGCAGTGCAGCCTGAAATTAATTTGAAGACTGAAGATTTATAAATGCACTTTGTGCACTAGGTCTGCTGGCTGCCATCTGAGTACAATGTATGCTTCTGCTAAAACTTCATTTCAAACTTTGCCAACACTGTTTGAACAGTCTTTTAACACAGTGTGGGTGTCTGTGCCTACAGTGTCTGTGTGTACATGGGCATGTCCGTGTGCTCTACTCTCTGCCAGGGAGCAAGGGAGCAAATTCATACCACACAAGAAGGTTAATGATGCTCCACAAAGTGTAGCTCAAGGGGAATAACATTAATATTGCTGTCCAGGGATGTGAAAAAAAATGCACAGCAATAAGAGATACTAAAAAGTAACAATTGAATCTACTCTTAGGGTTATGTTTTATGAGTTTCTCTGTTTGGAAGGGACCAGCTGTGTGATTGCCATTAGTAGCCCTTAAGAATTTTTACAGCTTCTGGATTACTGCCAACATAAATCCCACTGGAAATGCTGTAGCTGTCATCAGCATCCTAGCCTATAATATCCATACTAGTTTGCTTTTTCCACTTGACCCACCTTCTCTGTCATTCTGGGTACATGGCACCACTGTCAAATTGAAGTCTTAGAAAAATAAGGGAGGCCACAGACTTCCTTTCATTGCATTTACTTGACTGTTAGAATATTCTCCAATTTGGAGTTTAGGGGCATGACATTAGCCATATGTAACTAGTCTTTATTTTCACAAAAATGCCTTTTTTTTTTTTTTTTTCCGAGGTGAGAACAATGAATAGTTTTGAAAACTTTTTTTTTTCCCCCCCCAAATACTTGTCATATTCTGGATAGGTCAGAATAAATAAAGGCAAGCCCTGTTTTGACTAAAAGAAATATCTTCTCTCTCTTGTTGCATTCTCACTCTCTTTTGTTTCTTACCATTCAATACAGAGCTATTCTAGGGAGCTCTAGTCTCCAAAAGCATAATTAATTAGTTGTTGTAGATGACCTTGCTTCAAGTGGTGTGGCAGGACCCAGTGACTTCTCAATCTGACTGATTTATTCTATTATTCTCTTTCTTTCTACCTTCACTGAGAATACAGGTTGTGATGCTCTTACTGACGATTTTCTCCATTCTGTTAAGAAGTACATTTTTGTGTTCCACCTTAGCCTTATACACTTACACATTTTAGGAGAGAAACTTAGGGTTTAAATATGCTAGTCAAAAATAACACAATAGTTTTCCTCTGGCAAGTATCCTGAAGAGGTTTTGGATAATTTGGAGAGCAGTCAAAAGAAACTACATGTGCATTTCAAACATCATCTTGGTTCCCTTCTCCATACAAGTCATCGCTAAAATAATTTTGTACATGTCTGTATATCTTATCATTAATTTTTGATGGGTCCAGTTGGTAGTCTGCACATTTCTGTACACTTGAATCCATTACTAATCAGTATATACTCACTGATTATACAAGCTGCTTTTCATAAACTCCAGGACAGCTTTGAGAACTGATGACATCGAAATGAAGCAAAGCATTTCCTTTTGATGTCAGCTTGTTGGATCCGTGTTCCGTGCTTGTCTAAACCAGGCTCCTTTTTGTCCAAGTTTTAGTGTTCTCTGATTTTCCTTATTTAAAAGAGTAGAGTGATCTCAGAAGTCATACTGGTCCATAATGCATTCCATGTTGTAAGCTCAAAGAAGGATATTATTTTATTAATTTTAATAAATTTGGATCAGACTTTTGCCTTACCTCGTTATCATGTTGGATACAAGAAAAAGACTGCTGTGCCCAATTATATTAGACTTGCATAATGATGACAGACAGTTGGCATCTGCTTTTTAGAGCACTGAGTGCAGGCAAAAAAACTCACCTCCTTCTCCATATTTAATATCTGATTGTCTGATTTCTTTATTCTGATCTTTGGTTAAGAGATCCTATGTTTCTTGTAGATGGATTTGCACAGTGAAGAGATTATTTGCATTGTAATTCAGGTCAGCAATGGGTTAGATTGTTTTCTTGCACTATGTGACCAAGAATTTGAAGAGACTGGACTGCCATTCATACGGTAGCACAGGTTTTCTTTCTATTGTTGGAACTTGTCACATAAAATTTACATGGTTGAAATTAATGTTTGTGCTAGATCTCAACCAGAAGGTATAAGGCAATATGTCGGGCAGACAGTAGCTTTTGACATTGCATCAATTCTTAAACTTTCTCTCTTCCTATGGTTTATGCATCAATTCTAAAACTTTCTCTCTTCCTATGGTTTATAAGCATAAATGACCAAGTTCACTTTATAAATATTTTGTCAAGGATAGTCTATATGGCAATATCAGCCAGACAGCTAGATAACACACAAATTATTGGTGAACCCTATTGCCCTATTCTTGTAATTTTATTTTTTGTTTTTCAATTTTAAATGATCTTCCAATATTTGCAGACCCTGTAGAATGTGTCCAGGTAAGTGTATTAATTCTATTTTTGTTCATATTCCTCTCTTGCCTCTGCTCTGCCTTGAGTGAGAGAACACCACTTCAAGCACACTTCATCCTTGTAAATACCTGTCTGCAACTCACCCACCACTTTAGAAATCCTTTATCTTTCCATATTTTTTTTCTGACTGAAGGTAGTTTCTGCTCTATGATGCTCTAGCTTGCTCTTTTCCTAGCCTATTTCACTTAGACTTCAGCTTGAGGCTTTGTCTTTCTCCTGTGATCTTGTCTTGTGCCATGGATCCTATATGTCCATTTTGATACAGGCACTAACTCCTGCTTGAGTATGGCTCTCTAGAGATTTCAGTCTCTTTATTTAATGTATGGCTCAAGAAAAAAAAGTGGTAAGGAATTCTGACAAGTGCTCCTAATTCCATTTTCTTTGGTAAGACATGTACCTCTTCTTTCATGAACATAATTGAATGCTAAACTATACCATCTCACACCACTAGAAAATTTCAGAGGAAGATAGTCCCTGGGGTCCCCTCCTAATAAAAATTTCTCTCAACCAAGGACTTATTAATCAAAGCTCAGAGAATATGAAACTATGGAAGCCCTTAGCACTGAAAAACAGTCTGGTTTTAATTATTTGGAAATAATTTTAATTTTTTATGGTTGGAGATATAGATGATAATTCAAGTAGAAAATGCAATTTGAATAGAGCCATATTTATGCAACAGTGAAAACTGAGCTTGGGTGTTATTTCTGAATGAAGTATATATACACACATGCCTGACTACACAATTGAGATTTCCCTGCAGTTTGTGTGTGTATGAGTCTTGTATGCACATCTTTCTCTTACTTTTCCTAGCAGATAAGCAGTTCCAGTTCAGGGTGATACCATTTTATTGCATATCACAAATGGGAGGACAAAAAACGGTGAATGCCATTCACTGAAATAATATTTACTTTGTCAGTTTGAATAACATCTGCACTTGCTGCTTCAATCTTTTTACCAGTGTTTGACCTCCATTTCCTCTCCTATCTCTGATGATTATGAGTTATTATTTAAGCTCTAAACACAAAAGTCTATTACTGTTTTTGACCTTGGTCATTCATGTATCTTCTGCATCAAGGTCTCGCACTTACCTGTCCTCTCATAAATTAAACTGGATTTCATATTTATCAGCTAGTCAGAAATATTGCTACAGCACAACTGGCTCTTGACTTTTGACAGACATTAAATAATCCATAATGAAAAAGGCAAGCTATTTATATAAAAGAGAATATGAAATATGTTCAATTATAGAAGGTCTCTGTTTTTCTACCTTTACCTTTTGGATACCTTCCTATGAATTCAATGCAGGTTCTCTTGAACAAAGAAAATGTGTAACTTTAACAGAAGCAATGATCTAATAAAAATGTACAACAGCCTGGTAATTCTCAAAATTCAGCATCAGGTCTAGGTTATTGGAGGTAGGTTTTCCTGCTGTTATTATTTCTGGACCTGGAAGCACATTTCCAAAAAGGAGACATCAACCTTAAAGTTATGTCAAGAACCACAGCCTTTGTACCAACTGGAATAGTCTAGATTGTCATGGAGCTCTATGACAGGAGGGCAAATGGAGAGAGGGAATAGGTCAGGGAAGTGCTCTAAACTTTGAAGGTGAAGTGCATGAAAATTTAGAAATGTCCATCTTCAGAGAGAGAATCCTCTTGGAAAAGACTGAGGAACATGATGGTTGTTGTGGGAGAGGTGTCAGAAGAAAGACAAGCTGTACAGAGGAAACTTCAGGCATGTAAACTCAGCCATTTTCAGACAGGTCTGCACTACATGTGTCTGCACTCTCCCCTCCAGGGATCCAGTGGCTTGGATATTAGGATACAGACCTCTTCCCTGCATTGAACTCGCCCAGGCAGAGGAAGGTGTGAGTCTAAGTCATCTCCAATTCTGTCACAGGCATGTGAGGTGCCCCATGAACAAAACCCCTTCACCTCCATTTCCTCCCTGTCTCCCAGCTCCTGAAGTGGGAGAGAAACATCTAAGCAACATTAAGTAATGAGACCTGGAAATTGGCATTAGTCCCAAATCAAATTTTTGTATCAGATTTGTACAAGTAGCTTCCCTTCTTGGTTTATGAAGGAAGTTTGTACAGTTGATGGTTTCTCAGGACAGCAGAGAGCTGTTCTGCTCTCCTTGCAATGTGCAAGTGATCTACTTCTAAAGGTTTATTCTGAAAAATCACCCATCCTATTCTGGAAGTTCCTTAGAACAGGTTTGTAATGTTCATGTGAATGATTGAAAGCCATCTTTTGAGCATGCTAATGTGATTTCATACATTAAATCGTCTCCTAATAGCACTAGAACTGTGTTTTCTGTCATCCAGGGTTTATACATTTGCTTTAATAATTATAAGAGCAGGCCATTTTCTAGATAATTGCAAACATTCGCAATTCATATTTAAGTTTATGCATAAGAACATTATAGGTACTGTAAATTTTATGCATTATGAAAGATGTAGGATTAGTCTGATATGTATCTTTTATGCACAGCCATTGATTGATGTGCCAGAGACTAATAAATTGTGTCTGAGGAGTTTCACTGCAATCTGATTCCCATTCATTTGCATATGACTTCATTTTCTGAGCAGTGTGAGAGAGCAACTATTTCTCAGTAGCATTAAACTGACCTAAATCTGGCATGGAGACATTAATTCTGGGAGGTGACAGAGCAGAAGTGTATAAGCACCACTGACAGTACTGAGAAGAGTCAGGCATATCTGCGTGTGGAGGAAATGATTTTGCAAATAATACAACAGCATCTGAAGAATAAGGCATAATTTGGCTATTATAAAATTAAAGAATACTTTTAATCTTAATCTCTGAATCCTGATGCTATGTCCAGCTGTAAGGATGTGTTATGGTATGGTTTATAAAGTACTAAGATGCTGTAGTAAAAATAAAATCAGAAAAATAGACAGGGAAATTAGCATTTCTGATTTCAGGGAAAGATTGGTCAGGGGGCAGTAAACAAATCCTATACTCATGGATTGGGCAATAATGATAAAAGCTGTGAACACTGTAGCAAACAGAACTCACAGGGGGGAAAAAGAAGAGTGAGATTGTGCAAATTAGACTGTGTTGTGTAATTTATGCCAAAATACCTGAAATTTGCACCAGCAGTTTATATTATTTTTATTTTCTAAACTTTAAGCATTTCATCCTAAAGCCTTAATGAGGTGTTTGTTTTTTGGTTTGGGTTTTTTTGTGGTTTGTTTTTTTTTTTGGTGTGGTTTTTTTTGTGTTTTTTTTTTTTCTTTGTTTTTTTTTAAAATTTTCAGTGATTTAGTGAGGGGAAAAAATTGACAAAAGCATCTTTTAGACATTTAGTTTGAAGTCAGTTTGACTAGTCTGATTCCTGTAGCCAACAAAGAGGGGTGACAAATGACAGAATCCTCCAGAAGTTATTTCAGTGAATTTATATTAGAACTAGGTTACTTTAGTGGATAAAATCGCATGTGATTCTACTGAATGTGTTCAAACTGTATATTTAGAATGACTTCATTCTAGTAGCTTTTCTCTTCGCTGGAAACAGCTCTGTGATATCTCCCATATTGTGCATTTTATGCCAAAATACTTATTAATATACAAAACTTCTAGAGAGGATAGCATTAATAATATAATAATGTTTTCTATATTAACAAAATAATATGTAGCTTATTATCTGAACTACTAGAAAGAAGTTTAAAGTTGGTATAAAAAGTGATTAAAACTAAATCGCTTTAATAACAAGAAGGTTCTTATAACTTATTTGTAATTTATGCTGCAAATGGTACCTTTAATAGTTATATGAAAAGCTAAAAATGGTTAAATTGCCATTTGAATACAAGTATCCTTGAGGCTAGGTCCACATCTTTGCAGAGCAGCTACTAAAACTAAAATCTGCTTTGAGAGAAGACTTTGCAATGCTGTGTCTGGAGAGTCAGTGAGTAACAGGGACCATGGCTATGAAGTCCATTTCTAAGGCCATGGTGCACAGCTTTCACATAAAGGAGTGTTCATTTAACTGAATGGAATGGCTGTGCATTCTAAACCTCCAAATATGTATCACATTTTCAAAGGTGAATAACCTGTGGCATTTTTCCAATGGTCACTACTAGCAAAGGGGACTTACATGCTGCTCTGAGCAGCTGCAAACTCAGTTGTGCCAGACAGCAAATTTGCCACTGTACTACACTCCTATAGCCTTATTTAGGTGCTTGGAGTTTTCAAGGCATCTCATTTAAGCACAGAGTGCTTTGAGCTAGAGCTGACATTCTAACTATTGGCAAATATCTATTCCTCACTGTGGTTTCCTGCTTTCTTTTTCCTGCCTATCCTTGCACGTAACAATCTTAAGACTTGAATAATTCAGTTTGCAAATTTAAGCATGAAAGTTAAAAAAAATAGACCTCAGTTCATGTTTTTTGAATATTTTGAGGCTATGACTGAGCGGAGTTTGGACAACTGCTGCAATTTCAGTTTAAGGATCAATTCAGTGTTGTCCTCTGTCATGATGAATAGGAGTTCAGTTGAACTTAATGCAATAGTTTTATGTAAGGTAACTATCTTAAATTATCTGAAATAATTATTCATGCTCACCCCACTGCATTTTAGTTTCTGACATTTGGTTCTGTTCAGACAACTGCTGGAAGTGTAGCTCATCCTCTTTGCTAATTTAATTTTGACCTGTAACAAGCAGCCATCCCTCACCTTGCTAAACTGTTCACTGTTTTATATATGCTCATGCCCCCTCTTTTTCTGAATGAGAGATACCAGTGTTTGTTAACAAAGAGCATACTCTCTGCTTTGCCCTTCATCAAAATACTGTGGCCAGTGATTTTTTTTTCCCACATTATAACCATGCAACCCTTCTTTCTGACTTTCAGCACTGCAACTCAGACCAGATTACCTCTCCATAAGGAGAATTTCCAGTTTTTCATACTTACTACCTAGATATTTAGTACCAATGAATAAGAAATTCATTTTCTTGCTCTTTTCCACATCTATACAAATCATATATGTCACCTTGAGTCTGATACATATTTGTCTGCCCTATGCCAACATAATTAGCAGCTGATGTTTAAGAAGAAAAACATGAACTGTAGGACAGAAACCATCAAGCGCAACTTGTACTTACGAAACACAAATTATGACAAGAATGGACGATGTGATTACTGCAATTAATCTGAAGGACAAACACATGAAAGTAAATCTTCCTGTGCTCTTGTCCCAGGCCCACATTTTCCTTGAAGGCTGAAGAACAGAGAAGAAATATGGTTGGTTGTCTATTTACCAGTTTCATGAGAGGAATTCCTACAGCTCTAGTTCCTTAGGCTCTCAGCTGCCCTGAGTTTCAGTCGTACTTGATTAGTGACACTGTGGTCACTAGAAATGCTCTCCACAGACCCACTCACTTAGTAGTGTGGCCCAAGGTTTAGAAACCACTGGTGTATTCTGTTCCTTAGTGGAGGAATATGTTATGGGCACAATTTCATGTAATTTGTTTACAGTTTGTCCCTGCTTGTTCCTCCACTGGAAAGCCATCATGACTACAGTGAAGAAATAGGCAAGGAGGCAGCACCTCCTCCAGCACCAGGAGAGAAAGGACCTGGAGTTACAAGGAAACATCAGGAATATGTGGAGGAACTCAGAAAGGAAAAAAAAAAAAAAATTAAAAGAAGAGAGCTGGTATCGTTTTCCAGACCAGTAAAAGCTTCATTTAACCCACTGCCTATAAAGAGGACAATATTTTATTACAGAAATACATGCTTGAAAGGTGAGTAGAAAAGTGTTGTCTCCAATTTACACCTAGGGCGGAGAAAGCTGGCAATAGTTGTCAGGGATCACAGTGTGTGTGACAGGAGGAGTCTTGCTTTTCTTTGATAGACTGTCCTAAGCTGTTAAGAAAAGTGAACTCCAGGAATTCAGTCATCTGATGGCAAACGATACCAGAAATCCTTACTTTAAACTAGATAACACAGCTCAAATGTCACACATTGCAGACTTGCAGTGAAGTGCTCTGAAATGAGATGCAGACTGGAATTGTTAACAGGAAATATTCGGCAAGTGTATTTATGAGAATCATAAATAACTCCCAAACAGGGAGGAGGGAGTGAAATTAACCAAATCAGCAATTCATTATGAATTATTTGCTCGCTCTTAAAGGAGAATAACAAGGACTGGGGTCTCCTCCTGTCTCAACAGAGAGGTGAAGTTGGTCAGTCAGCACAGACAGCCTGGGGGATGGGAGCTGTAACAAGAGCAGGAGGTGTCAGGGTGCTATTCCAGCCTGGTTTCCTTGTGTGGGACATAGAGAAAAACCCAGAAGAATAGAGGAGGAATGAAGCAAAAAGGGGAAGGTGAAAACAAGACACCACCAAGTAAAACTCAAACTCAGACTAAACCCCTTGGAATTATTTTCAAATATTAGGGAGTTTTCTTTTGTGAATGTTTTTGCTGACCTTTTAGCTTAGTGTCCTTTTGCTTCATGAACTCCAGAAGGGAATGCTCAGACTAAGTATCACTCTGCCCCCTTGCTTTTTGGACAGCTGGGGTCAAATTCCACAAAATAAATGTTGGGGAAGGAGTTGTTGCTTACTGTATATATTATGACAAGTCCTATAAATGTGGTGACAAACTTTTGCTGATACCCAGTCTATGTCCATTATCTTTGCCTGATCATTCAGCCTATCTGTACAAATCCTTGTATTACTCACTTTTTCCTGCAGAGTTACGTTCAAGTCTGCAGCCAGTTGATTTGGATGTTAACCAAATACCCTCTGCAGAGTTCCACTTCCACACACTGGAGGCCTATAACCCTGAAGCTACCATGTACTAGAGCTGATTTCAAAAAAGAAAATTAAAAAAACTAAAATACTGGAAGTTCATCATGACCCTAATCATTTTTTCTAACTTTATCCTTTCATTACCTTAATTAAAAATATTTTCTTCAGTTACAGCCATATTCTGAAGGAGACTCCATTCTTGATATAAAATCAGCAAGAGGTGGAGGGTCCAACATTTTAACTGCTAATTTTGATTAATTTTTACCTTTACAGCTGAAAATATATACCATAATTTTTAATTTTAATTTTCAGTTTCAGCTTTCAGTCATCAATTCTTTCCATACTTCTTTTTTTTTTCCCCAAGTACATTAAAGAATCCTTTGCTCCCTGGTGTTTTTTTTCCCTATGCATATAGTTATAAACCATTATCAAATCACCTTTCAATCTTCCTTTTATAAGCTTAACAAAATGAGTGCTTTAAATTTCTCACTGTAAGTCATTAAGTCTCCAGCCATTAAATACTTTTTATGGCTCTTTTTAACACCCTCACCAACATCCTTTAAAAATATGGAGGCCAGAACAGCACAGGGTATTGCAATAACAATCCCACAGGGGTAAGCTCACCTCCCTCTACTTTTGTGTTTGTACACCCATGGATGGCATTAACCCTTTTCCCACACCACCGCAAAAATCCTTTTGGAATCAAATATCCACCATGACCCCTACATTCCTTTCAGAGTCACTGCTTTTCAAGGCAAACTACTCCATTCTCTAGGTTTAACTTGTACTTCTCAGTCTGTTGTCTGGCATTTGGTGAGACAGAATGAAACACATCTTGATTGAAGGGCACCCACTTGCCAAGTAGAGTCGCTCCTGCAGTCATCTTTTTTTTCCCCCTCCCCCATGCCATCAGTCCTCACCTCTTCTGCAAGATTATCAGAAGTGATTTTTTATTCATTGCCATAGAGTTGCTGTAAATGTTTTCAAAGTTTGCTGCTAAGATATTTCTCAAGTCTCAGGCAATACAAGCAGGGAGACGTTGGCACTCACAGGCTGAGTGTGAGTTTTGTTTCAGTCATATGCGAGGTATAATCTTACAAATGCCTCCAAACACACCCCCAAAATATGTCTCTGCTTTCCACACAGCTAAGTGAAGAAAGACAGAACAATACTGCTGAAGGAAAATGCCATGGAGAAGCCAGTGGGCTTGCTCACAATTATGCTCAAAAATGAGGAATGGAATTCCCATTTCTATGTTTTACTATTTGTACTTCTTGCCTAACCAGTCATAGAGTGTCTAGAATTTTTGCCTCTTTGTGTGTTTTCCCTTCTTCTCAGAGATGAGGGGAAAAAAAAAAAAGAGTAAGAAAAAAATTTTCCTTTTTTTTTTTCATCTGTCTGTCTTTTTAAAGGGGGTATACTACCTGAGACAGAATTTACAGTCAGTAGGAGTTGTATGCTTAAGTTCTGTAAGTTGCTTTAAGTAGACCGCATAAATAAGCAACCAAGAAGTCACTCCTTCTGCCTTTAAAAGAACACTTTTTTTTGTCTTGTCTTTTAGAAGAATTTGGATGCATTTGCTAGTGGTCCCTTTGTGATGGTTGTGGAGGTCTTCTTGTGTTTTAGTTTTCTGGTCCGCAGCAAAATAGACTAGTTTGAATAGAAGACTGTCAGGAGGTGTGTGGATGTTCAAGAGCTGCCTGCGCCAGTGTCAGAGGTGTCTTCACAGACAAGGAGTGTAAAGGTTGTGAAAGGATGAAATTTCTGACTGGGAGCCACATCTGCTGGGAGATTTATGGACAAAAAGTAGAAAAGTTCCTGGGGAGGATGAATCATTCAAAGCCAGGAAAGGGGTAGGTTAACCTCTGAGAGGAGGTCCTAGGGGAAGAAAGGCAGATCTGTCTAAATGATGGGGCAGATATCCCAACGGGATTAGAGTGCCAGGCTCAGAAACAAAGCAGCTAAGATTAGATTTGGTGCTTGCGGTTTCCCCCTCCAGTATTGACTTCATTAAAACTGCAGGAACTGATTCAGTGTGTGGAAGTTACGTGACCTTGAGGTCACACAATAAGCTTGTTTCATAAGTCATACGCCGTTTCCATCTCTGCTTTCTCATTCACTTTCTCTCTTGCTCTCCCCTTCAGTACACGCTTTGTAGCCTCCAGTCCCAGACTGTTCCTTTGAGACCTTTATCACATCTCACTCTCCCCCTCTCCCAGATCTGTCCCACCATCAGTAACCTTACAGGACTACACTCTTCTCCCATTACACCCTAAGAACCACAGTCCTTTCCAATCCAGGCTGCCATTCCAGCCTCTGTCTCTGCCAGTGTGACCCTGGGATCCTTCCTCTTGGACTATTGCTAGGCTGTTCCTCCTGTGTATTTGAATTGGGGAGTTTCCTCCTGCAACCCCCTGGAGTCCTTGTCAGGATGTCACTGAGAAAAACAGACTCTCAGATTTTGGGCATCTGCTGAACTTGGCATGACCTGAAGCATCTCAGAAAATAATTGTAGTGAAAGTCATTCTTACCCCTGTCAGGAGCACTGCCAACATAGATGGTATCCTTTGGGAATACAGGGCTGTTAAAACATTTCACAAAGCACTGCCAAGCACGCACAAAATGTGATTTGTCAGAGATGCAACAAGTTTGAGTAGACTTTTACAGGTAAGGCAAATCTTTGATAAAGGCCACCCTAACTAATTTCCAATCCCAAATGATGAGTCTTTTTCAAATAATATATTTTCTTTTTCTAAAAAAACCCCATGGCTTTGGAACACCTGTGCTTTGCCTTATGCAGAAAAGGCAAATAAACATTTCTTAAAGAAGTGATAAAATCAATTTGCCTAAACTCGATCTGACCACAAAGTACCAATTTTGAAAAAAGACAGAAAAAAAGCCAGCATTTCAGGATAAAATGAGTCACATCTTTTATTTTGCATAGCCTTCCATGTAACTAAAAAATGCATTTGAAATTATGCAGGGAACCAGAATTAATACACTTGGCTGCTGAAGAAAAAATAAACCCTACACACAAATCACAAATCAGTTGTATTTTCAATAATATCTCTGAATGCTGCCAAATCACAGCTCCATGGCATCCTCCCTAATCCAGAGGCACAGCATTATTCCAGCACTGCCTCCGAGGGTCCCTGATTCAAACTTCCTGCAGCAAAGAGGCTTTTCTTAGAGCTCTGCTACCCAAACACTGACAGCTCCAAGCTGCTTAGTTTTTGATACAAGATTTTAAGTTCCAAACACCTATCTGTATCATGTATCACTTCCCCCTTCAGTGGAGGCTGGGTTTTGTTCTCCTGGATTTATTATTTGCTCTATAACTGTTTTAACTGCTTTTCTAATCTGTTAAATCATATCTTCTGCAAATACAATCTATATTGATCTAGAATTCAATTTTTCTTAATTTGATTTCTGATCCTATTGTATGAAAACATTTACACAGGCAATTTAGTATGTATTACAAAAGGATGAGGTATCAAGTCTGATATTTCTTTTGTTGAATAGATAAATCTTTATTTTATTCTCTTAAATTATCCTAATAATAAAACAATCTGTATTACCCAGGGACATTAAAGAGTTAGTTGTGGATACCCTTCTTTTCACAGTTATGCTATTGTTTCCCTCTCAATCTATTTATATAGGGTATTTACAGACAGCTTTATTTTTAAATATTTAGAGGCTTGATATAACTGTTCTGATTTTTTGCCCCAAATATTTATGAAGTAATGCCTAAAACTCATTGTATGGCAAGCGATAGAACACTTAAACTCTAAGAAATCCCAATCCTAAACCTTTGCATCAGGCTAGCCATGGAAAAAGCAGTAAATCCATAATAAATATATAGATTTCAAACTATATTTTCAGAGCTGGCAGACTTACATGAGAAAACAGTGTTTGGCTTTTTGATTTCTGTTAACTAATTGTATTTGCCTATGTGATCATTACTCCAAAATACATGGAAATAAAATTTCTCCAGGTTGAGTCCACAGCAGTTATAAATCATCAGAGTTTCGGAAGTCTCCCAAGTAATAAGTGTACATTAAAATCACCATATAAGTAATGCTAAGCATGGAAATGGTGCATTTTCTAAAGTCCATTTAAATAACCTAAGAGCCTGAGAGCAAATGGAAAAATCAAAGATGTACCTTGGTCTGTGGCATGGTCTATTAAAGATCTACAATAGACCACCAATATAAATTCTTAAAAGTAGGCTGTGTCCAGGGATGTAAAGAAAGAGATTGCGAGGGTATAGAATGGCCCTCAGCTTGTCACCTTGGAGAGAAGTTTGAAAGCTGATTTACTTTGCTATTTGGCAAAGTAAAATTTAAATAAAATATAACTTTAACAAAGGTAAAATGTGTAGATCTTCCCCTATAACTAGCATGTACTTAAGCATATTTTCTGTGATGAAATTTAACTCTGCACAGTCAGTAAGTAGAATATATGCACATTACATATAGATCTTTCCTCAAAATTCTGTGACCAAGTTGTTCTGAGGGTTCAAATTTTCATTATTTGTTTAAAATTTTGATTTTTCTTGAACTGCAATATATATGCAACATAGCCCCCCCTTATTTTATTTTGATAAGCACAAACCCAGTGCAATGTATAACAACAGAATGTTCTTCATTAACCAAATTTTGGAAGGTAATAAAAAGTATACTAAAAAAGGAACAAAAATTACTCTATCTTCTAATCAAACCTCCATGCATCAGAATTTCAGAGGTTTATTCCAGTAAACCTGGAGTTTGTAGCAACAGTTTCTAAAGTTTGTTTCTCCTGAGATTTAGCTGCATTACATTTCCTCTATGGCTAAAGAAGTCTAGTGTCTGAAGGACAGCTGACTTTTCTCCACTATTGCAACTACCAGAAAATGAGGCCATCAAAGCTTGTGAGTCAACAGCTTCCACCAGTATTTCCTGACATGTTTTAGTGTGTGCTTGGCTGCCCTTGGTCCTTTGGACAATTCCAGCTTTTAAGGATCATTGAAACAACACAGTTCCTTGGGCTCATACCATTTTCATGTTTTTTTTTTTTTTTTTCTGTTTGATATTAAGGTCAAGATTCTTACCATCTCTATAGCAACTTCGGATACCCTGTAGACAAAATTAACTGCAAGGTTCTCTGTCAAGTTTGACTCTTCAACAACTCTGTGCAGCTGGGATGGTGAAAAGTTGCCAGATTGCAGGAAATAATTATAGTAAAATTTCACAAAAATGCAAATACGTAAACCAAAACTAATTAAAATAGAGTAATGATCATAGTAATTGACCCTTACAGAACTCATACAGTATGGACTTCAAATGGGAAAAGAAGTGCAAGCAGGTGATGGTGATGGTGGTGACACAGTACATGTAATTCCACGATAACCCCCCCCCCCCTTTTTCTGCACCTCATTTTAATTGTCTAAACACATGACAGACTTTGTGCTTCAGAAGTCCTTACAAAGAATTAAAGCCCCAAATCCTCATTGTTGGTTTTTTGTCATCTTGGGGGGTTTTGAGCAGATTAAGGAGAAAATTAGCACCTCAATCTTTCACAAGCAATTGGGAAAGATTCTG
This sequence comes from Xenops minutus, assembly GCA_035221455.1. Lineage (NCBI taxonomy): Eukaryota > Metazoa > Chordata > Aves > Passeriformes > Furnariidae > Xenops > Xenops minutus. The sequence continues at coordinate 9,455,705 of JAWWEE010000001.1, forward strand.
GGCTGATCTGAGCTTGTTTGAAGCACAGTTTTTTCTTTCACCTACCAATTAAGGATACTGAATAATCTTTGCCCTTGCTTAGGCTGCTGTGATTCATTCCTAGTTTGAGCTCAGTAATCCAACAGAAATAAATCCACATCCTGTTCCCATTGTTTGGTGAGTTAAAGTGACTCACACAGTGGTCCATAAGTGGCAAAAGTTGACTGGCATGACTCTATAGCCTCAGGGCATGGTGGAAAAGGACTTTTCTACCTTCTGGTGGCAGCAAACTATGAGATCACATCTGCCCAATAAAATGGGCTTGCACAAAGTACACAGAGTCTTTTTGACAAATCGACTGTAGAAAGAGCTCCACAGCCAGTACTTTTGCTTTTCAGCTAAAAGTTGTGTGGTATTTTTAGGAAGAATGTAGCAGTGCTCCAGAAATATTCTGGGTCTAACAAAGAAACTCTCCAGTTTTTGACCTCTGGAGTTCTCTGTACGATATCCTTAAAATTAAGTGGGTCATCTACGAATTTGAAAGGCTTAACATCATCAGAAGTGATGCTGCTCATCCTGCAGTGGGATTAGAAACCCAGTGTAACTAGTTAATAGCAAAATATTAGTTGCAGGATGTGACACTTCAACCCAAGGTGACTGGTTCCTCACATCTCTGCCTCTTCACACACAAGGATAATGCAAACAGAATGTTGTGAAGAACTTCTCCAGTAAAGAAATGAAAGGTCTCAGTGAAATAAAATGCTGTCTTGAAAGAGGAGTGCTTTAAATACCCTACTAATGAGGGATAAAATCACAGAATAAAATTGTATGGAGTTTAGCTAGCAGTGTTATTTAGTAAGGATTTAAAAAAAAAAGGAAAAAAAGAAAGAAATGCTGGGACTTGGATGAATAGAAAAGATGAAATGAGCTTTTTTTATTAGTTCATCTGTCTTTGCAAGTGATATTTGGTAGTTAAATTAATGGTGCAAGACACAAAGTCTACATGGAAAGATTTAGAAAATAATGACAGGGGCAACAAAGCTTCATTTAAAACTCCATTTAGCTGGCTACAGATTAAACTTTGTTAACAACAGCAGGGATCTGCCCTAGACAAAGTTTCCAAAATAAGGCCACAAACCTTAAATAATTTAACAGGTTATTATTATATTAGTGTGGGGGAAATAAATTCACATATTTAAATGTTAAAATTGCATAGCTGAGTCCTTGTCTGAGACTTTGGAAGTGGATGCATTGTAAAGATCTTGTGGATTAACACAATTCAGTAGTCCAATGATAATTTCTGAGGTCCTGGCTGGATTCACAGGTCTTTATTTAAAGGTGTGGTGTTTTTTGGGTTTTGTTTGTTTGTTTGTTTGTTTCTGAATCCTCTGTTTACACATACATATGGTTTCCTGGCTCCTGTAGAAAAACAAAAGTCACAATAATTTAAAAGGCATCTCTGTTTTTATTTTTCTTTCTCCTTGCTTACAGGATTAGACTAATATAAATTTATCTTATTTAAATCAACAAATTTTGTGCATTATTTTTATCAGAATCGTCAGCAAAGCAGTACAATAAGTTTCTGCAGCCTGATTTCTGACATGCAAATATTAAGAATTCATGTTTATTTAATTGCTGAGAAAGGAATGTTTTGTCATTTCTCTCTAGGAAAGCAAGAACCAACATAGAAATGCGACAGGCTATAAATTTGATAAGATGTCTTGTACTGCAATTTTTTATTTGTCCTCATGGGACTCTTTGAGCTTTCCCAGATCTACCTTTTACCACAGAATTGCCTGATGGTCTTCATCAGCTTTTAAAAACAGAATTGTTACAAATGAGAGCTTACAGTGGCAGCCCTGGTTTATTTTATGCAATGCAACCACATAATAATTGTATTACATAAGTTTGGCAGCATTTCACAGCTGTGCTAAGTCATGCTAATGGGTGGTATCCAGTTGCTAATGTTGAAAACTGCTTCTACACAGAAGCTGTTTGAATAGGTTGGCTCACTAGCAAAAGCTCACTCCTTTCTTTCATTTTTTAAAGAGAGGCTTTACATTACCTAATTTGTATGTCTGATGAAAAGTTTCAATAAAGGGTGGATAAAGTGGTACAGGATGAAATCTGAGTAGTCACTGAAAAAAAAAAAAAAAAACAGGAAAAAACCCACAAATGAAATGTCCCATATACATTATTTTTTCTAATCAAGATGCCAGACAGAAGAGTCTTCTTAAGTTACAAATTTAAAGTACTTTCAGGTTTATTTGATACCTCTGGGGTTTTACTAAATTTTCTTAATCCTACAGGCCTGTCTCCCATGCCATTATGGAAAACTCAGTTGAGGACAGAGTGGTTAAGCTGAGATTTAATGAAGAGCTCAGGCACTTCAGGAAATGGAGGCTGCACAATACAGTAACCAATAGGTTATAGGGTCCAGGGTGGTCCAAAGTACAGGCAGTGCCAAGTGTTCCTGTGGGAATCCTCAGGAAACACAGATGTTACTGCTAGATTCTCTCTCTGCAAGGGGATCTGGGCTCAACAAGTAGCTTCAGTGAGACAAGGTGTCTGCACCTGTGCGTGAAGATGGTGAAAGCTCAGGCACTGAGAGAGTTTCAAGCTCATAAACACCACCATCCATGCATTAGGATGGCTGGACAAGAACGTGGCAGGCACGGGAGAATTAAACAGTCAACTAAACATACTGTGTGCAAATCTCTTTGTAAGAGTTCAGCTTGTTTATGAGGTCAGATCATATGATAGTAATACAAGAAAGAAAATAATAGACCCGAACTAACCAGAAATATTTTCAAATAGTAAATAAAAAATTGCATCTAAGGTGATAATGTATTATAAATCTAATCTTGTAAGCGTTTACTTTCTGATTCTGTTTTCCCAAAGCTGTGGCTTTCTAAACTGAAAGAGTCAGGAAGCCTCTCTTGCATTTCCACGTCTGGAACCCACATGACCAATACTTCTCAGAGCATCCTTCATGGCACATTATAGGCAAGTCTGAGAGGACATAATTTATGACAAAAAGTTTTGCTAACTTTCATGGTTTTGTGTCAAACACAGTTTATTTACTGTGGGACAAGCAGGAGGAGATCAATGAGCATAATACTGCTTCTTAAAAGAGCTTCTGATCGCTTCTTAGGGAGCATTAGTCTTCAGCCAAGAGATCAGGGCACTGAAAGATGAAACATGGGGTGCAGTCTTTGCCTGAAGCAGTAACTATGACTATTATTAGATAAAATAAGCTTTTGGAATAGGAGTGGAAATTCAAGCCTTCTCTCTTTCCATGTGAATATTTAAACCTTCACAATGGATTGGAATTTAAAATCATCCTTGAATTCAGTGACCAATTCCTGGCATAACCTGCTTTAGCACCACTGCATTTTATAGCTCCTCTTTTGACAAGAAAAGTCATTTGCCTGAGAACTCCCTTTGAAGTACTCAGCTTTATGTTGTCATAGCTCCTTTGCAAAACTGCCTGTAGTACTAACAAGTCTATGCAAGGTCCCATGCATCACTCAGTCTTACAGCATTTTATTGACAGTGGAGGAAAGGCATAAAAGTAATTTTAAAAGGCATTTGCTGTTTGAATAAAACAAAATTTCCAAATATGACAGGTGCTATATGAAGCAGACAACACCTTACAGCTACACAGTAAAATGAAAATGAAATCTATAGAACTATGAAAAAAGTGAAAATATCATTCAATTGTATAGTAAAAAGAATAAAATGAGCTTGCTAGGTTGTGGTCTACAGACCAGGACCAGGTTGGGAAAGTGAAGCTCATGTCTAAGACTTTTAAGAAATAAAGACTACTCAAATATAGGAACTTTTAACACAGCAGAATTTTCTCAAGGTTGAATTAAAATATTGTTCACCTTTCAGCATTGTACAAAAGACACTGTTAAAATAAATGGTGCTAATTTAGTGTGAGGATAAAATGACCTGATTGACAGCTGTGGGGAATTTTGTTCAGAAAACAGTACTAGAGAGGCAAATTTCCCTACATTGCCATCATCAATGTGCCTTACCTAAGAAGAGCTATCACAGGGGTAATTACTGCGTCAAACCTACTGGTATTTTTTGTCTTTTTCGGTCACATGGCTTCTGTCTCACTTCGTTTTAGATTGATACCACTGAGCTTGCAAGCAGCACTTGCAAATCACACCGGTCAGAATATTTTGAGGAGTGTGACAGAGCCCAGACCAAATAAAAACATTTTTGGCACTGCCAAGGGGTACAGTATGGCAGGCAGCAAAGCAGTTGATGTGGACAGAGCCCCCCATGTCCATGCCCTCCCATGTCTTGCCTGTGTTCGTGACCGTATCCATGTCGGTGCTCATGCCTTGCCAATGCCCTACTTGTGCATTTTGGTCTCAGCCCAGCCCAGCCCTACTCCAGAGCTGTGCCTGGGGTTGTCCCAGGTTAGGGGTACCCTGGGGCACCCCTTGTGGGTGAGGAACCTGGTTTGTGTACCTGTTTGATTGCACACCACAGTGTGAACCACAGCACAGTAAACTGGGGTGATCCCTAAACTTGCTTCCTAAGAAGCATGTTCCTGGTCCCAGCTAGAAGGCTGACTGCCATGGCTCCTCCATACCACTTCAGCTACAGAGCTCATTGGCTGAAACAAACTGCAGGTGCCAAAAAAACCCCATAGAAGCCACATTTTGAAGTACTGGCCCAAAGGTAAACTTTGATTTAAATATTTCGTTTGAATTTGTATTTGGTGCAGGTGTCAAGGAGTGGTGTCTGTGAAGAGAGGCTGGATCTGCTCCATGCCAGGCACAGCTGGTTCCAGCTGACCCCAACTGACCCAACACAGGGCAGGGCTGAGCCCTGCGGCCGCATAGAAAAGGAGAGGCTGAAAGTGCCAAAGGGAGACAAGGAGAGAGAAGAAAAAGAGTGACAAATAGGAGAGGTTAGAGGAGGAAGGAGCAGGAGAAAGGAGAAGGAGGGATTACCTGACACCAGTACAGGCATCCATGCAGAACTCCATGTCATAGCACGTGGGCATTCCCAAAGGAGCTGGCACCATGGAGAGCCCATGCTGGAGCAGAGGGGAGATGTGAGAAGGAGGGAGCTGCAGGGAGAAACAGCTGAATGTGGACTGAATGTGGCCCCCTGAGCTGCCCCACACTGCTCAGGGGGGCAGTCTGGAGAGAAGGTGTGAGGTTGGTCCTAGGAAAAGGAGAAGGAAAAGTGTTGGTTTAAAGTTTGCATCCCATTTTTTTTTTTTTTACACCAGTATCTGCATCTGCAATTAAGCATTTACTTTAATTGGCAATAACTTAATTTTGTTTTCCCCAAATTGAATCTGTCCACAAAGGGAACTGATAAGTGATGTCCCTGTCCTTATCCAAACATGGGAACATTCTTGTTTTAATGTTTTCTTCTCCCATCACACTGAGAGAGATGAGTAACTGAGCAGCTGGGTGGGATTTTGGTAGTCAGTCAAGGCTAACCCACAACAGATTTTTTTTTTTTTTAATGAAAATTACACTTAAATATCTACTAAATATCTACTTTGCTTTGTTTTTTTGTTTTTGTTTGGTTGGGTGTTGGTGGTTTCTTGTTGTTGCTGTTTTTGCTTTGGAGCATTTGCAAATATTCATATAATTCCAGCTGAAAGAAGAGTACTCTTAGTTTTGGATATTTTGGTTTTCAGTAAAAGCATTCCCAAAAAATTGAACCTGATGCATAAAAGAGGAAGATCTTCAAAGACATCAAGTGAGATTAAGTTACTGAAAATGTTTTGTTAAGCTTTAGATGAGCCCCATGGGGAAATTTTTAAGCAGAGTTTGTGATGCCCCTATGTTCTCTACAGGTTAAAAGAAAATTTAGAATTGAAGTTAATGCTCTTTGAACCTAAAATCAATACAAACTAGGAATAACACAGCAGTGAAAAAGTGATTTTAATTCAAAACAGAAAGCAGAATGCATCCCTGGTCATTTTAGATTTAGAAAAATTAATTAACTTTGACACAACTACAAGTGAGCTGGCTCATTGCACGTCTTTCCAAGTCCAAGACAATCTTCTTAACAATCTGCTTAGTATAATTGGAGTAAATGGAGAAATACATTTGAAAATGTCAGAATCACAATCGATATAATTGACCAGAAAGGGGTAACAGCTTTGTTACTCCTTAATGCAGCCAATGAAACGCTTTATTTTCATGAGACTATCCCAGAGAGGTTGAAATTTAAAATTATAAAGAATATGTCCAGCAGCCTGAAGAAAGCAAGATGGAATCCCATTCAGTTCATGGAGTTCTCACTGCAGATAGAAGTTTCAATGAGAGACTTTGAAAAAAAATAAGGTCCTTGTCCCAGTGAGACATTAACTGATCTCAATTACCTTAAAGCTAATTAATGTTAATGGTGCTGCAAGTTAATAGTTTCTGCTGGAGTACCATGGCTTACCTGTATTTCTCTGCTACTTGAAAAAATGGGGTTGCATATTCGTTATACTGAAAATTAGACTTATAAAAATTCATGCTTGGGTGAGGAATGGAAATACAGAAAAAAGAAAAGGAGGTGATATAAAGGGCTCTGACAGTCATGTAGTGAATTTGAATACAGATTAGAAGAAAACTGTTTCAAAATTAAGGTTTAATTTTATTTTTTCAGCATATCACCAAGTTTGGCAGAGATCTTACTTGTTTCTTTCTAGGTAAACTACAATTCCACAATATATTTTTTAATTCAGATTTTTATTTTGAAGCGCTCACATTAATACTATCTATTTTGGGGAAAACCTTTGTGCTTAAAGTAAAATTGAGCTATGTTAAGTCTTCAGCTGGACTCCTTAATGCCATCTTTGTCATCAAGTATATAGGATTCTTTGACTAAAAATGTGCTATTTTTTGACACCAAAAGAGCTAAAAGCTCAAAATTAAAAAAACAAAACAAAACAAAACAAAACAAAAACAAACACACAAAACAAAAACAAGTAGCACAGAAAAAGGAAAAAAAAAAAAGAGGTCTGTAATATGAATATTTTTGGTTCTTTTCATATAAGCTGTTCACTGTTTGGTGCCTTTCTACTTGTTGCTGCTTCTTTTAGATGGCAACATTTATTACAATAATCATGTTTCTTTCAAACAAGTCTCATTTTACAAAAGACATCAAAAGACATAGAAATGTCACCAAAGCTGACTTGGGGTTTGTGCCTTTTTTAGTTTTCTTTTTTTTTAGTTGTGTTTTTGTTTGTTTGTTTGTTTGTTTGTTGTTTTGGGTGTGGTTTTCTTTTTTTGTTTCTGTTTTGTTTTGATTTGTTTTTAAGCATAGGTTTTCAGCAGTGCAGTCTCCAGAAAGATCTTTTTTTTCCCTTGGGTTTATTCTGCCAGGGATCCTCTGACTGTACCTGTCTGCATCTGCCATTCTTCTGTTGTGTCTGTGCATACCCAGATGCACATTGGCAAGAGAATTGCTTCTTACGTGTATCACAGCTGAAGGACAGCCAGAATGTCCACAAGCTCAATGAGATTTTGTCCAACTGTCAGACTAACACAGAAAACACTGAGAAGTGAAACAAAATTGATTTCAATGGTTATTTTGTCTGCATGGAGAATGCGATAAATCAAAAGCAAAATTCTGCCCAAAATCCGACGTATCAATGAAATTAGGACAGTTTGCAAACAAAGTCATTGAAATAGATACACTGATCAGAACCTGAGGCATTTGTCTTTTCTGTCTGTAATAGTTATGGGGGCAAATTTTGAAGGCTTTAGTCAGTGCTTAGCTGAAACAATGAAAACCATGAACTGCTTCTCTGGAAAGGAGGCAAAGCAAAAACCTCTTTACGAGGCTGTCACCTCAGGCCAGTTTGCATACCAGGCACCTTCCAGCTGTTCAGGTGTGCACAGAAACAAAAAGCTGAGTTAGGTAAAGAACTTTGTGGAGACATTACATCTTGCACTGACATTTCTTAGAACTGGAAACAAAAGTGCCTTAATTTGCTCCCCCACCTGCCTTTTTATAGTTCCATAATAATCTTCATACTGAACGAGAACAGTGGGATCCCTTCCCCTTTGCCTTCCACTTCCCTTTTTTCCAGAATTGTGAAACACTTTCAGTTTCAATGGCATCCTAAAAACCCACATCTTCTTTGATCCCACGAGATCACTTTATCAGTCTCACTGTTTAAACCTTCTGCCTAAGTAGGCAGCAGTATCAGAGACTTTCCTGAACTTTGCACAAGTTCAGAAAGCTCTTGAAGACTAAGAAAAACTATAAAGGTACGGATACAAGGAGCTAAAGTTTAAAATAGAATCTCTGAAGTGGAGGTCTGCTAAATTAGTGATCTTTCATCAGTTATTAACCTGAGTTCAGGAAGAGAATTCATAAAGTTTTGAAATACGAAGTACAAGAAATGAATGTTTTAAATATATTCAGCTGCTGAAACTTTTCAAAGTATAAACCACAGAATAATTCAGTGCATTCCCAATGTCCCTAGTGGCAGTAATGACATTTTAATCTTTGACAAAATTAAGGAACTACACAGGCAAACTCTTGGGGTATTTGATTGCCAGACAGCTATTAATCTAACATTTCAAATGCCAACTGAAATTGAATGAAGTAATGCTATTAGTTTTTTACCACAGATAATTTTATAGGGATAGACACAAAAAATAACAGCAAAGAAAGCTACAAAAGTTCAACACTTGTATTGCAAAATCTTTACATATAGCCTGACATTCTGTGGCAAAGGTACCTTAACACCACTTCTCAACTGATGAGCTGATGTGGAGCCTCCTTATTGTAAACCAGGAAAATCACCAAGGTGTGATTTGCTTTTTCAAATGTCTGCTCATGTACCTTATCCCAGAGCTGAACCTGCTAGAGATACCAATTCATGATCACTTATATATTATACCAGAGTTTTCCCCACTGGCTACAGGATGTAAATTACTGCCTGTTGGTTCAGTCTAAGTAAAATATCATGTGTGAACAGCGATGGTTAATGATGACCAGATGTCTGGATCTCAAACTAGGAGATCTTTCTTAAGACAATATTTGAATACCGACCAACTCTAACATCACGTCCCTCTGTAACTTTGGGCAGGCAAAAAACCCCAAAAACCTACTACAAAACCCAAACAAAACACACCTGGGAATTAATTTTGTCTGTCCAGTTTAGGCAATCTAGAGTTTGACTTATCCAAACTTCTTAAGGCCTCATGGAAGCTAGAGGGAAAAGGAAGTCTTCAGTACATTTTATAATCAGGCTATAAATACTTGAATTCAGTGACTGACCATCTTAGGTGGAAAAACGAATTGTTGAAGAGCACCACAGGAAGACAGCCAGGCAGTATCCAAAAACCTTCTGCTCATGGGCTCAAAAATTACAACTACATATCTTATACTGATTCCGTCCCCTTCTTACAGAAAGAAAAAGGAAGGGAACTGAGCAGAAGAAAACTGGGGATGTGAGAGAAGGGTAGCTCACTCTTCCCCAAGATAAGGGTTATGCATGTGGATAGACATGAAACCCTACAGAAGTTTTCACTTTAAAAGGCAAACACAGAGTTGCTCACCTGAAGGACTCAGGCAGATTTGGGAGTTAACATTTTTCTATAACCTGTTTGAAGTGATTCTCTTTGGAATAGTTCCCAGGAAAAGTGAACAGGCCATCTATGTAGAGAAAAATACAGCTTTGCCCCCAAAGAAGGAACAAACCCACTTTTTTTTCCAGGCAAAAGGTGTGTTGTGCTGCACAGAGAGAAATAGATAAGCCAATCTTACCATTGTTCCCTCTGCCTGCTTCAAGACATTTCAAAATAAAAAAGCTGGGAGCCTAGAACCTGAGTCAAAGGTTGTCCTACAGAGAGAGGTAACTGAGTGTTTTAAAATGTGAATCTACATGCTAGATGTTTATGATGGATGGCGTGTGCCACTAAAATGGTGTTTTCATGACTTTTTTCCCTTTCCTTTTTACCCACACTTTTTTAAATGAACACACACATGTCTGAATGCATAGATGAACTTAAAAATTGTTTGCCACAAAACAAAAAAATCTATGAAAACTCTTGAGCCTGCACTGCTGATCTCAATTCCAAGAAATAAGTGGCAACATTATGTATTCCATTTTATTACAGAAGAGTAACCAAATCTGATACTGTCACTCATCCTAACCTGTGAGAACACTCTTAGCTGAAAATACTAGCCTGCCATTTTTGCATGGTAAAGGATCACCAGTATTTCCTGTTTGTTTTGTTTTGATTTACACATATAAAGTGTTTCCATGCTCTTAATAAAAGTATTTATATCCTATTAAGATATTTCTAATCATGAAATCAAAGTGTTGCCAGTTCAATTCTGCCTGAACATTTATACTAAATGGTATGCTACACTAACTGGTCTGAGGTTTTTATTTTGGTGTAAAAGTCTAAGGTGATCCTTCTCCATATACGTGTTAACACTATTATTGACAGTTAAATTAAAATTCTTAATAGCGAAACACCAGTTAGCATAGCAAGGCTTGCTGTTAATAGTTGCCCAGCCTGCTAGAATGGTGGTCTGTGTTCATCATGTAATGAAATAATGGCATAAATGGTAAACTCTTTCCCAGATAATTCATTCATTATTATGGGATTGTTATTGAGCATATTTTATAATGCCATCTATAATATAAAGACTCTACTAGTAAAATAATTTAAGTAAAAAGTAACTCTCATACTGAAATTAATTGTTTAAGAGCACATAGTAAATAAAAGATTATCCAGGAGCAAAAAAAGTCTGTTTGGAGTTGCTCAGGTTTGGCTATTTTCCCCAAACACTGAGTCTCATTGGGAAAGGCTTTTATATTTCTCTTCAGCCAGTGAAAACTATAATAAAGAAAATAAGAAGAATGACAAATCAACAAGGCAAAAATACAAACCCTTACAAATAAACCATCCGATTTCCAGATAAAGGAGTTTCAGAAAGCTAAGCTGTTGTCCTCTCAGATGCATGAAAAATGGTGAATATTTGTTGCAAGGTGTGAAACATCCTCTGCATTAAAAGCTATGGACCAAAAAGGATCTACAAAACTGCAAGGAAGTATGGTCAGACCACCACTAAGAAAAAAGTAGACTTTTGAAGGATTGATAATTCCAGAAAAATGTTTCCTCTGCTGGAAGAAGCAATTTCTATTTGAAGACAATCACAAAGTTATGTACCATGTAGTTAAAGAAGTACAGAGAATACCGAAATATATTATAAAACACCTAAGAAAGAAGGTGATCTTCAGAATACAATCAACTCTGACAACCCCTAGTGTTGTACATATTTAGTGCTTTTGACTCCACAACTATTACATATTCATTGTGAATGACCACATCCCAACAGAAAGGGTGTGATTGCCAGTTTACCATGGTGGAGAAGTTGTGCAAGCAGTCTCCAGGCTAACAGCCAAGTCCTTGACTGAGATGTTCTGGTCAGTGATAGTCTAATCAACAACCTTATTAACACTGCTGTTGATTAAGAAAGCTAAATTAATTAAATTTGTTGTCTTTCAGATTTTCATTCCAATACCTTCTTTGTATAGAAAACATGAATGGATTTTGAAAGAAACCTAATACAACTGCAGGCAATCCAAAGGACATGATAGAAACGGAATGGGTTCCTTTGGGTTAAGGCTTTAAAGTAGTTCCTGAAAGAAATGTAGTCAAACTGAGTCTAAATATGGGATTGTAGCTCTGACCTTTAGTTGTGAATTTCTATGCTTTTTTTTTAGACTCAACATTCTTGTAAGGGAAGAACATGTTAGACATGTTTAGGGGTCAAAAATAAGCAAAAGGCTGGTATCTAGTAATCAAAATGAGAAGCCAATAAACCCAAGAGAAAGTTAAAAATAAATAATAGTGACCAGAAAACATACAGGATTATAGGTAAAGGACATGTGTCTCTCCTGTGTGAGGTGATCAGGGAACTGTATACAGCCCCAGATAAGAGGTTTATATCTTGCCAGCAAGTTACTTTCAGATTATACGATATTTCTATATGATTCTGATGTAAGTATCATTCCACCTGATTTACAAGGTTCTTCTGGATGAGATAAAGGTAAAACTATACTCTATGGAGAAGGAGTAAAGAATTGGCCTTCATTGCTCAGTATGACTTTTACTATGCCAGTGTTTTTTCTTAGGCAGGAGAAGCTAACAGTGCAGTTATTTGTACTGAGGTCATGTGCCTCCCTTTTGAAATCTACCTTGGTACAGACCCTATCGTAATAAATTATGGACAACAAATCCCAATTTCATGGGAAACTGAATAATTGTAATCACTTAGGGGTTTTTTAAGAGTTTTTACTTATCAGCTGAGTGAAAAATATTGCAACAAATATTTGTATATTTTCCAGTGTATTTTGTTACAGGAAAAAAACCCAACAAAACAAATAATTTTTATCCTACCTATAATTTACATAGGAACTCTACATAGAGCTACTGTTTAGTAAGTCATCCTATGAAAGGAAATGCCCATGTAGCTGATCAGTTACCACAGGTACAAATTAGTTTATTTGAACTGCAGAACTGAAAAAAAAAAAAGCTCCTACTTCTCACATCCTCACAGATGCCTCTTCTTCCACCTTTTTAAAAGGTGAGTCGAAATAGGGTTACAAGAATTGCCTCCATGAAACCAAATAAAGAGCTGCTCAGGAGTTCCTCCAGTGTGGAGGCTTCATGAACTCAAGCACAATTAAAAAGCCACTAGGAGTTTTAACCATGTCGGGTGGTTACTTGTTTTACTAGAATTTTTACAGATTTTACAGAAGATGCGGGTTTGCTCTAGTGCTGCTCTTCCTTTCAGAATGAAGGAATTTCCAGCTAATCTCTTAATACAGAAACTATCTTGAAATTGCTTTATATCAGTTATGTTCCCCTTGTCTGTTAAGTGCAAACAAATACCCAGATCTGTTATTCTCCTGTGATTTCAGTTGTGTTCTTTGAAATGACATGCCAACAGTGTGAGTGACATATCCACCCTCTGGTAATTTGTCATTGATAGATTATTCTTTAATTAAAGTTTCAAGATGGATTTTCTTGTACTTGGGAAAAGCGGCTTTACAGTTTTATCTGGAGACATAAGGTAGCAGGGCAGATCTATAAATAGATGTCATTTAGCAGTATTAAAAATAAATACATATTTTTTAGATATTGCATTTACATAACATTTTTCAATATCTGTTTTTTGTGGTTTATACATGGAGAGTCATTTTAACCCCAAAATTTGAATTTCTTAGACTAAAATACTGATGCAAATCAATATCTGTTTCAGTAGGCTTGTGTTGGGGTATGTCTGTTCAACACACTGTTATCTGATTCCATGACTTGTAACGTTAATAACGAAATCAATCAAGTGCCACAAAAGTGAATCAAGACACTACCATGGCCAAATTTGAAAACAGAATTAAGAACCACAAAACTGATTAGCACTGCATAACCTTGAGACCACTTGAACTCCACAAAGGCTGTATTTCTTTCTTTAGAGAGAGAGACTCATGAAAGTATTTTTAGGCTATGACAGGGTCAAGCTCATCACAAAATGAGGTGGCAGACGTGCTTGTTTAAAAGATGGATGCAGTAGGAGATGGAAGGCCATGATTTACATCTGCCTTGCACAGAGGAATTTGAACTCATCTCTCTCAAAATACTGCACTTACCACTGGGTTGCCAGCTATTTATATTTTCATTCATGCCTTTTGGGATCACGCAGCTGTGCAGGAAAGAATTCAAGACAAAGCTTTTCAGGAAGCAAACAAACAAAACCTTCCCAAATCTGTAGCTGCCAGTTTACCTCACAGAGATGTCACCCAGGAAACGTGCAGGGCTCTGTGCATGAGCCGTGAAGTCTTTGAGTGCCTCTCATAAGGTCTAGCAAGGTCTACGTTAAAGGTCATCAGGAGCAATGGGAGCAAAAGTCCTGCAATTCTGATGGGATCAAGAAGCGTTTTGCTAGTCTGAGTGACTTCTGATTGTTCATGGAACACTGAAATGTTGGCACCCTTTACTGAATATAATACTTATTAATTCCAGCAGCGAGAGGGTCTGTCTCAAAAGCAACCTATTGCTGGGGTATGTTCTGTTGGGATCTCTTGGAATAAAGTCTTAGTCAATGTGAGATATCCAGACTACATATACAATATCTTGATACTGAATATACAATCTGAATATATCCCTCTGCTAATCTGATGTACCTTTTTTTCCCTCTCATAAAACTAAATCTCAATGCATGATTTTCAAAAAACAATCAAGAAAAAAACAACCCCTCAAACGAATAAACAAAAACAAAACAAAGGAAGTGATACAGATTTTTTTTTCAAAGTAAGGGGCTAGGTGACCCAAAACCCAAGAAGATGTTGACTCTTCTGAGTTCTGTATTTGCCCAACCATCCCAGCCAAGCACTCCTTGACAAAGGAACATTTTTCCAGTGGATTAATTTCCAAGTAGCAGCCAGCTTTCTTTCTGTTTTTTGTTGGTATTTTTTTCCCCTTGCCTGTCGCAAGGTGAAGAGCTGGGAGTAAAAGGGCTGACAGATTTTCTCTTCACAGACAGGTGTGATTTAGGGGTATTATTTCTTTTTTCACTATGCTGTGAATCACACAGATTTAGAGTGCAAGAGCTGCACAAAATGTAATGAGTCAAAGCCTTAATAAATATTTACATCACTAGTGTAAAACTAAATAAACTAGAAGTCCAGAGTACTGTAACCTTTCATAAAAAAATGCAAACCAACCCCCACAGGACATGTCAGCTTCTCATACATCATATGAAATCCAACACAAACATTCAGGAACAGTAGTATGCTTTGCAGCATTTATTAAACTTGCTCTTTTATCCTCCCTCCTTATGACTCTTCTAATAATGTATTATGTGGCAAAAGATTATTGGGTTTGTGTTGGGTTTTTTTAATGAAAAAGTCACAAAATATGTGCCGTGGAGACATGAGAAAATTATATAGTTATTAGGAGAGAGTATGGAACCTGTAATGCAACACAACACAACGTAATTGCTGTGCAAGTTACATTCCCTTACTGATTTCTGTCAAAAGCCTAATTCATATCATGTTTCCTTCCAGCTTCTTTCTGCAATATTATATTACATAGAAAGAGTTCCATTTCTCAAAGGTTAATAAATAACTAGCGATTAATAAGTAACTATAGCATGCTTGCATTTATCAATGTTATTATTAACTTGTATTAATAAACTAGTTATTAAAACATATATTCATCATTCCCTAACCTTTTAATTAAAGTCTGATTTATAAATAATCCCCAAGAAATTACCTATTCCTATTTATGAGGTAGCCTTAACTCTCTAAGGTATTTATGATTTCCAGAATTTTGCAACCATGCTCACTCTGTTTTGGATATCAAAATATATTAAACCCATATTCTCTTATATTTTCTGTCTGCTTTCCTTTGTCTGCTCACATTTCTCTTTTTCACCATCCTTTTTTGAACATTCATTGCAGTTCTTCAGCCAAAGGCCCCACTTTAATTTATGCTGGCTACCTTATCCAGAAGTCATTCCATTCTGGTGAGACAATATCTCTGTGCCGGAGACTGAAAAAAAAAAAAAAAAAAGAAAAGGGGAAAAGAGAGTAAAATTAAAAATGTGTTTTAGATTATTGGACTGTTGCCAGCAGCACAAAATAACTTATAACCTGATCTGGTAGCGGCCTGAAAATGGTAGGTTACAAACACAGTTTTAGCATTAGAAATTTGTATGAACACAAATTTATATTCATAAAACATGATCATGCTCAAGACGTTTCAAATCTTTTGCTTTAACCAGTGAGCAGCAATGCTTAAGTTCCCCTTTTCTTCATGAAATGCATAATGGTGCACTTTTAAGACATGCTGCATTGTAATTACTGCTTTGCTACTGCAGTGTACTTCAGGGAATTGTAACTCACTGAACAAAGGTATCTTGCTTTTAGTTGCTGAACAGGCAATTAGCTTTTCCCCAAAATGGCATGTTCGTGTCCCAGCAGCCCCATGAAGCAAGAAAAAAGTCTATACATCATATCTTGAGCTCTCTCCTGTTTCATAGACTCTGAGGTTTCACACGAACTGCTGATCTACATTTGTCAGTGAAAAATCAGAATAACAAAGCAACATTCCACTCCCTCTTGTCACTTGTTGTATCTTTCCACCAAAGAAAATTTGCACTGATCAGCTGTAGTAATTTGGGAATATTCAGCATAGAGGCTGTCTTCTCTTTCCTGTCTTTTCCAAGGAAGGTGCAAGATTGTGCTTGAGTAGAATGTATCCTGAGTCTTGGTTTTTGATCCCGTAAGTCCATAAACTTTCACAGTTTTGAGGGAAGCTTCCTCTATCAGTAGTGCTCCTGCAAAGGTTTCCTGAAAAATATCATTGAAATTTTATCCCCAAGAAAAGAAGATTTGTAACCCATTAAGAAGTTGAAACCTAGTAAGAAGATTTATTGTGACAAAAGAAATGGTTAAATCTACGTGGAAAATGTTAAAAAAATTAAAATAGTGCAAAAAAGTCCCCAATCTCCATCATCAATCACCTTTGCTTGCTGTCTCCTAAGATGCCTTGGGAGGGAGAAAAGTCCTCCATACCTGACTCCTACTGCTTAAAACTGGCTTCTAAAATGAATGTGGGAAGCTGGTGGCATAGCCTGCTTCACCCCATCTGCTCTGCTTCAGGGAGCATCTACATGTTCCTTTCCTTTTGCCTATGGTAAAACTTCCCCTCCTTCCTTTCATCTCATCCTATTTATTTTTTTTTTTCATCTTTTCATGAGATGGAGGTTTTAGATTTATACTAAATATGTCAAACTACTAATCATCCTTCCTGGTTCTTCAGAATTAGTAGCCAAGATACAGTCCCATGGCATTCCTCAGTTTCACATTCTTTGTAGTTTAAACAACCTTCATACTGAGTTCAGTGTTTTTCAGAACTCTCACTAGGGAATGAAGAGAATAGTTTTATATTAGTGGCCTCAGGATTGTCCTGACTTGCCTTCACTGAGGACAAGGATTCCTATGAATTTAGGATCAGCTTTGGCTCCTTGACCTGAAGCAGCTCTCTGCTGTGGAACACTTCAGAGATCTTAAATAAGTGCTCGTCTTGCTGTAAGGGAGAATTTTTTCGTTTAGAATGATCAGTCACTGAAACACATTCCTCAGGGTGGGGTGGACTACCCATCACTGTAGGTCTTCCAGGTGTGATTGGCCAGGGTGCTAGAAAATCTGACCTAGGCACCCTTTCCTATGAAAGGTTGAACAGGAGGATCTTTCAAGGTGGCTCCCAGTTTGGGCTGTTCTATGATTCCATGATTCCATGCTTCTAGGATTCTATGAATAGCATGCCTCTGTGAGGTTGCAAAAGGAGAGCTGTCAGGATTTTGGTACATCTGTGAAAGATGCACCAGAAAATGAAATATATAATAGCTATTTTATTACCTAAATTGTCCAAACAGAATATTAAAGTGCTCGTCCTCACAGAATAGACATCTTGACTATGTTTATATGAAAAGTACAAATTTCTTAGTCCCTCAGCTAACCTTTCTTGGTTCAACAGATTAGCAGTCATTCCCCTTCTATTACAGTAATGTAATTTAAATATTTTTTCTCCTCCTTTTGGTCTCTAATAAGGGACACATTCTTTCACATGTGTCCAGTTTTATCTATTTGGCCTCATATTTACTCAGCCTACAGCATGTTACACCAGAATACATGTTATTGTCACTCTCTATAAAGCCAGGTGTGTATCACAGATCATTCACCATCAGTGACACAGGCCTAAATTCAAAATAATATAATTACTCAACACAAACAAAAAAGCACTTTCTGCGATCAGCTTCCTGAAGTAACAGAAATAAAAAGATTTTTTTTTTAACATATGCAATACTGAAGGGAATGTTTCGGGAGAAATTTGCGATTCTGTCTAACAAAAATAATCATGCCACATTGACAGAAATGTATTGTGCATGGCTATTTCCGTGTGCTGCCACAGATTTCCAGGAGGCTCAGATGACAGCAGGCAATTGCCGTCAAGAAAGCAGCAACTCCTTTTAGACTCTGCAAAGTGCTGATGTGTCCACAGATTCAGTGAACAAACAACTTGCTTTCTGCAGAGCTGAAGCAAGCTGTGTCAACAGACAGAATTTGAATTATTACATGCTGCTGTTTCATCTATAGCAGCAGAAGAAGGGAGTAGATGATTATGGCACAGAGCTTGTGGTTAGGGAGGGAGTAATAGTAGCTCTTCAGCATTAGTTGCTGATGGAAAACATCTGCTTCCTTTCCCATCCCCACGAAAAAGGCACTTGGGAAATGTCCCCGGATGGTATCTCTCTGATCTGGGTCATTCCTCTTCTGGAAGTCTTATGCAACATTTGGATTCACTGAAAAATCATTAAATACCAAAATGGAAAGCAGATAAGAAATCTGCTGCCTGCATTTCTACATCATGTCTGAAATGTGGCATAAGGCCTTAACTGTATGAAAAGTGATGCCAGACCCTGTTAGTACAGTGAGGAGCACAAGCAGTCCTTCATTCTTCCCTGGGGCAGGAAGGGGGCAAATCCAGATTCCTGTACTGGCTACATCAGAACCCACCACAGCCCAAGTCGATACCTTCATTTTCAATTCCAGCACATCAAGCTCAGAGGTGAACTAGCCCCACATAGAGTGGGAGATGAATGTTCTTACTGATTATAAACATCCTTTTTTTTTTTTTTTTTTTGTTTTTTTTTGCCTATGCACCTGCTTTGTTTTAAGGACTGAGGTTAGTTCATACTCTCCAAGGTAAACCACACAACGTACCACTATGCAAAAAATGTGAGGAATGTGATGCAAAAGAGTGATGGTTTTGCTTAGCCACCGTGTTTTCAAAGTTTGTTACCCACACATTTAATCTACCATACAAAAAAAATAAATTACCCAAGTTGCAAAATAATGATTGAAAGAGAACAAGGATATTAGAGGAGAGGCAATCTTTCATTTTGAATCCAAATTTAGCCAAAAGGGTGGCAGGATTGATTTCTTGGTCTCATGAAGCAGCGTTCACAAAGGAAGAAATGGGGGCTTTCCATCTAAAGAATTTTTGATTTCAGCAAGCATGAATGTAGAAACAGTTCCCTAGCCAGTGTGTGTTAATCATTTAGAGCCTGAAGGGAGATATATTTGTATATATAAACTATATATGAACATAAGCATATAGAGAGAGTATATATTCTTACAAATAGAACATTACTGAGTCTTACAGATAAGCATGCAAAAAGATAATAAGCTTTTCTTTTATGTTCCTTAATGATATACATACAGAATTATTTTTTTTCTTGGTATTGTGTGAGTTTATATGTAATTAGTAGATAAGTGAGGTGAGGGAGATAAGAGTTTTATTTCAAGGTGCCTTTATTTTATGTGTGTAGAATGTATCAGTGTTAAAACGCCTGTATATAATTGAGCATTTTATTCACATTGTGTGTATGTCAGATGGGTTACTATAATTGTGTTCAAGTCTCAAAGGAACTTGGTTTAAAACCTTTAAGGACTGTAGTAAAATAAAGCAGGAAAGCAAGTCTTAAAAGTTTCCCCACATAATGGTGGACAGTATGATAAAACATCTCTTCACAGCTAAAGCATCCAGCCATTATGCTTCATAAATCCAAATCTGTATTGCTCACATTTATTTACAATATTTTGGGAGAAATCTGGCACCCAACCAGAAATACAGTTTAAAAAGCAATAAATGTCAGAGAAAAAAATCCCTTCTGTCATCAAGTGATAAAAGAAGGAGTTTGTTAAATACATGGTGATGAATTAAAATATTACTAGTAAGACAGAGCCTATACATAATCTTGGAAGAGAGATTCTGGAGATGAAGAGATACTGTAGTACTAGCTAGCTGTTCTGTAAATAACAAAATAAAACACTACAATGAGCCATCTACTTTCTCTTAATGGAGACAATTGGATATTCTCATACTGTATATATTTATTTACTTTAAAATTACATGATTTCTTTCCTTTAACTCTAAGCAATTAGGAATATTAATTAAAATGTCTAAGGAAGATACCAGAGGGGAATGGATTTGGAGGAGCAGATTCTGAGTCTGTTTCTTGGTTTGTGAAAAATCAATTTAAAAAATACTGATTTGCCTTCCCTGATATGCAGAATGTGACAACAAAGAGAAGAAATTACTCCTCTTAAATACAGACTCATCTCTCTTGATTCAACGGGACTATTTTCACTTCTATTGTTCTATAAAACCTAAATCCACAAGAGTGTTTTTGGGGAAAAACCCCAGGAAAATTATCAAGTTCAAAGCTGGGATTCCAAAAATTCCTAATGCCTATTCCTGAAGTATTGCTAGTCCAAGAGAGACTAAGAGCAAAACTGCATTGATTGCCTGCATCCCAGCAAAAAAACATTTGTTGATGTGTGGCAGGGAATGATGGAACTGCCCTCTAAATGCTCCTTCTCTTTCAGATGGACTGCAACACACTGCCCTCTTCTCTTAAGGTATCCTGAGCACCTTGTTTTAGTGTGCATGAATTAATTGAATTTTCATAAGAGAGAATAAGAGGTCATTAGTGAAGACAAGGCAATAGTAAAGACAAGCCAAGACTGATATTCCAACATGTACTAAAACAGAGCAGCAAACACTAAAAAGGAATGCTTTTATGGCCCAATAGGTTAGGCACACATCTGATGAGGGTAAAACATGTCTTCCTATATTTCCTGCATTCAGAATGAAGGCTTTTATTGTTAGACATGACAGGGAAAATAATCTCTTCATCTGTTTTTTATCAGCAAGGCATTTAGACACCTATTTCCAATAGATGGGTCACAAAGAAGAGTTCCAATCCTGCAGTGAAGCTCCAAAACCCCAGAGAAGTACAGAACAAAACCTTCCCTGCTGCACTTCCTATCTGCAAACTTACTAGGATGTCTGGTGTGAGTCATATCCTTTGATGCCTGATTTGCAACATGAATGTTTCAGGACTGTAGAGACTGCCCAGGAACAGAAGTTAGAACTGCAACTTCCCCTATATTAACAAAAGTACCCATTCCTGAGGCCATATTGATGAGCATTTCAGTGCCTAAGCTTTTGTGTAACTTCAGCCCTGTGCCACAAACAAGGTAAATGATGGAATTATGCAGACAAAACAATTGTGAGACTGCAAGCCTAAAATGGCAGGAGTATGAATACTTACAGGGGCACGCCTGATATTATTGCTCCCAATGAATAAGAGGACTTGCTGCCTTAAGTATCTACAAAATATTTTCCAGTTATTTTCTAATGTAAACAGTTTCTGCTGCTGTCACAAAGATAATATTGGTGGACAAAGGGAAAAATAAACTGTGCAGTAATGAATGTCAAGCTGGCTTTCATAAGCTGTAACACTCCATTAAGATGAAGGGTACATTGAAAAAGATATAGACACCCTCCACCCCTCCCTCCAAGATAATATAAATGCCCATAGCCAACAGGATCAAAAATCTGACAGCTTTTACACTGCCATTTCTGATACCATAGACAGGGCTGCTTTGACAGGCATTGTCAAAGCTCTGTCCCACGGTAAGGGCAGTAGGACAAGGAACTGGTACTTTGAATGCTCAGACATGAAAAAGCCATTTCATTTCCCTGGAGGTATTGCAGAAAGTCATTAGAGAACACTGGTTACTTCAGCACAATGGAGCCCTGAAGGATAATCCAAAAAGCAGACATGGGTTTGGAAAATTATCCCAGTTGCCATAATTTCATCGAGGTAACACTCAGAGAGTTACTTGAAAAATCAAAATGCAAAATGATAGCTTTTACCATATGAAGTGATTTAACACCTCTAGTGTTGATAGGAACAGGGTTAGGTAGACAGAGGAAGTTATAAAAAGGCAAACCTAAATTATATATGTAAATCTTGAAAAGCAAATATCACGTAAAAATTTGGGTGGAAAAACATTACTGTTACAGAATTATTTCCAGTACCTAAATGCCAGAAGAATGTAGCCTTCTTTAACAAGGAAGTAACATAAAATGGTAGAAAAAAAATATTTGGATTTATGACGATGTTTATTCTTTTCTTCTAACAGATCATTAACTTAAAACACAATATATCTCTGAGTCTGCCTTGGTCCCCAAAGATACAAAGACCATGGGAATAAGTGAAAAGAGCTCTTTCAAACCCTGATGGATTTTTGTCTTCACTTTCTTCCTTTCCTTAAATCCACTAAAACCCTGTGGCATTATTCCCCCTTTTTTCCAGCAGTGTAATAGAAACTCCAGTCACAAGTCAACTTGAGGGAAATGGCTGGTGACACCAAGTTCAGTGAATTGTTGCACCTTCAAATGCAAGTTGGATATCAGAGCACTTTAAATATTAAATTAGCACAACTGAAAGACAGCTATGCATTTCTAGGGATGTCTTTAAATGGAAAAAACCTCTTTTCTGATCCTTCCTTTTACATCTGTATAGCAAAAGTTTCTTCTTGTAGGAAAAATTCGATCATTCTATCACACTTTACTATGTAATATTCAAATATAAAACATTTTTATGGGATTATCAAAAATCTTCAGGTTATATTAAAAAAAAAAACAAAAACCAACCAATCAACAGAACCAAAAAATTCCACACAACTATCTTTAAAAGTATATAAATACATATATATATATATATATAAGACTTTTCCAGTCATAGACGTGTAGCCAGGATTATTATTTTTTAACTCCTTTTATTTGGCATCAGTTATGTATACTTTCAATGCTGTCTTCATGGAGGAAGATTTGGTTTTGTCTGCTTCTCTAAATTGAAAAATCCATTTCTGTTTTCCTTCTGGGAAAGATGGCTGAAGAACACTAATCTTTGACCATAGAAAAAATTATAGGAGAAGTAATAAACCCAAACAAAACAGTAAATTGTATAGGGCATACATCAACCACTTCTTTTCACCATTCCTCCTTAGTCATGGAGAAGGTGCAGCTATTGAAAATGGAATTGAATTGAAATAGTGAAATTCTTGGTACAGTTAGAAAAGACAAGTAAACTTTTTCCTACAAAGTTTTTTGCATGTTTTCATGCTCCATTCTCTGAAGCAATTGTTTCTGGGCACTTCCATACAGGACATCAGGCTCCAAAAACCTGGAAAAGTTTGCACCGATTTTGTTTTTTTTGGTCTGCTCTAAACCAGTCGACGTTTGCTTTTTTCTTACGAAATTATACACACAAAATTTTCTCCTAAGTAGTCTCACTATTTCCTCTGCTCCCCTGCGTAGAACTACAGCCTCTTAGGCAACTCCTATGGCACAGTTCATGTAATACATTAAGACCATTTTAAGTGTTTGCTATTATCAGAGCCCCAACACATTTTGTCAGATCTTTGGCAGAACTTGAAAAAATACTAAATTACTATGAGAAAGCTTTTGCTTTATGTGGTCTGAAAAGAGTGATGGCAATTAAAAAAATGCCAGTGTATGCCTGTGCTGGAGTTGTAATTTAATGTATTGCTAACATCTGCTTCCTTTGTATGACTAGGCACACTCACACTTTTGTTTGTTCTTTATTACCAAAATTTTTAGTTCTTTATATTAACTATGTGTTACTGTCACATTTAATAAAGAAATCTGGCATAAAAGAGCTCTCACACATGCAATCTTAATGCTCCTATCTTCAGTTCCTTTCTCTCAAAGGCTATGAACCCACTTCTCTCACTTTCCAGGTGAAGGTTTGAATCAGTAAACTACAGGCTTATGTGAGAGCAGATGCTCTCATGCCCTCTTATTGTGATTGTTCCACTTTAATATTAAATATAATATTATCATTCCATAGTCAGTAGACCAGAAAGAGAGGGCGAACAAGCACCTGAACAGAAACATGACCAAATAGTTTATCTGTCAGAGTACCTACCAAAAAAAGAGGACTCACTTACTCTCCCTGCTATTTAAAATGCTTAGACTTTTGCTGGCATTTCAAAAGAAACCTAAACTTCTTAGGCAAACCCTCTGGTAGCAAGGCACAGGAAGTGTGCTCACAGGTCTCCCTCTCTGGTCCACACCACACAGAACTGTTTCAACAGGAAAGATGAAGACTGAAGAGTATCGTAAAGACCAAGGTTTAAAGTATTACACACAGTAATGAATTAAAAATGTCCACAAGACCACTAAGAAGAAGGGAAATATTTAAACATCTAAACCTCTAAATAGTGGAAATGTATCTAATGGCTAATCCACAGAGGAAGTGATGGTAAGGGTGGAAGGATATTTCTTTTTTATCTTGCTTAGCACAAACAAAATATAGAATTATCTTCTAAAGATGATTCTCAACAAGTGGGAGAAGTGAGGACTGCTCAGTGTTTCACTTTCAGTGGTCTTTATATTAGGCTAAACATGGTCTCATAGTAATCAGTTAAATTCCTAGCAGAAACCCAAGACCAATTAGTGACCTTCCTATGTGAAGGATGCAGCTGAGTTGGAGTCACTTTATCTAAAATTTATATCAGGTAATGATAGGTCTAAGCAGTTAAGATGAGCAAGGGCATGCTGACAAAGACATACAAAGCCATGCCTGTGTCACCATGTTTCAAGTTGGGCCAGCATGATGCCCTGGACTCCCAGATGCAGCACTGCTCCAGAGGGTGCTCTAATGCCAGCTGTTTTGCAATGCCATGGATATGCAACTATCAGCTTGATGCCAGCTCAAGCTCCATCACAGCAGACACCAGAATGCCTAGAGAGGCTTTAGGGATCTAGTCCAAGTGACAAGAACATAGATATTGGTCATGATACTTCAGTCTGAAACTGCAGAAAAATCTGAATAGAAACTATAATTATGAGTTCAGATCACAAAAAATAATAGCATAAAATAAAAATAATAAAAAATAACAAGGCTTGTGTTCTCCTCCATTTGCTCTGTTTGTCAACTTGTGACTAAGCTCTTCAGCATCAGCCAAACACAGGCTGTATCCTTGATTTGAGTCAGTTGATTTGGAGGTCAAGATTAAGTCAACCATCAGCCTTTCAAAGGCTTCTTCACCAGCCTCTTTAGATTGTCTACAGCCTTAGCTTATGTGCAAAACAAGTGATCAGTGTAGCAACAAATTCCTAAAGTAATGGAGAAGTAGCACCATACATTTAATATATGTCTAGACAATAGCAATAGTGTTAGATTCTGAATTACAGCATAACAAACAGGGGCATATACAGGTTAATTAGTAATAAAGTTGAACTATTAAAGTGGATCTCAGTTAATTCATTGGTTTTCAAAGTATTTTAGGCTAGATGGATTCTAGCCAAGGCTCCAAGCTTATGAAACAGTGATTCATGGCTAATAAGGGCAAATGCCCTAGAGATACGAATATTTGTTACCCCAACATGCTGACCTTTTCCCAAAGAGGCAGAAATTTAATTATCTCCTTTGAAAAGCACAATTATAGAAAAAGTCAAAACCTGATTTATATTCAGTTTCTGCATTTTTCACAGATAAATAAGTAGGGAGAAAGAGAAACTGAAGGAACACTTCCAACAAGCAGAACCTACATCAATATATGCGTGCACGTGTATTTTGGGGGACAGAAGACTTCTTCTCCTGCTTCTCATTCAAGTTTTGTCAGCTCTTTCAATTCTGGCCCACTTTAGCTCATAAGCCTTTCTTTACAGTGATGTCAAAACTCAGAAAACTGCTTTCTCTCTCTGTATCTCAGCTCTGGTTGGCAACATTCTCATCACTGGAAAGGTAAATAACTGGTCAGAGGGGTCAGTGCACAACCCCAGTGGCAGAGACAAGCTTGTACCTGCCAGTCCCACATTCACCACTAGCAGATACCATTGTATTGCCACACTGGCAGGTCTTGCAGGGGCTGATGTTTTAACTCTGAATGCAAATGCCAAATAACACGAGGTTGTGGTCAGGGATCTCAAAACTAAATCCTATGATGCTTTATTCAAAGAAGTATTTTTCATCTGCTTATACATGGAATTATTTGCATTAATTTTGTTTCTTGTACTAAGACTCCTCCAACAGTTAAAATCATGACACTGTGAAAATGTGCTGATTAAGTCAGCAATTGTCCATGGCTAAAGCATCGACATTAAAAAATAATAAAAGAGCTTTCTTAATCATAAATGGCAAACAAGCTGAATGTAGATCAGCTGACACACTTTCATCAAGTATGCTTCTTTTAGAGTGATCTGAGCTCTGGTCTGCTATACTCAAACAGTTTCCCTTGGGAATGTATCTCCTGTAAGATCATATCTTAATTTGCTCTGGTAGTATTTTTAGCAATTTGATGTCTTCCTACCTCCTTTCCCACCAATGAAATAAATCATATTGTGGTCATTAAGTAAACCCATTCATCCAGTTCCATTTGCTATAATTCTGCCTGCTACTGTGTAGCCTAGGGCTATTGATCAAGCATAGCATTCCATCCAAGAGTGTGTATGTGAGCATGTGTTTAATTAGAAACTTAATTTATTGCAATGATAGCATGGAAACTTTTAAACATAAGAATTTTTAGCCCTTTTTTCAAGTCTTAGAAACATAGATGGCTTCTTTGATTGCAGACAGCTTATTTAATTTATACAAAAATTTCCATAATTGAGTTATGAGAATTTTTCATTCATCTATTTTTCATACATTCCCTTTAAGAGTTTATAAGCCTTCCAAAGGTAGAAGCAAAAGTTATTTGAGCCAATGTATGTCTCTGCAATATTGCAGAACCACAGACCCACAGGGACTGGAAGGCACTTCCAACCCTCTGCTCAGAACAGGGTCACCTACAGAGGTTGCTGAGGACCATGTCCAGCTGGCTTCTTAAAATCTCTAAGAATGGAAATCCCATAGGGTCTGTGGGAAACCTGTGATAGAGTTCAACCACCCTCACAATAATAAAGTGCTTTCTTATGGCTACATGGGATTTCCTCAACTAGGTGTACAAATACACTGATAAGTGCCAAAAGCCCTCCTGCAGTCAAGATAAACAGCATTCAGTGCTCCCCCTTGCTCACTGAGCCCATCATGAAAGGTTCTCAGGTTGGTCAGGTACAATTTCCCCTTCAAGAATCCATCTGACTACTCTCAATCACCTTGTTTAAAACTAATTACCCCGAGACCAAGGTGAAAAAGGCACTGAGCCCCTCACCATTTTCCATGCCTCCTGTAAAGAGGTCCCCTGTTCCATTTTTGCAACGTATTCACATTTTCTATAGTCTTTCTTTTTGTGTTGAAATACCTGTAGACACCCTTTTTGTTGCCATTGACATCCTTCACCAGGTCTGACTCCTGGTGAGCTTTGGCTTTCCTAACCCTGCACATCTGGACAGCATCTGTATATTCATCCCAGGTCACCTGCCGCTGCTTCCATGCCTCATGCACCTCTTATGTTTGAGCTTAGTCAGGATTTCCTTGTTCGTCTATGCAGGATTCCTGCCACCTTTGCAAGGCATGGAGTGGGCCAAAGGAACAGTGCACCTCACCGACATCACAATTTCAGAGCAGCAGCACATTGTCGTTTTCTGCCTGAAGCACCGATGACTGTCACAATCATTTATTTCGGGCACTGCAAGCCATATAACTGTTATTTTTCCCCATAGGAAGCCACCTCCTGGAGACTGTGAAGCCTAGCACTCAGCACTCCTCAGCAGGCACCTCTCCTCTGAGGACATAAGGCAGCAGCTCCCAGCTTTCTGATGGGTTTGCCCATGCCTGCCTTGCCGGCTGCAGGGCTGTGCCAGCGAGGGGTCCCCACCTCTCCTGCCTGTGTGGGAGGGAGATGGAGCTAGGGCACCATCTCGGGTCACTGCCTGCTGATCAGCTACAGCACAGAGATGGGCTGAGTGACATCGTGAGCAAAAGCATAAGTGAAGCAAATAAATGTGGTAAAAGATGCTGTACGGGCTGCTCGAATAAGTCTGTAAGGAGAACTGGTTTGTCATCGGGATGCCAAAGCCTTAAAAAATTCACAGTCAAGGAATGAAGAGTTTTTCTCATTTCTTAGTCATAACACAGTAATCCCAAGGCCTACTGCACAGCTGAAACTTAAGTCTGAAATAGGTGAATTGAGTTTTCATAATTTTAATTTGGATTTTCAAAATCAAACTCCATGATAAACCACACTCTCATGCCATCTTTCAAATGAAATCTTTCTCTGGTTCTCTCTCATTCCTTCCAATTGTGAAAATCTTACTCATTGGCCATATTTCCTAGTTATTTCCTTCTAAAATAAGTTTTTTCCTAATAGTTTTGTATCAAATTATGACCATGCTTACTGTCAGAACAGAAACATCTCACTCCTCTCTTACAAGGCATCGGCTAAAGTGCTTCTCCTAAGATTAAAGGAAAATCCATGCTAGATATGATTTGATTTGAGCTTTAGCGAGACATCTGCCAAGATGTTAGCACAGTTATCCAATATAGTACACACGATTCTAATTTACTCTTCTCTTCTATTTATTTATTTATTTCCAACATAGACAGCATTTCATTAACTAATACTTCATTTCCAGTAACCATAAGATGCTGCCCAAGAAGCTGGCTAAGAGAAAAGCAGAGACAACCTCAAAGTTCATTGTCTTCCCAAGTAACAGACTCCTGGTAACAGAAGCTACAGAACATGGAGGAAGAGCTTGTGCTCCTGTCAGGAATACCCTGCAACCCTATTTTGGAAATAATTAGGAATTGCACCAATTTCTTCACATCCCAAGCTTTTCTCTGGACATGCCATCTTATTATATTGTGTGCTGTTTCAAACAAGAAAAAAGAAAAACAAACAAAAAGGAATTTGTCTTCTAAATCTTTTCTATTTCATGTCATTTTATGTCCAGCACTAAAAAAAGCAGCTTGAATACAGCAAAGAAATGAGACGTATCTGTGTTTTCTGCAATTGTTTGGCAATATTATTTGTCATCTCAGAATCCTGGAAGATCCAGTTTTTCTAGATGTTTAACATATTTTTTTCTATCACAGGAAAAGGAAAAAAAAAACGATTCACGCAAAACTTTGCACTGAAATGTGCAGCTATCCTTCTCTAGACACAGAAAGATAGCTTTCTACTACTGAACGGATTATGTCTGATGTCCTTCTAGTAGTCTAATGTTCAATATTTCCCTAAATGTGTTCCAACTGCTGAGTTGGATTGGCAATATTTTACAGGACATATTGGAAAATACATGTACCTCTAATGTCTCCTCTTTTGTGTTTGCTACCAGCAATAACTGGATCAACTACTCCTCACCCTTTGGAGGAGAAAGCTCTCTTTACCACATGAATCATTGTTTTCTGGTTTTCATCTCCAGATGTCTAAGAACTTCAATTCAAAGAGTTGCACAGAGATCCGTATCTCCTGGGTGGAATAGACACAGTAGTATTGTGACACTTTAAAGAATCACTTTCCCTATGGTAGTTGGTGGTTTTAGAAGGAAGACAGTGAGTGAGAAGCAATGTTGTAATGAAAAGGGTTACTAAGAATAGGACTCTGGGTTATGGAAAAGGAAAAGGTTAAATTTCTCTTGCACTTTCTGTTTTCTTACTTGTTTTACTTATTTTTCTTGCCTCACCCTCCGCCTCACCCTCCACTCACAGGAAGGAGCTCCATCACAGGGATATTTCTCCTCCAAGTTGTCCCTCCAGGTTAGGCAACAGCAACTCATTTTTTTCTATTTCATTCTTCAAATGTTCTTTTCTACATTTCTTCTGTTTCTTCTAATGACATTATATCTGTGCCAAAATTTTTGATTCCATGAGGTTTTTTCCTTCTCTGTTGTTACTTGCAATTAGCTTAACAACTTATCACTCATCCACAGAGGCTTTAAATAATTTATACTTCAGTTTTTGCTTTGCAGTATTTCCTCCCAATCTTTTTGCAAATTATTCTTTTTTTTCTCAGCCTCAAGAGTTCTTTGCTCATAAACACTGCCAATCTATTTTACTTAATATATTTCTGATTGTATTAACTTGGAACATTTACATGTTAATACACCTGTATTTGTATCCAAGACCCATCCCTAATGATCATGGTACTTACCATATCCATTTTACTTAATAAAATTCAGTCTGAAGTTTTTCCTTGCTGAGTTGCCTGTAACACATACTGATACAAAAATGAGTTCTACATGAAACTCTAGTCCTCCTTATTAATGATTGAATAAATTATACAAATTAAAATTCCCTAGATAACACTGTAGTCACTAATTTAATGCTCTCAACTATTTCTGAATGTGCTTCCCTAGCCTGAACCACAGGTGGTAAACACTTTTTCCTTCCCCCTCAGTACTTCAATTTAAACTGAGTTCATATTTCCACATTCCCCTTCATTTTTAATAATCCTCATCACAACCTGAAAAGAGTTATTAACTCACACTGCCACCTTTCTTAATTTTTATCAACAAATATTCTTTGATGTAGAGAGTGCCCTACAGATTCCTAATCACAGACAGCACACTCTACACAAATAAGAATTGACCCTGTTACCCTAGGTTTTGTAAATAGTATTAATAAAATAAAAAGAAATACTTACAACCATTGCCAATACAAAGACTATGGAGACCTTGTATAGATTTTATGTGCCCATATGTTGTTATTTGTAGAGCGTGGGAACCTCAGTAATCAACCTGTAGCAAACACTGGTAAACACTTCAGAAAATGTTGTTTAACTTGCTCACCCAACAACTCTACAAAACTGTTGAAACAGCATTTTTAGTGTTGTGTTTCATTATCTGCTTTTTGGTTACTGTTAAAAGCCATATATCTGTCTCACAATGGTCTGTTGGAGATAGAATTTTAAATAGGTAAACGTTTAAATGAGAAATTAAATGAAAAAAATATTTTTTCTCTGAATTCTACAAAAAGGAAATAGTACTCTTCCAATATCCTTCTGTGAATTTAATTAATGACAAGGAGCCTCGTCTTTCTCTTGACATCTGGAACCAACTGAGCAAGGTTTTTGGGCTTCAGAAGGTGAGCTTCTTCCTGAACTCTGTTTAAAACCCCCAGTTTCTCTAGCACTTTCATTATTATGTGCATAATAGAGGGAATATAAAATTGAATAAAAATACCTGTAAGCTGCAGCTGTGTTGGAGACTGATTCCTTTTTTATTTGCACACTGTCATGAAAATTGCTCTTGCTGATTCCCTTCTCTCTGCAATTGTCTCACTGTTTCTCCCTATGTCCTTGGGAGGGTGGACTGAAGCAACATGCTGCTGCTTGTTCATCCACAGCTATGGACGCACAGACAACTTATTCAGACTTTTCCTCAGAAGTACCAAGTCGAGTGTCTTTCCTCCAACAGTTGTCAGTTGTCATGAAATTTGTAGAACTGAAGTAATCTTGGTAAAACTCTGTCTTTCCATTTAGTTAAAATTGACTCATGGGTTTAAATGTTAATGGAAAACAGAAAAGAGAGCAGAAACACAGGACAGCATGAAAACACAACCTCCCTTATTTAGCAGGCCAGGCTGAAATTAGGAAAGTGAGTTATCACTGCCCAGTCTACACTTCATTTTGTGCCTCAGAGGGTACAAAACGCCCTTGAAGCCAATTTTTCACATTCTTTCTCTAAATTTAGTAGTGTCAAAATGTCTGTCTTAGTGCTGAAGACTTAACTATATGACCAGTCCTCACACACCTGACCAAGACTAATGGACTTTAAAGGATGGATAATGAAAAATAAGTACCAAAACCAGGCATTTCTTCTCATTCAAGAAAAATGTATTTCTTTTCCTTGTGAAATATCAGAAGAATATTCTGGACAGTGAACTTTAAAAAGATGTCAGATTTTTTGCCTGTCTGAGAATGACTTGAAATTTCAGGATGCACAAATGAGAAATTACTATCTGGAGAACATCACTTCTCAGACTTCTCACTGCATATAAGAAAGGAAGGCATTTGAAAACCTATAAAAAAAGAGAAGTTTGCCTCAGTCTGATACTGCACTGACCACATAAAAACATGATTACTTCTCTGAGCTTACCTGTTCTTATATTATTAAAGGGGAAAAATGCACAGAGTAAAGGTACCTTGCATTTCTTCCAAGACATTTACAAACTTTTGTATTTTATTTTTGTTTGGTTTTTTTTTTTTCCTGTGCTAGACTATACACGTGACAAAAAGCTTCTCAACTATAACTTCTTCCTTTACCTCAGGCTACTTCAACATTTCTTTCAAGGCTTTATTTGGGACACTAGTAAGTCTTTTGCTTTATTTTAAGGATGGTAAAGTCTAGAAATATGAACAGAGTAATGGACTGGGACAAGAATACAAAAACACTGTGTTTGTTATCAGTCCCTGGCTGTCATTTATTTTTTATCATGTCCTTACCCCATCTTTATCATCTTTTCAGATTTTTTTTTTTCTGGGTCTTCTTTTTTTTTTTTCTGCAGACTTAAAATACACCAGTGTTTTAAAATGATAAATCAAATTCCCCTTTCTTCTCTTTTCCCCTCTAAAATTCCTCTGACTGATGTGCACTCATAAATTTATAATAATTTTAGAATTATGTTTTCTTTATTCTAATCCATTTTAAAGCCAGAAGGTTCTTATTTTGAAGTGCTTTCTCTAGCCACAACACCTAGATACATTTTCTTTCTCCCTGAAATATATATGCTGACATTTTATCATGATCATAGGTCTTCAACCAATTAAGGAGAAACAAAAATGTTCCAAAACTCATGGCAAAATAGCGTGAGCAACACAAGCATTCCTTCTATCCATCTTCCAGTGTCCTAAAAGGGAGCCAAAAAGAAAAAGAAAAAAGGGAAACGATCACAATACCCACCAGAGAAAAGCACAGCTTGAAGAAATGGGCCAAATAAGTCCCATTCTCTTGAACTGATGTATTATGAAGCATCCCTCCTGTGAACAACTGTCTAACATGCTCATGGTCCTTGTCTGACAGCACTTTGTCCTTCTAGATGACTGATTTGGATTAATGCATTCCTTGTGCATTTTGTGTCTATGCTCAGAACAAATGTACACCCACATATTTATGTGTTACTCCTATTTTATTCTATGAAAAACGTATTGTTTGAACTCACTCAAATTACCAGTATTAATAAATCATATCACAAAATACGTTTGCTACATCACTTCTGTCAGTAAGCTACGGGAGGAAAGGGAAAAAAACTTCTTAATGCATATGTTTTAGGGACATTTTGTTCTTGCTTCTCATTGTCTCACTTTTCCTGACTCCAGACAGAAACTCAGCAAATGAGGACTGACTTGTTTAGCAC
Organism: Xenops minutus; assembly: GCA_035221455.1. NCBI lineage: Eukaryota > Metazoa > Chordata > Aves > Passeriformes > Furnariidae > Xenops > Xenops minutus. Next base: position 9,488,876 of record JAWWEE010000001.1, read on the forward strand.
CCTCCAAATGTGCTGAAATGCATTTAGTCACAGCCCACACAGAATGCTATTTCTATTTACTGCAGTCTAAATCTGCTCTACAAGTCAGGACCGTGGATCAAAGATCAGCCAGCAGGCAACAGGTATTTTATTTCCAAATCTTGCTTGTGGAAAACAAAAAAAAATTAATTTAGCAGGCTTTATATGAAATACATATAAGAAACTTAAAATGTGCTCCATCCAACAGCAGGATATATTAATCCTAAAAGTATGACAACAGATTTTTACAGCAAGGTGATTGTCCATCTCTTATAAGGCTTATTATGTAGAATATTGTTTCAATTCAAGTCCACATTAACTGTTTCCTTTCAGATTATACTATCAAAAATACTATTTCCCTTAAATAGGCTATCTGAAATGCTTTTAAGACATGTTTATGGCATATCTGATGGAATAATAAAGTTCATTTAGTTCCTATAAATATTCTTAAAGGGGTGTTTTTTGCAGGTCTTTCTTTTTCCACACAGTGATATATGATGCCATTAGCAGGTCATCGTAGCCCAGTTTCTCCACCAGATGTACATACTTTTAATTATTCTTTCTTTGTCGGAATGAGTGACATTTTGCTGGTTGCTGCACTGAAAGTGGCAGGTGGTTGATAAAGTGCTCTGTGGACTTGTCTTTCCACTCATCAATTTCTTGCAGTTGTACAGGTTTGCTCTTAAACACTATAATTCTGTGTCAGATGAGATGTATGCAAGCTTAGGGGGTCTCTTCCATAAGCCATAAATTCTGTGTGTGTTTCTTATTATTGTACAGTTGGGGTGCCTTTTCTCTTTTCAGCTCACCATAGTGCTTTACTTTTTTCACATTCATCTAGAAGTTCATGGTCATAATTTAAAGAAAAAAAAAAAGTAAATCAACCAAACCCAGACTCAGAAGCACAGTCTTTTTTTTTTTTTTTTTTTTCTCTGCAATGAAATTTTTATTCTTCTCTCCAATCCAACACATGCACAAACCTTACTTAGGTTGGCAACCTTTGCACTCCTCTTGCTTTCTGTCTCTTTATTCTAATTAAGTCAGAATAAATGTTATATTACCCTGTGAATGCCAGAGAAGAAAACATTCTTGAGTGGAAAAAAAAAAAAAAAAGTGTTGGAAAAAAGACTGAAGAAAGTACAGAACAAATGGAGTTTTCCTGGATCTTAGGGGACTAGCCTGAGATAACAACAGACGGTTTAGAAACAACATTAAAATTCTCCTAAAAGAAGGTGCAAGTTCAATATCAAGTACTAGTTAAGATCTTTCTGTAATAGCTCTATATGCATACTTGTTCTTCTATGCACCTGATACTACAAGGATGTGATTTGCTGAAAGATTGTTTTGGAACAACAAGAAATGTACACACCCACTTAAATTTCAGGTCCCTGTCTTGACAGATGAGTTTATACATTTGCTCTTCAGGCTGGATTCTCTCTCAAACATATGACTATGGCTGACAACTAATTTCATTATTGGTTTGGATCCATTTCTATAGTGCCCAATAGACAGTGAAACAAGCTGCCACAGAAGTGGCATAGCAATGTTAATGCAGAGCTCTGCTAAGTTGAAGGCCTTTTTTTAATTAAAGTGGGATATTTCATTTAGTCTGGGTGAATTCAAGCCTATGGATTTTATAGCAATTATAAAATTGCCTCAATTCTTGTAGTGATATGTGGTATGGACTATAGGTACACAAAAGAAGTTCTGTTTTCTTTTGCTGTACATATTTTTGCAGTTAAGCAGCAGAAAACCCAATAAACTTTTTCTCATAAATTATTTTATAAAGCAAATTATTGCATTTACAGTCATAGTATATGACTATATTATTTGTAGAATTTATCAGTGGATGTGATGTCTCAGAAAAAAACACAAAACTTTATGTTATAAGCTGATCATTAGCATGATGGGCTTTTTTCTTTGGCACAGAGAGTTTAAAAGGTCTTTCTGTCAGTAAAGACCAATTGATTACAATATGTGGGAAAACAGTTTAATCAAATATTTATCAGTGAAGATTCTATCATCTCTTAGCTTAGTCCTGCTATGTCAGATGTCAGACCAGGAGAGAAAAGCAAAATATGATCTATGCATATTTTAACTCACTTTAAATAGATCTGCTTGCTTTTTCCCTTGGAATAAGTGAATAACCACAACTGGGCATGGCAGAAATGTGAAATCTGAATAGTCTAGTCTCTCCATTAACTTTCAAAAATCAATTGAAATGGAACATTATGTAGTTAAACATAACTAAAGGATTTTTTAGATGGAGAAGTAAGCTTCAGTGAAAACCACTGAAGTTCAGACTTACAAGGGCCTAACTCACTTTTGAAAAATTACCATAAGATCTTACAAATCACACAGTACTTTTGCAAATTACAGCCAAAACGAATATTCTCTATAATGACTTTTCATAAATAGCAGCGTGTGAAACAGCATAATTTTTCTGACATACTACAAAATGTGAAGAATTAGCAAACTAAAGAAACAAGCCACAGCCGTATCTGTTGAAATACACAGGAAGTATGAAACATCTGTACAGTATAGTGAGATACTTGTATTATCTGTTTCATTGTTTAACACAGCGATACATTGCACCTATTAAATACAGAAATTGTGTAATAATAATCCAGTAGGGAGAGCTAGAGCGTAATACTTTCATCAAGCACTTAACGGCAAAGATTCAGACTGCATAATCAATTAGAGAAGACACTACTATTACGATATGTATTTCTGAAGGACCTCTCCAAAATGCCTAAGCTCTCTTATTTACATTTTGGTTTGCATTGGTTGCCACAAGGAATGAAACTGATCTTCCCTCCCTCCAATATTAATCTGCTGTCTTGCAAGCCACTTAATTTGCAGCTGCCTTCAGAGACACACAACTGTGTCCTTCCACAGCCTCTTGTCCACCCTGTACCAAAATCATCTTGCATCACAGTCCAAAGGCTACAACCCTCTGGATTCAACACCATCTCCAGAACAGTGACAACAAGCTGTCAGCTAAGTCAGGACCCCTCTGTATGTAGTCCTGTTTTTCTAACATTGAACTTTGCAATAAGAATCGAATTTGGTCCAACCACTGTTAATCCATCGCTTAGATATACTTTAAAATCAGTTTTAATCATTATGTTCCCATCATGTCAGCAGGATGTATAGATTTGCAGCTTCCAATAAATAGAAAGTTATTTGAAATTTGATGAAAACAAGACATATTGTATAAAAATATTCTAGTTCATTACTTGCCCTTATTTGGATGGATTTTATGTTCCTCTGCATTTAATATAGTTATAAAGATTACAACTCCATATGAAATAGATAGATAGATAGATAGATAGATAGATAGATAGATAGATAGATACACAGACATCTGTACAATGGATAAGACTGTACAGGCCAGGATTCTCCAATCCAGGGCAGTGTTAATTCCCTTCCTGCTTTCTTCCCTCCCCATATGATTGAACATCATGTGTCTTACATGTCTGCAGTGTGTTAACAGATCCTCCAAATCTTTTCAGCTTTGCATACTCATCTAAGAAATATGGCTCAGTTTTAGCTGCAAGACCTGATTCACGAAAAAAATTATTTTCCCTGAGTTCTTGCAAATGCCAGTTGGAACCAGTTATGGTGTAGAGCAGAAATTCATGTGCAGAGCTGTGCTACAGAGCGCTGAGAGGCAGGACACAGACACTACACAAAGGAAATGTCCTATAAATGTCTTGGCTCCAAATGATTGCTGAGCAGCCTGCACTCGTAACAGCAGGAAAATTACTGAGTAGAGAGTGAAACAATTAAAAGCTGTACTGGATCTGGCACATTCCTGAGAAACAGAGGGCAACTGAAGAAATTTAATAATGCTGCACTCTGCATATGTCAACACTAAAAATATCCAGTTACAAAATTTATTTCTGTCTAAGATTAGCCAGTTCTGAGGCACCCAGTTATTGTCAGATATTTGTGCCTAAAATAATTGCATAGACATCTGGGCAGTTATGAACATCTTGTAATAGTTGCTCAGAAGGAAGAGTGATGTTTGTCCAGAAAGTGTATTTATCTAGGGTGTTATCCAGAAGATAAAGACAGAATACAATGGTCTGTCATGATCAATGGTCAGAGATCAAATCTTGCGATGCTGAGTTGTGCTTGACAAGTGTTGTAATGTGATAGAAGGAAAATATTAAAGGTTAATTTGAAAAATGAGTATCTAATTAAACATGCTCTCTATCTGAAATATTTTGACAGGAATGAAAACTACACTGTCCAGAGGTACCACCAGTCTTTCTGCTGCATTATTGTCTGTCTACAAAAAGATATAAACAAATACTCTTCTAATTAAAAAAAATAAACAAAAAAGATTATACAAGCCAGGTGAAAATCAAATTTCAAAATAGTATTTTCATTAAATATGCAATTTTTCCAGGCAGAAATATATGCAATGTATGGCGATGTACCAACATCACTGAGACAACACTGAGCACTACTACTCTTGACACAAGAGTAATAATGGTGTTCAAGTAAAAAACACTTGTTGAATAAAAATATGTAAGTGGACACCAATTCATATTTTTCACTAAAAAATAACAAAACAGAACCAGAATTACAGGCACTGTCCCCTGCTAACCTTTCGTTCAAGAGAAAACAGAAAAAAAAGCATGTCTACACCATTAGAAACTGATGTCAGAGTGATTTGGGGCTAAATAACAACACAAGAGATGAAACACTCGCTGTAATTTGTGATTCCAAGAGCTGCTATTACTTTGGGAAGGCTGTGCTATCGTGTACGACAGGGAGAGATGGCAACTGCAGCTGTGCTGTCATAACAAGGTTAACCCTGCAGTCAGGGGAAGTTGTCAATCTAAATGGAGACATATTGTGGAGGGACCAGGCTCTGCTTTCCCCAACGCCCCAGAGGAGGGATACCACAGGAGCTGAATCACTTGGCTTGCCCAAGGAGGTCTTAGTGAGACAAGTTCCTGCACAGGCTGAGCCAGGTTGAGGAGGTTGGTCCATTTGGGTTGATGAAATTGCAACTCATGGATTTATCCTTTTGCAGCAGGAGCGCTGCTCAAATTTTAGAGGATAGCGACAGATTATCAGAGGAGGATTATGCTTGCTAATTGATATTTCTGGTACATTTGATGGGAAAATGGAGGTGTCAGGATATGGATGTTGAGCTGTCTCTGTAAAGATACAGCTGAAACCAGGCCTCGTGCTATGGCACAGCAGCTCATGGGGTGCGAAGTTGCACAGCCCAATGTAAAACAGACTCCTTGGGGGTGAAGAACACTGAAACAGCCAAGGCTTCTTGACCCCCAGAAGACTTGTGACTGTGGAGGGATTTAGTAGACCCTCACCTGTCTCTTGTCCTTCCTCAACACCTCCAGTCCTTTTGGTAACACCCAAGTGTAAGAAAAGTTCAGTAAAGCGTAAGTAAAGGTGATAAACATTCCTCTCTCTCTGTCTCTCTCTCTCTCTTTTTAATATTTGCCTTAACACCTTTCATCCAAAATGAATAATATACCTTTGCTGATGTTTCTTTGGAAATTATGCAGCTTCAAGAGATCACATAGGAAATCAGACCAGCTTTAACTTGTAATGAAAACTGGTTGAAATTTATGCTATTCTTCATTTTTATTATTTATTACATCCTTGCCTGAGTATATTGATTTTGTGCCAACCTGTGTTCTTGTCAGAGTTTTTGTCACACAAATGAGGTTCCAGAAATGTAATGCCTATATTTTATGAAATACAGTCCCTATGCCATTTCAGGATGACCTTTTCAGTATTCTGCATTCTGATGGGTTGGCTGTTTCTGAGGCAGGGGCCTATTTCCATCTACACCTTATGCCCTCAGCACTTGTGTTTTAAAAGTAATTTAAACAGAGGTTGCTATATCAATTTCTTTTGTTTGTATTGGCATGCAGAGTTTATAATCTTTCTGAAAAACTGGTGAACTCTGGACAACTGGCTTTTCATTGTACGTGCCTCCATGAAGTCTTTGTGTAGGAATGAAGTTTTAACTACAGCATTAATTTTAGTATTAGAATGTGTTAAACTGATGAGACTGTTTCGCTTTTGCTTCCAAGTAATTTGAAACGTACATTTGAAACAGCACTGTGAAGCACACTAGCAAAACTACAGTTTATCCAAAACAGCATCCCTCAGCTACAGGTACCTGAACAAGAAGGAGAAGAGGCCCCAAAACAGACACAGAGACTTATAGATTCATCATAGTGTCACCACAGGGTTGCGGAGCACACACAAGATACAGAGAAGAACTTAGCTGACTAGGTCCTACACTGGAAGGGTGAGTCCTTACAGTGTCTGCATTTGTAGGCAGGAGAATTGCAGAATAACAATATAATAAATAGCAATTTTTGGTCATTGCTTATTAACTTTTCTGGCAGTAGCATAAGAAAAAGGCATAGTAAAGTTTCCTTTAAAAGGCATACCTGCTTCTCAGCTCTTTCCCTTCTTGCTCAGCATGATAGTAGTTCCTTGCAGAATTCATGAAGGAATCTGTTCTGGTTAATCACTCCCTATCACACAAACTACAGAAGCTGCTGACTCTCGATTTCTCTTATGACAACTGTAGTATGTGGTATTTTCCCCAGTAAAAAATAATTTACTTAGAATATTTTAGAACACACAACAGAAGACTGTGAAATCCTCTATCTTCACAAGGTAATCCAATGGGCAAGAAATCTAATCAGAATTCAAGAAAGCTGAGAATTTTTTTTAGTCTCTACTATGGCTCTGGTAATCCTCTGAGCCCATGCTCTGAGCCTCTGCTTCCCTGGCAGCCCTTTCCATCCATCTATTTTGACCAGCAGTTCCCAGAAGCACGAGCTCAGAGGGAGCTGACAGCCAGCCAGATCTCAACGCTGCGGTGCATGTGTAGTGACAATGACTCATCTGTGACAGATCATCTAGTTTTGTGTGCACTGTGGAGACAATCTGTGTGTGTGCAGTAAATCCAGTACATCCAGGATGTATCTGCCTTGCTACACAAGCTTTTGTCACCTGTGCAGCTTGTGTAGAAGTTCTGACACGTCCTGAACACATCAGATTCAACGTGTGTGTGTGCTTTTCCTGTGCATTTGTTTCTGCCTGGAAAATGTATGAGCTGTGAGAGTCTCAAGGATGTGCAATGGAAAAGCAATCCTAACAGATTTTTTACCAGTTGAACTCCAGCATGTCTCTGCTATGTGTACACAAGGTGGCAAATTGGGCATAACAGGGCATTTATTGCTGCAAAACATAGAGACTCCTGAACACTTAAAAAGAAATATTTTATCTGGGGAAAGGGACAGCAGGGGGAATAAAGAACTGTTTGTCTCCTAACCTCATTCAGAAGGAAAGCTGAGCAGTGGTAACTAGTACAGAGCAGCTGAGAGGACTGTATCATCTACCAGCAGTTACAAATCAGCATAGTGCTCTTCACTCTCAGGTGGGTGCCCTTTGTGCAGCATCATGCCATGTCACCACCACCCCTTTGTTTGGAACATCAGCGTCCTGCTGCTTCTTCTGGGTAGACTCTGCCTCGCAGCAAGGCAAGCAGAAATCCCCACAGAAATATCCCAGGCACAGAAAGCAGGTCAGCTTGAGCTGATCCACACTGTCTTGCTGGAAATGGAAGTTTTGGTTGGCTGTGAGTTCATCTGTAGCACGGGGTGTTACAGATCAGTCTATTCACACTTTTCAGGGAAAAAAAAATTACTTTGGATAACATATTTTGGGCATAAAGTAGCAGACAGAGCAGTCAAACCAATGAGGCATTTTCACCTCATGCATTCTCAGGCTGAAATTATTAAACAGACTGAACTTCAGTTCAATCAGTGAAAATGCCTTCCTGCCCTGCCTGCACTGCTTTTTGGAGGAATTCATTAAGTCAGACATGAAAAAAGGCACCCTCCTCTAGCAGACAAGCAAAATTTCAAATAACATGTACTTTAGTCCCTGAGTATGTAGTTAGACCTCTGAGCAGTTAGTTATCTTCACACATTTCAAAGCCATTACTGTAAAAAATTGCAAGAAAACATGAGCAAAAAAATGAAAGCATAAATACATGTGAGGCAAAACCTTTCCTGCAGAGAACAAGAACCCAGAAAAGCTTATAGATCAAACAGTTTTAGGAAATACATTACCAGTTTGGATTCATAAGGGTTTTCTAAGGAGGATTAAACACCTTCCTCTTTAGAAAAAGTTCATCTTAAAAGCTCTCCCTTGTCAGCCCCAATGCCTTGGAGGGTTAGTAGAGGTCCAGACAACATTGCAAGTCAGAATTCTATTCAACATCTCCAAGTCAAAAAATCCAGGCAAGCCTAAATGACTGTTTGGGAAAGACAGTTTGGTTGAAAAACATTCCTGAGCTGTATAAATAAGGTGGCGCAAACAGCGGGAGCAGGGTGTGGGAAGTGGAAAGGCTATAAGAAGTTCAAGCAAGATGTTTTGTGAGTAACAACACAGTTATCTTGAGATCTCCAAAGTGGGTACTACCAATAGCAAACATTTCCACAAAGGGATATGTTGTAGCTAGAGTAAAACAACATTTCATTGATGTAAACACATCGATACTGATCTATCCCAGTTGAGCACCTGGCCTTTGAGCCCCCTTCAGATCTGCCATTGTAGGGAAAATAACAGCCAGGCAGACCTGGACAGCATACTGGTGAAACCCAAATGGAAATTGCAGAATGTAAACTGCACAAGATGCTGTAGGTACATGAGCCAACATGAATACTTACACTTTCCCTGTGAGGACAATGAGGCATGGGCTTATAAACCTAGAAATGCATGGTCTGAGCTCAGCTGTAGCAGCAGAGGGTTCCAGGGGCACCAGCCAATACACCCGAGTCCTGTTGGCCACTTCAGCTTCAGAAATAGAAGATGTGGCACTGCCCAGAGGGTGAGAGGAGCCAGGTAAGCCAGAGCTCACCAAAGCAGGGAGGTGGGTGTGTGAAACAAAAGATGCCACACAGCCAAGATTTCCAAACCCTGGCATGCAGTGACTTGGCTCATAGCACCCTGTCTGAGTTGTTCTTATGCCCAGCTGCCAAATCACATTAAAAAGAGCTAAAACACATTACATATCTCCTAATATGAAGTTGCCTTGAAACAATGGCTGGAGTTGTCCCAGAGATGCTATATGAGCATGGAATTGTTCCATGTGATCCTGATGCATCCACAAAACAATTTCCCTACTAAACTGTTCAAACCAGCTGTGCAAAAGGCAAAATAGGCAGATGCTGAGGCCAGTAAAACTACTCTTGAGAAGCATAATGGACACTGCCCTGTCACCCAGAGCTGGGTGGGCAGCAGCAGCTGAAGGATAGAAGATCCATGCTTGAAGAAGGACAACCCATTGAAGCAGCTGGATCACGGCCTCCAGGGTTCCTCCCTAGTTCCACATCAGTGACAGCAGCAGCAACACTCAGTCTCTGAGCCTGTCTCCTCCCTACACACTCCTCCCTTCATCCCAGATCAGTTTTCTCCATATTTTTGTCCAGCAGCCCAATGCCTTTATTTGACTTATGAAAAAAAATCAATTTCTGTTCAGGCTGGAAAATTTTGGAGAGTGTTACACTAGTGCTTCTCATATTGAAGATGTTTGCTGAATGGGCAGAGGTAAACCAAAGATGTGTCCCCAGTACTAATGTTCATTTGTTCTGTTTGTATTTAAACTAAAATAATCTTACCTGGGATTCTTCCCTCCAGGCTGTTCTTTTCTGTTCTTGGTAATGAAGGATGTTAAAATCTAACCTTAGGTGCCCATATTTAAAATGGGGAAATAAATGCCATCTTTGCTGGGGGAAGAAGTGAAATGGAGCCATTTGAAGATGGAAGCATTAAAGATTATCAGGCAGCAGGAACTGTATCAGTGGGGTCCCTGTAAGCAGCAGAGATCAAAAGAAAGATTCCCACACTCTAAACACACCTATATGTTTTGGGAAGAAAAAGAAAGAGGCATAGAAAATTCTACTGTTATATTCTCCCTGTCTAGACATTAAATACAGCAGAGAAGTACAATATGTTCATTTACCTAAATACTTCCTCATAAAAACAGTTCCACTCACTTTTTCTAGCTAAGCTTTATCAGTGAATGCTTTCCTTCTTCGTATGGCTTAAAATGTTGATTTTATAGCCTGGGTTTTTTATAGAAAAAGGATGCAAATAGGAAATTTTAGTCAATACCTAAGCAGTTCTGTCACAAAGGAGTCTTGTCAGTTTCATGTATGCAAAATATGAAAATTTGAATCAGTTGCAGATCTAAAATAGTAAAGTAGAATATTTTACATACATAGAAGATGTTCATTTTTTTCTTTTTCCACACATTGGCAAGATTGTTCTTTTACCTGGCATCCCATTGGCCCAAATTTCACACAGGAGATGTGAAGACAGCATAGTTACTCACACCATAGAAATCTCTTTTTAGATGTGTATAAAAAATTGTTTTCCTGAATACTTGCAGGAACTTCCAGCTGAGACAACCAAAAAATCACTCAAAAGGATACATCAAGTTCCCCACTCCTCCTCTGTGCTTATGGCCACACCTGTTACCAGAAGAGGCATAACAACCCCTTTACTTCTGGTGCTGCTGCTGCTGCTGGTGACAGCTTCTACACTTCAGCCATTCATGGGTGAAAGAGACATGTGGGAGAGATGCCAAGTTTTAAAAAATTTAAGATATTCGTAGCTCCCCAAATTATGGTTTTGATCTTAAAACCTGAAAATGTTGAATTCTAGTTCCAGGAGCATGAAAACCACATTGTAAACCTTTTTAGAACAACCTGAGAGAACTGTAAAGTTGCTTAAAAAGAATAGGAAAAAAATAAAAATAAGAAAATGGAAAAAAAATTAAAGGTTTGAGTGTTTCACATAATAATGAAACTCCAGGAGCTGACACTTTAAGGGGAAAATGAGAATCATAGGATAACTTATGATAAAGTATGTAAGAACATAGAGAACATAAATCCAGTCCAGAAAGGACAGTAATTGAGTACTGATTATGGAACTGGAACACTGAGGTAATAATGATTAGTATCAGTGTGAAAACAAAGAAGTAAAGCTAAAAAGCTCTTTCTTCTTCCAATCCTTTTGTTCTTCTAAGGAAAGATATTTACAGAATAAAAAGACGGACTATGATGACATTCCCTCTGTTGTGAAAGTGATTATCCTATAGGGATCAGTATTTTTTGTTTCCATATATTTTAAAAACTTTTTCCTTCTGCATATGGATTTCAAATGAAGCACATCAGAATTGCTAATAACATGCCTTACTTAGCTAAGAATATGCCAGGTCAACTCAGCAACAGAATGAGTCCAAGAACAGCAGAGCTGGAACAGAAATAGATGTAATTATTCTGTGTTCAGTACAAAGTATATTTGCAAGATACTGCAAAGAAATGAATATTCAAAACACACATGTTAAGAAAAAAACAACAAACCACCCTTATTAAGTAAAGAAAGCAAATAAAGAACCTGTAATCTCTGTAAAACATCAAATTTCATTTATGACATCGAGGAGCTTGGTGAGGAAATGGAAATATCTCCCTTTGACAACTGAAGGGGAAATGCGATGACTAGTGAATCCAATGAATGAAGTGAACTGTGTTTCATGGCAGTTTACACTACCCAAATCCAGTCCAGAATACCAGTAAAAGTCTGATGACTATTCAGTGGAGTGTGTGAAATAACTTCAAGGATTTCTGTCTGGAACTCACATCTATGAATTCATGGTAGCAAAAATAAGTTCTGTATGCTTTGCTTTAAATATTTTGGCTCAAAATCATATCATAAAAATTAATTGATGACATATAGTTTGGTCTACCATGAAGATGTACAATAAATACACAATGATGGCCACTGTGTGAAATTGTCCATCATTTTACACTATAACCCCACAGGTACCTGCCATGTCTCTGATATTAGGAATCACACTGCCTCTAACCTAGTACTTACACAGATGGTACCTCTCCTCTCTCTTTCTACCAGCTTTTCTTTCATTAATCAGCAACAGACATAACATTCATCACAAAATTAGATGTACTCAGTGTTATTGAGTAGGGCAATACTCTATCCTTGTACATGACCTTGGAACTATAAGCATCAGAGAAGTGCTAGGTCTATGAGTCTGAATATTCCTTAGCTGCAGCAAATATGGCTCATTATGGTCTGTAAACCACGGTGAATTTGAGTAAAGGTGTAGCATATCACAGCTGGCAAAGAGGGTTTTACCCACCTAAAGATCCTGGTCTTAAAGTGGAATTAAAAAATCCCTACGTTGTACACATAATTTTTACTCATATTCTGGCACAAAGGAAATTAATGCCAATTTCATGGCACTGCTGATTTGATAAGCTGTCCAGAGCCCCAGAGAGCAGTACCTCCTTCCACAAAGAAGTAAACTTTTAGGTAAACATTTGTGGAGGTTTGAGTTGGCACCCTGCCAAGCCCAACTGCTGGCCACACGGATTCCCCCCCCCGCCACCCAAGAAAGA
>JAWWEE010000001.1:9501490-9581462 GCA_035221455.1 Xenops minutus
CAAGGAAGGCCTAAACCAAAACCAAGAAAACTAAAACCACCACAACATGCCATCACTTAGTGCACAGCAAGATGCACAGATGACTCCTTGCATGCTATGCTAAAGCCTCAGTATGGAGGTGTGAGTGCCTCATAGCCCACAGGTCCATAGCTTCATCCCACAGCAAAACAGACTTTAGGTCACAAAGAAGGTGATTTTTGGTCAAGTCAAGTCTTTACCAGATGGATCTAAGATTAAATGACTTCTGATAGCAGGGCAGCTCCTTGCAGTGTCTCTCTTAAAAAGGTTAGTTGAAAGTTGATGGACTTGCAAAACAATTCTCTGAGCGTATTTCGAAACTGATACTCTGACTAAGTTTACGAAATGCAGAGAAAATTCTTTTTTTTTTTTTTTAAATACTAGAAAAGATATTTCATTGTTCTCTAATTCAATGGTGACATTATAACTTGTCAGTTAATTATCAAAGAGATTATAGGAGCATCTTTGATTGTTTCATTGACTATACCAAACAAAGCTTGCTCAAATTTATTCTTATACACAATTTCCATGACAAGGCTATGAAACACAAGGTGCTTCTGTCATTAAACTGCAGTTTCATTATTCCTTTGTTCCATCGTTCCATACACTGAACATCAAGAGCCAATCTGAAGCATAACTGTGATATCAAATCTAGCGTGGCCTTGCTAGAAGTAAAAGTTTGTACTTTATTACCCAAATCTTTCAGTGTTTGTAGCTTAGCCCTTGGATATAAGCAATTTTATTGGTATAAACTCGAAGCTTAATTCAAGTTGGAAAAATGCCTTTAAGGCCTTGAAAATAATTGAGAGATAAGAAGTAGTTTTTACTTTTAGTGTCAGAAAAAGGACAAGACGAAGTGGTGGAGGGTGAAGCTGGGGAAGGCATCATGAGGGGCTGTTGTTATCTTGAGCCCTCATCTCAGCCTGTGGAATTGAGTCAGGCGGTGGGTTTGGTAGAAGACAGGAATAGACTTAAGCACTTGATTTGCTCATAAAGGTTCCTGGGGTCAATGTCAGGGAAATGGCCCCTTGTAGCCCTCCCATACCCTTCCACAGGTGGCCAGAAGTTTGAAGGGAAAGACCAGAGATATCATAAGGCTCCAGGAGAAGGAGACACTTGGCAATACTGAGAAGTGAAAATTGGGCCTAATCATCTCCTTTGTTTTCAGTGGTCCTAGTTGGACAGGATACACTGCTGAGATTTTGTGCTCTGGTTTAGTTTATAAGTTAGATTTAAGACTTAATTTTAACTGCCAAGATATGACTTATTTTGAGGGCAAAGTTTCAGGTTTTAATAATTTGTAGTCTTTAAAATTAAAACCAGGCGCCTCCCTTGGACCTTATTTTATCTGAATGGGAAGAGAAGCTTGCCTATAACAGTAAATTGGGCTCAACACCTATACAGCATTATTTTATGGTTTACTGTACATTTATCTTAGTGAAGTCTGCATCTGCATTACATTAAAGTTTAGAGGAAAGGCACAAAGGAAACTCAAATTCAGACCCAAGCAACAGTCGAGTCAGCTATGGAGCTGCTAACTGCATTTGTATTGATTAAATTTACATTCTGGAAATAATGAAACCACTTCTGCTGCATTTACCTTATCATGATCCCAAGCAAGGCAGAATTGCTATGTGAAAGGAAACAGCAACACAAAATAGTAGGTTCAGGGTGAGAAAAAAAAAATAAACAAAAAGCACAACCCAAATACAACCTCCTTTTACCTCTCTCCCTCCCCAAAGCTACATAATTTACTCCCAGTCCATAAGGTCCTTAGTTCCAGTGATTGGGATGATGGATGGCTCTACTTCAGCTGCAGCAAGAGAAGATGCAGCAATGTATCACTCTGCAGGAAAAAACAATAGAGCAAACAAAGCAGCAGGACAATGCGGTGGGCAGGAAAGCCAGGGGAATTCTCTGCTGGTGGGAAAACAGACAGCCCTACAGCACAGTGTATAAAGCACAGCATGTTGGCTTTGCAATCATCGTGGCCATGCTTGTTGAAACCTGATAAACAGGGGTGACCAAAAACAACAGCAGAAGGGGAAGATCTTTTCTGCTTGGGTTCTGGTGTTTTTACAGGACTAAAGACTCTAGTAGATGTGCCATAGCCTAATTTATGATGATGTATGCAATTTAAACTGTTTGCAAGTGAATTGGGTCAGTTCATGGTCAATCTCTGTGAAAGTTAGGCGACTCTAAAGTTTACCTGTGAAAACTACTATTGCCTAAATCACCCTACAGCAACTGATTAAAAAAATTTTTTTAATGTAAGTCACTGTTCAAACTCAAATCCAATAAATCAACAGTTGCTCTGCTAAAACTATCACCTATTCTTACCATAAAACTCAACAACAACTGTAGTTAAAAAAAAAAAAAAAGAAAGAAAAGCATACTACTTTTAAATATTACACTCTTTTCCACAGGAAGTAAAAGCACAAGTGGTGTGGCCTGAGGAAATTCTGAGTGCTGAGGTGAAACGACTAAAACAAACAAGACACGTCCAAAATATATTCATTATTTATGTATGTTTTCAGCACATAATGCAGTAATAATGAATTAATTACAGTTTGTAATTTAGATTATTCAGACAGAATATAAGTAGATAAATATAACCACAAATACATTTACATAATACACATCACAAAAGTTCAAGGGCACTTTCTAGTGCCCACGGGGAATAGAAAATATTGAAGCTCTTTGTTTGAATTAAATGCTGCAATAGGACACGTTTTTCACTTTTTACAGGAAATCAGGTTAATCATCAAGAGAAACTCATATGGTGCTCTAATGATTTGTCGTTGTTAATCATGTTAATACTGCTTATTTCTCAAGCTTTCTCTCACTTTCCATTGTAAAACCTATTGAGTCATTTTGCTGAACTTTAAACAATGAAGTTCAGAGAGTATTTTACATTCTAGTTGCGTTCTTATAGAAAACATCTCTACCATTTCTATAGCAAGGAAATAAATAAATAATATTTCACCCATCTGAAAAACTCAGTGAACATTTTTTGAACAGCAACCATGTCTGCAATTTTTTAGAGCAGTTTTATGAAACATGGAAAGGGCTCCAGTGATTTCTACATTTCTCTTTTGCTTTTCTTCTGCAATTCAACAGCAATTCACATGAATAAATAACTTTTGCAAGTGCAAATGTGACCCCAGTTAACTAAAATATCTGGAAAGTTGAGCCTTGCAGAGCAAGAGACGAAGCTCTCAGAGAACACCTGTTCTGGGGATGCATCAACATCCTTTCTGCAAATCCTTTGAAGGGGAGGCAAAGAGAGTTTCATGTTCAAGGTGGAGAGGAACACCATGTCCAGGGCATGCATGCTCTGCCTGCACATGCCTCCCACTCCCTGCAAGCTCCAGGCAAGCAGTTGACCAGAATTAGTTGGGTGTTTCTTCTTGGAAATAGAGCTGATTAAGAAAAAAGGTTGAGCCCTACAGCTGCAAGTTAATTTGTATTCTACTTGCTTAAACATCCAAAACAGCAATAAGCACTCTCAAAAGCCAGTCATACATCTGAAGCTGAACCCCAAAGTGAGTGTACACTTTAAACTTTCATCTCTGGGAGCCAGCTCCCAACATCCCTCAGTCGCTGCACAGGCAAGATACATTCATTATTGTCTCTAAAGTACTAAAGTATTAGAATGGTGATAGGAGAAAAAAAACTATCAGGAATTAATAATTTTTGCTTTGGAGCAGAGTTTTAATGGACTGCAGTTAAGGAAAGCCTATGACCTTGTCTTGACCATGGAAGATGAAACAAAATATTGAATTGGCAAGGGAGAACTATTAATTCTGTACACTGAATTAAGAAAGGATCCAATGGTCATACTCCATATGTTCATATAACTACAGAGTAGTATGTTACTAAATACATAGAAGAAGGACCAATCTTGACATTCTTTGTTTCCTGACTTCTGAACACTGGATTTTACAAGCTTATGTTGCTTTTGTATGTATTCAAGATAAATCTTTATATTCAACAAGAATATTCAGAATCCCAGAGAAATTAAATTTCTGCAAAACTGAAATCTGTCTTCCAGATGGAACCTATTGATCTTTTTTTTTTTTTAACCCCCAAATCAGAATATTTGCTTTTATTGAATTGATCTGAAATAGTGTTTTTAAAATATGATGATTAAACCTTTTATTACCCTTTTCTTCCAGTGAATCCACAATTTCATAAAAGTCAGTACCCCTTCTGGTAAGTATGATATTATATGTTAGAAAATTATTGTTAAGTTGGTAAACTAAGGCATTCATAACACAAAGTTGAAAGATTTGCCTTCAGCTGATGTCTCATCTTCTCTCCCATCATCTATTTGCCATATTCTACTTGCAATGCATTGGATTCCCTGTAAAACTACATACCTTCCAGAAGGGACTGTCTCTGTTCTGACTGCCATATGCAAACCTGGTCATGCCATTTCAAAGTTCACATTTTAGTATGAGACAAGGTACAGGGAAGAGGAAGAAAGAATGACTATCATGCTTTCTTTTCAATAGGGGAACCGAAATCAACTATAACTCTACAGTTTAGAAATGAGATAAATGAAAGAACATGAGTAACCTAATAAAATATAATATAAACTAAATAAAGATAGCACAATAATAAAATATATTCAAATAACAGGTACAAAATCATGAATAACATGCAAAAAGGAAAGAAGAAAACATTCATGGTTCATTATGAGAGATTGAGAGGGCAGTCAGTGAAAGAAAGTACTACCCATGCTATAATTAAATGATGGAGCTTATTGCAGTAGCATTTTTTAAATCTGCTTAGTATATAAATAAGCAAATAAGAAATGAGATAAAATGAAAAAAAAGGGTCCATGAATATCTATGAAACATGGTGATGTAACTGAAACTTCTGGTTCATCAAATCAGAAACTACAGTTTATTTGCAGACAAATGACAAATTACAGAGTTTTGAGACTATGCTGGAGACTTTACCCCATGTTTTCTGTTTCTTAAGATCTTTCCCAAAGCACTCATCATCTGATCCTGTCAGAGGCCAGACCTGGGTTGAAGGTACCTTTAGTCTGCTCCTAGCTGCTGTATTTACTATGTCATATTCCTGGAAAAATGTTTTAATTTTAATGTGCTATCAGCTGACTTTGCTTCTAAATGAGACAAAGAATACATTCATTTGAACACTATAACAACATTTCCCTTAACTGAGGAAAAATATCTGCTATATTCATGAACACCTCAGGTTGTTTTTGTTGGTTGCTTGGTTGGGTTTTTTTATTTCAATATGCAGTATTTCAATTTCATACATGAACGACTGTAGATTTTTCTGCATTGCCAAAAAATCTCACTTTACTTGTGGTATCAAAGGGTTAGCAGCTACAGGGCTGACTAAAATTTTTTTAATACAAGGCATGTATACTTTACTAGGTGATTGAAGGGGGTCAACTTGGCTCCAGCCCAACTTTTTTTTATATTTCAACTTGTCTGTAGAATTTCATGGAATAGTTTCAATCTTGTTTTGTGGAACCAAGTGTGGTCAGAGATTTCTTTGATGTGTCCTCAGGGTCAGAAGTCCTGACTCCTGCTCGCTCCTGCTCACCTTGCTGTCAGGCACCTGCTGGATCTGATGGCTGCGTGCAGACACCAAACTAGCAAAGCCCTCAGGAAGAAATCGGTCAGGCTCTCAACCCCTCTTTCTAGGTTTTACTTTAATTCCAACAAACAGTTAATGTGAGATTTTAATTCAAACAGCTCCTCTTCCAAAGAGCTCTGACATTGGGCAGCACTCTACATGCTCTTGAATCCCACATTAGGCTTAATGCGCTCTGAGAGGTGGCGTGATCTGACATGACTCCAGAAGAAGAGGGGGGAAGAAAAGAGCTGATCGAAGTCATTAGTGGGATTCTGAATCCAGCAGAAACGAAAGTCTCACACACTCCAACTGCTCTCTGCTGTCACTGTGATTATTAACTTCATGATAACAGTAAGGTTGTAAGCAAATTTGTAGCCCAGCTGGGGAAATGATTGGAACAGAGTACATTTTTTTTCTCTCTCATTAAACATTTCAAACATAACTGAGAGGAATTTTAATATTTAAAAAGAAAGGTTCGAAAGCTATTTATTTCTGAACAGCTTATTCTAACACCACCTCAGCTTATTTTTTCTCCCATGCATCTCTAATAAGCAAATATATGCTCACAGTTAACTCTAGAAATCTTTTCTATTTAATGGGTACGGAAATAATTTATATCTCTAAAGCACTTCCCCTTAAAGCTTCTCTCCTCTACTCTACCCTGGCCTCATTTTTCTTTTCACATCGATATTGTTAAGATAGGCAGACAAAGTCTTTTACTGATATTCATCATAAAAAACACAAGATTTCCCCCTTTTCAAAAGACATGCCTCTACTCATTTGGCCAAAAACCATCACCATGTGTCAGGGTATTCAACTCAATAGAAACCTATTGCAGTTGAAGGTCATGCTGTTGTTTTACTGTATGCCGTTGTTGTTTCAGCTGTACCACAGAAATCCTCCATTTTTCTAGCATGATCAGACAGCTTTGTGAGCTGGGAGGGGATGAGATGGTAGGAGGAACCACTTTGAGGAGGGACCTGTTCTGTGTTCTCTCTCACCTAATCTGTGAAAGTATACTGGATGAGGGATACCAGTGAGACTGAAAAGCCGATGTAAGTAAGAAAGCAAAGTTCAAGAGACTGTGGGGTGGAGGCTTCTTAGAATTAACAAAGCCACTCATTATTTTGAGCCAACATATACAGTGAAGTGGTGAAAAGAAATAAATATGTAACAACAGCAAAACAATTAGTTTAACTATATTGTTAGTTTTTGACTGAAAAGCTTTGTTCTGCTAATGAAATTACTTTATTTATTAAGGATAGATAAAGCCCCATTGAACACATTAAGCATAAGAATATTTTCTTTTATTTTGCTTCTTTCAACACAGTAACAAGTGAAGGAAGAGAAGAAATATTCCCACTGCCTTTACACTGGCCAAGATTATATTCAGAGTAGTCCCTTAATTATCCTTAGCTATATAGTCACTATTTAAAAATCCCACCCAATAATTTGGTAAGAAATCCCTTTACAGTTACTAATTAAACACTAATAGCAGCTAAAGCTTACTAGAAGAGTATAACACTATTTTCAACCATATTTCTTACTTGAATATCATACATATTTTCCCCAACATTTGGCTAGGCAGGTGGCCAGCAGGCACTGTCAAGATAATTTATGTCTCTTGTTTATTTGAATAATTAAAGAAACAACAGCATTGGAACCCTGCAAGTTTTGCACAACCCCAGCTTACACAACACTTTCCTATCCCTTCTACTCTTGTACTTTTCTCCCACAGAAGAAATTCCATGCATGAGGAGGTTCCTAATGAATCACTAATGTCCAAGGAAGTAGATCTTTGTCAAAGGAATGAATTTCTGTACAGCTAAGCAGTGAGACAAGAAAACTCCCACAGCAGCTTCCAAATCTGCCTCCTGCCCCATGTATCAAACCCCCACATCCACCTTGGGGTTTCTTCCTTCTCCAGGGAGCTCTGTGGGTATCTGGCTTCACCCAGCTCTGCTGCTCCTGTGTTGCAGGAGCATTTGGTGACTGACTGTGGCTGCAGATGTGGTATGTATGAACAGCTCCAATTGTCTTACTACTGAAGGATGGAGGAGCTAATCCAGAAACCGTAACCTTGAATTTTTACAAAGAAAAGGAAAGCATTAGAAATCAATGGGCTCTGACTCTCACTTCAACACTCATCCCGTCATGGCTTCTCAGAGGCTGCATTTGTCTGCACATGATTGCCTGTGATGCCCACAAGATCCCACCTGGAAGTGAAGGAGTAACTGATTGTAGTCTTGATTGATTCCTGTGACCAGCTAAATTCTACTCATTTTGGTCAAAGTACTTGGTTGAGCTAAGAGACATAACATCACTGACCATAGTAGCTCACAGCCAGACTAGCTCACACCAGGACTAAACTCTTCACCTGTCTCTGCATATTTCCTTTGTTGTTACCTTTCCTTTCCTAGATAACCCATATTTTCCCCATATTTCAGGAGACTTTTCTGAGATTCACATGGTACATGGATATGTCCCTGCACTACAGCAATGCTGCTGTCTTTGTAATGCAACCCAGTTGAATTTGATGGATGTTTTTCATATCCCTTCTACACCTTTTCAAAAACTGTCATCTAGTTTTAAAAGACAAGAAAACAGTGATGTAACTGAAGGCCTTTTTTTTTTTTATGTTTATAAAATAATTAGGAGCCCCAACTCCTGTATGCACAAGCCAAGGGCAGCCTGAAGCAATATAAATTGCTTTGCAGATAAGTACATTAGTTAAAAGAGGTCTGCTTTTCCCTGCTAGGCAGAATTATTTTGCACCAGTATGGGGGAACCAAACCCTTGCCATATTAATCCTGGTATTACCATTTATGTTCTCTGATGAGTAATGTCCAGGACTCTGAATTGTAAGATAGCAAGTTCCTTTAGTCAGTAAAAGATTTTAGATTATCGAGTTCACAGAGCTCCTTTTGGTATATTTTATCCACAATACATATCTTGCTGTGAATTAAAAACAAAACAAAACCAACCAAACAAAACAAACAAACAAAACCACCAAAAAACCCCCACCAATCAATAGATAGTAGTTAATGTGATACTTCTTATATGACAGCTTGTTCCTTTCCTCCAGCAAGAATAAAGGATATGTAGAGCAGGTTACAATTTATGGACTATTGCCATTCAGTCACTCAGATTTAAGAGTCAGAATCCCCTGTCTATGTTATTTGCTGATTCATCACATGACTGAATATTTTTCTATTTATAAAAGGCAATATTTTGAAAGTATACATATATTTCTTTGGAGAAGTCCAGAGCAAAATCAGATGTCAGACATACATAAATGAGATGTTAAAATATGGTGAGCATATCTGACAGTTCAAAATACATAATTTCTTTGCTGTCTGTCTCAGTGAATTTCTGAAAGAGAAAATAATATTCCCTGTTTTATTGTAAATTGTGTTATGAGACAGAAGATTTTTGTTCTATAGCCCTGGTAATCTTGTACTTCCACTACTAGAAAAATCGTCTTTAGTCAGGGACATTTCTTGACTTGAATTCAATCTCTTTCAACATATCAATCCAGCAACAAAAAGCTTTCATTTTCATAGGTTTCTCTGTTTTCAGAAGAATTTGTGCTGTCATGCTGGAAACCCTAACACCACCTATAAGTTTACTTATAACAGTCTCAATGCTAAACTGACCTTTGCTTTAAGAAAATATATTTATTAAACTTCTTGGCTAGATTTATCTTCTGGAAAAAAAAACAACAACCAAAACACAAACAAAAAACCAAACCAAACAAAAAAACACCCTTACACCAAAACCCCCCACCAAACCCCTGAAAAAAAGCCTCAAAACACCAACAAAAAAGGAAGGGAAGACTGAAAAGCACTCAGTTCAGACAACTGGAATGACATTTCTGCAAGCATTTGTCTTTTTGGTATTCTGCCTATAGCTCTGAAAAACCTATCCTTTTCAAAGTGCTATTCATTATTAACTGTTGCAGCTATTATTGTGAAACAATCACAAGCCCACTTATTCTCTTCCGGAGCTGCTACACTTCAAAGTTGTTTACATACTTATGAATGTATACATTCATATTTATTTAAATATATATATATAAATAAAATCCAAAAGGGAAAACGTCTCTAATTTCAGTATAAATACACTTAAAAATGTACAAGAGGATTTTTAAAATCAATATGGTTACAAAAAGAACCCCTTGAAAGTAATATCTAAAGGAAATCTATTATTTAAAAACTGAGATTTTGCCACTGTAATCTATTTGCTTCAAATAAGGAATTTATCTCCAATGCAAGCAACCCCTTAGTTTTGTTAGAAGCAGGCCAAGTGCCCTCTGTCAGTTCAGGACCCTATTTTGTTATTTCCATTTAGTAAGCAGCAATTACAAGGATTAGAGGCTAAGGCTCAGCTCATTGGAGATGATAGGTATTTAGCCATTTCCCTGGCATTGCTTTGGGGCACACAGACAGGTTCCCATGGGCCCTGAGCAATGGAGCTGCCTCCACCAGCAGGCACCAGAGCAGGTCCATTTTGCTGATGCTGCAGCTGCAAATGGCACATACCACAGGTGATGCTCATTACAGAAGCTGCAGGGATATAAAGGAGAGCACGGGTTATTGCTGATGGTGGAGTGCCAAAGGTTAGTGAAAAGCTGGATTGTGTGCTGGACCAGGGTAGATAAGAACACAAAAGGGCACAGAAATGGATTTGAATACAGCCACTTATCGGTGTGCCTTTTAAACTACATTATGCTCTGTATAATGGTGTGCTGTTAGCACTAAAATTGGGAGTCTCCTTTTATGAGTGTACTAATTTATTAACATTAATTTGTGTCACCATTTTAGCAGATCTTCTACCTTCCTGAGCCAAGAAGTAAGACACCAAGTCAGCTAAATTCAGGCTGAATTCAAGTGTCTCTAGTTCTTTTCAAACAACTATTGCTTTCTGCTGATGTAGCTCTCTGTTGACTGCTGTATTGTTTTCTCCACAATAAAACAAAGAAGCACATATAAAACAAAGATGTTTATGATTTGGAATAAATTGTAGCTTTACTATTCTTTTTTACTGGAAGCCATCCAATTATTATGCAAAAGAATAAAAAAGGGATCATTTATATACCATACTGTTAAATTTTATATTGGGTGATATGATAAAATAGCCAACTGGGACAATGGGTGGGGAATGGGAAGAATGCCAGATTTTATTTATGTCATGTTTATAGTTAGCTATGTTTATCCTTTTTTGTCAGTTAAAGGAACATTAAATAGAATTATCTTCGATTTATGGTAAGTAATAAAGCAGATTTTTTTTTCCATGAATGCTCAATTAGATTAAAGTATACAGTCACAAGAGCAAATATGCACCTATTTATGATTCCTTTCCTGAGGCCATCTTCATGTTCCTCTCCTGAGACTGCAAGAATCTGGAAGACTTTGGAGAAAACAGTGCTTGTGTTTACTGTACCACATGTGTAAGCATAATGCATAGGACTGATGTATGGAGTTCAGGGATCATGAAAGCGAATGGAAGGGTACAAAAAAAATATTAGCACCAGACCTAAAAACACCCACCAAGTATATATTTCCGAAAAGTACTAATTAAAATAAATATTATTTTGAAGGGGCACTATCACTGCATAGTATTTGTGGGGGAAGAATCAAAAAGGCTTTGTTTAACATTTGTGCTGCAATGATTCACTTGTGCCTGAAAAAATGAGAAGCTTAGAAATCCTTGGTAGAAGGCACCCAATGTCTGGCTACATATCACTGGCATAGACTGACATTTTGCTCAGTAAGGATCTGTCATCTAAAGTCAGGGGACAGATTTATGTCTCTTTTCCTCGCACATGGTATCCTTCAAATTCTTTTAGAATGTGAAGATACAATTTCAAACCACACCTGGTATCCTTTTTTTTTTTACTTTAAGTTGTGTTTTATTTAAGAGAACACCTTTGTGAAACACAGGAAAGGAAAGTAGGGTCAAGTTTTATGTTTTTCGACAAGGTTAAACCTGCAGTTCAAGTTTGGGGATCTAGTATTTGCTGTTGTGTATAGTCATATAAAAGATAAAGGGGGAAAAAAGATCAACTGTTTCAGTCGATTAATTTCAAAACATTCTGCAAGGCTTATACTCAAATACTGGCTCAGTCTATTGAATGCCATTTTTTGATTAGCTGATAAAATGTCCAGCCAGTGCTGTCATGAAAAAAGCAAAAATCCAATTCATTAAGATCATTTTGTGCTGCCTCACATGCAGTCTTCAATGTAATTTTAGACCGGGCTTGTTGCACAAGGACTTCCCCACATGGCAGTTTTCTTTAGTAGTACAGTGATGCTTCTCAGCTCCAGCACAGAGATGCTGCCTGAAAGGAGTTATAGCTGGGAAAATGCCAGACCTCCCGGGACCTGAGCAAGACAGGTAATTGATGGTGCCATGGCTCGGGACTCTGAAACCTGCTGTTTCTCCTCATTTCTCTATAATCCACAGCAGAACATCATTCATGCTATACTAATAGCAAGGATTATATTATCACAAGCTATACTTCCAAACAGACGCTTCTTACTGACAAACAAGTGCAGACTTTGAGGATTCTGTTTCAGTTTTGTGCCAACAAATTGTAAAGGCATAAACTTCTCTGCTGTGTTATTTCTGAATTTTTCATGTCTCTTTTTTCCTTCCTATGTGTCTTACAGGTAGATGCAATCAAAGAGCTGTTGTTCAAAATTTTATTGTTCATGCACTAAACAACTGAAACAATAGAACAAGTTTTGGTAATCATCTTGATTGCTCACATTGGGGAGAGTTCTTTTGAAAAACCCTCTTGATGCAGATTTTTTTGGTTCATATTTATTAAGGTGAAATGTGTTCTTTTCTTTTGGCCTAGGATGTAAGTCATTGAAAAAAATCATTTCAGGTGAGTTTTATTTATCTAGTATGAAAAGATAATATGTATTACATACACAAGTGCTACACACTTCTATCATTCATTAGCTGTGAATTACTCCATGGCGTAACCCTATGTGCTTTCATTTTTCATCAGTGCAGAAATATCTTTGAAGTTTGTGAGGCAAAGGTAGTTGTGGTCTTCAAATACTATTCACAGCTAAGGAGACTGCCCAAAGTCTGCACACAGCAGTCAAGTGCAAAATGCTCGGACACACCCAGTGTCAGAAATGGGTCTGTGTGTTACACAGCAATAACTTGTTCCAACAGCTTTTTTGCATGTTCAAGGTACATAATGCTGCACAATGTCTTCTCCAACTGTGTGTACAGAATCCCAGAATGATTTAGGTTGGAAAACACCTCCAAGCTCACCAAGTCCAACATTTGACTGATTGCCCCCTTGCCAACTAGACCAGAGAAGCTAGTGCCATTTCCAATGGTTTCCTGAATACCTCCAGGGATGGTGACTCCACCACCTTCCTCAGCAGTCTGCTCCATTGCTTGACAACCCTTTTGGTGAAGAAACTATTTCACCTGAGCCTCCTTTTCTCCAGTCTAAACAACCTCAGCTCCTTCAGCTGTTCCTCACAAGTTTCACTCTCTAGACCCTTCACCAGTTCCACTGCCCTTACCTGGACAAGCTGCAACACCAAAATGTATTTCTTGTCTTGTGGGGCCAGGAACCGGACACAGCACTTGGGGTGTGGCCTCACCAGTGCCAAGTACAAAGGGACAATCAGTGGTCTTGCTGGCCACACGATTTCTGATACAAGCCAGGATACCATTGGCCTTCTTGGCCAACTGGGCACGCTGTAGCTCATGTTCAGCTGCTGTCAACCAGCACCCCTAGAGCCTTTTCCACTAAGCAGCATTCCAGACACTCTGCCCCCAGCCTGTAGCGCTGCAAAGGTTGTTGTGACCCAGGTTCAGGACCCTGCTTTTGGCCTTGTTAAACCTCAGACTATTGACCTTGGCCCATCAATCCAGCCTGTCCAGATTGCTCTGTAGAGCCTTTCCATTCTCCAGCAAATCAACATTCCTGCCCAACTTAGTGTTGTCTGCTAGTTTACTGGGGGTACACTCAATCCCTCCTCCAGATCTTTAATAAAGATATTAAACAGGGCTGTCCCCAAAACTGAGCCTTGGGGTATCATAGATAATCATACAAAGAAAAAGAAATACAGAATCCCACAGAAAATTAAAGCTACAACTAAACAATAACCCTTTGTATCTGAAGTACCTACCTCTGTTTTGTGTGTTCTCTCAGCATACTGTGCCAGGGCTGTTAACATTGGTAGGTGCTGTATCTCTGTAGGTGCTGTATTTCTGTCTCCCCTCACTGCCAGGACGAGGGCTGTGCCATCCAGGGACAGAGAGATTCCTACTGAAGAAGCCAGCCTTGTTACAGAGCTTGTGCAGGGCACAGCACGTGCCTGTTCAAAGCATCTGCAGGGTTCTTTGCTCTTCTCTGCTGCTCCTCAGCACCAGCAGTTGTGATGCTGGGGGATGATGCTGGGGGTTACACCAGAGTATTTTAAGCATCTGTATCGTTTGGCTGAGAGACAAACACCTCCTCAGAGTGACTGTAAATAAAACACAGAACAAACACTTAGGAAACCTAGTTTCCTGACACTGATGATTCCTGTGAATTGTGCAAAGCATATGTCTCAAAGAGCTTAATACTCCTGCAAAATACCCCTTTCCCCAGAGTGACAGTATCTGCTGGCTTCCCAGAGCTCAGTGGTTTGGCCATCGATAAGAGAGTTAGTTAAACAGTGGGAAAAAGGTGGAAAAGTTAGTCAGCAAGGGGTGCAATGGTCAGTCAATAAAAGAGCACTCTCTCCCTCAGCAGTGATTAGTCTGTCTGTTACAAAGACTTACAGTGCTTTTGCCAAAGAACAATAACCTGCACAAAACTTATTTGTAGCCCAGGCAGTTTAACTAGAAATCTAAGCCATCGGCAAATCCTCTTTTAAGTTTTAATTTAATTTAATCTTCTCCTCAGGGCATGGAGTATGCTCAGGAAGAAACTGTTATTATATTTTTCATGAGAGAAAAAAAAATTTGGTGAAACTGATGGCAGGGCTGTGGAGCAGCATCGAGGTGGGGGCAAGGGGGGAGCTCAGTTCTACAGACGCCTTCAGGTGAACCCTTGAGAGAAACTGACTTTTCGGCTGATGGCACCAGAGATTGTGGATGGAAGGAGGCAGATCATGAAAGCCAGATATCAAAAGAGAGATCAGAGCAAGCTATTAAAATGTACATTTATATTGCTAAATATTTTTTGGGTTGCTGAATTGAGACAGCTAGCAAACAGCACATCATGAAGAACATTGATTGAAAAGCTCACTGAGTTGGGAAAGAATTTTTCATTTCATAAGTCATTTGCTGTAACCATTCCAAAAAGTCAGCAAATTTTTAAAATTAATGAGAGTCGTTCTGTGATGAAGTCTGGCTTGATGGCCACTTCCTTCCCTGGGTTTTCTCTAGAGAACTGAACCTCATCCTTTTGTGTCATTAGAATTTTTCAGTCAGTAATGCTAATTTGTTTGGCATGTATACAGCATGAGAATACTCTTATCCTGTTTATAAAATCCCATACACATACAATACTTTCCAGAAATTTTAAGTCCAACTCCAAAGAGCTTTTTCTTAGGAGCTGATGTTATGTATTGAATGAACAGTTTAGTGGAAGGATTGTCATTAGAAAAGGTTACAAACAACAACAACATTTTTTCACTTGTGGAGATCTGAAAGTCTACTATTTTTAAAATTGGTACAGTTTTATTATTTATTGATTTATATCCTAGTAGCTATTTAGATCTTCAAACAAATAATAGAAATTCCCTGGCCATATTCCACTTCTGGTGAGGAAAAACAGGCTCTGGACAAAAAAACCAACATGTCTGTTACCCATAATGGGCATTTTCATTGTTTTCCATTGATCACTCTCCAGTACTAATTTTAATTTCACAATAAGATATCAGGATACACATACTAGTCAAGTCAAAGCTGCTTCAATAAATACCTGCCCCAAAAGTCTGATTTTCTCAGTATACTGCCAAGCACTAATTGATTTTAGCAAATTTTAGGAATCTAGACATGCTTTTTCTTATACACAATAAAAACATTTGTTTCAAAATGAAAACTAACAGCACCTAATCTCAGTAGTGACTTTCTCATAGCAGATAGAAACGTCACAAGAGTACAGGTCTTCGGCTTGTTGGAAGTTTTCCTTATGGTAAGATTCGGAAAAACCTCCAGGACATAAGAAGGTGTGAAAGTCTAACAAATAATAATTAACACCTAACATTTGCCAGGTTGTTGGAAATCACCTAGTTACTAATATTCTGCTGAGAACCAGCAAGGGCTGTAAGAACAAACCTGACATCTGCAACCTGAATTGTTGTCCTGTAAGGGCTATTTTGTTGCCTGTAAGAGAAGTCCGTATGACAACACTGCAGATAATGTAAGTCAGAAGGAATAAACACCATCCCTAGTCAGTTGTGCATCAGATGTAATCTTACTTATACACTGCATTGTCACTGAAATTACTGCTGTCCACAGCCTCATGAGTGCTGGAGATTTCATTTTCCTCACGTTTAGTAATACATTACACTAACAATAATAATGTGTATTGTGACATGCCTCTACTGTTGGTCTTGCTTTTTCCTTCTTTGACTAAAGCACCAGGAAAAATTGTGTACTGATTTGATCAACTCATTTGCATATGCATTTTGCTTTGCAAATTATCTCACTATTCCAGAGCTTTAACCAGTCTGGACTACAATCCTATAAAAGTCACCACAACTGTTTTGTCTTGTCAAATGAATGAGCTTTTTCCAAATTCTATTTTTGTGTTTCTTACTGAAACAAATGTAATTATGAAGAAAACAAATTTCCATGACAATCATTCAGAGTTGTAGTTTAATTCCTAGTGGTTTAATATAAGTTTTCGTTTCTAAAGTTTATTCTGAATTAAATTTAAATGTAAACAAAAAAAGAAGCTTTTAAGACAATTTAGTCCACAAATGTTCTATTCACAAAAATTAACTTTGTCAACAGTTTCTTTTATATTTACATATTGCACAATCAGGAATTTGAAATCTAAAAAGTTTTCTTTGGAAAGAAAATTTACAAGAGGATATACCCAAGGGCAATTAACGTTGTCCAAAATCAACAATCCTCTTCTATGTATTTGTATTTACTTCTACATTATATGGTCTTTTTTTGAAGAAGCAGAAAAGCATAAATGCCAAGAAGAACCAGAAAAAAAACCCATGATTATGGAAATCCAAGAAGCGTAAGATACCAGGAGTGTGGAAGTGTATGGTTATCAGCTGGTAAGCACAGAGACACGCAAAGAACTTGCAGATTCGAGCCAAACCCAGGATCTTCAGGGGTGGTGAACAAGAAACAGTTGCATAAAGCTATTTATAGGATTCCTGGAAGCTGTTTTTTTCTGGTTCATCTCATCACAGTGTAGGTGCTCTTCTTAGCTCATACCACCCCATTCACACTTTCTCTGTGAGCTGCTGGAGTGGCCAGAACACTGAACCCTTAGCAGTCAACAAGACTGAGGCAAAGGTGTAGAGAAGAAAAAATAAAGATCTGCAGAAAGGCAGGAAGAAAGTGCTGCTGTTCTCCTTCTTCAGGTCCCTGATGCTCTTCTTTGGGTGACAAGCAGAGACCCTGACACCTCTTTTCCCCTCTGCTTCATCACAGGCCTCTCTGCTACACCACGGTGCCTGTGGATCACGCTTGTTTTCAGTTGTTGCACCTTCCACTACCATTTCTACACCTTTTCATTTTTTATTACCAACTCTAAGGGGAAAATTTTCCTTTCCCCAGTGCTCATGCAACTTCTGACTGCACAAATCTCACTACAAAATGACTTGCATGGAAACACAGTGAATTTCTCTAGGATTGCAAACACATGAGCTGTTCTGACCAGGATCCAGCTCCTCCTCATTTCAAGGTCTATCCACAGTTTCCTCTTCCTCCTCTATCACATGAGGGACCCCGAGTGCATGTGATCTTTCCTTGCTGCCTCTGCATCAAGTTCTTTGTGGGGGAACATTATCTTTTTAGACAGTGGGAACACACTCCTGATGTGCATCACCTCATTCTGAACCTGCAGCGTTAAGTTCTGTGGCCTTTCCTGATTATTCTCTTCTCCTCATGACCCTGTGTCTTCCTCTCCTTCCAAGCCAGGTCTCTTCACTGGCCCCCCCCAGTGCAGGTCTCTCCCAGATACCCTCCTCCTAGACCCCCCTTCTCCCCTCTCCAGACTGCCTTTTAAATGGAAAGCAGCTTCCCACACATTGCTCCCGAAGTTGCTGCTCTCATTCTTCTCCCTCCCCGGCTATCTCCACACTGTCTCTCAGACAGGGTCTAATCCTCTATGCTTTGTCTGCACATAGACTGTAAACACTACATATAGGATAGTGCTGCTGTCCCATATTTGCTCAGTTCTATATGTCATTGCTTTATAAAGGGCCGAAATCATTGCTTTGCCTTCAGAACTATTAGTCTATTCAGGTAGCAATTTAGATGCTATTTAAATGACAATTGGGTTCACAGAATATGGCTTCCAAGTATTTTAATTTGATTAGGAATCAATCCTTCTTAATTACTTTTACAAATAATTCCCATTTTCCAGCTGGAAGTAGAGATAAGCTTGTGTGTATATATATTTTGCTCTGAGATTGGGAAAAAAAAAAAAAAAAAAAAAGGGTTCCATAATTGTGTATCTGATAAATTGGACAAAAGAGAGAAGACAACTTTTAAAGAATTTAAAAGCAGATCTGATTCTGGAAATAATCCCTAAACCCCCCACTAATCACATTAGCAGAAAGTAATCTGTAAAGACTATAGCAAATTAAGTGCACGTCAGAGCAAGTTTTATAATTTGGGAGGTAGATAAGCAATTAACCCAGTGAGATAACATGGTTAAAAAAAATCAGAACGGACTCTAAATTCCCAGCAGGTGTCAAACCCCAAAGATGATCTTATTTGTTATTTTACAATATGCCCGTGGTTAATTTAAAGATATTGGTGAGATAGTCCATAATATGCCAAACCTAGGAAATTGAAATCAATTTTATTTTAAAATCTTTATCTCCATACTACTTAAAAGCCAGTCATTTCAAAAATTACAAGAAACATTAAACTATTATAGTGTATGTTCGAGTTTTTGCCCTCACACTCCCAAATGTGATATTAAATAACTCTGTAGGAGTTATGTAAGGAATAACAGATACAAAGGTATTAAATTTTAACCACAGACAAAAACTAAGCCAACTAGTGCTGTTTTTTCGGGTCTGTGGTGGAAGTAGTAGGAGCAGCTACAGTGTCACACAAAGAACAGCTGTGGTGTGTGTAGCAAAAGAAAGAACTGGACAAGGAGTGGCTGCAGCCAAATGTATCATAGAAAAAATGATGTCTCTGAGGGTCTCTTTTCCTATTGACTAAAAAATGTTCTTTTGAGGAATCATAAGGTATGATAAATGTATAAAAGACTTATGTTTCTGTTTTTCTCACTCTGAAATATAAATAGAGAAAATCTTGTAGATGTGTTTAGACACATGAAGAGAAATGAAGGTGACTTCTGCTCATTTCTTGCTTTCAAATTCTGAAATTTGTACAGGCAAAAGGTACCTATACATCATGCACAATAACCTGTTATAGCCTGGAACAGAGATGATAGCCAGTGCTCACCCAACTCTAAGGTGGACATCTTTTTCCAAGGCTGACAAAGCACACAGGTAAATCATCTACGTATAAAACTATTTCCCTGTTGCAAACCTGATCCAATGCAGCATAAATATAGCTCCAAAAAGGAGACACCAGCTATGATCATGACCTTCTGACTCCTGAGGTAGTAAGTAAAAATGGCACGTGCTTCTTTTCTGTTTACACACCTTCCGTCCTCTACAACTCACTTCATTGCCAGTCTCTTCTCTGGCTGCCCAAGGGTTGTCAGAATAGCCCAGTACAGTTTCAGTGCTTCACCGGTCCACACACAGAGAAAATTAAATAAGCCACATTTGTGGAGAAGAGAGAAGCAAGATGCCATGTCCTGTATTTGCTCTGAGAGCTGACCAAGCAAGTACAGAGAACCCCACCACAAAGCTGCTCTGAACTGTGGATCCCTTACATATTTACTCTTACACAAAGTCAGACTTTTGAGATGTTTGAGTTTCCTTTACTTCTGCTGGGATTAAACATTGACTTAAAGTAAGTTTTGCTAAGATTTAAATTAAATGCAACTATTTAAAATTCAGTGTCAAACAGGGCAGCTAAAATAAGAAAAATCAGAATAAATAAAAGTTAACATTTGTACTACCAATGCAAATACACATTTAACAGTTGAACCATACAGCCTATTCAGCAAAACACTCACTTCCTAACCCTCATTGAAATGAACAGGACTTAAATATATATGCCTAAAGTTACGGATTTGTTGGCTAATATTTACCTAGTTTCTTAGTAAGTATTGGGGTTTGCCCAAAGACTCAGCGTATAACATACATGTGACACACAATGAATCTTGTGATCTCTAATAATTAAGGATCTAGTCCCAGTTATCCATTCATTTCAAAACTGCAGGAACTTTCCAGGTGCATACACCGGGCATTTCGAGAGGCATCCAGAACAAAATCCAGGTGAACAACGATACTTGTCCGTGTCCAGAGCTCTGACGGGAGTTGCATTCCAGACAGACAAACCAGAAGGAAGATCTCACAGCCCAGCACAGCCTAGAGTGTCTGCCCCTCAAATTATAGAGCCACAGAATGGTTTGGGTTGGAAGGAACCTTAAAGATAATCTAGTTCAAACCCCTACATTAGACAGTTGTAGACACCTATTGTACATACATACCCCTGTTTGTCTCCACTGGTGAAAGATAACAACTTCAATCCCAATGGTTGGGTACAATGCATCTCCTTTGCTGTGTGGAAGCATAGATTTCTAGTGCTGATTTAAGGAAAAATAATAGATTAGGAAATCTTAAACAGCCCAGAAATATGTATACACATATTTTTAAATTGGAAACTCTGCCATGTTGAACTACAATGGGTCTGTATTATTCCTCTTTAGATGAAGGGACATAGGGACAAAATTTGAACTGGTTTGTTGTTTGGGTTTTGGGTTGTGTTGTTTGTTTTTTGGTTTTTGTTTTTTTTTTTTTTTTTGTTAGACAAGTCCTGACACTGTGCAAAAATTGAAGTTAAGACACATTAACATACATATATATCTATATCTATAACATTTTGTATTCAATATATAAAGACATAATCAGACAGATTTGCATTTTGGTTATTTTGTTATATGGTAGATGTGTTTGCTTACAGATTCTACACTATTCAGTAAGGCAACAAAAGCAAAAAATTAGTTCATCAAGTCAGTCACTGAATGAAAGTGTGAGCATATAATTTCATTTTTTCTCTTTTCTCCAGCTGGTTTCAGCACACTGAGACAGTTTCACGTGTTCTTTGGACTCCTAAAATGGCTTCAATATAACCTGACACAGACAATTTCCCTCTAACAATAAAGGAAATCAAAATACATAATGCAGAATCATTCAGAGCTGCTGGGATCTTAAAATCCCATGCCCTTTAAGAAACTTTCAAAATAAATGAAATGTTTTATTAATTCTAACAGCTTAATGTACAGAACTAATAGAGGTGTAGTCCATTCATCATAAAAATCTTTGTCTTCTCCCATAATGCATTAATTTCTTTATACAGACAGATTGCATGGCTATGTTTGTATGACACTTTTTTCCCACTCAGATCAATTCTGAGACCTCTGAACTAAAGAAAATAATCTTTCTAAATGGAATACTAATTTTAGCTAAGCTGCTTTTGAAGACTATGCTCTTTTAAAAAAACCCCCAAAGCTCCATACAAAAGGTAGGGAGAAGAGAGAGAGTGTAGCTGATGAAATGCAAATGAGGCTTTTCTCAGACAGCTGGCTGCTTTGGGATGACATGTGTGATGAATGGCTCTTAAAACATGAGCAGGCATCAAGCTCCAATTCAGTGTCAGACTGGCAGAAACAGCAGCATTACTGGATGCTTCCTTTAATTAATGCAACACTTCTGCATTAGTCCGGACACTGCCGATAAATGGGAAAGAACTGATATCAGTGGTAATATCAGAAATCTTTCAACCTTGAAGCTGGGATGCATTAGCCAAAAGCTGCAGTATCGTAAAAGGTTTAATTGTATTTGTAATGTACCAGCGCACCATGACAAAAATGGGAGATAGTGTAGGCAGGACAGAGTGAGCCAGTGATAAATGAGTGTGAGTGAGCGATTATAAAGCAAGGAGGAGTGTGAAAACAGACAATAGACAGCAGGAGGAAAAGGGGCAGGAATGGAGGGTTATGATAGCAACAGCTACTCTAGTGTGAAAAGCAGGTAACCAGAGAAACCTGGTTATAGTTTAGAGCAGGGCTACAAGCACAAAGCAGTTTAACATAAATCTTCCCTACTAAATAGATTTCATTGACAAAAGCGAGATTTACCACTGCACCTACTTCTAGCAGGACTTCATGGGGAAGGCTTTGTGAGCCAGTTACCTACTACAAAGCATTGCAACTCACTAAATCAAACACACAGCAGAAGGTTTTCTATTAATTGCATACCAAATTTAATAGGATACACACACTGTTCATCCACTGTGCTTAAAATTATGCTTTCTGCCTCAACATATCATAAAACTCCCATGCAATTTTTATGCTGTCACATAGTCAGCAAGAGTATGTAATGATAGCAGTAGAAGCTTTCTTGAGATTATTTGAAAATAAAGACTAATCTTTCACTGAAAGTGTAAGAGCCCTTCATGTGGAAAGGCTACAAAGCATTCATGTAAAAGGTGTTCATGTTTTGTGTTTGCCATCAGCTCCAAACATTTCTAAAGACTCCATCTTCCTAGAATGTAGACTAAAGCACATAATTAAGATTAACAACAAGTTCTGGTGAGTTCTTGAAAATGCCCTATGCTTAGTGTTTCTGAGAAAGGGGAGGCATTCCCGTAATGTACTCAAAGTGATTTGCTGTGTCTTGATGACACCTTTACTCATGTCGTGGCCTTTTGAAACCATTCCAGTTGTTCTCGCCCGTTTTTTGTGCACACAACAGGTATTTGCTATGTGCACCAAATATTGACTGTGTAGTTTCAAAACTGGGGTTTTTTTGTCTCATTTTAATTAAACTTCATTCTATGAACAAAAAAAAATCTGTTGCCTTCTAAAATTAACACAAAGATGAATTATTGTCAATGCTTATCTTCAAACATGAAGAGAAGACAAGGGACATTTTCAGGCATCAAAAAGAGATGCTGTAAATATATAATATGACATACAGATGACTTATTTGACCATAATATAGGAAAAAAAGTGCTAATTTTTAGTATCTGTATGTATGCTTTTCTCATTGTATTAGACCACAGGTGACAGGCAGTTTATCAGTCACAAAAGTACTGTATATATATACATATATATATATACAGACATATATGTACATAGTCATGTGTATCTGCTGCCCTGAACGGAGGCTGAAGACATTAAAACATATTTTTCAAGTTTTAACATAAAAGACTGTAGAAGAAGATCAAAATACAGATATTTAAGTAATTTTTTTAGTACATTGCCAATTTATTTTCCTTACTAAAATATTTCTGTATTAAGATTATTGAGTGCAGATATATTTTGGTACTAATAGAAATGTCTGAATGGAGGATAAGCTGGCCAATGTTATGGCATGGAAGTTTTGCCCAGAGAGAAGGGGAATAGGAGGTTAGTGGGTTTGTCTTTTGCTTGATACACCATATTTGTTAGATGTTTTAAGTCTGGTTTTAAATTCTGTCTTTTGGGTAAAACCACAGCTACCCTGTTTCCAAAATACCTCTGTAGCTCCAGAAAGTTAACTGGAAACCAGCTTGATCAGCAACAGAGCTGAACAGGGAAGAGGGTTAAAGAGGTTGGGATCAAAGCAATTTTTGGGGGGGGGGGCTAAGAAATCCCCAAACAAGTTTAGAAAACCCAACCAACATATAAAAAAAAAAATCCTCACACCCACAGACCTCATAAACCACCAAACTTTACAGAGATGCTCCTTACTAGCCATATTTTCAGACTATTATCTTGGCATAGACCTGACAACAGTGGGGCTGGTATATATTTTGTGCCTGTTCATTTCCAAGGCCTCATAGCTATTCCAACAAGCTTATAATCTTTGATACAAAGTGCCCTGTCACATCAGAAGCTTTCCCAGCGACGTAGACAAGGCACCAGTCTACCCGGTTTCACAATTTTGCAGGAGAAACTCCATTATAACGCAATGAATAAATTCCATTGTTTCTGGAATTTTTTACATAGTCCTGAAACAGAGGAAGTATAAAGGCAGTCATGGCCTAGCTTTTCTCAACTTGGCAGGCAGTACTTACTGTAAGGTACATCTATTCAGATGGTCCATTTTCATTCTTAACTCCCCACTTTCCTGTAATATAGTTTAGGTCCCGTATTATTTACAAAGTCCTTTACCACAGAAAAAGAGACTCTGATCCAACTATTCTCTTCAACCTACTGTCGGGAAGACCATACACTTCCCCTTTCCTTTCCTCACTCTAATATTTAATGTACAGGACAAAGCATTCGTTTATACTAAATGAGAGATGCCATCAGATGTGAAGCCTTCATGCTCAGCCAGGATTGGGTAATGATATGCTTACTCATGCTTACTACATTAGGAAGTTTTAATAGGACTACATGAGGATCAGGTGCTAATCATTGGAACAGCATCAGACTGCAGTCCATAATTTGGCACACTCGTTCTGCAGAGCAGCTATTCAGTGTTGATGACTGAATTCTATCCATCCCTGAAAATTCGGGAGGACTAAATAAGAATAGGAACAGAATTTAAAAGGTCACTGACTGTATGGTTGCACGTCTAGAGGAAGGCCATGAGGTAATTGTCCCTGCCCTCAGTGGTGGCTGGGGTGCTGGCTGTGCAGATAGCTCCTAAACTGCCCCATTGTGCTCCTCTCTCACGGGATTTTACTTGGACAGCATTTTCTGATGCTGGTCATGAACAAACTGCTATAAATCACTTTGGCCAAGTTAATCCAAAGACATGTGCCAAATTCTAGTGTCAAACTGTCTAACACGCATTTCCTAATAAATAGAAATGTTTTTAACAGAAAACAAACAATCAGCAACATGGGCTGGGATGAAATCATCCAACTGCCAGGACAGACCCAGATGGCTCTGGATTTCCTGGTACAGTCCAGAGCTCCAGCGATCTGCCACAGTGAGCCCAGCCCCAGGCAGTTATGGAGGGACACATGCCCTTGCTGTTCTGCTAAAAAAACCCACAGAAGTGTGATCAAGTACAAAAACTTTGATGAAAGAGAAATATCCTAAAGATAAAGTGTTTATAGCAAACATTCTGATGTAACAATTCCATGCAAAAACAAGATATACATATATAAAATACATGGTTTATGTAATAAATAGTTTTTGGATTGTGCTGCCATCATTAGCCAATCCCCTAGTTCCCTGAAATCTAATGGTAAGATATAAAAATGTTCTTTATAACCCAGTTATATGACCTATAATATTCAATACTGACAAGAGGCCAGAAGTCCAGCTTAAGTAAGTTTTGAAGAACACATAATCTGATCATTGTGCAGAAGTTTTGAAGAAAGGTTTCCAAGATTATTTTAATGGCAGATGTTTGAAAATGTCTGTGCATTTAAGAATTATAGGCCAGGGACCCAAACAAGAAGCTGGCCCTGTTTTCACTGTACCACTGCCTAACACAAGCTAAAAAGTAAAAAGAATGTGATAGTTTATTAGTTCACAACAGTTTTAGATTTCTATATATTTTATATTTCAGACGCAACAGATACTGGAATCACTATAAATTGAGCCTGCATTTGGGTGGATGATGACATTTAGAACAAGCCACATTTCAGCTGGAGCTTCATCATGAAAATTTTGCATTCAAAGCCTTTTTGAAAGCTAGAAAGCCTTTCAACAAAAAGGAGGCAGAGAGAAGTATAACTGAATACCTAAAACTCCTTTAAACAGGAATATAGTAATTGATAAATCCTTTGGAGCAGATGGTCTTCTAGCTGATTTAAGAGATATGAGGTCCCTGGGAGCAATTGCTCCTGGAACATCAACAACTAATTCCTATTCTTCACATGTTCCAAATTCTGCATTCTCTGGAATGCTGCTAATTGTTTTACTTTGGCTCTGTTCTCAAGAGAAACCTAAATAATTTCATTTGACTAAGAAGTTTATTCATAATCACCGGAACAACTGAATTTTGTACTTGAAACTACATTTTCTATGTTCTACTTATTGACCATTTTACATGCTTGAGTAATCACACTGAAATTATTTTGAAGGAAATCAGAGAAATACGCCACGGTTGAATCACTTGTGTAATGCACAGATGATTTCACGCTACCCCTGCCTCCGTAGAAGAAATTAGCCAGAGCAGATATGAGATGTGTGTTGCAAAAGGTGATGAGAGTCAGAGTACAGAAATGTAAATCAAAAAACCTGGTAGCCTTCATTTAGATCACAGACCTTTTTTGGACAAAGATTATCCTGTGCCATGTGTTTATACAGTGCTTTCCACAGTTCTGCCCTTAAATCAAATCTCTGGATGCTATTTAAATACAAATAAAAAAGATCATGAAACACAACATAGATAATAATGTTATCATAATTTATCATTGTTTTCTCTTTCTGCATGGCCTGAAAATGTCCTGGGCCTAAACTACGTCCACAATTTTACCACACAGACAGATTCCAACTTCAAGAGGTATGGAAATCAGGATTCAAATAGACATTTCTTTTGTTTTAAGCAGTTAACCTAATCCCTCCTTAGCAAAGGGGAGGCATGAACCAACAGGCAATCAAAACCAAAATGGGTAGTTTACTTGGTTTAGTTAACAAAGTACTTTTTGCCTCCTAAGAGAATTCTTATTACCAAGATTACTTCTGTTGTTGTTATTTTTCTTTCACAAGCCTATTTTGACATTACCTGACAGACAGCACTTGCAAAACATAATAAATTTATAAGTCATCTTTATTATGATAGTTTCACACCTTGCTTGGCATAAAAAAACCACTGTGCTCTCATAATACTACCCCATCCATTTTAAGACTAATCCATCTGCAATGTACATCATTGCATTATATGCATCATTACACTGTAACTGTAAAAAGGAAAATTAAGGTGTGATAAGACCTAAACATCTTCATAACAATTTCAAGTTTGTGGATATGTAAGATGTAATTGTCAATTACAACACACATTCACTTTAAATAATAGCCCATTAGAAAAATAAACTCAAACACTGATTGTGCCTGCTTTTCAGTTTTTCTTTTGTTTGCCTCAGGTTTTGGCTATGGCCCTACCCCATTTACAGTTAATTGGAATTAAGGGCGGGGGGGGGGGGGGGAATTAGCATTTTTCTTCATCTCTTTATCCCAGGATTTTTGTCATCCCAAAATTTCAAAATTAAAGAAATGCAAAAACTGAGAAAAGGATATCTGTTAGCTGAGATGCTCTGTAATGCACAGTGACTTATCTAAAGAACAGAATGTTTAAAATTTGGTCAACATCTAGCAAATGCCTTCTTCATTGCAGGACTAAATTACATTCTTTTTAATCAATTAGGAGAGAAACACTATTCCAAAGAGAAATTTTCTTTTATTCCAAATAAACAATAATTTGAAAAATGTTGGCCTTCTGATTATTTTCTGTAGTATGATATCTGGCAACTGTCTTAGACCGAGAAAATCCTGGTCAAGAAGCTCAGCCATTCTTGAAGTAACCTTCAAAAGCCCAGAAACATTCAGCAGCCCTCAACTGTTCTTCCATTTCCCTTTGCTCAAGGGTGAAGCTGTACTGGTTGAAGAAGATGCAATGCTGGGGTACATCTACCTTAATTAACTACTTAGCTCAGTTATTGTGACCATGTAGTAAGATGGATGAACGTTATACATCACCTCACCACCATCAATTGTTCACCCCATTAGAGCAGAGCAGAAGAATATAGACAAATGATTTATTCATCAAAAAAGAACAGGTTCAGCTGACCTGAAAAATAGTTGCAAAAGTGGGTCAAATCCATCAAAAGGTTTCTGCTGGATTTCAGTCTTTCTTTCTCACCCCCACCCCCTCCCCCCCAACACACACATAAATTGCCTGTGAAAAGCAGAGTGGCCTGGGACTCACCTTTTATTAGTGCTGTGGTTAGGACAGTCATGGAGGAAATAGGAGGAACCAAAGTTTATTTTGCTCTTCTGCTTGGACCCATATCTCCTGATCCTGGCAGACCCAAGCCACGAGGCTTCATGACCTTGCACAATATCCCCTGCTAAACCCTGTCCTGCTTTACTGGGGCACAGAGGAATGAAAATAACTCAGCAATGACAAGTGACTCCAGTGGTGGAGTTGCTGAAATGTCAGTGCTCCAAGCCTGGACTCAATGAACTTGAGTCTCTCACTTCTTAACACCTCAGCTTTAGGCTGACAAAACTTCCTATAGC
This sequence comes from Xenops minutus, assembly GCA_035221455.1. Classification (NCBI taxonomy): domain Eukaryota; kingdom Metazoa; phylum Chordata; class Aves; order Passeriformes; family Furnariidae; genus Xenops; species Xenops minutus. The sequence goes on from JAWWEE010000001.1 coordinate 9,529,629, forward strand.
TTTGTCATAGCACCTATATCCATCTTTTTACCTCTGCTGGTTAGCATTAATTAAAGCTTCCCCAAATACGACTTACATGTTTGCTCTGAGTCAACAGAAAGGGTTTGGTTGATCCAGAAGTTTTAAGGGAGAGAAAGGGAAGAGAAGAAGTTCACATTGATGACAAAAAACCCAACAGTTTCTCTCTTCAAAATACTCACATCCCAGGTCAGCAGGAAAAAAACCATCTACATCATCAGAGCTTTCTTGTCCCTTACTCACTTGTTCTAGTGAGTAGGAGGGCAGGTCATCCCTTACAGAACATCACTGAGAACACTTCCCATGCACCCTTATTCCCTTGAACGACAGGTAGATTGGATTCTGATTCAAACTAATTTGTTCACTGATAATGAGCTGTGATATCGTCACCTAAATATAGAAATAGGTATTCAGTAAAGATTTTAATAAATGCAGGAGTTGAAAAGGGTGTCTCTTACCTAGCCATAGTCCTTTTGAAAAACTAGAAGTCTAATAATGGAAGTTGTTTCTTCTAATACTTCTAATGAGATAATATAATAGCTTTCAATCAAATTAATTGCCTGATGCTGGATATCCACTAACTCGGATCCCACACTCAATTTTATTCTTTTTTTTTTTTTTTTTTCAGTAAGACATCTGGTGTACAGACACTTTAAGGACTGTGTTCCTGAAATAAGGCTAGAAAATCCTATTTAGATTGCCATTGCTAAAAGGCAGAAAATTTTCAGATGCTTTTCATGGGACAAGAAAATACTTCAGTTATTTTGACAAAGTATTAAAAATCTACAAAATGTAATCCTATTGGAATATCACAAGAGGTTCCGCCAGTAATTTCCCAAAAGTATGGAAATTGTTCTCTGTGCAGTAAAAATAACTGTAAATGTTCCCTGTCTTGCTGTCTATGAACTTTTTTTGCAAGAAGTTATGTCAATGGTGCTGGATTGATGACAATCAAGAATGACAGAAATAAAGTTAAATGAATTGTCGTTCATGGTTCGTCTTTTTTTCCTTCATCTGTGTCCTGAATCAGAAGTTCATCCCAAATTCACATATAACTAAAGGCCAGAATTTGAAGTATACGTGGCATTCACAGGACTATGAACATGGTAAAAATATTACAAGGTATTTATGTTTTTCTTAGTAAAAATTGACACAAGCTTGTAATCTGCTGTTTGGAAACTTTGTGAACTTGTTTAAATCTTTAACTGGCATGCCATTCTGTCTCTTGCAGTTCTACAACTTAATGTCCTGACAAAATAATTTCTTGTCTTCATCTATCAGAAGAAGTTCGCCCTATAACACCTTCTAACACTTCTTATTCACACTTTCTTCCTTTCAACTCCATGTTGGTTACTAATTTAACAAGAATCAGAGTAATTAACTTCTTATGTGTTTTTACTCAGAAATTTTATATCAGGATCAGTGACAGGAGCTGTTCTGCCAAAATTTCACTGATTTATGATATGTTTAAGAGGCAAGGAGAAAAAAAAAAGAGTGCAAGCGGAATAACAGTGCTAACTATACAGTTATCTAGGACAGTCCAATTTGATCACTTTGGTTTGCTCCCCTTGTTACTCACCAGTTCCTATTCCTTCTATTCTCCAGATATTTCAACATGTCCTTCATGATCTCTGTTTTACAGATGGAAAGCAAATGAAGAAACAAAACCCTACCAAACATCTGGATAGTCTTCTATGCAGATTTAAAAAATGAGGTAGTTTCTAATTTCCCAATAAAACTGGGAAAACTGTACTCAGCAAAACTTGGCATTTGTGATGAATAATGGTTTGTTTGATAAAAATGAAAAGGTGATAAGAAGAGAAAAAAAAACCCCACAAACTTAAGTCTTTATATAATTTTCACTCAAGAGACTTCAGAGAAATCCAGAATGTATGAGTATGAAAACAATGATATTAATTTTTGCATAACCACTTCATGTTTGTAATCTCAAGACAACCTTTTATTCTTCATAATTGTTATACCTTTAATTTATAAGTCAAATTCTGACATATTTTTGCTGGTTTGGAGAGGAGAAAATTCCTCTACAAGAGTTCTCTAATTTTTAGCTCCGAATAAGACTTTTTCATGGTTCAACAGACTTTACATTGGAAAAAAAACAAGGTTTGCACAGTCTTCAAGGTATTTACACTGTCACCTAAACTGTGGCAACTGCATTCTGTTCTTACACTCCTCGTGCATCAACAGACCCTGTTGAGTAATACTGTACAAGTTTGTATTTCCATATATATAGGCCCTGATTCTGCACTCAGATCCATTTGGACAAAAGCCCTTTGTCTGTGGAGAATACTCATGATTTCAAAGTATGGCCATCTGCTCTGAGATTTTAAAACTAAGGCTGCATGACAATAACCAGTTTTCCTCACAATAGAAATGATATACAATGCTTATTGCTCATTGTACGTTGCTACTGCGGAAGTTGTGGCTGAGTTGTGTCTTTATTTTGTATGAAAAAGTGTGGGGTAAGAGACTTGTTACACGGTCCGTGTAAGAACAAATGTTGCAGGTACCTGACGAGTCCAAATGCTCCATATCAAGAAAGCCCTGATGACACCCGGTTGTGTAGTAGTTGTTGCCTATCCAGCAGAAGGGGACATAGATGTCAAAAGGTTTACTTTATTTTTTATCCAAACAATTATCATTATTCCCTTCCTCTCTTCCATATACATAGCCATATGCCTTGTTTCTGGGTTGGGTTTTTTTTGGACAGCTGCACGGTGAATTAACACAGACCTAGTGTATGAACACCATGCCACTCAAGTGTTGCATAATCTCCTTCTCCCAGGTGGTATTAATAATCATTAGTCAGTTGTGTGGAATAACAAAAGAAAATCCATAAAGGATTAATCACATAAATTAAGTTTGGGCTTGATTTCTGAGTAAATCATAATCTATACTGAAAATGCTTCATGCAGAGATAACTGGCAATTTTTTTTAAATTAAGTGTGGAACTGAATGGCCATGAACAATAAGAATATTCTGTAATTACTTCACTAAATCTTTCTTTTCTGGTCAAGATGAAGCCCTTTATCAGTCAAGCTCTCTGAAGCTCCAGTTTGCAACTCTCCACACACTGTGCATTGCACTAAAAGGAAAAAGGAAACTTGCACATGTGAGTGTATTTGTCACTACTCTTCCAAGGGCACTTTAACTTTATTTTGTAACTGTGCTAAATGAGCAAAGACTGCAAGAGGAACATGGCTTATTGCTTAACAGAAAAATATGTCCAATTTTGCCTCCACAAGTGTCTCCTTTTTCATAGCCAAACAAAATAAGGGTTTAGCTCATCATTTGTAGAAGCTACTACTATTGTCAGAGATTCAGACTTACTGTAAGCAAAAGAATGAGTTTTTTCTCCACATCACTTTGAACTGGCTGAGCAGCAGAGTCTCTTGGTTCAGCAAATGCAGAGAAACCATTTTGAAGCATAGCATGGGAGTTTTCAAAAATAATCTAAGTTGGAGAGACAAAGGTAGAGAGAATTATGCTGTTTAATTTATGTGTTGCCATTCAGCAGAAAAGAACTTAAAAAAATTATTAGTAAAATGATGGAATAACTAATGAACTACTTTGTTTACATTTCAAAACCTATGTTCAAAAACCAGGCACTGATTCCCAAGGGTGTGTCAGTAGATGTAGTTTCTATTCTCTGATTTAGTCCATTCTAACAAACAAAGCACTTTAGCATAAGGCTGATTTGAAGGCTTTGCTCAACTCAACCAAAATCAAGAGAACATATTCCATCCATAAGGATATTAGTGAGGGAAGACGGACTTAAACATGCGCTTGGATGGCCTCACTGAATCAGGGTGTAGACAATTTGACCAGGCAGGCCTCAGTAGCATGAAATCTCACTGGTATCTATGAGGTTTTCTGTGACCAGTCCTCCACTTAATAGGTGGACAGAAATGTGCCATTTTATGCAGTTTTTAGATAACAAAATAAAAAACCAACAAGGCATAACAGACATAAAAGCTGGATGTTTTATGCAGTTACATGCGTATTTTTACATTCTGCCTATGGATACAAGCAGTGTTACATCTACTAGCAGAAATGTGTCTATTGAATCCATTCACCAATAGAACTTAAGGAAAGCTAGATGATGAATTGCAAGCAGCTGCATCTTTACTGCACAGTCAGGATTTTATAATAAGCCTGTAGCTTTCTATGCATAATTTTCTTACTCAGCTAAAAAAGAAGGTCTTTCTTGGGAAAACCTCAAGAATATGTACAAAAGACTAGGTCCCACAGGGAATTAAAGGAGATTTGGGCATCTAAAGTATCAATTAGATGCCTAATTTATATCCTCAAAAACTACACCTAGCCCTAATAATGTGCAACCATGCACACCAAACTTTCCAACAGAATAATCCCCCATGTACCTCAGTATGAGACAGCAGTTTGGCACCCTGATCATTTGGCCTGATGACCGGAACATAAACACAGCCTTAAACACAGATTCTATAAATATAAAATCTGACAGACACCAGAGAAGCTCCAGTGAAAGGGAGTGAGTGTGTGAAACCTCAGCCTAGGCTGGGTAGCCCACAGAGTGCTAATTAGGGTACTCTCCTGGGAGGCTTGGGTTCAAATCCTCTCCGATAAAGGATGCTGAAGAGCATCCTGAGTGTCCTTTTCAGCCAGACCATACAAAACCAGCACCCATTCCAGTGTTTCACAATATAGTCCTAATTCCTTATTGGTTTTAAAAGGGAGAGAATTTCCCCCAGTCTCTGGGGATATTCAGGGCATGTAGGGGAAGAAAAGGCTGTACATTAATTATGTCCTATCCAACAGCAGTATTTCAGATTAACTTTTGCAGGTGTCCGATTCACCGTCCTGCATTTTTACAGCACTCAGAGCTCCTCATGAACAATATATGGAGACTATGCACTGTTTTGATATTCTGCAAGACTCTTCCATATTTAATTATGATAACACTCTAATTTTCTTTCAGTAGCTGAATTTTTCCCAAAATATGTCTAAATTGTTCATTTGGCCGTATTTCAGGCAAACTAAATATGTCCAGAGGGTCATCAAAGTATCATAGTCTTTCAGAGTGTTTAAACATTTTAAAATGTATATTACAAAATAATTGTTCAGGGCCATATTAACACTGAAATTATTATGTAGAGAGAGAGCTTTTATTTTATATGTGGTATTTATGTGAAAATGTTAAGCGTCAGTGAGAAAATAAAAAGTAATAGATTGGACAAGTAAAACTTATTACGATATTCCCTATTCCAGGTGCTCTTTTGTCAGGCTGGTTTGTGCAGCTCCAAGTAAGGCACAAATGTTCTCTCTCCATGCTGCTGCCCTGCAGTCCTCATTCCTGGATGAGGATCTGATGAACAGATCCTGGTTGCATGTCAGGAAAAAAAACCTGAAAGTGCCCTTCATGTCCAGTTTTGTTTAAGAAGGAAACATTTACTTGTTCCAATAGCTAACATTGCCTATTTATTAGAAAGCACATACCCGACATGATCTTTCTCCTGGACACATCCAGGAGATCATCCAGTTACTAACTCCATCTAGGTTTATATGTCTATTTCCACATGTAGCTGTGCAGTCTCATCGAAATAGAGACTAGTTACGAAAAGCCATTTTCTCTTGTAGCTGAAGGAGAAACTTGCTATGCAAGCAGCATCCAGAGCAGTCCATTAGTCATTGAGGTATGCCTGCTACCCACTTAAGGGTACAATGAGAATAGCTTGTTCCATGGGGTTTCTGCAGTGTTGCAACTGCTCTGTATGTTGGTGACAAAGTTTGCTTCCCTACTAATCCTAAACACTCTATTTTTAAAATATTCAGTAAGAAATTGTTAAATGTTTTTAAACTGTGCCTTACAAACCTTGCTCAGGTTTGTAAAGGTGCTGCCTCTGGTTTTGGGACTTAAACTCTTTGCCTGGTAAAATGAAGAAGATATGCAACTATCACAGAGGTAGATAGGAAAACTCATTACAGAGTTCATTGCTGAATAGTTACAGAAACCTAACAGCACTCGAGCTCCTCTTTATAAAAGTGACTCTGAACAGAAGGTCTGTTATTCCATTTACCACCACCTGTGAAAGTACCTTTGGGTGTCGGGAAGAGCACTGCTCTTTTTAGTTACTGCCACAGCCACCTCTCTCTTGCCCAGTGACTGAAATCACCATGTCCCCTTCCAGAAGGGATAGTCAGCACTGCCCCTGGCAGAGCAGCTCTTCACATATGCCCAGCCCAGAGGGATGCCTCCTCCAGGCAGCCAAGCAGGCTTGCTCCATGGCTGCCATGCTGAAGAAGATGCCCAAAGAAACACACCAGACTGTCAAGCAACAGAATGTACTTGGCTTGCAAATTAGTAATAGATTTTGCTGGGGGAATATCCTTTCAGCAACTACTGACTTCTGAATTTAAATAAATAACTCACTCATTTAAACTTTTTTTTCCTCAGAGAAATGTGGATATGAATAACACCAATCTCACCTGACTCCTGCCACACCACTGCATTTTAACAATGTGAACTCAGTTAAATACCACGTACCTGATGTGATAGGCACAGCAGTTACCACCAGCTTCATGTTTCAGCGGCCCCCTCCAGCATATAGGAGCATGAGGAATTTACAGTGCAGCCACTACAGGGGAACATATGGTGCATGCTAAACCATGGGCTTGGTTTGACTCTTACATAGCCACTCATGCACTTCTATTAATCAAGCTGCATGAGGGGAAATTCCAGTTGCCAGGAAGTCAAAAAAAGTTATATTGGGTGCAAAAGACCAGAAGAAATACATTGCATGTTTTCAGACTTTTAAGATAGTTGGATATTCTAATTTTTTCCACTTTCATGTCACTCCTCATCTTTGCCGTCAGATTAAAGAAGAGTATTTTGCTGACAAAAGGGTTTCAAAGACTGTGCTAATAGCCTAAGCTCTTTTCTCCTTCTCTTCCAGGTGGTTGCTTCAGTTGCATGTGGTGCAATGTGCTGCTGTTGTACTCGTCTTGCAGAGCAGCTTCAAATCCTTAATGCCTTTAGTGTGTTAGTCAATTCTTTTATTCTTTCACTATACACATAGGTGCATTGCCAAGGAAATGGAAATTTAAACAAGTCACAGGATTTCTGAAAAGTAGCTGAAATAAAAGTCACTTGCTAAAGTAAATCATACCCTGGCATCTTAATGTCTTGCACTAATGAGGAAATTCAAAGTTATTCTAGTGACAATTGATCATACTACTACAGTCTTCATGAGAAACATTAGATAAAATGGCAAAATGTCATATCCATCTGTTGAGGAAATACCTCTGAAGCAAGTATAGCAGAAGACACCCTACATCAATTGACTGAAGCTTTTAATGAGATAAACTCAAGTCAGATTTGATCCTAAAATTAGACTGTTTATGGTACTTGGACTTCTGAAAACATTTAGCTTAAAACCAAAAACATGCAATCTATTTCCCTCCTTTCCTTGCAAAACAGATTTGTTCTGCTTGGATATGCCAACATGAGAGAACACTGGTATAGAAGGCAGCCACAAACAAAAGAAAAACTTCACACTCCAAGGTGTTCTTGCTGCTGAAGACAAAACAAAGGTCTCATAAACAAAGAAAAGAACCAGCAGATGAATTATTTTCTGCATATACTTTTTTCCAGCATGTACTTTTCATCGGAAAGCTCTATGGTGTCTTTAACAGTGTTGTAACATCTTACTTTTAAATAAGATTTTCAGACTCATGCTGCTCTTGCCTAAAGCACAGCAACTGAAGAAGATGAACAGCACAAAATGAAGCAAAACTGAACCACTCTGGGGTTCCACTGATTCCTATCACTGCAGAAAAATGAGCGTAGACATATAATGCCTGTTTGACATCAGACAAGCTACTTTTTCCCTTGCTGAATGAGGGCACTTGTGACAGGATCAAGTGGCATCTGACCTTCCCTGCACTGGCAGGAGTAGATTTGATCATAGGAACAGGTTAAGTGCACATGGTGAATGTACATAGATTGCTCAGGTCCACACTTCAAGCCCGTATCACATAACTTGCATTGCATGTGCATAACAGTATTTAGTGTTTACATCTCTTACAGGACAGGACAGGACAGGACAGGACAGGACAGGACAGGACAGGCTAGGCTAGGCTAGGATACAAAAGTAGATAAACTGCTGGGCAGAGATACTTTAAAAATTTCTCACCTGCAGCTAAATCCCACCCTGGTCATTTCATGGAAATCAATGTCTGGAAGTATCTGAAGGGAGGTGTCAAGAGGATGGCCCAGGCTCTGCTTGGTGGTGTCAAGCAACAGGACAACAAGGCAATGAGCAGAATCTGATTCACAGGAAGTTCCACCTCAGCATGAGGAAGAACTTCATTAGGGTGTGGGTGACAGAGCGCTGGAACAGATTGCCCAGAGAGGGCGTGGATTTTCCCTCAGTGGAGACATTCAAAAACCATCTGGTCACAATCCTATGCAAGGTGCTCTGGCATGACACTGCTTGAGCAGGGAAATTAGATCTGGTGACCCACTGTGGTCCCTTCCAACCTTACCTGTTCTGCGATTCTGTCAAACTGGTGAATATTGTACTTACTGTCATGGGGCAGGGTGGGAAGAAGACAAAACCATATGGGTGAGACAGTGTGTCAAAAAGAGGTCTCTGGCTGGAGTAACTGCACCCCATCTGCATCCACTGCTGTGGCTGCTGCAAAGACTTTGGTTTCTACTCCTTCTAGCAGCTCTTGTTCTTGCCTTCCCATTGCTGTGCCACAGCAGGGATAGAGTCTAATGAAAGGTTTCATGGGGGATTAAATGCATAGCTGACATTTATTATTGTTATCATATTTTCCTATGGCAGTCACCAGTCAGGGCCTGGGGCCACTGCAGTATAATCTCAATAGGCATAAAGAAAAAGTTGGCCAGGGACTTTCTGTTGAAAATGCAGTTTTGATTAAGAGTGGTTAATACTTAAATCTTATTTAGAGGCAGGAGAATTAAGTTTAAACCAGGAAGCCTTGAACATGCTTCTGCAAGTTAAAAGCAGAGAGTTCCCATTGCAAAACTGAAATCTCCTCACATGATGTGAATGTTAGATACCTCAGACAAGACAGCAGAGAAGGAAAGCACACATTTGCAGTCACTTTGATAAAAAAATATCATGAAACAGATTAGATAAAGACTAAACCTGAAGACCTGTAATGATTGATTTTATCTATAGGACTCTTAAAGCAAAATCTTAAACCTCTTGATTCAGTAAATCATATTGAATCATACCAAATTGAAATTTCCAGTGTTTTCTTAAATTTTGTTAACATTCACTGGATATACATGTGTGTCATTCTTCACAATCTTGCTTTTACTGAGATTACTGGAAAACGAAGTTCAAATCTTGCGCTTTGTGGCACTCACTCTGTTAAGTATAAAAACATCTGTGCCATAAGAAATTTACCATTATGACTTCAGCAATAGAAAAAAACATTTTAATGGGAAAGCCTTTCATTTAGAGCTGCCTTGAAACTGTTAAGTTTGCATCACAGTTATGCTTTTAGAGCAAAAGAAGTGAGGCTGCTCCCAAGGGCCTCAGTGCATCGTAAATGCTCAGCAGGGTCATTTGGTTGTGCTTGGATGGTTAGACCATGCTGAAGGCCATCCTACTGTTTTCATCTCCACCACAGCCAGTGTGTCTGGCCTTCTGATTACAAACCTTACCGTAATCCTTGCCACAAAAATAGAATATGGTTTTTCAAGCTCTAATCCACAGGAGCAATTTTCCCTCTTGCAGACCTTCCCAATGAAACCATCATACCTATTCTCATGACTGAAAGTCACACTAAGACATAGAGGCAACTGAACTCTTTTAATATGTGGTATTTTAGAAGGCACTAAGAACACCGCAATATTACTGCTAAAATAATGTTTACAAAGGAATTGTTGCATGTAGCAGGGATTAACAAAACCAGGGAAGGAAATAAACATACAGGGGAGAAGACAAAGGTAAGTGTCTCCTAAGACACAAGTAGAACTACAGAAAAGCAGACAACAGTGCCTTGAACTTGCTTCCTTGCTAATCAAGTGCATTCTAAGTGCTATAATTGGCTGGCTGCAAATCAGAAAGAGTAGATGGTAGCTGCCAAGGTTTGTTGTTTTAATGGAAAAACACTGTAAAGAGATTTCAAATGGTGGCTCGCTGTACAGTCTTTTTATACAGAGTTGCTTTGTGAACAACTTGCAAAAGACAGCAACACATTTCATCTTTGAGTCAGAACACTGGGAGAAATGCCAGGCTAGCCCAAACTGATTTTGTTACCTACAGCACTTCCAGCAGATGTCTTCACAGTGTAGATGCTGCTAAGATGCATATAAAGAATGGAATGTGATTAGAATACACATTAGTGAACAGGAAAATGTCCCATTCCATATATATGCACATAAAACTACATAAAAAGAACTGTTCAAGGGACAATACTAGGAATTCTAAATGTAACATTAAACTAACAGCCTTACCCTTTAAATTGAGTTCAGCGTCCCCTTCCAAACATCTCCAGTGCATCATTTGCTTTATCTCCCTGCTCTCCTTGGTGGCTTCCAAAACTTGGAGCTGATTCCAGCCTTCATTACCTGACCCCAGTATCTGTAAGTCCTTTTTTCTGATGCTTCTTCCACCTCTCTTTCTACTCATGGACATCTCAGACCCAGTTTCCCTTCTTCTGCCATGGTTTCCCACAGTGTTTCCTTCTTTTGGAAAATTCAGCACTCTGTATGTCTTCAGAAACTTGTTTAGCTTGTTTACCCTGATAGTAGCTGGGGCAGCCAACACACCCCATCACCCCAGGAAGAGCAAGTGGGTGAGACTGCTCCTTCTGTCCCTGCCAGCCACTGTGTCAGGCAGTGTCTAACTAGGTACAGCATTTGTGATGTTATCTTGAGGGACCTAAGATAAGATCCATTGTGTCTACTGTGGGCAGTATTTCCAAAATTTGTAGAAGACATATGCTGATGAACCTCTCAAGAGAAAATCTGGATATTTTTTGGGCAGGCTGAAGAAAACAGCATTGATGACGAAATGTCACCCTCACTATGACAGACACAGCAGCACTTACACTGTTGAAGGCAGAATTGATCAGATTTTATTTTTTTGCAGTGGAAAGCAATCCTTTTTTTTTTTTTTCCCTGTGTCCTCTTTTCTTGAAAGAGCATAACAATTTTGCTATACTCCCCATCCTCCATCATCACTTGCACTATACTATGAACTCACAGTAGAGATTGCTATCACCTGTACTGCAGGATCAAGTGTTTTAGCTGGCAAAGCAGCTGTCACTCTGGCCCCTAAAATAGGCGTACGTGAACTGCTGAGAATAACTGTGAGGGTGCAGATGGAGTTAAATTCAGCTGTACTTATTCCTCACCTCCAAAAGACTGTGGTGCTTCTTTTGATGAAAGTCCAGTGAAGGGCTATGAGGAAGACCTGCACTGGGAAAGATGCTCTCCTTCCCCACTGCTCTTGTGATACTTTGGTTCCTCTCAGGGGTAAGGAAGGCGGCTGCTGGTCTCCTGGTGGGGAATCAGGACTGGCTCACTGGACGTCTCCTTCTCAGTTACTTGACAGGTTGTTGAAATTTCCCTAAGGAATTCAAGAAAAATAAGTTGAAATGAAGTCCTGTAAATGTGTAACAGGTAAAGACAGGGCATTTCATATAGCCAAGGGGCTTTCTTCCTCACAGATTTCAAAGGTCTCCAGTGAACAAAAGCAGTAGCAAAGTGCTGAAAGAAAGGTTACATGCATATGAAATGTAGGCTTAGAAAACTTTGCTATAGGAGTTACTCCTGGCTCCCACTAAGATTCTAAATATACTAGTCTTTGTGTGTGAATTTTACATATGTTCTTGTTAAAAGAAAGGTCACACTGTGAGTTTCTTGTAGTTTTACAGTTATGGATATAGTGGTTTCCAGAGATGTAAATTTTTCTTTCAGAATACTACCAACTATCATAATTTTTTGCCTGAAGAAACAACATCTATGGCTGTTTCCAGCTGATAGTTACAGATCAGTGCTGTTTGAAAATCATTTGATCTACTGAGATGGCTCTAAGTGAACAGAGTTGATGGTTGTGTGGAGTTCTAGTTGTCTGCTCCAGTTGAAAGCTAGTTGTCTGCTTCACTGGAGATATAAGCTGAAACAGATGATCAAGACTGAGATCTTATTTGAATAGTTAAACACTGGCTTCATCTGAGCATTAACTAATTTGCATGGCAAAATTCCAATTTGCCACCTATCACTTAAATGACAGCTTGTGAAACAGTAGTTCAGTATTCTTCACTTGCAGTGTTAGATTTCTATTCAAATCAGGATAGGAAACATATGTGGAGTGTGTGCGTTGGGGCAGTCATTGTAAAACACACACAGAATGCATACTTAGCACCAAAAGCATTAGATATGGAATACAGAATATAAACATGGACATTATTCTGTTCCATTTAAAAAAAAAACCCCAACAACAAAAAAACCCACACAACAAAAAAGACCCAACACAAAACTAAAACAACAAATCCACAGCAAACAACTGTTTGAATTTAACAGAAATAATAAACAATATGCTAAAATCTTTTAATCCATAGGATCAGAGACACGTGGAAAGTCATTCAGCATTATAGCAGCATTCCACTGACTTGTCCCCTACAAAGCATAAATGCACGACACACACACACACAAAAGTGATGCACCCATTTTCCTTGAAAGCAAAAAGACCAGTGCTTGTTCCTTGGCTTGGGGTAGCTAAAGCACCCAGTCACAGAAGAAGCCATTAGAGGAAATCCAAAATCTGCTTTTGTTTTCATCTCAGGTATAGAGGGCCCAGAAAGTAGATGAGATCTGCTGTTTGAAAACATTTTCTGTTTGGGGAGTACCTGTATCCATTACAAAGCCAGCATGATTTAAGCCTGTTAAAGCTTAAAATAGGAGCAATTTTAGGAAGCGGGAGCAACAGCAACTGGAGCAGTGTTGGATTCAGACTGTTACTGCAGAGCTGTGGACAACCCTCCCTGAGGCCCCCTCACAGCCAGGAGGGTCAGCACAAGTTTAGGAAAAGATGCATTTTGACTTCAGGAAGGCTTTAAATTGTTTTCTGGGGGGTTTGGGTGTGGGGTTTTTTTTTGGTTTTGGTGTTTTGGTTTGTTTTTGTTTTTGTTTTTTTGCTGTAGGGATAATCTAAATATATTGTTGCTCTGTTCCATATGAAGGTTAAGCAGCATAAACAAAATTCCCTCAGGAACAAACACACATTCTCACCACTGTCCCAAGTGCCTCTGCTGCCTTGCACATCTCAGGGCTCCCATGAAGTACCTCAGTTTCAGTCTCTAAAGATGTTCATGGTGCAGCACGATTCTCACTGTATTTCAGACACTGTAAACTCAAGAAGGGACCTGCAGAGAATGCTGGTGTCTCAGCCCCGTGGGGATCCCCAGGAAGCCAAGCAGAGCGGTCAGCAGGCTCTGCAGGAGCTGGTGCAGAGCGGCACACACAGCTCTTCTGCATCACTTGGCCCCAAGCACGGGGAATTGCTGGTCCTGGATGCAGCTCCCCGTGCCGATGTGCCCAATTCAGATCCCAGGTTCAAGCTTCCTTTACACCAAGGTAACATATTCCTTCTTTTGTATACAAGTCACAAGCATTAGCCTCATAAGAGTCTTTTTTTATGTAGAAATAAACGCAGCCTTTCTCCAAATGAGATCCTAAGCATTAAAGCAATTGGTTACTCTTTGGTTACTCTTGTAGAAGTGATTCTTCAGCGCTAGCAGATGCTCAGAATCCTGCAGGAGGTGGAAACAAAACCTTCTTTTTTTTTTTCTTTTTGTTTTTTTTTGTTTTTTGTTTGTTTGTTTGTTTGTTTGTTTGTTTGTGGTTTTTTGTTTGTTTGTTTGTGGTTTTTTGTTTGTTTGTTTGTTTTCTAAGCACTGCTGTGCTTCTGGGGGTCCTTCCCCCTCAGACTCACTTCTGGCCTGAACACAGAGACCCAGCAGTTCTTACCCCAGGATCATGGCTTAGCCAGGATAAAGCAGCTCCTCCTGCCTTACAGTCCTTAGAGAAGATGGAGTGAACTCTCCTTGCTGCAGCTTCTAGTCCAGTCCAGCCCAAAGACCCTAAAATCATAGGATTATTTGGGTTGGAAGGGACCCTAAGAAGGAACACCACCACACAGTGGAAGGGACACCTTCCACTACCCCAGGTTGCTCAGAGCCCTGTCCGTGCTGGCCTTGAGCACTTCCAGGGATGAGGCATGCAGAGCCTCTCTGGGCAACCTCTTCCTGGGATTCACAGTAAAGAATTTCTTTCTGCTATCTAATATTTCATACACAAAACACTGAATTTGGCACTGTATTTATTTTGATGTATGAGCCCTTCTCACCCCATTCACACAGATAGATCATTACGAGGAACTGTGCAAATATCTTGTGCCTGAGCTACTGAAGTAGGAAAATTCTACTCTCAGTGCATGCTGGAATGTGTCTGATTCCAGTAAGATATATATTAAAAAAAATTAAAAACATGTGTGAGAAAAATCAATTCTTAAAGTCTGTGGTCACATTTCAGTCTTTTCATTCTTGCGAGACACATTTGGAGAGGAAATTAAGAAACCAAAACCAAATACACACAGATGAGGGAAAAATGAGCTTAGATGTAAACATACAACCCTCAAAGAGCAGATGGAAAAAACGTACCATCCCTGTATTTGCCTCTGAATTTAACCATCACTTATGATTAAACAGGTAATCACAAAACCACACAAAAAGTGTGCCCTGTTGAGAAGCTCTTAATGCATCAGGAAGACACTTGTGTTCTGTAGGCTGTTTGCTTACAAAGAGAAACTGCTGGCTCTCCTGTCTTTTCCCAGAGGAGATGGGCATTTTGCCAGTGTTTCATTTTCAAGTGCCATTGTTCACCTAGGGCTTTAGCAAAAAAGCTTTTGCTTATTTATTACTAATCCTAGCCTAAGTAATGATCTTTTTAAATCCTTCTACATTTTAAAACAAATTTATCAGACAATGACACCAAACATAATGTTCCACAAAACCTTTGGCATTTATCTTTTCATTTAATAGGTAATTCTGTAATTCCCAAATCCAGGGACTGCTTTACTGGTTCATGAAATGTGCTTCTGTGAGCATTACTTTGTCAAAATACAAATTTTGCTCAGGTTGTGAGGGCTCTTTTCAACAGGTTTTTGTTAGCTATAACCTTGACAACAAAGTGGTAGAGAGGAGCAGTCTTTATTGCATATTTTATCTGTGAAACTTTGTAAAATGTTTGTGTATTCATATATTATATGTGAATATATCATAGTATATTGTTCAGATTTGATATATATTAGACAGAATACATATTTTTAATAAGTAATAAATTATTTTTTAGTAATATAATCTCCCTTTATCTTCACAATTTGGTATAAATTCATTCTATAATCTTGACCAAAAACCAGCCTGAGAGGCTCAGTGTAACCTGATCCCTCCATTTTGATGATTAATGCTCTATTATTGGTAAGTGATGCTGTGAATATCAGTTGGCTACTTTTGTAACTTTGTTGGCCTTTCATACAGTCCTGCCAGTCTGTAATCCACATTGTGAAACAATTTACCTGTCATTTCTCTAGTTTAGTGTCAGTAGAAAACACTTGCCAAGCAATTTGCAATGCACACTTATGAAAAGCTTTTTGGACTTTTTGAAAGGCTCGGAATATGACAATTGATTCAACAACAAATACCAGCAACAAATACATCCATTCTTCAACTTCAGCTAGTGCAGCTCTCTAGAAAACAAATGGTCAAAAATTTCTATTACCTACTTATATAAAAAGTTTTAGCAGATTATTTAAATACTTCATGGAAATGGAGATTTCCTTGTGAAATCTCTACATTCCTAGCTAGCAGCGCCAGAAGACAAGAGCACTCCAGAGACTGTCAATGCAATTTTGTGGTTCCAGTCTACACAGAAACCATAACCTCATTCTGGAAAAGGGAAAATGAAAACACAGCAACTCTATAGCATGATTTACTTTGTTTATCTTTGTACCAAGGAGACTTACCTTTCAGCATCCACGCAGTGAAAATCAAAAGATGAAATATTTCCATAACTTAGAGAAATAGGCAGAAACCCCACTGAATCTGGAAAGGGAGGCAAGGGGGTGAAAAAGAAAGATCTGGCACATGGGACAAAGAGAAGGAGATTCAGCTTTCTTGTTTCCAATACCCTGAACAGCCTCTCAGACTCCCCCAAAGCCAGTACCTTCTTGCTCTGCCCATTCTACAGGTTTACCCTGGATGCCTCTCTGCAAGCAGTGTGAAGGAAAGAAAAAGCTGCTTTGAGGTATTTCAACCTTAACCAGCCTTACAGGTAGAGGCAAAAGACACCAGAGAAGTTGGTGGGGACTTGCAGAAGCCACTCTTTTCCCAGGAAAATTATGGCATCTCTCCAAATTCTCAGCTGGGAATAGGATTAAAACTAAACTTGGCATTTCCTGTCTCAGCATCATGAAGGACACACAGGAGCTCAGAGTGTCTTCCCCCTCCCCTTCAAGAGAGGGGAATGAGCAGTCAGTATACAGGAACCTCATAAAATTGTGACCTAAAGCCCTGCAGGTTGCCTATAACACCTCCACTACCTGTGTGACCCTGATGGTGATCATGGTACTGTCAAGACACCTGACTGCGCAATGGTCACCAACCAAAATAAAAAGTCTGCTCCAAAACGGGGATAATTTATTTGCTGATTTGCAAAAAATGCCAGATGAGATCAGTACTTTCAGCTGCACTTGAAATTACCTGGATTAAAATATGATCCTAACCTGTTCTCCTTTACAGTTAAACCAGTAGACTAAACCATAGCGGTGAGGTGTATTATCTTTGCAAAAATTCACTTCCTTTTCAATTACATTTAATTTCCACTTCATCCTTCCCTTATATTTATTCCACAAACAAGCCATTGTGTTATTAATGATTCAGAGTTCCCCAAATCCATATGTTATGGATTTTATGTCAAAGTGGAGTCATAATACTTTAATGAGGAAAAAGAATACTATTTTACTGTACTCATGTCTTACACTACCCAGCCAAAAGGCCTGCAAGCAGTTCTAAATCTTTCTGTAACAGCACTATGGAAATTACAATAAAGAACCAGCATTACCAGCTTTCTCTGCACTCCACCCCTCAAAAAGATTGATTTTTTTCCTGTTTACCTTTTTTAAGAGCTAATATGTTTGTAGCAAGTTGTGAATTCCTCTCTGATGGTTATACACCTACATACAGGTGTAAGGAAATCCTTTAACGTTTTGTAACAAGAAGAAATTGGGTAGATGATAAAACAGGGCTACCAGTCACATTAGCAGTCAAGTGAATTTGTTTCTCCTCATTTTTCTGAAGACATCTAGTTTCCATGTACATGCTCAGAGATTTAGCTATTCACAGATTAGAATGACATATTTAAAGTAGTGAATTGCACATTAGCAATGCAGATGGAGGAACAAATGATCTTGGAAAATTAGATGGTGAAAGACTGGTGTTGGAGAGTAGCATGAGAGTTGGAAATCCTAGATAAAGCCGAGAAAAAGGTTATTAGAGATGAGGCAGGATGGGAAAAGCAAAAAAAAAAAAAAAAGTTAGAAAAAGGGGAAAACTGCGATAGAAGTAAAGACTGGAAGATGGAATAAAGAATCTGGGGAAAAGGTAAAGTGAAAAGACAAAGATTAGCAGCTAATAGAAACATTAGAATGTTCAGATAGAAGCATTTCCTTGACACTAATTAATAAGAAATGTGTTTTATTATGTACAAAGCTGGTGCTGTTTGTTCACAGAATAACTTACTGGGGCCATTGTCCCCCAGCTCCCAGTCATGCCAGTCACTTGCTGGTAGATTAAGATACCAAAAGGCCTGTTTGTGCCATTCAGGTTAAGCTCTATTATAAACACATAGGCACATAGGAAAGTGCTTCAATTGCTGCTTATGAGATAAGGAATTTGTATAAAGGAAACTGCAAGACCAGGGAGGGGGAGATGCAGGCCAAGGGAAAAAACTCCGTGAAAAAAGGAGACATTCAAGAGACATCAGTCTTGAAATTAGAAGCTCATTAATTCTCAGTTTATTTTCAGTCTCTGTGGAGATTTACCATATGTGACAGATACTCAGCTTTGGACTCTGATTAGAAGAGTTTTCCAACTACTAGCAGCCTAAATTACCACCCAAAAGCTTCATAATTTTCAGCGAAGTTTGATGAACTGGTTACCCTTTAACAGCCGTGTTCAGTTCACTAAATTGCAACTGGCCTGCTATTTTTCTCATATCACTGCTGACAGATGAGCCTGATTATCATCCTAGATCCACCTTGCTCATGCTCATTTGGGCAACAAAGACAGCAACTGAACTGAAAGAAAATTCCAGGAAAAGTAATTGAAGACAAATTAAAAATTTCAATAGATTTTCCTGGAAAATTGCCCACATAGCATATTGTTTACCTATCCACCTCTATACAGAAGTTTGAAAGCATATCCCAAGATGCCTGACGTTAATGTTTTAGCCCTGCCCTGGCCAGATTTCTCACAAAGCTCCTGGATGCTCTAGGCCAAGATCAATTTGTCAATGCCAGGTTGTATGATGATTTATGACCATAGCTGAGTGAGGATGTTGGCCGTGTTCTGTCTTTCCCTAACTAGCTGTGTTGAACTCGAGCCATTCCAAATCCCTAACTGGCTATGTGGATACACACTCAGAGAGGCTGAAGTTGTTTATTGAATTTCCAGGTATAACTGTTGTAGTTGAAGGAAAATTTTGGAACAGAAAATATGAAACTTGTAAAAGCCACATTGCCCCGTAGTAAATATATCACAGAGGGACCTAGGTTTGTCTAAGAGAAGTGAAAATTCTCAAAGTCAGAATTTTATTTGGCCAGGTTCTTTCATATCACACTTGTTACCAAAGAAAGGAACCTCTGAACACATACTCAATACACCTGTAAAAGTGGTAAAAAAAAAAAGTGGCTAAAAAAGCTATCTTAGGTACATATGTGTACCTGTAAGCTATTGAGATCTGGGTGAACATTAGACTGTGGTTTTCCTTACCCAAACAGCAAAAAAATTATGTACAATCTGTAGAAGGGGATCAAAGAACAACATTGTATCTTTAACAACCACAACAATAACAACAAAGAAAAAAAAATAAAAATAAGGAAAACCAAGGGGAAGCAAACTAAGAATATTGAAGCTAGTACTAAAATAAATGTTAGAGTCCAGACTGTAGGACTCTTAATTCTTAAATAAGAAATTTAAGAATAGTGGTGTGAAAAATGAATTTCATGAATAAGGAAGGTCCAAATGGCTTATATGAGCAGCATGGGATAGACACTGCACTCTGACTAAACTCCACCTATTGTTTGGGATGGTAGGTAAGATGCTGCTTAATGTGTATGAAAGGATAAGGATCAGATCCTGTCTGGAACCGAACTAATGCCTGGATCAAACTGTTTCTCTGAAGGAAAAGTTAATGCTTTTCTGAATAAGAAATTCCTTTTTGAAGAGATATGAAAATTGACAGAAGGTCTATAAAGAGGAACAGGAAATACAGCTTCTTTTAGCAGCATTGGCTAATTGTTTTTGTTGTTGGTTTCTTTTTCCAATACAGCCATCCAGGAGTGCTTTATCAGCAGGGTTATGCTGATAATTGGCTACACCTCAAGAAAGATGAACCTGAGTCTATTGCAGGGAAGTAGAAGGCAATAAAACCAGAAGAGGAACAGAGACAAAAATACTCCCTGTTATTAACATTTCCTCGACATCACAGAATCCACAAGCAGGTCAAAGTTGTAATAATTTCATTTCAGAGTAATAAAATCAGTGCTGAAGTATGATGAAACAACAGCTACCATGGCTGCTTCAGGTGTTATGAGACCATTATAGCACAACAGCCTTATTATTCATTGTAGTTGTTCTTTGCACGTCTTGACCACCTGTGACAAGTGTTTCTGAAATCTGTGCGCAGACAAAACCTCAAATTAAATCTGACAAACACAGAAAGTGTCTTGAGCTAACTTGTCCTCCCTCTGCAGCTGCTCATTATGGAGTGACCTACTCTTTTTCATGTCCTACATGACTCACATCCCTGTAGATTGTGTTTATTGAAAACTGATAGTTACAAGTGCTGACATTCGCCAGGTTTTATATACTAGGGAATTAAAATAAGAAGAATCTGATAAAGACATTGTAAATAACATGATAGAAACTTCCTAAATCTGTACACTGTATGAATGCAGAGGAAAATCTAGTTACTCTGTTTCAGAGGCTCTTTGTGTGCTCAGTTCTCATTGTATGAGTGCTATTAGAAGTGCAAGCACATAACTGCAAATATAATGTCAGAGTCATCCACATTATAACAAGGTTTCAGATGCTCCATAATGAAGACTTCATCAGAGAGTGAAAATTATTGGCTCCCCTGTTGACGACTTTTACAAAAATCGTAAAAGTAGAAAGTTTGCCAGCTGGATTCATCTTCCTGTGCACAGTCATTTATGAAGCTTTGAAATTTTAACCATTGGCAACAATGCTGTACTTGAAAAAACTCCAAGAATATCTGTTCGATGACAAACAATGGTCTGCTAAATAGAGACATGCTGTCCTGACAGCTCCGCTTCAGCTTTATGGTATGATATGTGCCAGCAAAAGCAGAGGAGACATTTTGTAGCATCATAAAACTGCTTCCAAAAATGAGCACCCTGCAGCTATTAGAAACTGCGTGAGAATCACCAAATGTCAGCCTCATGCTCAACAACATTCAGTTTAATAAATGGATTTAAGAAAGTGAACAGCATAAGATGCTTCAAAACACCCTTAAGACTACAATGAAAATATTGAGTGCTAGAGAAAAAAACCCCAGCTATTCACCATTAAAAAAAAAAAAAATAAAGGGGGGGGAGGGAGAATTTTCTGTCTCTTTTTTGTTCCCTGGGACCAATTAAAAACATTCTGTCATTAGTATTGTCAGCACTAGAAACAGTTTACGAACGGTAATCAATTCACTGACACATCCTAATATTGATAGTCAGTGGCCTGCACTGAAAACAACCCATATTGTTCTGGTAGTTAATATCAGGTTTGTTTCTGAAATTTTCTTTTCTGAGACAAGTATTTAAATTTATCCAAATCTAAAGAAAAAAAAAGGGATGTGGGCAAAAGGAGTATTTCTGTGTACAAGAAACATAATGTGCTACAGAACTGTCTGGAAAAATAAAGAATTTTTTTTGTCCTGCAAACTGTTGTTGGAATACTTCATGTCCTCGTATTCTCCTCTCACTTCCCTTTTCTTCTCCTTGCCCTCCGTTCCCATGGCTGCTCCAGCTCTGAGTGTGACTGGTGAGGCGAGAGGTGCCAGGGCAGGCCCAAAGACATCCCTGCCAATCCAAACATTTCCTGGCTTATGCCACACAGAGACCAAACCCAAGGAAACCTCAAGGATGCACTGAAGGATGCTGAGTTTACCTGGATTCTGCTAACTTTTTTTTCTTTTTCTTTTTTCTTCTTTTTTTCCCCAAGAGTGCTGCTACTGCTGTAAAGGAATGTGAGATTTCCTTGTTCTACAGAAGTCCATATATTGGTCCAAGCAAGAACTCCTGACTAGACCAACTCAGTTTCAAAGTGAAGTTTCTTCATCCAGCCAAGTTACCAGGAATATTACAAAATGCTGTAATTCTATGATCCAATTAATTAAAGTAGTTGTACAAGTACTGAAAGGTTTTATCCTCTGCTAGATTACAAGGGTACTCACCAGATCTCAGAGGTCTAGTACTTTTACTGTTAGTTTCGAATTATCTCACTGACATCAGTTTCTATGAAAATCATGCCTCCTAAATCCCTAAATGAAATCAGAAGTGTAACATATCAGCAATTGAAAGCTGAAATTGGTATATGTTCTCTTTCATGGGCCTGGAGGAGACTGCAAAGAATATAAAAAATATGGAAAGGATTGCTCTTTGAATATTAGCTAAGTGCTTGTGAAAACACTTGGGATTTGGGTAATCCACAAAAGATCAAAAAGAACATATGGATTATGATAGAAGGGAATTCAAAGTTCCATGTTTGCAAACAGGTTTTTTTGTACACAAACATTAATGCAGAGAAAAATCAGAACACGTTTACACATCCCAGGTCTGTAAGGTCCACAGAATAGAAAGGCAGACTTTGATGGGCAAAAGTCTGCCAATACACCACAGAAACGACTCCGAAAACAAGTCTTTCATCTTGGTTAAAGACTAAAATTTTATCACTGATTTATCTGCAAGTTGTCACAATTTTGGATGTTTTAAGGTGCATTTCTGTGCACTAATACCTGGGCACTGACGCAGAGAGCCATGTGTGGCACAGCAGACACGGGTTGCGACACACGGCTGTAATCTTTCTGCAACTGTGATCATTCCCCCCTGAGTTTCTCAGGCTCTGCACACAGGGCTGGACCACTCAAATCAAGACTCATCAATGGCTCTCCCTTAGTTACAAATGCTCTAAAGGCACCCAATGACCTAGTTTAAACTTAAAACTCATATTCCACATAGATCAAATATAAAGTGAACTTTTATAAATCCCTAAGTGTGACATGTCTAAGACAGCTTTCTGGGCAAAGAAAGACAAAAATAGAAAAGCCTCATTATATGCCTAACAACAAGGTAGAAAATATGTAGATGAAGTTTATGCCTCATGGGACAAGAGAAGGAAGAAGGGGGTGGGTAGGCTGAAGCTAGTTTGAAGACTGTGACACCAGAGTAAATACAAAAGATTTATTTATCAGTATCTGAAATTCACTGGGATATTTGGGGGGCTGGGAAAGGAATGGGAGAGAGAGGTTTATTTTAAATACAAAGTGGATTGTGTGCCTGTCATTTTAAGACTAGGAGCGGAGGAGACAGGTCTGTAGTAGCTTGGGAGAAGAAAGTGTTTCAGGCAATTGGTGATTAATTGTACTCTGCTATGCCACATCTCTTTCTATTAAACCTCAGATAGCCAAATCTGTTTCCTAATTGTTTTTGTGTTTCTCAGTCTTCCTTTGTCTTGCATAGGAGTAGGCAATTTCTATGCCATCAATATCTCATTAAGGGGCCTGGGATCTGAAATGCCTTGCTTTGTTTTTAATTTTGTTTTCTAGGCTTTTTGCTACATTTTATGACATGGCATTTTTTGTTTGCTTGTTGCGGTCCATTTATTCTCTGGCATTCCCTTTCCCCAGGTTATAGCTTTATTTGTTTCTCTGCCTGTTGGCACTCGGGGTGTATGTAAATTATTGTTGCATGCTTCACCATCACTACCTATTGCTCTTCATTTCCCCTAATGACATTCTCATCTGAATGCTGGTGCCTGCTCAGGTTGTACATGTGTAGAAAATACTTTCAACTCATCCATGAGGTCTATTGTTTTTTGGGGGTTTTTTTT
Organism: Xenops minutus; assembly: GCA_035221455.1. Lineage (NCBI taxonomy): Eukaryota > Metazoa > Chordata > Aves > Passeriformes > Furnariidae > Xenops > Xenops minutus. The sequence goes on from JAWWEE010000001.1 coordinate 9,553,086, forward strand.
GTGTTTTTCCCCACACCCCCCCTCTTTCTTATTACTTTTTGCCTCAGAATTGTATTCATGAGGTAAGGAATAGAACTGCACGCTTTCTGCCTACGGCAAAATCCCTGCCACTAGTGCAAGTAGCAGCTTAGAGGAAAAAGGAAGGGCATTCACACAAATAGCTAATCAAAGGGTTTTTAATGATACTCATTAGGAAAGAAATTCATTAACAAGCCAGCACAGAACATTCCCTGAAGGGAGAGTGATGTTATTGGTCACATCAAAGTCCCCACCTGACTAACACCTTTATTGCTGTTCATAGTAAGGCCAAGTTAGCAGCAAAATCAGTAGCATTCAGTTCCTGCCAAGGAAAAAGTCAGCAAAGCATGGTCATGGAAACTGGATCAATTCTGGTTTACTAATAAGAATGGCTTTTCAACTTTTCACAGCGATGTACATTTTAGCATCCACCACTGATGCTTTTGAATTCATACAATTTTACATTTCCTACCCTTCATTCTTTTCCCCTGCTCTTTCTCCTCTTTTGTTTGGATACCTCTGACCATGTCCAGACCAGTGCCCACGGCAGTGGTGCAGTCAGCACTGCAAACCTCAGGTGGATGGACGCCAGTGCCCCTCTTCAAACAGAAGTCTGCAGAAGGCAACCTCCTTGCTGGCTTCAGCAGGGAGCTAAACTGCAGGCAGACCCTTCACCCTGACCAGACACCACTGGAGACCCACCACACCTTACCCCCACTACTCAGGATAGACACAACCTCTGAGCATCAGAGCCAATTCCAGCTGGCAGGTAAAACAACTGCCTTTTTTTTTTTTTTTTTTTTTTAATGCTCACCCCATTACTTACCTATAAAAGGGACTCTCTTTTTTCTGCCAACTCATTCCTAGAGATTAGTATCGGTATCTTGGGATGCTCATTTGCTCTGTAAAAATTAGGTTTTTAAATAGACTGAAGCTGAAATCTCACTTTTATTGCACTGCTCTGATATAGTAGAGCCCAGTTATCAGAACAAATTGTAGCAAGCTGCTTCCTGGTTGTTATACCCACATAATTACTACAGGCTGCTACATGAAACCCGGCTTCACTCTCATGCTTAGAGGCGAGATCTCCATTTTGCAAGGACAGAGCAAGTTCTGTTACACATTTTACTACCAAAGGAGGTCAATTAACTTTAATTGGTTCTAATTAGCACTTGCTCAAGCTGTTATATTCTTTACCTGCATCCGAGTGGCTCTCCAAGTGCTGCACAATGGATTCCTGCTTATGAACACAAAGGAGAATTACTAATAGCATCCTTGAAGGCAAAAGATGCACTGATCAGCATAAATGGGGAGCAAATATCAGCACAAATCGTAGCAGGCCTTTTTAAAAAAAAAAATCAACCAAACAAAAAAACAAACTACAAACATTTTGTCCCCACCTGGCTTTGATCAATTGAACTGAATGCAACTGTGCACCTTGTTGTTTAAAGTTAGAACAACTTATGTGCACAAATGCAATTATTCTCTACCACAACTTCTTTACACCTGAAAGGTAAGTACAGGAAAATGCAGGGGGTAAAGGGGTGGAGGGAGAGTGTAGCAGCTCTGAAGAAAACAGGTAGGTAATTTCAATGGTAGCCAAAACAAAATGCCAAGAAACAAAATCATCCAACATGTACATCTGAAATGCTCAATTTTCTAGGATTTTTGAGGATTTTTTAAAAAAGATTTGTGTTTAAGTGAAAGGTTTAGTTTTTTAGAGTTTGGGGGGCTTTCTTTTTGGTTCTGGTGTTTTTGTTTTTCATTCTGCTGCAGCACTCAGGCATGGCCCTACTTCTCCTCTGGGTCCCATGAGACCTCTCTGAGCCGTATTTGTTATTTTGGATGAGGAGCATTGGCACGGAAAGAGGTCAGCCCAAAAGAGAAGCAGGGAACAAGGTGCATGCAGCAGAGTTTGGTACCACTACTCAGCTCTGTTCCACCACTCAGCACTGAGTACACAGACCACGGCAGGACTGGGAAGGATGTCTCAAAATGTGAGACCTGCCTGCCTAAGTGGTCCTAATGCAAACGACCACAGTGCTTCACTCATCGAAGATGTTCCCTGCCCTGAAAAACTCCATCCTCAGGGAAGTCACCTGCTTCTACATCCCTGATGCCTGGGATACCCTGAAACCCACTGAGCCTAAAGCCATGTGGGCTTCCCAGCTGGAGACTTCCTGAGGTGTGAGCAGCCAAGGCTGGGGCTTTGTACAACCCTGAACATACTCCAGTCCCATCGGCTTGGAATCACCACATATTTAAAATAAAGTACTAGATTTAGTGTCCCAAGGATCTAGGCCTCCTATGGACTTTGGATAATTCATTTTGGTATGGAAACCAAAAGCAATGAAGTTTATGCATATTATTATACCATTCAAAATTACATGTGAAACTATGGTGGACTTGGCTAATTCTAAGCCAGTGTATGTGTTCCCTATTTTAATATTACTTTTTGCCATTTTCCTGCTATTTGAATGTACCTCCTAAATAAAATGTCCATTGCCCACATGGTTTTCAAAAATAATTTATTTCTTTAGCTAATGTGTTCCTGATAGACGGAACACGAAACATGTGTTAAAAAATAAAAATGAAATTAAAAAAATCCTCCCTTCGGCAAAGAAGTTCTCCTGAATCTTTACAAAAGAAGGTCAGCTTTTTTTCATTCTAGTTCCCCTGCTAAATCTCCACAAGGCCATTAATCATAAAAAAATCCAAACTGCATAAATTGTAGACAAGCGAAAGGAGCTGCCTGTATTTATTTTTTTTTCTTTTTTTTTTTTTTTTAAATTCCTGCCAAAATCTCCCCCAACCCGATTACCTTTCCTCTGTCAGTTGTGAGGACTCTTTCTCAGCCTTAGTGCACACCTTTTCTCCTGGCTGGCAGTGTATAGGCTGAGGCAATCATAAACCAGCACATAATTATTTCAAACAGTCATGTCTTCCTTTTGCACTGGTGTATAGTTAAATTAATAGACTTAAAACATTCCATGCACCTTATCTTTCATACTTTTCCCAAGGAACAGTGTTTCTCTTGCAATTCAGGTGACAACCAAAAGGTATTCAAAAGGTTTACTGACTTGGATAACGACTCGAGAAATAAAAAGAGTAACAAAACCAAGAAATGTCTGTTCTTTGCATCACTGAGACAGGTGCCTATATAGCATTACACCACTGAAGCACATGTAGCAATTTATTATTTGGTCCTTCAGCCCTCCTGCATTTAAAATTGAGCATGTATTCAATGAAAAGATTGAGAAAAATTGACCTGACATCTCTGCACACATTTTGGGGGTATTCTGTACTGATCTGGTAGTAGCTCCACCAGTACAAAACCCCAAATCCAAGGGTTCAGACCCCCAGAACACAGGTTTTACACATACACTGCCTTACAGGCCTGAAGCAAAGTAAGCTGAGCACTTGGGTCCTTGCTGTACTTGGAGACAGCACGTGTACAAATGGAGGATGTTTGCTAGAATAGCTGTATCAGTGTGATTACATTGATACAACTATTCCCAATATAGACAGGACATTAAACAGAGACCCCTATCACAGGCAATGTTTATCACTGGCCTATTTATAAGACCGCTCTTAGCTTCAAAAACCAGCATATAAAATGTTCCTTGTCACCTGTAAGTGGACAGTGATGATTATAGCTCAGTCTATGTTATTATTGCCTGATTTTCCCAGTTTGGGTTTTCACATATTGACTCCTTACTCAAGGTCTTTTAACATAGATTTGAAATGTGAATATGTTTTATTTTTTCCCCAGTAAATATACAATACACACTTCAACAGTACTATTAACCAACTTCTTATGCCAATTAAACTTTGCTGCACTAACAATACCAATGAAACACATTAAGAGGTCATACTTTTTTTGTGAACAAACTGTAGCCAATGAACAGGTTTTTAAAAAAACAAATTAAAAAACAACTCTAAGTGCTGCCACAACATCCCTTTTCTTTAAACACATTATTCACAATAAATGTTTTCTTTTTTCTTTTTTTTTTTTAAAAAAAAGAATACTTCTTTTAAAATAGTAAATTAAATGGCATTTTAAAAAATATGTACTGTGGTTCATTGGAAGTACACTGTATAGAAAAGAGAGAGAGAAAAAAAAAGAAGAGACATCACCTGTAAGGTAATGGAGACACTTTGCCATACACAACAACACCTTATGTAATATTGTAAGCAAATTATTAATGAACAAAAATGTACAGAAGCAGATGGACAAGTTAGTGAATATCATGGTACTGCACAGCTTTAATACTGACACACATTTACTTTCCAGTGGAAGAGATAAAACACACATTTGAAAGTAATTGGGATGGCTTTATCAACCTCTAATGATACTGAATTTTGAATAGAATATAGTGAATAAGGTGTTCCACCAAAGCTCAGCACAAGCTTTTGAATTAAAAGGAAAAAAAAAAATCAATCCATGACTGAGTTAAACATTTTCCAGAGAATTAAATTTGAATTGTACTCTGAATAGTCTTCTCTTCAGATGATAATACCAAAATAAAACCAAAAATATGCAATTACGATGCATTTTTTTATATTACTTGATTATTTTTAAGCAATGTTTTTAACTATAGTGTTTTAACAAGCAGGAAAATCACATATGTTCATTGGTCACATATATAAATAAATTCATACTTTTTTTTTTTCTCAACATTTTCTGTTTGTAACCTGCTAAATAACACATCTTGACTTAAGGAAGTTAACTAGCATTTTTTAAATACTCAGTAGCACTGAGTTATAGTTGATGGCTGTAGTGTTTTATCTTATCATGGAACAAGTTAATGAAATGAAAAGCAACACATATTTAGCATTGTAATTTACTTTTCTAAAATTCTGCCATTACTAAAAGTGTTCTTAATACTGGTGAGCTCCAAGGCAATATATAAAACAACATAGACTGGTTATACGAAAAAAGGTATTCAATGGAAACTTGTGTTCATGGTCAGATAACTAACAGAAATAAGCTGTAAGATTTAATATTTAAATTAAGCATCAAAGTAATGGGTGGCCTATCCACATATAATATTCTAAGAAAAGCTTGACAATTTACTCATTGAGATTTGAGAGGTACAGAAGATTTGGACAAAGTCTTCAAAATTAATGAAGAGACAGGATGCTGTCATTAATGTCCACTTACAGAGTCTGGTTTATTCAAAAAGTGTATAAACATGTGTTATTTCCTCATCATAGTAGGGTTTGAAGCCACTCACTAAAACACAGGTCAAAGATTTTTTTTTTTGCTTATATCCAACTTTTGGATGTATTGTATTGCCAGAAATATATTTAATGCAAGTCGAAAATTTGACCGTTGCTTTCCTTCCAAACACTAAACACTTTACTACAAATTTAGTGGATCCAACTTCAGCTCTTGTAGACTTCAAGAAAAACAACAGAAAGGGTTGTGTAGACTGCATCAAAACAAATAATGTCATGAATTTCAGTGGTGCAGCTCTATCTTCTATTCTACTGAACATGTGTTGGAAAGATGAAATAAGATACTCTGACATTTCAATTTTTTGGAAGCAACCTGAATATGTCTTAATAGTAAATCACATCCTTAACTTCTTGCTAGGTATTCCTTGAGTTTATATTGTTTGTTTCTCCTGGAAAATCTCTGTCTTGTATTTGGGGCTGGAGAAATTAATGATAATAATTCCTTTAAAACTGCAATATAAAAACAGCTTTAGTGAAACACCTTAAGTTCTTCTGTTTGTAGCAAGGTTTGTTTTTCTTCCCCTTTACTTACTGGCATGGGATGGCTAAAAACAGATACTAAGGGCATTCTAGTGAAAGGGTCTAGGCCATCTCATGCTACCTTTAATTTTCATATTCGCCCTTTAATCTCACACTTTCAACTTCTGACCCCTTCTTAAATAGGAAGAGCAACTATGTTGCTTGCTTTTAAAAGATTTAAATCTGTCTCTAATGTCTTCACTGACATCAGTTTTGCCTGTCACTCTCATTTCTACACCCCAATGGAAAACCAACTGACATACTCCTTTACATCCAGCATTATCCAAAGTAGCTTACAGGACATAAACCTTCTCCACACATTCAGTCTCTTTTTTCTTCATGTCATGAGGAGTAGAGTTTTGTGCTTATCACCAAATAAAATTGCAGTGCAAACTTTAAACATAAAAGTTACACAATTAAAAGTTAATATATGGCACCACAGCCTATTAATTCACATATAGTACAACAGACCAGTAAAAACAGACATGAATATGAACATAGCTAAAAAGAAGGTGAGCTTGCATAGCAATGCAACAAAAGAAATTATATACAGAAGGAAATCCTTTTCTTCCTGGAGGGTGAATTTTTTTCTTTCTTTTTTTTTATATACTCCTGACAAGGAATAGTTTAAGGTGGATGGTGTATTAAAGAGAAGAACACAAGTAAAGAATCTGTGGGATATGTGTGGCTGTGTGTCTTTACATTGCATTTACAGTTCTTTTAATAGTACATAAATAAAGAAAATGTTCATTGCACTGTTTAGTGTCATCACTTCCATGAGTTCAGACCTGATGGTCCATCAGAGCAGCTTGCAGTGTGTCTTCTCAACTACTCTATAGAGAGAAACAAAAAGAGAGAAAGACGTTGTAATAAGAGAAGAAAAAAAAAACCAGAAAACAAAGCCTATGGCAATATTACTGCAGCACGGGATGAATATTCAGTAGATTGTGAGAAGACAGTTAATTGCTTCTAAGATGAAAAGTGATTGATGCTAAAATTCAACACTTACCAACACCGTATGTGAGACTGCACATTTCAGGGTTTGTGGATCACCTTTTAAAAGCTACTGGGCAGTAACTGTTGGGAGGTACTGAGGGTTTGGCTGCAATAGGATGCAGACATGCCAACAGCTCCACTGCTCTTATTAGTAACCATACAAGTATGCCCGAGATTGCTGAAATGTTGATGTACTACTTCAAACAGCACAGTCAAACCTTTGGGCAGCTGGTACTGGCATCACATACACAGCATCAACACAGTTTTATACAAAGTTGAACAGATATTGAGTGATAATAGAAAAAGTTTGGGAAAAAATTTCACTGTTCTGAGATGCTGAGGAAAAGAGTTGAGATACACAACTCAAAAACTGGGCTACGCCATCAAGAAAAGAGGACCTCCTTCTAAGAGAATACTGCTCATCAGGCAACAGGAAATTAAGGAGAAGGCATCACCCTGACCAAAAAAATCAGCACCATTTTCATTCATTCCTCTGAGAAAAAACTGTCAATGGCATTTCTGAGACAAGCACACTACACTTTGCCAAGAAAATTCTTAAATCACTAGAAGTTCTTTACAATGTTCTCTGTGCTTCACTAGCATTACACGCTGAAAGATGTACTGTGTAGATAACATTGGCATGGTTTACACAGATTTCAACGGGTCTGAACCAAAGAAGACAAGAATGTAATTTGTTTGTCATCAGATGCAGTTCATGTCAGATGGCAAAAAAATCTGGGTAAAATTTAATCTGATTATCACACACAACTTTCTACTCTCTTCACAACAGGCTTATAATTTTTCTCTTTTTCTCTATTTGAGAGTTTTAACTATAGCTAAAGATAAACTTACATAATTCACCAGTAAACTGTCCTTGACTGTTTGATCCCACATAGCCTATATCGAGAAGGTCACTGGCATTGCGTTGGTGACCTCCTCGCAAGACTTCACCTTTTCTAGGTCCAGTCGATCCTTTAGAAGAAGATGTTCCTGAAGAGCTGTGGCCACCAGGGGATGGGAAGTTGGGTTTACTATATGGTACAAGTGCCTCTTCTAGAAAAGCAAAACAAAAAACAAAGTAAATACCAATAAAATCTTAGAAACAGCTTTTCATTTATGAACATCATATTCATTCCTGCCTTCATATATGTCTTTTGCCTTGTTCATAGCATGAAAATTTTACTTAGGAAAATACATAACTAAGAGTTGTATCCCAAGGACAGAGAAGCAAGCATGAATTTAATTTTGCTTCCTTGTAAACTCATAAGTCAGTTTGTATTAATTATAAAAAGTCTAGATTCATTATGAAGTAATAGATCATGAATCATAGATACTTTACTAAAAATAGATGCACATGCAATTTCCAAAACAATGCAGCTATGATTAGATTTTTGCTTCAAGCCTACATGAATGTGCTTTTTCCTTTTCTTTAGCTTAAATTATGGCAACATTACCTCAATAAGTTTAGATAAAGAACTACAATATCAACTAATTTAATTAGCTTCCAGCAACTCAGTAATTTCTAATGATACAAAGTACACTGACAATTTTTTTTTACTGGTGGTGAATTACATTGGAGAATATTATATTTTACATAGCAGTTGTAATATTTGGGCTGAATAAATCATCCTGCAGCTTGTTTCATGTTCCATTATGAGCAAAAGGCTTACTTTTGCTCACTTGGCTTCTTTTTCTGTGAAGACCTGTAATAATGAACTGCTTGCAAGAGCAGGATTAATAGCAATAAAGCATAAGACTGCATGTCTTCATATAGCACAAAGTAAAACAAGACATCACTTCAGATTAGAGGTTCCAGGTGATACTGTTGCAATAATCCCAATCTAAGAAGCAAAACAGCAGCACTGATTTAGCACTGAAATAGAAGCACTGTTTTATTTCTTTGCTGTGTATGATCCATTCTTGCCATCTCAGAAGCTGAAGAAAGAGATCTTGCTAAATATAGTTTGATTCAAGAAAGAATATAAGTATATATCCCTAACCTCAATCACAGCAATTGCCCCTTCTGAAATCAGTGGGATATCGGCTGCTTGAATCTTACTTTTTTTTTTTCCCCCCAAGTGAATCTAGGCCAAAAGGGTTTTCTTTATTTTGTTTTTCCCATTGTCTTCACTCTTAAAGAACCTGATGAGGAGAAATGGACTTTCTTTAGCAGAGGTCAGGAACACAGATGGAAAAGTAGGTGGGGATGGTAGGAAAGAAAGAAGAGATAAAAACGCTTTTATTCACAAGCTTGAAGCCTTTGCAAAGGCTGCAGCAGAGGCACAATTAACTTAGAGAAATGCTAAATGAGAACAAATTTGTGGAAGAAACCCAGGATTTCATTCTTTGTGCATGCTGCCATGAGTAGGACATGGGGATTTCCCATGTGATCTGCTACTGAACAGAGCCTGTTTGTAAGGTAAATCTGTTGCAGAAGAGGACAGGCAGCTGAATTCTTCCTCTGCCAAAATATCTCACTCTGCCCCTGCCCAAGGGACATGAATATTTGTGCTGCGGGATGTATCAATGTTTCATGCTATGACTGTGTGCTGCCCTTGCTGAAATACAAAGAAATGCTCAAAAGATGTAGTAAAATGGCATTTAACAGACATAGTCTCCTAAATTATGTTACTTGTTCTTTATATATCAAGGCCTAACAATAGAATCAGATGCAAACCTGGTTTCCAAAGGCTGGCTAAAATATGGAACTGCTTGCATTAAGGCAGCAATAAAGTAAGCGACATAAATCAGTTTAGCAGAGAGCTGGATATGTTTTTAAAGGATGAAGAGTCACTAGCATTGCAAGAGTTGGAAGGTGACATATATGGTTAATTGATTTGTTTTTCTAGTCTGTGGACTCAGGATAAGGCCTCCTTCGGGTTCAATGAAATATTGAGGAAAAACTACCATGAATAAATATACAGTCCGTTATCATTATAGAGCATATGGTATGTTAAATTATCTGTTGTGCCCCCCAAAATAAATATAATCCATAAAATAACTAATTGTGACATGAAATACAGGCTAAGTTTTACACAACATTCCAGCACGTGAAAGGTAGTTGTCCCAAGTCCTGAGAATGGGCTCACATTCATTAAACACTCCAAACAGTGCCCCATGCCCCATGTCTGCAAAGCATATGGGGAGGCTTTGCCAATGCCATTCTCTTTGAAGTAACAAGCCTTTAATTTGAAGATATAATTCTAGCCCCCGTGGAATCAGGCTATATGTGTATAACAATGTTTCTATACCCTGTAAAATAACCAAGAGGCTTTTCATATTATCAAAACTATTGTAACCTGATCTAGCACTACTTTCTTTAGAGGGGTAGCTGAGAATGTCGTATTTGATGTGCTGTAACTGCGGTTCCACAATGAAGCCACTGGCAGGAACTCAGTGATCTTGTTTATATTGAAAGCAACCAGTGGAAAGTTGGGTATTTTTACTCTATTCAACTTCAAACTAAAGGCCTTGCTTTCAAAATTTCACTCACAGCTTGGTAACATCTGAATGAAACCCCCTAAGCTCCAAATTAGCTATTTTCTGGAAGCTGACAGCTAATAATAACCCCTTTTGGAAATATATTGAAAACTGGGACAGGATAGATTTCCAGAGATCTATGTCATTAATAGAGGAAAAGGGAAGAAGCACAATTAATATTATTAAAATGCTCAAATTTAGTAATATAAACAAGCATCACACCCAAGAGTCACCCTTTTTAAATCTACTGGTTACAATAATACAGAGCAAGAAAGGTGGCAGTGCAAGAGGCTGTCAGAGAAGGAGGATGGACAGATATAAAGCTCTGGCCCACCTTGTGCACAAACTTTATGAAATCCTCACAGCAGAGTAAATCAATAATATCTCCCACAGGAATCCTACTTTTTATGCATAAAGGATATACACTTGTTCTCGTCATCCTGAATTTGACAAGAACAAGATACCTGTAATCACTTCAGTTCTAAATTCAATGTTTGTGTAGAGCATTGGAAGTGGCAAGATCAAGTTCTCTTTATTTATGGACAGATAAATGTATGTCCTGCAGGATGGGAATTTTATTACTGAATAAGCTCTGCATCACAGAATAACTGACAACTTCTATTTCTACAGTTGTGAGGCAGAGGAAAAAGAAGGGACTTCTTGCTAAGCAGGTCAGAGAAGCATTCCTAATAATAATATACAAAGAAATGAGAAGTGTAAAGTATATTTGAGCTATTTTTCTATGTGTTTGTACATGGTGTACATTGCAATTAAAATTGCTATTTCAACAACTAGCAAGGATTTCACACACTATTTTTAAACTGTGACTTCACATCATGATTTCACAACATGAACAATCACTCACTTGTTTATGTAGCAGAAAGATTAGGGGGTTTTAACAGTATCATTATTATATTTTAAAGTACAGATCGTATTTAAAATAGTTACATTTTAAATATAGGTAGCAATATTTCCTAGGAGGACTTTATTCACTAAATCCTGCCTCTGTGATAGATAGGGCTGCATATTACTACTTTTCTCTTTTAAGAATATCAGTGATATTAGTGTGCTAAATTAACAAGGAGCATTAATAGCAGACTGAATTCAAGAAAAAATATGGCTTATAAGAGTACATGTAGTGTGACAGTGGGAACTACATACATACTTGAAGAAACAGCATAGCCCTACAGAAAACTCCACATACAGTATAAGCCTTTTAAATTCTTCTGAACTATATTCTTGTACCACTCTAAGCAGTGCTGCAACGGGATGACACTTGATTAGTGGGTTAAAGAAATACCCTAGTATGAGGGTAAAAGCTGAAACAGAAGCTTTTACTTGAGACTGAGAGAAGGAAGCTGCAAATATTGTAAAATTAAACTTCCAGCATTGCCTCCTGTGCACATTTTTAGACTTGAAATCCATTTAGGAAATAAAGTCAGCCCGCGGCAAGGTGCAGGTCCTGTATGAAGGTGAAAACCTGTGTTGTCATCTTGCTGGGCCTAAGAGGTGAGTGTTACTTTGTCTTATCCTTGAATAAGAAGAACCCGGTGTTGTAAATACAGCTTGAAGGAATGTCAGTAGCTCAGAAGAATCAGCCTTCTTTTGGATGTGCAAAAAAAACCTGCTGCCAATTTGGAAGAAGGCTGAAAGAACCAGAAAATATGGTCCTTTATTTATAAATAAATACAACTAACAGAAGATACTCTTAAAATCTCTTTCTCCTTCCCTGCTGGCCTGAAACTGTTCCTGTTTCCTCCATCGCTACGCTTGACAACATTATTAATTGCCAAAACACTGTAAAGAATGCCCTGAATTAGGTGTTAATGAGATTTCCTTGTTGCAGGAGGGAAAATAGTTGGATCACAAGCTCTCTCTTCCCTTTGCCCTTTCTTGTTTTCCAGCCTGAACCTGACCATTGCTTTTACAGAGGTGATCCTGGACTTCTGCCCAATACAGAAACCCTCAGCAGAGGGTAGAGTGTCAAGAAGCCGCCTGCCTCGCCTCGGCTGGTGCAGCACACACACACCTGATCCGAAGGCTTGTTTGTGTTGGGCTTTCCTGAAATCCTCTTGGCGGTCTGTAGAGCTTATCCACTCCTGGGTTTGCCGCTGCCACTCTAGTGATGTCCTAGCTTGTCGGTCCAGGGAGCTCTTTGTCTCATCTACGTTCGGTGCATGCTGCCTCTCAAGAGAGCTTCCTTTCCTCTCTGCTGAGCCTCCGCGCTGGCCGGGGACTATTTGCTGCCTTAAACCCTGACCAGGGGGCGGGTCGGGTGGTGGTGGAAGATCTAAAAAATGTGAATAAGATTTACATGAACTGATTTTTTAAATCGAAACAGAAGGTCTAGTTGATGCTGAAAAGAAAACTCCCTCACAACCGGCACGAATCGATCCATTCGTTGATTTTAAAAGGAAGAAATTTCATGTTAATCAGAAAAGTAGTTTTATCTTCTGATAGGTCTTTATTCAGGTGCCTGTGTTGCTAGCTCTTTCTAGCTTCCATAAAAATTGATAGACTCTCAGCACTGAATGACATTTCTAAGCATGAGATTTATTTTCTGTGGGGTGTACTCCAGCTGTTTCATACAGTAACAGCAAACAATTAAGAAAGGTTATGGAAAACTGACCTGTGCCAGCTGACAATTTCCCCCACCATATTGGGACTTGCTACATCATCCCCATTTTAGGGCTTGACTTTCAGCTTGAGGTTTAAAAACAAAATCTAATATAGAACTTCACCAAAATGAATAAAATGCAAAGAAAAAAAAAAACAAAAACCAAAACAAACTGGGGGGGGGGGGGGGAACAATCAAAAAATCTACTGTAGTTGAAAAAGCATCAATACATCTCTGACAAATGGGTTTAAATGGAATCACCAAACAATGTATAAGCATTTTATTCAAGTAAACAAAGAGTTAGAGTATTCACAGACAAGAGGATGGCCCCTCTTCAGTTTAGCAGTCTTGTAACTATAACACATCAAATTACAATCTCAGCAAACACCGAACGACACTTGCCTGGTCTCTAACAACTCTTAATCTTTTCAAGTGTATCACCTGGACTTCTAAAATGCTTGTAGAATTGAAGATCAATCTTTTATTCACATTTGTGAAGGCAAAAGTACATTTTTTATTAGTGCTACACCTGAGATAGTTATAGATGCTGGATAATTTTAATTTTAAATGTAATAGTTTCATATAAGCTATATAGACTTGTAATAGTCCAGAAAAGCCTCAGATTATTTAAAGAAAAAAATAATAAGAAATGGAAGCACTCTTAGTATCGTAATGAAAACTCCTCTATACTCATTCCATATGTGGAAGACTTTTTGATAATTCTGTTTTGGGGCAATATGCACCCAAATAAATCTCTGCAGTCCCACCAACTTTACTAAACCTGTGTTAGTTTACAATAGATCTGGACCTGTCCTGTTTTCTAGTCTTTTGTATCTTACAGTGTTGTGAAGGTCTATCAAGGAATGCAACTTGGCTCAGTAACAGGCATGGAAAAAGAAACCTGTTTTGCCTGCAGGGAAGATTGATGTTTATAACTCTAGTGAAACTGAAATTCATTTTATAAATTGAGGCCTTTGGAGGGAGTTTATTTCAAAGTCCATAATCTGGCTTTATATAATACTTTATATAATGCTGCATAGAATTTTTTTTCATGTCCTTGCTGTTAGAGGTGATACTTCTACCTCTTGTATGGAGCAGAAATGCTTCCAAAGTTGCTGAGATGTTATTCCAGTCGACATTGTCTCTTACAGACAAATGAGGATGTGCAGGTTAGTTGTGTTTACAAGGGAAAGAAGTTGTACCTGATGATGCTCCTGTACCTTTGCTCACAGCTGCAGTGCTACGGCCCGATTAAGATAACTACATTCTGGCAAGAACAGCCTCATAATAATGTGTCAGTGAGCTTGGTGTATGCTTTATGTTCAGCACTAATTTATTTGAGAAATTTTTCGTTATGAATATAGATGTGACCTTTCATGACAATGACTATACTTGAGTTACTGTAGGTGGAAGCAGGAGGGTATGGGAGCTTGCCAATGTTAAAATTGCTTTATAGTGTTGGCTTTCAAAATGGCATTTCTTATAATTGATTTTATTGCGAGCATAACCAGTTAATGTACAGAACCACAACACTGGCATCTGCTTATGCAATCTGAAACAGAGATTACTGAAGTTGTGAATTATAAGCACTTTGTGGGGATGCATTGAATCCAATAAACACAATCATAACATGACATTGGACTATGCAATTTCCCCAGATAAAACATTTATTGTTCAATATAAACAAAATTTTCAAGTAGTGTAATAGAAAAAAAAAAAGTTCAAATTATCGCAGTATTAAACTTGAAAGAGAGTACCCTTCTTCAGAAATTGCCATCTAATAGTTGTTATTAATTCAATAGTTAAAAGGAAAGAAGGTTTGTACTTAAACCATACTGAATGTTCCAGAGCTAGCTGTACCTCCTGGAATTACTGTAGTAATGCTGCTTATCCACTGTTAACCTGATTTTTGCTTTTATCCATCCACAAAATAAGCACAAAGACTGACTTATGCATAGAAGTGAAATGAAACACCATATTTGTAAAGTCCTTTGGCTGTTTTACACTATGGATAAGTTGAAGTGAAAAAATAAGATTTATCTTCTAAATGAAGCTTCACAGAATTCTAGAAGAATTCAGGTGCTATGGCATTAAGATAAACTGATTCTGGCCCGAGTACAAATTTACTAAACTGTGTTACATGTCCAGGAAGATCTGTAAGAACAGTTACTAATTGTAGACAAATATCACCTGACTAAACTGTTTGCTTCTTCACCTTCTTACCCAGTTTGACTGTCACAGTAACACCTACCTGTCCTTTTTAATAAAAGAAGCTGGAGGAGAGTTTCATTTGGAAATGTGGCTTTTTATTTGCTCTACAACTTACATCCTGTAGTGTAAATATTCTGTCTTAGGTAATATATTACATATGCTCTGTTATCTTGCCTGGGCATACAGAAAGATCCTGTGCACCATGCCTTTCTTCCTCCAGTGACATAGAAAACAGTATTTCCTTTCCTCTCCTACCCCTAGAAAAGAGGTAACAATATGAGCTGAATTAGGAGTCTCAGACCCTGACAAACAGACTCATTACCACACAGAGGCAATCCAGCTCATTCCATCAGGTCAATCACTTCAGAGAAGTTTTGAATTTAGAAATCCCACTTTGGTGGGATTTTCAGTGAGAATACCCAGACTGGTAACACTGATTATACTCCACTTCCACCTAAACCACGTTTATATTTCAGGTGCCAGATAAAATACCTGAAAACCCTCACTGAGCTAGTAACTTTCTTGGCCAGTGGGATGCCATCCAGACTATCACTTGAAGCCTCTAATGGCAGGATTATCAAACTTGTGAGGCAATTCATAAGTGCATTGGTGGTGGGGGGGCAGAGGGGTGATGGTCTTATTGATTTAGTAATGGAGGGATTGTGATTGAAAAGCTGTAGGACATCAGAGTGCCTAATAAGGGGGAAATGGATATTCGTCCAGGGATTACTCCAGCCCTCCTTTAGAAGTGGCTTAAGTGATTCAGATACAGTCAAACTTTGCCACAGCCTTTCTTTATTAACTAGAAAAAGCAGCAAGTTACAGAACCTACAGGTATAAGAACACACCTTTCTACCTGTGCCAGTGACTTCTTTTCTTAGGGGTGATAATTACTGTGACATTTAATAAGCCTCTGAACCATTTTCTAGGATCAGAAGAGAAGCATCTTCTCTACAGAGATCTACCTTAGGAAAAACTGACTTTTAATACACAGTAGGAAGACAGTGGCAAAGCTAGCAGAAGTCTTATGTCCCAGTTCTCCTTTTTAGCCCCTAAGTATATTTCTCTTCTACCTTCTCTTTGTTTTTTTAACATATCATGCTCAGCAAAGGAAGAGCTTTTAAATTTATTCACACAGTTACCATACCACAAACTATATGACAGGTTCCATTTTTTTGTAATTTATGAATATATTGTTTCCAGGAAAAGAAATCATTCCTTGAGCACTGGAACTAAAAACCTCATTTGTTTTTTATGGTGGTCTGTAAGCTCAGAATGAAAGTTTGTCACCTGAGGGATTCATAACATATTCTTCCTCTGTGGATTTGCTGTTGTCTCTGCGGTCTTTCAGGATGTGGAAGTTAGAAAACAGGTTATACAGCATGACAAATATAATGACTCCATCTAGAGTCAGTCTCTAGAGGATTCTGACCTGCAGCTGAAGAAAATGAAGCAGCAAGCTCTTAGGGGATTTGTGAGGATTGCTGTCAAAAGTAAGCATGAAGTTGAACTCTCATATGCTTACAGAGTCTGAGATGTGTGTGCTATGTGTGAAATATTACAGTTTTTTAGGTCTTTTGCACTGTCCCACATGGTTATAGTTAACACAGAAGTGCTCAGGATGTGTGTGGGATTGGGCAGAGAAAGAACGTAGCTGGAGTTTACTTGGTCAACAAAAACTGAAAATGACAGATATCCGGTATGTGATGAGACTTAAACATAGGATACTAGGACTTATCCAACTTGGGAATTTGAAAACAACTGACAAAGCAAGTATGTTCTCACATGAAAAATTCAAGAGGAAGCAGTTTCAAGGGAATGGATTTGAGATATCCGAAAACCAGGAGAAAACGTATAATGATGCTTCCCACTGAAATCATGACAGCCCAGGGCTGAACAGACTGGCCTGGATTAGGGTTTAGAATTGCTGGACCTATGTGAGGTTCTCTTTCTTGCTTTTTCTAGCTACAGCTTCAGCATAGCAGCATTGTCTCTCTTTGCAAAGTTTATTGCAATATTTCACAGAGAGCATCCAGTTACCATTTTTCATTTCTGTGTACCCATTTCCTAAATTCAGTTGTTTACATACATGCAGGTGGCAGCAACAACCTTTAGCTTCCTTAATTGACAAATGATCTTTTGCAAATTTAACTATGACTCAGACTTGCCATCACACTTTAGTGAGTCATATTCAGTAGGAGTTGAAGTGGAAAAACTGTACCATTTGTGTTTGTTTGTTCCTGTGTTAATACAGAATGGGAAAGGTTCCTCTATTGCTACAGCACATTATAAATTTTTGGAACATATAGTAAGCATTCTAACTGGGTTTATAACAGACAAATGTAAACCTAATGGCATCCAAAAACTGTTCTGGTTACTGCCTGTGTCTGAAATGTTGAAGGAAATAGTATATAATTGGCATTCTGACTCAAAGAATATGAATGAAACTCCAGTAAGATTAGTATTTTATTAAGGTTAAATAAAGGACAATAAGAGAGTCGTCTTTTTAAATAAATCTTAAAATCTGATCTCTTTCACTACAATAAAACAATGACAAATTTCACAATGGATTCACTCTCTCTGGAGTCACACTTTCATCTGTCTCATGACCTGAACTGGATTCCCATTAATTTTCTGGTACTCATATTACTGTGAAACATTTCTATAGCAATAATATTTTAAAGCAGGTTTAAGGTCCCACCATACCGACTGCACTACAAACTCACTGTACACTGAATTTGTGGCCCAAAATTTTCATGGTTCAGGGTGAAAGGATATGCCAAGCAGAAGGATTGACACATGCACAGAAAGAGTATGGCCAGCACCACAAGCGACACCCACAATTTCCAGTTACGCTTCTCATACACACATCTATTTACTGGATCTGTGTAGCAGAGAGGCCTCTGGAATATACACAGAAGGGCAGGGTATTAATATTTAAACCAATTCAGATCCATATGAGCGAAATCTAAGCTACTTTACATTGTTTCCACAAGTAATGTGGCACTGAGAATGAGCCATAGAGCACAAGACATCACAGTAACCCCTTTGGTGAAGACTTTCCCTTCCAAAATCTGTTTTCCATCTTTGTGGTCTGGTCAACAAGGATTCTGTCAGAGAATATTGCAAAATTGAATCTTTATACCTGATAATATGATTGAGAGCAAGCTCTGGTGGTTTTGGTGGCCACATTCTACTTTGCAAGCCGTTAATGTATTTTATGTATGTATCTGGAGTTATAAAGATTGCATTATAAAAAAAAAAAAAATCAATCTAAATATACTATTGAATCTATTTATTACATTTCCTGTCCAAAGAAGAAAAAGAAGTGAGTTGGACTTGATGGTCCTTATGGGTTTCTTCCAACATGAGATATTCTATGATTTTATGATTCTCAAATAATTTTTACTAGTATAAGAAGGATGTTTATACTAAAATTTGAAGTATTTTTTTAAAATTTTATTTCCTTCCCCATACACCAGAAGATTTGACTAGGTCTTTTAAAGATTAGGGGATAGACTCACTGGCATCACACTCACTCCTGTGGTTCAGGCAGTGTTACAAGAGCCACTGAGGCATGTGGTACACTCTGCCTCTCAGAACTGCCCTGCTTTGAACACTGAAAGACAGGTCAGCATGAGAAATGTGATCACATCTCCACCTGCATGGCATTACAGATATCCTTAGTGGTTTCTTTAACTGTGTTTTCCCATGTGCCTCCTTCTCCCCCCTGGTCATTTCAACACCTACAGGTGCTAAGCTAGGGAGAGAAGAAATGAGGTGGAGGTGGCCAGCCAGCCACCTTCCTATGCAGTTTTCCTCAAAGAGTATCAGGCAGCAATTGTGTCTTTTGCCAGACTCAAGAGGGGTGGACAAAGATAATGGAAGACAAGAGCTTAGCCATTAGAAGAGCCTGAAATTTCCAGATGGGAAGCAGTGGCCAGAGAGAAGCAGTGATGTGAAAGAGGGAAACAAAGTCACTGAGGTCAATGGATGTCAGGACTGAAGCAGCACGGACAAGACGTGAGGCAGAATCACGGGAAAAGCATGGCATGTGTTGCTGTAGCTGTTGGGTGTCTGTCAAAACCAGCACACAGCAACCAGTGCGGTGGGAGTGGCTCTGTGCTCCTCCTTAGGAATTCATGGCATACTGCTACTACTGCTGGTGGCTACCTTCACGTAATGTAAAATAACCCACACGCTATTTTTTAATGTCAACTCCTGTGCAACATAGTAATTTTTGGGTAAGATTTATACTGCGATCCGAGAACACCTAAGAGATGCTAATGTGTTCAGAGCTGAAATGAAGAAAGGCTCCTTGAGGACTCACTTTACCCAGCTCCACACTGCCAGCGTTGCAGTATTGCTCACAAGGCAATCTGGGGACCCCACTTCACCAAACCAGTAATTCACTATAACCTACATTTCTTAAAAGACTGCTCTGCCTTCTCCCACTCCACACACCTGCTTGTGTATGTAGGTTTTCATCAGGACCCTCACCACAACACTTACCATCTGTGATTCCCTCCCTACGATGAGGCAAAGGGGGCTGGTCCAACCGTCCTCCCTTGTGTTTTTTAGTGGGCCTTGGCCTCTGACCCTGATTGACAGCTGCACTGGTGTTGCTGTCAGTGGAAAAAGGACTGCTTGGCCGAGGTCTCTGAGAGGAAGAATAGGCTTGGCCTCGGGGGAAAAAAAAAAAAAAAAAAAAAAAAAGAGAGAAACCAGATGAAAAAGTGTTATTGCCTTGAAATGGGCTGTTCTATTAATGTCTGTTCCGAAACATTAAATCAGGTCTAATTCTCAGAGGCAAGCAAGTATCCCTTTGAGGTACCCACTGATGACAACTGCTTTAAGACACACCACAAGAGAAGTGATAAACTTGGCATTCTTTTGTCTTTAACTTTTATAATTAAAATTATTCCATCTGTTGTGATAAAACTACTGTATGCTATGTAACTCCTACCTGCTCTGCGTGCTGAACAGATGTGTCATAACAACTCCTCAGCCTTGAGCAGGGAAGGAAAACAGTTCTGCAATCATATCAAATTTATCTCCTCCTGCCTCCCACTTTCATGTTTGCCGAGCCAGATTCTCATTTTAGAGGCTCCCATATGCACTGTATATCTGGAGTAACTCCAGTGAGATAAACATAACTGATTTTGCGAGCTATGTAGCAGTGTAGGTTTGTATACTTAAGGGCTCTCTTTTCTCAAGAAATAAAAATGGGAGATATTGAAATGCTAAAATTTTCCTGTTCATTTTCAGTTCTTTTATATGTTAAAAAATGTATTCTCACTGAATTTATTGCTCAGATTTTTTAATATATTATATATATATACTATATATGCTATTCAAGCTACATGATGTCTCCAAAAAAATATCTTTTATGCTGTTCTATAGAGCAGATGATTAAAAGGCTCATGCAGGAACCGCAGGAACAGCACAGTTCATTTATTATATTCACTTCCTCTTATTCTGATATTTTTATTCAGTTAACTTATCCAGGCCTAATGTTTAACAACAACTGATGAAAACTAAAGATCACTATCTTCTGCTTTCTTTTGTTCATGTGTAGGTTGTTGTGTATCTTGGGGATATTAACATTTTAATTTGTTTAGAACTGGTAATTAAAACTTTTACATTTTTTAATCCTATCTGCAGTGTAAAATGTATAAGCCAGTGTGAATTTCTGCTCTTTCAGTGCTGCTGTAGTCCAAATGGTGTTGAGGTTGATGGAAGGTGGCAAAATGGCTGTTTGATATTTTTCTGGCCAACTAAGCCCAAGTATCAGGAAGGGGTTTTTATCCCTTAGTTAACTTAGACCAGGGTCTACCCCATTGTGAGTTACGTTTTCTAGTAAAACTTTTCAGCAGTGCACTTGATTCCAATATGCTGTCACATATGACCTGATCTAGAAAAGCTTAATCAGGAGTAATATGCAGCTCAGCATAGTATCTGAAATATTCTCATTGCAAAGAGCACAAAGTGAAAAAGTAGCTGTAATCTCTCTCACTTGGTGTTTCACATTAATACATCCAGGTTAGAATAGTATTTCACCATTTGACTTCAGAGGTTTCCTGGTTCTCAGGCTTGCTCTGCTACCTTCTGATTGACATGCACCCTGAGGAGGATGCTGCACTCAGGCAGGCTTGTCTCCCAGCTGTGTCTCTGCCAGCTATTGGAGATTACCACTTGTGAACCCCTCATGTGGACATTCCCTAACACTCCTCTACCAAGAAAAGCCCACTTGAGCTTACAGGGTCTGAAAACAATGCCTTTGCTAACCTGGCTCGTTTTAACTGAATGGGTTACAGAACGCCCACCCAAGCAGCTAATTCTGGAGCTGGGAAAAAAGCAGTAATAAACATTTGGGGGGAAGCTGGAAACATTAACCTCTATAGCTGGCACAGCTGCAGCCAGACAAAGACAAGTGATCAAGCCCTTGTTTCATGGATAACTATAAAACAGCAGATGAACACACACAAAATATTAAAACTTCATTTAAAAATAAAGATCAGTAATGCAAAGAAATTCAGATATGAGCCTGAAATTCCATCTCAGCTCAAAGCACATTGCACAGATGTTTTGTAAAAATAAATTCACATGCAAGTGCAACTAGTGAGTGCAGGACACAGATTCTTCACCCTTATTCTTTTGACTAAAGAAATGTGATTATTCATTCAGAATGTTGGTTTTAAAAAGAAATAGACACCAAACATTCCTTTTTATCCCTTCATGAAAAAGAGGAAAATAAGTAGCACTGACCTAGATCAGACATGGGGCAAACACAAATGACGTGCATACTCCCAAAGCACAATTTTCAATGCACTTAATAACTGATTACAGCATCTTGTATTTGTATGCAGCCCTTCCAGTAAGAACTGCTGAGCAGCGTCAGACTTTCTGTAGCAGATTTAGTGTGTGTAAGTGGAGACAAGGATGAATTCACTAATTCTTGATTTAATTTCCCAAGGGTGTTAAAAAAGAAAGCTGTCTGAACTTCATGGCAAATCACATGATGGCTTCTGGAAACTGGAATCAAAGTGTCTGGCAGAAGAGACACATCGCATCTGGATTTACTAGTGCCTCTTATGCTTGGCAATCAAACATTCCCACATGAGGCTATCAAGCTGGACATCTCCTTTAGTATCTAGCGGTGAGAATATTTCACAGCTGTTTTAACTGGGTGAAAATAACTGTCCAGACTGCAAAGGAGTAAAGAGTCAGGACCTTCAGAGTCCCTCCAGAGCAATGAACAGAAATGATACTGCTGCTTCTCCACTGCTAGGCACCATTTTGCACTATGGGGGCTGCTGTGGTGCAGCGGGTCCATACCAGGCACGTCTGATCGATCCACACTACCCTGGGAGGTATCATCTTGTAATGAAACTGTAGTGAGCATGGGGGAGTTATTTCCATTTGCTGAGGTTTCTGTGAGGAAAAGAGGGGTAGGCTGTTTGTTTACATGTGGGTTTTATTTTATTTCCATTTTGTCTGCTGGATCATTAAGAGAGTAAGAAGGTAATAATCATAAAGCCTCTACAACAACCGCTAGATACTTTTTTGTACCCTACACTCTAATAGCCTGTCTGAGGAATTAAACACGTGCGCTCAGTTTAAGTGCATTCGTGACCTAATTAAGCTAGGAAAATATAACTGACAAGAGAGCTCTTGTCCTTTCTTGTATTTTCCATTCACATGGCTACAACAAGAATTCTTTATTTTTAAGCCTCTACATAATTTTTTTTTATTTTTTTTTTTGCTTATTCTCTTATGTGTGTGTTTGTGGTGGAAACTGTACTTCTCAAAGCCCTGATAAAAGTGACAATAACAAGTGACATTAACTTTGGGGATGAATCTTTGCATTAACTTTTACTAAGGCCATGAACACTACCAAAACCCTCAAAAATAGTATATTTTAAATTATAGCTTGGCCATATGTGCACATAGCAGATGAGTGAAGGTCTACATCGGTTCTTGTTTTGTTTTGCTTTTTTATCAAATGATAAGATGGATTTACTCAGTCAATTTTCTACAGTATAAGAAGCTAGTGAGGGGTTCAACTATGGCGAAATAACTATCTTTCATGTATGACCAAAGTCAGTGGCAAAAGTCCCAGTGGTTTGAGAAAAGCTGTATGTGTTCACCTTGTAGTTTGTTGGAGACACAGGACTTTGCCATCAACTCTTTATTCCTAATGTTCCTAAAAGGTGGTATTTGCCATGGAGTCATTGCATGCAGAAAGCCTGCAGTTTTCAGGCCTAAGATGTGAGACATTCTCATAAATGCACACATTTTACTGAAGGAGAGACTCCATTTCAGATTATTAAAAAGAAAGAAAAAAATTAATCAATGGGAACTTTATGGGACTTGTGGGTAGGAAATAGCTGAGAGGAAGTATACCAAAAATATGACCCACGTTCATACTTTGCTATTAGATTTGTAGATTTAAATAATTATTTTTGCTATTTTGATATGACTAAGAAAATGCAAATACATTGTTTACATATTTAATTTTCCCTTATCTTTTTTATATTTTATTTTTAATATAAATAAGGCATATGAAGCTTTTAAAATATGAACTAAATTATATTAGTTTTCATTAATTCATTTTCAAAAATTGGCTGTTTTCAAAAGCAATAGTCACATTACCTTTGTTACATTTTATTTGGCAGACTCAGTTGGCATAACTAAAATTAAATGTTATCAAAATATACTAACTTATTGAATTAAGTACTTTTAAATCAATTATTAATAAAGCTTTTAAACAGTTTGTATTCTTAACAATAAAAGCACACCAATTCACCCCATGCTTAGAAAAACTTCACAGAAAAATGCATTTTTGCAAGAAGGAATGCAACAGAAGAGCAAGGATGGAGACAATAGTTTAAATATGATACTCATCACTGGAAATGTGAATGACTGTGAGAAGATTTTTCAGAAAGTAAAATCATCAAAAGCTGCAAGGCAGAATTAGTGATTTCTTCACTGAAATATTAAGCGGAGCATATGTCAGTAAATACATAGCAGAGTCAGCACAGAGGGGAACTGCAGCAGATCAACGGTGCAGATTAAAAGAATGTGCTATTCACTACTTCAAATCACTAAATATGAAACATAATGTGAGGTTTCATTTAAAATATACTGATAAAAATATCTCGATTCACCTTATTCCATGCGTATTAGACAAGTGTGAGACAGGTTCACTGAAAGAAGAGAAGAATAGGCAGAGAGACCCTTCATGCAGAAAGCATCAACGTTGAGTCTACAAACCTGTTCTTGTCAGGCTGGTTCCATCCAGCCTAAAACCAGCTTTATCTGCTGCTGCAACCAGTGCTTGTGCAAAACTGCCGCTGGTAAAGATCGAGTCATCTGAGGAGCTACCTACACTAGATCTATGACTAGAAAAGTTACGGTCCTCATCAGACGCAGAACCCCATCCATTTACCATTGAACCTAAAAACAAATGTAGGGGTCTAGTGAGTTGTGCATATTTGATATTTTTTTGATCATCTAAAGCTTAAAGATCCATTTAATATGTCCTTTCTCAACAGGAAACCCAAAATTCATTTGACAGAGGTTGGTACAAAAGAGCAATATTCATCTAAAGCTTAAAGACCCATTTAGTATGTCCTTTCACAACATGAAACCGAAAGTTCATCTGACAGAGTTTGGTACAACAGAGCGCTCTCAAAGCTAAGAGGGAACTCATTCATAGATTGCTCCATGTAGCTTTGATCCTGTAAACAAAATTATACATATTTTCTACAAATGTGAAGGCTCCATAATAAATTCTTTTGAAAGCTAATAGATTTTTCTTGCGATTGAAATGAATGTGATTGTTTTCTGTTTGGTTTGTTTTGTTGGTGTTTTTTTGCCTTTTTTATTTTTTACTTGAATTATTTCAAATCAGTATCTAGTCTGATATTTGAAAACCCAAATCTTAATTTTGGATAGCACATGTATAAGTCTTGGCAGATATGGTTAAAGTCAGACCTGGGCTTCAAGAGCTATCCTGACCAAAACTGGTCTTATGTAATTTTGTCAATCAAAACCCTAAAATAAATAAGCAGTTTTAACGGACTGAAGAAAGCTGATCTAAAGTAGTTCATTCTAGTGGATTTCAGCAACTTTTTTAAAGGTTAGAAATAATTAAGATTCAAAAGCAGAGCACATAAATGCTCAAATTTAATACTGAATCAAACACTACGCCAATGTTGGCCCCATGGTACCTTCTAACAGTGGATTATCATCACTGCAGGAGACCAAAGTGATAACAACATCATAAAAATACAGTCAGAAAACCAGATACCAGACAAAGCATATGAAAGAAATGTGGAAATCTTGACCTAACTAGAATGTAAAGAGTGAAATAGTGAAGGAAGGATTACTCTTATTTGCTTTTCCTTCACATTTGCTTTTAATTTTTCCAATACATAAATCAAACATCAATCAGCTATCCAGCATGGCAGTTGCAAAACCTATTGCTCAGTTCAAATGTTGTTTTTTTTTAAAAAGTCCTGTAATTCTTTTTCTTTCAAGGCTTCAGACAGAGAAGGTGGTGTTCTGTACTTCTAAAATGTCACAGGGTCATTCTACCCTGTTCAGTGGAGCAGGAGGTAAAGGAAACAGCTACCAGCAAGTACTTAGCTGCTCCAGGAATGGGGCAGCCATGCTAATGAGTTACTGAGTCCTGCTGAGGTGCAGAGCTACCAGACTGCTTCTGGGACCTGAGCTGCTGCATGGCATTAGGTGGTGCTGTGTAGACACAGTGTTTTGTTCTGACACAGTACAGAAATACATGAAATCTGCTTTTTAACAATAGTCACATGCATATGTTGACAAAAAAAGGAAAAAAAAAAAAGCCCAGTGAACCCATGAAAATCTGGAGAACTGTTTTTCAAAGACATGAAGACACATATGGAGAGATACAACATGGCTCCAATTTAACTACTCAGCACAGCTTAATTTGTGCGAATGTATATAAGATGTGTAACAGAACAGTAGCCTTTTTCAATGTGCAAGGAAGCACTATTGTATTTAAAATTGCTAAGCAGTAAATCAATAATGACCTGCTTAGTAGCACCAAATTGATAGGCTAATTAACTAATGGTGGTGTCAAATATTAAAAATATCCTGCAAAAAACAAGTCATGAGTACAGTAAATGAATGCTGGAATTCAGGAGCACGATGCACCACAAAGCCCAAGAATTATTTTGTGCTGCTGCTGTGACCAAAGTTTTTAATGTCAGTGAACTGGCAGGCTATAATAACAAAAGCCCATGCATTTCTAAGATACAAGAAAAGAAACCGAAGAGGTCTGTGGAGGTCTGACAGGCAGGAACTGTGTTAAGTGCAACAGAGAGTGACAGAGTTTGATTATGCTTGCCAACAGCACACATAAAATTGTTATTTTCCAAACAGACTCGACCCAATGCAGACAGATGTAAGTGAGTCCAGATAACAGCAAGGGAAGGCTAAAACTGAATTTCCTCTGAGAAGAGAGTTTGTGAACTAACAATCAAAGTGCAATAGGACATCATAGAGAATGGAGAGTAAAGAGGCTTAGCAACAGTTACTGACAATGCATAAAAAGAGATACTACGGATAAAACACTTCATGAAGATGTAAGAAAATGAAATATAGCTGATGACATTTTCAAACAATTGCTTATCGACATATTCTGCAAAATGTGTAGGCACAAGCCAAAACATAAAAAGAAAAAATAACTAGAGCTGCAGATATCAAAGGATGATACTTGGATGTGAAAAATTTAACATGTATCCCATCCCATTAGTTTCAGAGCCCAAGGCTTTTGTGTGATACATTCTACTCTCAACGTAGAGATATATAAAACCATACCCTGTACAGAACAGTTATTGTTTTTGGTATCATAGTCTGTAAGATTATGAATATTTTCAAAGAATTTTAATTTCCATTTTCTCATGTTGCTCTGCCCATTTGCAAACCATTCAGCTATTACACAACATACAATACACATGGTAATTTCGATGGGACACTTTCAGGGTGCATCTAGTAGCATTTTTCATCTACTCTTTGAAGGACTTTTGTTATTCAGTCCAAAAATAATAAGCCATGTTTAGTATGAAATACATTAAAAATCTGTAAAAGCCCGTAACGTTCTCTCCTGATGTGTGTAAATACAGCTGCTGTTCTACACACTCATAGACATGCCAGGTTTATTTAAAATATCTAAATTTTAATTGTTGTTATCAGACTGCCAGTTTTCTAGGTTAATCCTATAAAAAAATCTCTGTTTCTCAACTCCTTCACATTCTCATGGACAGCAAGTATTAGTAAAACCAGGAATAGAGTGCTCTGCCCATAGATAACTTCCCCTTCCCCTCTCCTCCAGCAGCTGTGCTAGGAGAGATCTGTCAGGCTGGAAGTGTAGCTCAGTTCTCACAGGGACGTGAGTTTTACTGGAACATCATGACCTCACCTGGAGTTCTGTATCCAATTCTGGGTTCCCCAGCACAAGATAGACATGGAATCTCTTAGAGTGTGTCCAGATAAGAGCCACGAAAATGAATGGAGTGCTGGAAAACCTCTCCTGTGAACTCAGGCTGAGAGAGCTGGGCTTGTTCAGCCTGGAGAAGAGAAGGGTCTGGGAAGATCTTATTGCAGCCTTTCAATATAGAAAGGGGGCTTATAGGAAAAACAGAAAGAGACTTTCTTTTAAGGCTTGTTATGGCAGGACAAAAGGCAAGGTGTTTAAACTGAGAGTAGGTTTAGATTGGATAGCAGGAAAAACTTCTTAACTGTGAGAGTGGTGAGACACTGGAACAGTCTGCCCAGAGAAGCTGTGGATGCCCTGTCCCTGAAAGTGTTCAAGGCCAGGTTGGACGGGTCCCTGAGCAACCTGGTCTAGTGGAGGGTGTCCCTGCCCATGGCAGAGGGCTTGGAACCAGATGACTTTTAAAAGTCCCTTCCAACCCAAACCATTTTATGATTCTGTTATACTTCTGGTTGCTAGAAGGAGAGGCAAAACTTTTTATAACTGCTAAAGTCAGCAAGATAGCCTGAGACATGTACAGCACCCACAGCTGTATGCGACCAAAGAGCTGAAGGCGAATTTTCTACATTACTTCCACTGATTCCAGAGCTATTCGCTTTCCCTGCATAAACAATTTCTTCTCCCCACCAAAACCTGTAGCAGTAAACCCCATTTTGCTTTGACCTGCAGAGGTGTGGACATTGCCCAGAAGGCAGAGTAATGCTGGAGCCCAGCCTGGGCACCTCAGGCCACCACACAGCTGTGCTAACACAGC
>JAWWEE010000001.1:9581472-9687694 GCA_035221455.1 Xenops minutus
TAACACAGCACACATGGTGACTGCTTCTTTAAAGTCATCCACTGGCCTCTTGTTTTCCAAATCAGATGTACATTTGTTTTTCTCTGAATAAAGGCAGAATAAGAGATGCTGACGTTCCTTTCAGATCAACTATGCATTTTGAAATGGGATGAAACAGGCTTTTAGTGTCTCCTTTACATGCAGCTCACTATGTGTTTTCCAAGAGCACATTTGAGTTTTTACGCTTTCTGGCAACTGTAAATTTTACTCTTGCTGACAGCAGCAGTAAATGCTTTATGCAGAACAAAATCCGCTCTGTGAAAAGTTGAACTCTGTTTTCTTGCTCCATAAAATATCTCTTGGTGTTAATGCAAACAGAAAGCTTCTTTGCTCTAAGGGAAAGGTGAGGGGAACAGAGGTGCTAGCTTCTAGTAGACTGCATTGCTACTGATTTTACTGGCATTTTCCTGGCAATAAAATGCTATTTTTCTTTGTAAAGTGTACTGTTGCTTTACTTAAAAATATCTCATGCACTTGTGAAATAAAGCTGCTCATAACATAGCTAACACTTCTGCAAATTCCATTAAATACTTTTCTGTATGTACCAAACTCTACGTGCTTGATTAAACTTAAGAGACGATGTCACTGGTACTTTCATGTATATGTGCTTTCCTTCACAAGACCATCAAGCACATATTGCACACATAGTGTACTTCCCTACAGGTTTTTTTTAATGGAACAGGGATAGATTGCTTAGGTTTGTGAAGAATGGGCGACATCCTTGGGGACTGATGCTACTTCAGCTGGAATCAGTTACAGAATCCTCTTAGCCTTTGTACTGGAGAAAGATATTATCCTCTCTTGTGCGCACTGATTTTCATGAAAGTGATGGAATAGAAGGGGAAATAGTCATTGTACCATCAAAATAAGAACAAATAATAGAAGTGTCTGAATGCAGAATGCAATTATGGTCACACTTCAAAAACTACACCTGGTCTTATACTTTACATTATACTTCACCATAAATGCCTGAATATTTAAATGTATACATCTGGAATAACCCCCTAAGTTTTAAACTTTTTATTTTGGGGCAAGAAACACTAAAAAAGAAAAGAGGTAAAACATGCATACACTTCACAGGTCCAACTACAATTAATGTCCTTCATAAACATCTAATGAAAAATGAATTTATGTCACTTAGCCAAATTTATCTCTGTTTGCGTTCCATCTTTCTAGATTTTTTTGGGTTCCATATTGCTGAAAGGCAGAAAAAATTCTCAAATTTATTCAAGCTGTTAGAAAAGAAATGCACAGAGAACATTAAGTAGTTGCTCAAATGTTGCTGAGCAGTAAAATACTATGATAAAGTGGCATCTTGCTGTGTCTCTATTACTTCTTCAGCACTAAAATTAATTTATGATCAGTCATCAATTCATTTACATGTCATTTTATGCTAAATCTATCGTTGCTGATGAATGCATATCCCTACATCCATTAAGCTAGAGTAAAGCCTGTGCTTTATAATATGACCCTGCTAATTGTTGCATTACCATTTTTATGAGATACAAAAAGTAGCAGTTTCCTATTTTCTGAGTACATATTTAATCCATGAAACACATTCCACCTATTAAACACAATCTGTCTAACTGCTTATAAAACAGAATCTTTTGCAATAGGTATCCCTAAGCAAATCAATATAAATATTGAGCTCTGCCATGGTAAAATACGGCTCATGAAAATGATATTGTGCAATTTTCAAGAATTATTCCATTTGTGCTCAGACACAATGAATGAAAAACTTTTTTTCATACAGACAGTGATCAGTGATTGTTTTAATCAAGACCAAAACATGTCAAAAAAGGGATATTCTTTCCTACTGAGCCACACAACCTACAGAGATTTTTATAATTTCAGATATATATCATTCTACTGAAACAAAAAATGTTATCCATTTGCAGTGACACTGTTTACAAGAATATCTCCCTGTTCATGTCAGTGTCAGTTAGGCAGAAGAGGGCTTGTTCTAATTTCCATGCTAGTTAATGGGTTTATCTCTCCGCTCAGTTAAAATGCACCATGGCTGAGCATACATCAGGTTGCACTAACAGCTTCACTGGTGGTTCTGCAGGCGGAGACAATAAGGAGGGCAAAGAAAATCCCCAAACCATAATACTTAGATCCAAAAAAACCCCACAAAAACAACTCTTGTTCTTAGTGATTTCAGTGAGAGGTAAATTAATTTCTTATACAGTCATCATATGCAATTAATTAAGTCTATTAAAGTAGAATAATATAACAGATTCTTCATGCCATAACTCTGCACAGTGATTCATTACTAAGGCAAACATTACACATAAGCAAAACAAAATACATATCTCAGCGTGTCTCTGAAAGCAAAAGCAACCCTAAATAATTGTGAATTAAAAGTCAAGTGAGTAAAAGTTTTACCACTGTTTTCCAGTTCTTTCTTTTTATTCTTTTTTTTTTTTTTTTGAGCAGAATCAGTCATTAAGTATCCTAACATACTGGGAATGAAGAAAAACTTTGGCGTTAATTTCATATTAAATCCCACAAACATTCAAATCCAAACCTCCCTCCCTGAATTCTCTCTGCGATATCTGGAGAATGTTAAAATACAGTTACTGTGCACTCCTCCTTTCTTTACAGTTTATTATACGTGTCAACATTATGTCTCTGCCACCTGCAAAGAGAAAAGCTTAATAGCACAGATTAAACCCTTGTCTGAATCTTCAGCTAGCTGTAACTAAAACTCAAGGGCCTGGAAGACAACTTGACTTTTAAGCAGTTTAAAGAAGCAACACTGTGGTGTCAGAGCAATTTAGTAGTTTGTGCTTTGGCTCGCACAGTGCCAGTGTTTCCCCTCAGAGAATCCCGCATTTGGCGCTGTGTGAAATCCTGGGTCTCAGCTCAACCACCAAGAACAAAGCACCATTTCAATCCAAGAGCGTGCCAACAGTACGGGGTGAGGAAACTTGCCCTGCTCCCTGTACAGCAACTCTATTTGAAGGGAGTCTGGACCAAGGAATGTCAATACAGATTTCTCACAAACACTGAACTCACAAGGCACTTCAAAATGAAGAGAAATATTGCTACATCTGGGTCAGATGTTCTCATTTGCCTCCATTTTCAAATATAATGTTTAGAGAAGTGAAAATGCGGTCTATGAATTCCTAAGAAAATTCTGGTTTAAGTCACCAAATGCTCTGTGAAAAGATGTAGCTTATACATTCTCAGTGCACGAAAACAATTTAGTTGTTCTACAGTATTTTAAAAGCAATCAAGTTGAAGAATGAGAAACAGCTTGGAAACAATGAGAGTAATTTCCTATACCCTCATTAACACCAGTAAATGCAGCCTAGAAGAGTTAACAGAAACAGATAAACAAAAATTAAGATTCTCTTTTGAAAAAAAAAAACAAAAACCAAAACCAAACAAACAAATCCCAAGTATAATAAGCAACTTCCTTCCACCCCTAGGAAAAAACAAGCACTCTTAAAATCAATGCTTTATCCATATAGTAACTGAAGAAAACCAAAGCAGTTTTGTTATTTGCATATTTTTGCCATTTTACAGATCATTTAGACTAACACTCTGACTATAGTTCCCTAATTGTTCTAAGTCAATCTAAGTGTTGGCTATATGCTGTAGGGACAGTCTATCATTTTGCTTCCCTTCCAGCTGCACATTCCCATCCTGCAGTGCCAGCACACACCTTGCCATGCAGTGCACTAGATGAAGGAACAGATCCAGATAGTAATTAAACATGCAAAAGCAAACCTTTAATTTTCAGCTGGATGAGGCCACATCAAGATAGTGGTGGTGATGAGTGGGAGTGCACCTTAAAGCACACTCCCAGTCTACATAATGAGGTCCCGCCCAATTTCTTCCAAAATAATATAGCAGGAAGTTTTTAACATTCCAATAATTAGGCTTTTAACACTCCAATAATAAAACAAGATTTATAAATATTATAAGAAACTTGAATGTTATTCATAAAAGGATGAACTGTAATAAGAACAAAAGTCTACAAACAGGAGCAGGAATACAGCTGTTCCTTATTTGCTCTAGATAGGGAGGTCCAAAATATCAGGTGAAGATGCAAATGTGAAAACATTTATTTTCTGACTTACAGATACATGAATATTGGCATACTAATATATAGCAAATGAAAAATACATACAAGCCTGCTTTTTTTTTTTATTTATTGCTGTATTACCAGTGCAAAACTCTTACTGCATTCCTAATGAAAAGACTTCTGAGCCATTAGTGAGATATGCAAAAATATGCAGAATTATAGCCCGAAGGAGATTATGCTGGAAATTCAAGCAAACTGACTTAACATACTCATGCACTAATAAGTTAACCTTCTCAATTCAGGGATTTAAACTTTAACTCTATGGGTTTCAGTTGAATCTGGATTTCAAATCACAGCAGGAGAGATACAATTCTTAAATCTTAATTAGACTGGTAAGCAGTCCGGCCCAAGGGTGGAGGAAAACCTGGAAAGTGGGATTAAGCTACACACTGTTTCATTCAACAAGGGAAAAGGAAGAAAATTATAAGTATTGATGCTCCAGCACTGTCAGATTCATCCAATGTTTTCAGAGCAGCAATTTTTAAGTCAGGTTGCAAAATCCTTGGAATTTCAAAGGTCCAGAATAATGAGATGGAATTCGGTGGCACTATGGCAGTAAGTTCTACTGAACAAGTATCCCTTAAGGTAAAACTAACAACAGTGCTTGTGTGCTGAGATCAAAAACTGAAGCAGCATCCATAAGCTCTTATGACCTATGGACACTGGGATATGTGGGACATTCATATCTCCAGGACACCTGCACATTATGGACACACTGTATTATACAGAGGCTTAAGTTGAACCTAAAGGGAAATACACTGATACTTAAAAAATCAACATTAGATCTGTGTAAAATCTGTATTTTAAAATCAAATGTCTTTCACTGTTTACATTTCACCAACAGCTATTTTATTCACTCAGATTCTGTGCATTAGTTCAGCATGCCTTTCTAGGTCCCTTTTGATGGTGTTGTAGCTTTCCAAGGCATGCAAAGGGCAAGAAGCAGCGAGGGAAGGAGGGTCAGAATAATTAAATGGCTTTTCTGAAAGGGAACAATTACTAAATTCAGCAGTACAAAGTAGGTTTAAAATACACATTTTCCTACATAAATGTTGTATTTACTCTAGAAATAAGTGTTGTGGTGATCTAACTACACTTACTCTGAAGTCTCTAACTTCCTTGTGTTTGTCTGGGAAAGCATTTACTCAGCAAAATATCTAAAAGTGCTTTAAGATAACATTTTTATGCTGCTTCTGATTTATGAAATATATATTCCTAAGCTGAGGTCTTTCCCCTCCTTTTTATGTAACTGCCTTGCTTCTCTAGTAGAATGAACTTTTCATGAAAGCTAGGGTATAATTGAGTTCTTTCAAGTCCTTAAAGCTCTTTAAAATTCATGAATTTTCTTATCATTTTGTAGCAAAGCATAGTATTTCCAAATCCTCCTTTAACTTCAGTGTTTAGTATTAGCACATTTTAAATGCTACGGAAATAGAGTGGAATACATTTTCACTTAGAAAGTATTTGACTGATGATGTATTTTGCTGTTAGGAACAAGTTGGTGTCACTGTTAACTGTGTTTGGTTACCTGTCACAGAGCTGTCTAGATTGTCCATACTGGAGCCTGGAGTATGCTCTAGACCTCTTAGTGGCCTACTGATTTCTACAGTTTCTTCTTCAATATCATCCTCATCATCATCCTCATCTGGAACATCTGTTTCCAAATCTGAAATAAGGTTTCCAGATACATATCCTAGGGGCGGAACGGGAGCCTGAGGAGGTTGTGTATTGCTTTGGATGTGCCTACACAAACAAACAGGAAAAGTTATCAGAATGGATGAGACTTTGTACTCCATGGTCAATAAAACATAAGAATTTCAACAGGTCCTGAAGTAGATCTATGAAATGTGCTTGTTAGGTCAAACTCAAAAAAAGTCAGTTCAGTTATTCACTGTAGCTTCTAATACCAGAGTACCTGCACACTTTCCAGTCTTAAATATACTTGTCCTCCCCTTGGATGGGGAAGGTCAAGACTGTCTCTTTACAGATGAAGAGCAATATACACAGAGGTTACATAAATCAGGTAGGAAACCCATGGAAAAGCACAATTCTGAACCCCAGCCTAGCATAAGTGTCTCACCCAATATTCTACCTTGCAAATCACACATTGAAACAAACTTAAATTTCACTCCTTCCGCTTAAACAGAGTGCCCTGAAGCAGAAGTCACTCTAAAGAGGAGGAAATGGCCAGTAGGACTAGAGAAATTTTCAAGTCCAGTGAACGCATCATGAGTGAGGCCTTTTCATTTTGCTTTATTCCAAGTAGTTTAATTGATTTAATTGCAGCAGTATTAGGGCATGCATGTGTGAAATTACTGCATGCAGCAATCACAAACTAAAAAAAAAGAAAAACAAAGATAAACCCCCCACCCTCCAGGATAGCAAAATGGCCAAAGGCAAGCATGGGATTTGGAGTCTCATTTGCCTAGTTTCTGAGAGGATACAGATGAAAAGAACGCCACCAGCTTTCAAAGCAGCATTCCCCACAGCATAACAGGCACACTGCAAGTTGTGCCAGGGGACCCAGGCATGACTGGCCTTGGCAGAAGAGCATGTACCATGCTTAAAATTGCAAACTTAGGCACGTGGGAATCCTTGGGTGACTGTACACGAGGTGCCATGACCTGATTCGAATCAGCAGCACTCTGGATGGGACCCAGGATTCTGCTGGTCTCTTGCTTGGACACCAATGTAACAGCAAGAATTACAGCTGTTACCTGTTAGGTTTTGAGCTCTACTATATTTTCAATGAAAACTTCATGCTATAGTATTGCCTACACTTGATGAGTACAGTAATTCTCTTTATTCAATCTTCTTTCTTTTTCCCCCCCATAATGTAAATCTATCAGGTATGAGAATGTCATTGTAAATGTTATGCACCACTGGAACCATTCTTCACCTCTGTGTAGATTTTAACTTATCGCTTATTCTGAACCTTATTTGCAGAGCAAATGCTTCCTTTTTGATATACAACCCTCCTTCTGACTAGCGGTTTTTGAATACTTTTCTGCCTGGACACCAGGTGCTTAGCTATGCAGTGTTCAAAACACTGTGCTAAAGGGCACTACCATCTAACTAACCCTCAATAAACAGTGTGATTAGCTCCCAATCAAGCAAAATGCTTAAGTATATGCTTAATGTTAAGCTTGTGATAGAACAGTTGAAGTCAATTTCTCATGTAGTTAAGCATACACTTAAGTGATTTGCTGGATCAAGGCCATAATGATTATGTACCCTTCCAGTAATCTCTAATGTGCTCTTTTTTAAGTTCCTAGTTGTGTGTTGTCTATATTTCTCTGTTGTTACTCCCACGGTAACATGACAGGTCTCATTTTGTTTCTCTGCCTTTCTCTCTCTCTCTACACTGGACAAGTTAACTTTGTAAAAAGAAAACTAAGATATCTTCCTTCCCAGTTAAAACAACGGAGGACTTTCCGCTGACTTTGACCAGCATGATACATGTCCAGCCAAGCAATATAAATCATTAAACAATTCCATTGAACAAAAATTGCTTGTGTTTGCAACCCTCAATGTTTTCCCCAATACTTATAAGATCTTAGTATGAAAAAAATTATCTCCTTCCTATTTTTTTTCCCAGGGTTTCAGGCTCAATTACTGTGACCTTACTCAAGAGCGACATTAAAATCTGTATATTCCAAAGCACATTAAGAAAGTTCCAAATCAATTTCCATTCCTCCAAAGAGGGAGTAAGACCTTTCCTGTCAGCTGCAAGAAGCTTTGCTAGAGTGTCCTACTCCATTATCCATGCCTAGATGGGAACCCGAGGTTTGTAGGGCATAGAAAGGGTAACAGCTGCAAAATGCAGCAGCGACTGACTGTGCTGCCAGGGTGTGCATCTGTGTGCTGGCTCAGAAGTCAGCTACCTTCAATAGCCAGGTCTAGCTGCTGCCTGGGATTTGGGTCTGTCCCACAGGCAGGCCGGGGTCCGTGCTTGGCAGCGTGGTGCTGCAGCGGGACCAAAGTACCCTGTTGATTGAGTGCAGATTGCAGACAAGCCCCGAGGCTTCCACAGTGTCCAGGGAAAACAGCTGGCTTTGATTTGGCACCGCCTGCCTACCTGCCTGATCTATTTATGGGAGCTCAAGCTGAATAACTTTGTGGCTCTATTTACAAGCGAAGAAAGGCTGCTCCTCTGCTGGCAGTGTGCCATTCAGTAACTAGCTCTGCTCCTCTCCTCTGAGATTCGCAGGCTTTGTCTGGATAGAAAAGTTGTAAAAGGACAACTGCTGCTTAGGGAACATCCAGGAAGCAACTGACCTTCACTGTATCCCCAGCCTGGTGCACTTGACAAGTTCTTTTTCAGTCCCTGAAGAGATTGCTTCTGTTTGTTTTGCAGGGGAAATGTTACTGTGGTATTTGCTTGTTCTTCCTTTAAACAGGCATAAAGCACTCTAAAACACTAGATCCATTTTGTAAATACTAACAACTTTCTTCCCACTATTTCTGTTCTTTTCCTATGAATCAGAAATTCTCATGGTATTTCAAACCACAGTCAGAGATGCAAATGCTTCATTCTCATGTGACGCTGTGTAAAAGCTGCTATATTGCTATTTCAAGTGACTATCATTATTTTTAATCAAGAATATAGAATCTCATTGTTGAAAATCCTAAAAAAATCATATCTCTTGGTAGCCTGAAAAGAGACTACTCTTGACTGTATAAAAGCTGTCAGTAGGTGGGTGTTAACCACGAAGTTGAACATATGTAAAATTTCAGAGGAATATTGATTTTGCATGTTTTTAGACAAAATTTAACTTATTACCAATCATTATGATTTAAAAAACACCTACTTATGTTTAAGGCCTTCACACTCTAGATATAGTTTTACTATTTGTTCCTCCATTTTAACTTCTTTGGAAATATTATTGAAATGTTGTTGAATACAGTCAATATTTATGTCATGGAGGAACAAATTATTATTATTATGCTCTCATTTCCCAGATCAAAGGTACCCCCTTCAAACATTTACCATGTCTGCTTTGCTATATCAAACTGGTAAGCCCTTGTTAATTCATCAAGGTGAGCTTGAAGCATCGGCTGCATCTCCTCTCGTGGGGAGGGCGTGAGGGTTGCAGTTGACTGCTGCCCAAAGGAGATGGCAGGTGATGAAGCTACTCCTCGGACAGGAGGTGTGGGAACACGGTCATCATCTTCTTCAAGCTCATCCTCCATGCCCTGATGTAGGTAGGTCTGCACTGGTAAAGGTGGACACCAACCATCACTGTCATATCTAAAATGAAAACCAAATAAACTTAGTATCAATCAAATTTCATCTCTGCCACGCAGTAGAGAGCATAGAGGGTATACAGCATTTCTGCTAGAGTTGCAACCCTCGCACGCAGTGTGTGTTTCAACATTTAATGAAAATAGGGTCATAATTGCTTAAATTGTCCTTACTGAGTCCGTTTAATTTTTCCCACAACAGCAAAGCAACTCGAACAAGATGCACAACTAAGAAATTACTGACCCATTATCACATTTGTTAATGGTGATTAGATAATGTTACACCACAATCAACAACAAAAATGAACTAACTCACTTCCAGGATCATTAATCTAGGACAGTGCAAGACTGACCTAGACATGGAAACAGCAGTATCCTTAAAAGATAGAGCAAGCTTTATACAGTTGCACTTATTTACCTCCCTCCTCCCCTTAATTTGTCTGTAAATTTAGTGTTTGTTTCAATTTTGCAGCTTCAATAAAAAGCTACACTTTCCTCATAAATTCTGCTCTTCCCACACTGCGTATAGGTATCTCCTATGATGTGTAATACATTCATGTCACAGCAGCACTGACCCTAAGCATATGCTATGTCACAGCACCAGCTGATAAGATACATTAGCACACATGTTGACAGCTCTGCCAGCACCCCACCTCCTCACCAATCTGTACTGGGACTTACCTAGACACTGCTGAATTTCTGAACACTTTCAACACACCTGCCCAAAGTTAAAAAGATTAACAACTACCAGTATTCCTGAACATCAAAGTCATCTCTCTTCATACATAAGGGATGTTCTCATAGCTGTTTGTGGTTCAACTTTTGCTTTATAGCAAAGCTGTAAGGGGTGATGCTATATCTGATCAGGGCTAGAAACAGAAGCTTTATATTTTATTGCCACTTTTTATGCAAGCTTCTCCAGCAAGCTGATCCTTTTCTGCCTCTGTACTCATCACAGGACCTTTCAATTCAGTGTTGTATTACAGTATCATCCTGGGATCCTGTCCCTTAGAGACACTGGCATCACTCAAGGTGTATAGGCCTTAGTGACTGTGGTCATTCCCTGTGTATTATCTCCCCAGAGTAATTCCCTAATCTGAACACAACTTCAGTTGTGCACAGCTCTGCTGATGATCACACCACTCAAATCTCAGCTGTATGCTTTTCCCATCTTCAAAACATCCAGTCAGCCAGCAATCCCTTGAGCATCAGCACACATTTCTTCCTAACTCCCAGTGTATAGTGTATTCTAAAATAACTCAGGATAGACAGATTTTTTTTTTTTTTTCTAAAGGCAACCAGACAACCAAAAGCTCTCACAGCTCCTTCACTGTCAACCCATCTCACACTCTAAAGGCCATTTCCCAAGCATCATCTACTAAGTCAGTTTATCTTCTTTCCACCTTCAAGGACTGCTGACAAGGTCCTTTTTTTCTGCAATGCAGGCAGGCAATGCATTGCGTTATACAGTTAATTTCTCAAACCAGTTTAAAATACTCCTTTAAGGCTTCTGATTTGGAAGGAAGGAATTACCAATTTCCCAGAGAAAAATGAATTACTGACAATTTTCTCAAGTGTGAAAACAGGTTATGAAAAGGCTGGGGACACTGAGATGGAGAAGCTTTAAAGCCTGTATTATGAAGAGAATATTTACTTTAAGCAAAACCCAAAGATTTCTAAAATTAATTAGACTACCTTTTCCTTACTCAGGAGTCTGTAGTCTGTATTTAAAAGCACAGATTCCAGACAGCTAAAACAACCTGCCCTAATCATCCAAGAGACTGTGGAAGACATATATGGTAATTAACACTGGTATTACTTTAAATCTATATGTAGATATACAATATATAGATACACAAATACACATACGTGTACAGAGGTGAAAATAAAGTCTGCATCTTTACACTTGGCATTTAGGAGCTTTTGAGTAATGGATCATTACCATTTTCATAATACAGAGATTTAAGAAAATGTTTCATGATATATATATTCATCCTTAGCAGAAAATTAAGATATGACCAGCCTTTCCTGACAATACTTGCTCATGGCATTTGCACCCAAGCTGAAGGGACCATCCTAACTCATGCTGCTGAAAATGTACAGTGCACCAGCTCCCTCACTTACTTTTGCTCTCCTAGCCTCATGCTTTGGTATAATGGCTTCTTCTTTAAAAGGACAGGGCAAAAAGATACTCCCTAGTGACTTTTCAGTGATGAATAAATGAGCTTTGGAAGTGCTCGCCTTTTGACCCTACTTGCTTCAAATCCCCAAATGTTCAGCTTGGTAGTAAAAAGATCTCTCAGTAAAAAGATTTCTTAGTGAAAAGATTCTGCACAAGTACTGTGTCTTTACCTAAATTTTGTTTGAAATGGAAAGCAGTCTAAGCCTGAAGTTCAGGACATTGAGATTCAAGATTTCATGTACAAGAACCTTTGCCTTCATATTGTAAGATGTCTGAGAAGTTGCAAAGTCTAACCTGCATTTTAGAGGTGGGGAAAAAAAAAGAAAAAAAAAAAAAGCCTGCAAGAAAAAGGTGCACACCTAACAGACTGCAAAGTAACTACACCTCACATTAATGATTTATTTATAGAAACTTCTGGTACCAACAGAGACAGTACTGGTCACATCCATGTTCTTTTTTTGTTTTCTGAGTAAATCCAATGTGCTGAAAATTGAACTTTTTTCAAGTACACATTAAAATCTAAGCACCTTAACTACATTAGGAGCCTCTAATTGTAATTTCATTATAATTTAGTGTCTAATAAGTTCTGGTTAACAAACATGACTCTGTGTTTCTAATAATTTTTATGGCATTCTCAAGAGTTTTATCCTACAGTAATCTTTTGCTATAAAAAAACAAAACAAAACAAAACAAAAACCCAACTTTATTCATTTCACAGATACATTTTTTTCTTTCAAAAAAAAAAAAAAAAGTGATAGATAATGGGCACATTCTGTAACTGTGTTTCATTACACACATAGTTGCAACAAAAGAAGTTTCCCTCCCTAGGCCTCACCAGAAAAGATTTTTTCACGTAAAAGGTATTATTTTCTTAACTTGTTCTACAGATAGAAAATAAGTGTCAAATATATTGGCATCCAGCAGCTAATATTTCATTTTAAGGCATAATGAGTAGAAAGAAACAGAAATAGCC
Organism: Xenops minutus; assembly: GCA_035221455.1. Lineage (NCBI taxonomy): Eukaryota > Metazoa > Chordata > Aves > Passeriformes > Furnariidae > Xenops > Xenops minutus. The sequence continues at coordinate 9,594,007 of JAWWEE010000001.1, forward strand.
AAACAAAATATGCAGGTTGCCTTTACTGGGGTTGGCTCAAGACTGTGTATACTATTGGTGAAAAATCTAAGTAGATGATAATGAATAACTAATGAGCATTTTCTTACTGTCAAGTTTAGATAAAACCAAGCAAAAGCATCTTCTCTGCATGTAATTAATTCTAAAATTAAACCACATTGAACTTGTCACAGATAGAGTACATCAAAACAAATCAAGACAAACAAAACAGTTTAAAAAATGTGTTGTGTTTTTTTGGTTTTTTTTACCCAATATGTCTACATTAAAGGCAACATAAAGGAATGCAGTATACGATTAATTCCATTTTAGCACATTGAAAACCACGGAAACAAGATCAATCCCTGAATAAAGAACAACCATTAGTATTGGATGCATCTCAAGAAAGTATGGGCATTGCAGATTCTTTCTTCAACAAAGGTGGCTGCAAATTACTATAGCTCCAGCCTGATACTGTAGGTCTAATTTTTGTGTGTTTAGTAAAATGCATATTACCATTACCAGGTAATGTTACAACCACTTTTAATGAGATATAACAAAAAACAGAGAAGAATAATTCAAAAGATAATCCCAGGAAAAACTAAGTCTGAATTGTTGCAAACCTGGAAGGCTGGTGATTACCTTATCCTTAAATAACCAATGTTGTCTTGGTGACCAACATCATTCCTTCCAGCTAAATCACAGATACTTTATGCAACTGAGGACTCAAGCCCTGTGTCACAAGGGATTTCTCTATAAGATATTTCCATTTACCTTTTACACTATCTCATTGTTCTGAAAGAAAATCCAAGTTGTTTGCCTTCTACAGCATAATGGTTTTAGTGAAATAGCTGCACGTGTGTTTTAAGGATATAAACTGATAAAGACAAGTATTATATAGTGAAACAATTTTAAATTTATTTTAACCTTTTATAACAGAATACAGAGCACAATGATCATATGCATTTTTTTTTTGCCTTGAGATTTAAACAACACAATCATTAAGGCTATTCATTTTCCTTTATATTTGCTTTGACATTCTAACTTTAATACAGCCTGAATGGGCCTTAATTTTAAAAAAGAAACTCCACAGACTAACACAGTTACTTGTTACTCATTTTAAGAGTTGAAGGACTTCGTATAAACTCAAATAATATGGAATTATTCTAATTTTCATTATAACACTACTAATGTTCAATGTTTCATGTTTACAAAAGAGATAACACTTGAAATATTTTTATCCAGTAAAGCCATTACATTCTAAAACATGTTTTATCCTCAGGAAATATTGGTTAATCCATGTATTTAAACAGGCAGAAGTGTGTCCTTGACAGAAGAATTATTCTCAAAGGCTCCAACAGAACTGACCGCAGTAAGCGATTTTAATGTATACTCTGATTTTCCTCCAGAGTTTGATAACCTGGTATGTCATATAATTACACTTTATAAAAAGCATTCCGTAATTATGTGTGCAGGAAATATCTCTTTCGTCTCACTTAGTGCTTCTCGTGTGATTTTATGTCCTTGAGAACAAGTTCAAGCTATATAAAAATAGGTGTAAAGTTCTAGAAACTTGAGAATTGCTTAAATGACAACAACAAAAAGCCTATAATTAGCATGCCTTCCTCAACTGTGAAATTTCTTCTAAAAGCCGATGAGAACATTATTATCCATTGGTGGATCTTCAAAAATTAATCCAATTTGGTGGAGGGTTTCTTTTTTGTTCTGTTTGCTTTAATATTTTTAAACATCAAAGCAATGAAAAAATACAAAGAGTCAGATTATGTCATCCTTACTCACTCTGAGTCCCATCAGCTGCACACAGTCCCGACAGAATTCAATTAAGCTACCTGTGAAGTGAGATACTTCTCAGCATGAGAAAGCAGAGAAGCTCTACATGATGATGAAGCAAGGTCACTTTTGTTCCCACCTTCAGTCACCATCCAGAGAAGCTATTCAAACATTCCTCCTCCATAACCTTGAATAAGTCTATAGGATAAGGTGTTCTGTTTGTTTTGTTTGTTTTTTTTCCAACAAAACAGAATAATACTGCCACTTCGCAAAATGAGAAGATAATAATAAAAAAAAGTCCTCATCTCTCCAAAACACCGAATTTTCTTCCAAAGGAAAAGAAAAAAAAAAAATTTACCCTGCTTCTTGCTGATCCACCCCATAGTGTTCCAGCTCTGTGCCTGGAAGTGGCTGCACAGGAGGGGGTGGGAGTGGAACACTGGCCCAGTTTGAACCATTATTTTTCTGGGGTTTGGCAGTATTTTTGGTTTTCTTCTTTTTCCCTCCTTTGCCACCTGCAAATCCAAAAAGAAAAGTAAAATGTTAGAGATATAATGTGGAAAAAACCCTAGCTATTTACATTTCTTTGAAAGAATTTTGATTCCAGATGGCATGCCCCAAAAAAGAAGACATATTTATATCTCAGCAGAATCAGCATCAACGTGCTAATGCTGTCACAAGGTTATAAGTAATAATAGAATGGAATGGAAAAATATTCTGAATATTTGCTGAAAATCATTTTAAAACTCTGTACATTTGCACAACAGAGTGCACAAACAAGGAAAGACATATCTTCCTTTATCAGAAATATATTTCCTGGTTCATTCATGTGTGCTTTATGACTTCTTGAATTCACTCTTAGATAAAAGTAAAATAAACTACAGCAAATTATTTCAAATGTCAGAATCTAGTGTGACTATAACACAGTTTTGCATAATCACCTTCTGTGGAAAACACAGAGGTTAAGGACACCATTTAAAAAAAAAAAATGTCATTAGATGCAATATCTTTCAGCCAGAATAAGAAGAGTAACTTGTCAAAACAAAAGAGACATGGTTTTGCTGATAGGCATTTACTAAGCTCTATTTTTTAAAAAAATCAGGAAGTCATGTGCAATGCTTTAGGACTGCCTGTTTCACAGGATTCAAGTATCTTGTGCCACTATGGAGAAGAGGTTCTACCTCTGAGGCACAGCTCTAATGGATGAGGCTGGCAGAAATGAAGTGAGCAATGCATTTTGTTTAAGCCCTCTGCCCTTCTCTTCTTGTCCTTATATCCACTTCTCCAGCTGAGACACTTCCACTTGTCAGAAAGTTATCTTGGAGAGGAAGCTCTCATCCCACTTCTTTGCTTCTTTTATTTTGCTCTGACTTCTCTTTCTTGTTAGGAATTCGTTAAGAGGAAGAATGGTGCAACATTTTGAATCCCTTGACTGCTTGGAGAATCATCTATTTTTTGCTGTTTTGTTGCAACTTTCAAAGTCGTTGGACTGTTGGGTGGAGGAATGGTTTGTCATATGCCTTTTCAGGGGGGCACCCAGCCAGCTGTCACTCATCCCTTTCCTGTTGCAGAAAGCACAGTCTAATCCATGTTACACGCTAATGTCTCCTGCTGACTTATAAAGGATCAGTTAAAAAAAAAAAATAAATGAATCAAAAAAGCTGCAACTGACTGGTCAGGTAGGGTGGTAGAGTGTGCCCTGACAGGTACCACCCTCTTTGCCATGGCTCTAGATTTAGGCACAGAGATATCCAGAAGGAGGTGCAATTCCAGCAACAGAGACAAGCCCATGTCATGGGACTTTTTGTTTCTGAGACAGTGGCTTTCTTCTGTTACTTCCAAAAATCAGCTGGATGAAAACAGGAACAAATAGAGAGGGAAGGAAAAGGTGATTCTGTGATGCAGAAGTAGCCAAGACTTCTCCTTTCACCTCTGGTTGTGGGTGCTACAGAGGCAACAAATCCAGTAAGGTTTATAACTGGCCTGACTGACAGCATGTTGCAAACAAGACTTTGCTTTCCACTACACAATTCCAGACCAGAGCTCTTCCTTCTTTGTCTTGGAGGGACATACAGTAAATCTAGCCAAGATCCTGTCATTCACTATGTGTGAACTGAACTGATATTCCATCTCTTAGGATGCAAGACAGGCTCTTGCCCCCTTTTGTAGCCTGGTAGAGAGGGAAGTTTTCTTGAAAAGGGAAGAACATTATGACCAATGAAAAGGAACCCCAGTGATGGTGGAGACAAAGGAACAAATACACAAACCTTCTGGAGGGAAAATGAAACTTTCAAAGCACAGGTAAGGCAAAAAGTGGATATAGAAATAGGGTCATAGAACAGAGCTAAGGAAGTAGGTTAATTTAAATTTGTGGGATGTGGGAAATTTTTTGAAAAGTCAGCAGAAGCAGAGCTAAGGCAGAAGGGGCTGCTTTAGGGGAAAAGCACATGCATAAGAGTGTGTGTGCAGCAGGAGGATTTAAACCAGCAATACTCAGAGAAGTGAAATGCAAAGAACAACTTCAGTTTAGAGATTAGTTGAGGTTGTGAGGAACACGTTACAAGTGTAGCATCTTGACAACCTTAGAAGACTGGTACAATAGAGGTTGGATGTGTGTGGGGTGCTTATATGGAGTCACTTGGATTTTGGTGGTTTTGGAGAGAAAGGTTAAAGATAATGGAGATATCAGAAAGAGTGAAGCAGAGAGACAAGGAATGATTTACATGAACAAATGAAAGAAGGGAACTCCAAGGTCATTACTGGTAGGGAAAACAACCTACACTGTATAGCTAGGGAGGAGATTTCTCTTCTGTCCTAATAGGCAGTTACTCCACTGTCAGAGTAGTGGAACAGACACCTAATACATAATGCCTGATATGTGTTTGAAAACTGATGCACCGAAGCCTTGTTTCCCCATAGCAATGATGCTTGATGTTTCAATGTCTCCTCACTCTGAAATTCAATTATATTGTTTAAATCTCTAGATGAATCAGGTCCCGGAAAAAGAATTTGCCAGTTGGGCTGATGATCATAGCACTGATATAATCTGGGAGCTGTGCAAAGTACAGCTACAAAATTTCCCTGCCTCATAAAGCAGTTGAGTTTTTAGCTATTTTCCATTCCACAGTGGGATCAGATTTCTCATGATATTCATTTAAGAGAGATAGAAACTTAGTCAGAATAATAAGTAGTACTTAAAGTACTAAGCAATGAAGTGAGTGAACAAGTCCCTGCTCACCCTGATGGGGACTACGCAATCAAAGCTGGTCTCTGACTCCAGTGATGCTCTAATTATCAGACTATTTGAAGGTCTCCCCCAGTTTCTCATGTATTACAGACATAATTATCCTGTATCAAAGGTATAATTAGTAGGCAAGGGAGAGCAAAATACTGACTCTCCAGTCCAATAATCTGACAGTCATCTGAGCATTGGGGCATTCAGGTGTGAGCTGCCTTGGTCACAACAGGAGAGCCCTGGCCATAGAAAGACTGACTAACCTGAAGTTTCCTTTTGTCCTCAGATGATTTATTTCAAAGTGAGAAACACTACACAAAACATGTTTCATTTGAAATATTTGATAAAAATCCAGCTTTTGATCAACTGGCATTTTCCAGTAAAACTTCATATTTTCTGAGAAAATTCTTAGACAGCCATAGCTGTCAACATATCTAAAGTGTGATACTGCCCTCTGATAACTGGCACATATGTACCTCAGCACATCAATTTCTGCATTTTCATGCAGCCTGGGGAGCAAGCTGATTTCCTAAGCTACTTGCCAATACATCTCACACACGAGGAGCAAGAATCTTTCTTGAAGTATGGTATGAACTTAGCTCCCAGACACCTCTCCATCAATGCCATAAGCCTGTTTTTCAGTCTCACTCAAATCAGCTAATACTCTCCCTTGAGAACACAAGACTTGCAAACACATTTGGCTATTTGAGGTATGGACCAATGAATATAGGCTCCTAATCTCAAGATTCAATTTGAATAGTCATTTAAATTGACATAAAGAAGCCATTTCTAGGTTTGGTCTGTTACTATTATGATTGCTCCAGCTTATAGTGAAAATTCAAAAGGCTATGGATATAGAATGAATATCAAGGTCGGCTCTCTCATATTTCAGTTAAGTGAATTCACGGGTTTTCATTTTAATTGCTGCCTTTCCAGTTTTTGTTTTGAAATAAAATAAAAAAATACAGTTATATGTAACATAAGCAACAAGTAAGCAAAACCAAAGAAATCAAGAAAAAGGTGTGTTTAAATATAATACACAACCACATGTACTACAATCATTTTCATCTGATGAAAATGCAGCACATTTCCAAAAGAACATGCAGCACACACATAAAATTTACATCCTGTTTGTATGCAGGCTTGGCACAATTTGTTGAAATCCCAGTCATCTTTCAGGGCCCTACAATTATTTCTGAGCTGCTTCACTGACGAACAGCATTTAGCAACAGCTCGTGGGAGTGGGGGATCTGTTAACAACTCAACAAAAACATTACTCTCCTCGTGATGTTCAGTGTGGGGAGACCTATAAAGTGAGGATGGATGCAGAAATACATTTGCTCCATGAACTGTGCTGTCAGGGACAGGATGTGACAAGGCGAGGCTGGCAATTGCACTGACAAGTACCGCCTGGGAGGAATCTCCAGTTATCTCTAAATAGGCTTTGCCAGAAGCTTTTTTTATTTACGTAGAGGTCCACGTGAGTGTTCTCTGATGTTCCAATGAAACTTCCTATTTTCCATATTTACTAGAGGGCCGGCACTCTCGTGGTAATGCTCAACCTATGCCTGGGAGGTCTTCCACCTCCCTGGTGAGTCGCTTGCCAACACCCCTCCGTCCCTCACTCCCCTACCCACGGCGGTGGAACCAACCTGAGAGGCTGCCACTCCTTTCAGAGCTGTTGTGGGAGCTGGTGGTGCTGAAATCCTGTGACTGGTTGTGTGGCAATCTATTAGCCAGTCCCTCAGCCACCCGGTAGTCAGGGATGTAAAGCAAGGCTAAGGGTTAAACGGCAAAGGTCACAGTGGCATCGTGGGATTAGTCCACAGCACAAGCACATGCGACACATGCAGTTAGCAAGTCAAGGGTAGATGTGATGGGGTGGCAGGTTTCAACTTATTTATTTTTAAAAGTACACCTACCCTAGCCTAATGGAAGGCAGATGGCTTGGTGATCAGCACAGGACAAAGAGGAATAAAAGCACAAGACAATGTATTTTGTGATTGTATGCGGTTCAGCAAGCATGCAAGGCATGTTAGCAATAGTTAAGTATGAACAGTGTCTCACATAACTAAAAAGAACTTTCTGGTTCATGCACAGATGATACAGAACAAAGCCAAGGGCTCTGGAAAATTAGAGCTGTAATTACCATTGTTGCCTTTGCCTTGGTCTGGGAGAGAGTAACCAAATCCCATCAGGTCATTTTTTTGCTGAATTGAGCTTTTCCATTGGGGATCAGGTAAATCGACAGCCAACTCATGGATGCTGTTGGAATGCAGTATCTGGGTGGTGGCATATGGCGTTGCTTGTGTTATTTGGCTGGAACTGTTGTAACTAGTTTTCGTGGTGAAGTCAATGCTGCTGTAAATGGCTCCATCAGAAAGCATAGTAGCAGTTTTATCTCCTTGCCCTGGCACTGGTGGCAGCACATCTGTGGTGAACACAGGGGAATGAAACAAATCATTGATGCACAGGAAGCCTGAAAGTATCAAGGTTTAAGATGAGAAATAAATGTGTCATTTTGCACGTTTGCATTTCAGCTGAGACAGGTCCATGAGCCAACGAAGGGAAGATGATGTACAACCATGGCCAAGCTATCAGCATCTGTGACAGGCCTACCACTTGTCCTTCACGTCTCACTGCCTTAAACCATCTTTTTTTTTTTCTCCATACCTTCAAGTGTGAAAGTGAAGTTTGGAATATTCTCTACTAAAGAATGTTTTCAATTGTTCACTCTATGTCAGAACCAATGAAACTGTCTGGGCTTCAGGGAAATGATGAAAGGAGAGAATTTACAAACCAGTAAGGGAACTTTCTGAGAAAATACATAGAAAACCTCTTGTATGGGTGCCAAAGCTCTCAAAGTGTTTTTTTTTTAAGGACATCACCTCGATTTCCTTGAATTTTTGTGCATCAGCTTATCTAATTTTCTTTTCGACATTGGATAGTACATTTCTCCTTTTCCACAAAGAAAAACCTGACAAAACCAAGTTGTTCCTGATATGTGAGAGAAAACCTGTTATTCTGAAGGGATTTAAGCGATCAGTCTCTCAAAATGGCAACACAGTGTTGATAATGGAGAACAACTCGTTCAAATACTCCAGTATATTTACCTGAAAAACAGTACAGTGTATTTAACTAAATATCTGTTGAGTTTTCTACAAATTTTGAATCATATTACACACTGCACTTTGTATATTTAATCAGTTAGGTTGGCAATATCTCTTCTTACTAAACACTGATGTGACCTTTGCTAGTGGAATACTAGATTTAGCAACTGAGACTACTGATGGGTGAAGAATCTAATGATGACTGGTATGATGTTCCAAGAACTACAGCTCAGCAGATAATCCTCTTCCTCCTCTCTCAGAGGTCAATATATCAAATGGTACTATTTTTCCAATTTATTTGGACTCTGAAAAGTTGAATCAATTCTGGAATGTACTTGTTCTTTTTTTTGGTTTGGTTTTTTTTTTTTTTTTTTTTTTTAAAAAAGCATGATTTATATGCAATTTTTTTTTCTAAAGCCAGATGGTAGATATGGATTCCAAATGTGAGATCATACTTGAGATAATGCATACTCCTATAGTGAGGATATTCAAGTCCCATTCTAGGGATCACAGTCATTTTGTAAATACCTTAAGCCCCAGAAAGAAAAGATGATTCTTGCACCTAGACAAGGGTTTAGGCTCAGTTCTAGACTCAGATGGGTATTCTGTGAAACCTCAAGGAATACAGTTCTCTCATTGTCTCAAAGACTCATCCAGGAATGAAATGTGACACCACAGTTTCCTCCTACTGGTTTGCTTGTTTGTTTCTGTTGTTTTGCTGTGTTGTTTTGTTCTGTTTTGTTCTTTGTTTTTTGGTTTTTGTTTTTTTTTTTTTCCTAGGATGAACATTTAGATCACAAAACTGTTTTCTGTTGCATTCATGTGTGCAACAGTGAACATTTTAATATGGACCCTAATAATATCTGGAGTCTCAGGGCAACAAAATAATACTAACAATAAATATGGCAATAACAAGTCCTCAGCAGAGACTGCAGAAACAGAGATTAAATTTGGGTCTATCAGTATGATCTGGTTTTGCAGACAACAGGGAAATGGGCACAATCAAGTATTTAAAAGATCTTAATTGTATTAACTTGTAACTGCAGATAAATTGTAAGTGCAAAAAAATTAAAGTCAATGCAAACTACAGTTCATATTTCAAAATCAGGTTATTACTGTCTATCTGCACATATGCAATGTGCTTTCTAGGGACAATGCACAAACAGAAAAGCATCTATGTCCAAATACAGCATGAGATGTGAGAGACAAGTGAAGTCCCATCTTTCTTGCATTTCATCCACCATATGAAGATTTTTCCTTTCCGCAATTGGTTTTGTCAAAGTATAATGGCTTGAAGTTTAGTAAATAAATTCTGTTGTTGATGTATAAAGTGAAGTAAATCCAGCTTAACCTGTCTGTGTTGGATTTGCAGGGAAGTAAAAACTAGAAAAATGCTCATCTCTCAAGTACTCAGACATACATCTGTCTCTTAGAGCACATTTCTGGCAACTGAAGAGGTATCATCTCTATGCAGTCATTTTAAAATGGAGAACTACATTTTGCACACACTTGAAAGGGAAGTTGCATAGCTCCCCACCAGCCAGGAACTTTCAGTTGTTCTTACTAATAAGCTGAGGTTCTCCAGACATTCTGGGAATTTTCAGTTCAGCCACGGATTACTTTTTTGACCTCAATGAGACGTGTGCATTAAGCACTGAAAGGGCTATCAAATCACCATTTTACAAAGTGCCATAATCACCTAGTAAAAGGCAAGTGTGATTTTCCCACCAAGTTGTCATAGTAAAAAACCCCACACTGTACATTTCAGACCAAAGATGAACATACATTTCCCACTAGATGTTTTCCCCCAAACTCTCCAAAATCCAACTTGCTTTGTAATTCTTGAGATAAATGAAATACTGCTGAAGTGCTTCTGGAGGGAAGCTCTTTCTTGGTGTCTCAGGAGATGCAGCACCATTTTGTGGCCTTACTTGACTCCTTATCTAATCTGTGCTTCCCACTCGCAGCCTTGCTCTCAAATGCCTATCTAGGACATAACATTTATCTTGCTCTTAAGGGCAATGTTAGAACTGCCTGCCTCAGCTTCTGAGTTGCCAGCGTCATAGATTTCCACCTTACTGTTTTTAAAATTCTTACAAACATTTCATATTGTCACAGATCTTTTGAATAATAAGAGTTCTATCTAAAATGTTAATATTCTATCTATACATGTTAAAAGACATCTGACTTCTAGTTCATCTTTAATGCAGAATCATCCAATCTCAACTGCTGAAACAGATAGGAAAAAGTGGTCTCATAACAGCCAGAATAGAAGTGTGAGCTCAAGTGTAAAGATCATGAGTGGAATTAAGCTGCTGAATTTCAAAATGTAACTGTTTTATCTCTTGCACAAATTTGGACCTCTGCCTTATCCACACTGAGGCCAAAAACTTTAAAACATGCTTCCAATTTCAGTTGTGTAGAGCCAAATGCTAAAAGAAAATGGTATTTTTTTCTGTATTATGTGAGCCTAAGAAAAGATGGAAAAGTACTGAAGGGTTTTATTTTCAAGATATTCACAACAAAGAAGCTGGCAGATATTCAGTTGCCTTCTAAATATTATCAAAAGTTTTGCTTACTTTTAAATATTTTTGTATGACAAGAGCTTTACAACATTTTTTATACAGAATATAAATCTAGTGTGTTTTGTTGTAATTTGAAGTCACAGTAGTCAAACCCCAGGCAAGAGGTTTTGCATGGCAATGTATAACTGATATGAGGGATGATTTTCAGAAGCAGATTCTGGTACAGTTCAAAACTGAATTCTTTTCACATTTATCAATTTGATGATTTTATAGGTTTTTTTTGTTTTTGCATTTTTCATGCATTTTTGATATATGAAGATGCCTTGATTTTTGTTTACCTACTTATGTCTTAAAAATATTTATACATTTATTTACATTAGGAAGTCTTCTGAACACCACCACGCAGAACTGGCTGTGTTATCACAGAAACCAAGGAAGTAACACATGTGAGTATTACTATGACTTTCAAAATTCCCAATAATACATGTCTAAATTTCCATTTTAGTAAAATATTTGAAAGAAAGTAACCCCTCTAAAGATTCATCAGCTTAATAATAAATCATTACTTCATCTCCCCAAAGCTCCTCCCTCAATTCAAAATGGAAACAAATCCCTAAAAAAAACCCCTAAATAGTTCCCTTTTGTGTATTCTTTCATCCAAAGAGAAGGAAAGTTGCTGAAGACCTTTGAGGCCTTCTGCATTGATTATGGATTGTGGTTGAGACTCAGAGCAGGCCCTCACCATGAAGAGGATGGATAAGATGACAGCAATAATGATCTCCTGTTCTTCTGTTGAAAGAACATCCTTCCTGCATCCCCCAAATTCTTCTCCGCTCTTATGAACATTTTTTATCCCTGGCTATATTGCCCTGCACAGCAGATTGCTTATCTCCACACAAAAGAGAATGAGGTTGAGCAACAAATACATTTCTCTTGAGATCACAAGCAGACCCTGTCTCATCACTGTGGGGTAAATTAAAAGCTAGACCTACATTTTAAAGAAGTAAAAAGCGACAAAGAAAACAAACACTTTAAAGTTAATTTTCAAACAAATCTAGAATCACACATAGGAAAAACTATAATGATAAAAATATTACACATTATTTATCATAAAAGGTAACTAATGGAAGCCTATTGCATACTATATGGTGACTTAATAAGAGGAAACATACCTCCACGCCCAAAATTGCCAAGATCATTGGGTCCACTAGTGCTGTTGTTTACTGGCAGACTTGTGGCAGGCCAGGAGTCTGCAAGCCAAGGATAACTGGGGTCACTTGCATTCAACAGACCTGGTCGACTGAAGCAGAATAAGAAAAAGAGATATACACACAAATATAAACATAGATATTTAAATTACAATATCTGTGAGACAACTAGCGATCAAAGAGACCATATCACTTTCCTCCTAACACCACAGGTAACTAACAATTTAGAAGACTTTAATTTATTTCAATTTAAAATTGTGTAGCCTTTGAAGATTTAAAGACCTTGAGCAGTTAATTAAGGTTATATACAAATCAACTTTGTCAGTAGAAGTGGGACTAGGCATTCGTTGTGACTGTGCCAGAATCCAAATGAAGCCTGTTGTCTGTGTGGAACAGGAGTCAGGCAGCCCCATCACGGGATCCTACACCAGGGCTGCATGATAAATGACCACCTCAAGGGAGCCATCACTCAAACTGATTGCTCCATATCAGCCATTTCCAGGACTTTGGGCTACTATTTCTTCTTTCCCTTGCATCCCAAATGCATGCCTGTCATCTTCAGGCTGGTAACTCTTTCTTTGAGCACTCTTGGATGGTTTAGAGGCAAACAGGTTTGTCTAGGATTAATAGAAAGTCCACTGCTATCTCTATCTGCCACTACTGCACGGTTTTTATGTCCCTGTAATTCCCAGCACAGAGAGCAGTGAAAGAGGAGGTACACTTGGGCCATGAGGCACCATGACTCTCTCTCACCCCAGGGCAAATAGAAATTTAGCAAGGCAGGTGGATTGTTTGCATTAGTATTTAACAGGAAAAACAAATAATTTCCTGCAGACACCCCCTTTGCCCAAACGAAAACAAAGAGCCATCCATAGTCCTGCAGCTTTTCTAGGTTATTAAAGCACTCATGAAGTTGGAGCCACATCTCCGATCACTGTGCATTGTAGACCCCCGCCTGGCGCAATCCCTAAGAGAAACATCGGTTTCCATGGAAACGACAATAGGAAGGCCCAGCCACATTCTCGCCACATCTACTCCCTCTCATTAGGCCTAATCTCTTTTTGCTAAAATATTGATTAAACAGGAGATTGGAAGTTATTACCAGGGCCTAATTACAATCTCCATATTGGCAAAGGGAAAATAGATGAGGATATATGGGCCCGTTATCAGCTTTTATCAATTTCAATTGAGTAGCCAAAGTTGTGGAATCCAGTCCTATCAATCTACAGCCTATTCATCATCCATGAATCATTTATTTCGTGATCGATTAAGTGTAATTGTTCACTCACAGCAATTTAGGGGGAGCCAATAAGGAGTCTTAAACAACAGCAACTTCATTTGCTAATGTCTAATTAATGCAATAAACATCCTGGTAACAAATGAACACATTCTTTGTGATATTTACTACTCATTTCTTCCAGGGCATCTGGGAGATATGAAACATCTGGGCTTGATTCCTACAAAGTGCACAACAAATAGGTCATTAAACCCTGTGGTAAGCTGCTTAACTCCTCCTAGTGCTGTCAGTCTTCCAAATGATTGGTTATGACCCAAGTGCACCACCTATAGCATTTTTCAGATCCCTAATTTTAAAAATGAATACAAAGGAAAGACCTTTATACAGAGAAACATACCTTCCATTGCTCATTAGTCCTCCATCTCCTCTTTGGAAAGTGACTGTGTTTTGGTTGGGAAGAAACAAAACAAACAAACATACACACATACACAAGCACACACATATAAGACAGGGAAAAATCAATTAGTAATAATTAAAATTAACAATTCAAACTGCTCAGTGTCCGAGATTAGACGCTTGTTGGCATCATCACATAATAAAGTACAGAAATGATAAGAAGAGGGTCAAGCACACCAGGGTTATGGTTTGTTTAGGATTTCACTGCCTGGCACTGACTGACACCAACTCACTCTGCAGCCTGCAAGGCAAACCAGCCATCTGGGCAAAAGCCCTGAGTTTACCACAGGCCCCTTCATATGACTTTGCCTTGCAAGGCTGAGCCATGTGATGAAATTGTTTCCTTGGCATGCTTTTGCTTCAGTACATAATGACATTGCACCAGTGAGTTAATAACATCATGTCGTAATGCAGTAATATAATGTCACCACACAAATATGCCATTTCCCAGGACAAACAGTCCTGGGAAAGAGGTGGCAGCTCTATTACAGCTGAAGGGATGGAAAAAAAAGCATACAGCTGAACCATTTCCATTAGAAGGACAGTTTAAGAACTAGCACCCACACATAAATGCGTACATGCCAGTGTCACTGGGAAGAAAAAGTATTTCCAGCCTTCCATCCATGGGGGATGGCAAGGACATAATCAGAGGGAGACAATTTCTTTTATGTCTCCATTCAGGGGTGTTTGACAAAAAACAGCCTCTCCCTTATCTATCTTATTAACAGGATTACATTTCAGGGCAATATAGGTAAACCCACATTACTGGTGAGATGCTAATTGACAACATTTGATGCTCCTCTTTGAAGCAATAGCAAATACTTTGAATCAAGGCCAACAGACTACTCTGGTGCTCAGTGGTAATATCTCATTATTTTTTGCCAAGCATAGATAAGGCAGACTATTAAATTATATCAATGTCCTGGACACCTGCATCCTTACAGGACCCTGACAAGATGAGGGTTTGAATTTCAGAAAGGTATGGAAAAGTCTATGGCCAGTTTATTTTAAAATAGGCCTTGGTTTGGAAGCACTATTTCTACCTTTGTACCTTGTACTACTTTTGTAGAGACAGAAATTTCCATCATTAAATTCTAGCTCCCAGAATATTTGCAAGATTTTCCAAGTATTGATCCAAACTACACCAATTCAGAACTAGGCTAGTATTCACTATTCTAATCAGACAAAATTACTACGCCCAATTACTTACATATAGAAATTTTGTGATCATTAAAAGAATTAGCAATGGCATAAATCCACAGGGAAAATACTTCTGATACCTTATAGAATCCTTGTCACTTTATTAAGTACTTGGATAATTTCACAGCCTACATTCAGCAAAGGGGACAAAACTGGCCCCTCTGGAAGCTCTGCTTGAAGAGTGCTTGGGTAGAGTGATTAATTACCCTTCACTGCAGAGCAGACTAATACCAATATCAGAAAATCACAGCAGTCATATGTCACATCAACATGGTTAATAGCTGAATTTTGAAGGGATGTAATCAAACCAATTAATGAAAAAAAAATCAAAATGCAAGCATGGAAAGTATTAAATACAAGTCTGCTATTGAAAAACAAGACATGGTAAAAGATTGCAGGTAATTCATTTTAGAGCCAATACTGCTCTCTCTAACAGGCTGTCAAATGACTGTATCACTCGTTGCTTAAAAGTAAATAATCTGAAGTGCTGTGACTATCATGTTAATATGCAAAGACATGGGCACTGCCTGGCTGTTTCAAAGTATCTTGGTCAAAAGTACATTAGATATTGGTTCCTTTCTCCTCCTCCCCTTCAAATTTAGTATTTATTTACTTCAACTTTCTGCATTTGTCAAAGAGACAAGAAATAAGGAAAATGAGAAACAAAGGCTCATTTGGTAACAACCCTTTTAAATAAAATTTACAGATTTAAGGGAATTCCAGTAAAATATTTTTTAAAGATGCTTGGGATTAATGCTGTTGGTAGACTATCATCTACCAGAAATAATTTTGAACTAATGTTGTCACCACTCGAATAGCACATTACAGGTGTGTGATATTTTAACTATCATATGAATAAAAAGAAAATCCCAACAGTATTTGTGGTCTTCAAAACATTTATATCCCTTTTAGCAGAGCTAAAATGGAGAAGCTGGTAGGGGACTGAGCAATGTTTGCCTGACACATTTTATTTTCTGTGTAGTCAGGTATGGGAAAACTCCAAGGCATGCTGTGAGAAACATATCAGGAAGACATGACACCAAAACCTCTTTACTAGAGCTGTAATTGCTGCAGGTTGGCTGTGGCATATGAGATTATGGAGAACAGACAAGTAGCATAGCATTTGCTCCTTTTCCTTCTATCTGTGTATGCAGGTGGTAGGAACTATTTCTTGGTGGGGTTTTTTTTTGTTTGTTTGTTGTTTTGGTTTTTTTTTTGTATGTGAAATAATCTTACACCCTTCCAGCATAAACACTGTTTTTAGATGAAAGGTTCAGCTTAGTTTATAAAAAGACAAAAGAACTTGCAGTGACATTGTTTTTCCTGGAGAAGACTGTGTCTGGCTTATACAATGCGTATGGAACTGGGAAGGAATATAGTTTCTTTCATTTAGACCCTGTATACCAATGTAGGCAATGAGAAAACAAACAAGGAAGTATTTTAGTTATTTACTATGCTTGATTGAAGAGGTTCTGGAATATTAATTAAACTTGCCAAAATTCCTCTTGAAGTGTGAACATGTCAACAGGATGCTACAGTAAGAAACCCCAAAATGTATTCCTGATGCCATCCATGAATGGACTACCTAAGGCTGGATAGAGAAGGTGCCTTTCTTTTAGAATCAATGTTGTGAAAGGAAAGACAGCTAACAACAGAAGATACGGTCAGGCTGCCAACACAAGCACTATGTTTATCATTCCTGCCATACATTTTGTCAGCATTTTTGCCTGCAGTTTGATTTCCGCAATTACAAAACAAGTCTAAATGCCTGAATAGGAGCATACTTAATGCAATGCAGGCTTGTAGATGTCACTGTAAAAATAAAACACACAGACAGCTGGCTTTATTCATCCTGTCTCCACTTCAAAAAGCAGCAGAGCAATTTCAAGGGGCAATGTAAGAGGAGGAAGGGAAGGATGTCCCTATCGCTGACCCACCCATCTCCCTTGCTTTTTATCACCAAGGAAGCAAAAAAGCTCTTTCAGCAGCCTTTGCATCTGATATATGTTCTTAGAAAGGCTGAAGACCTGCAGGGATGAGATTGGTTTTCAAAAGAAGATGAAAAAAACCCCTCTGCATAGAGAGATTTTGAAGGAATCCCCACCAGCTTATACTTCAAGGACTGCAAAAATGCAGAAATATAATCCAAAGTGCATTTTAAATGCATAAATATTTCAAGAAATTATATTGTATATATTTGTATGAAAACCAGCATATGTTAAGGAGCTTTTCATATGCTTTTTATTAAATATATAAGGAGGTACCAAAACCATTTACAAATATTATCTGACAAGGTTAAACTTAATCTTCATGCCTGCTAGAACTGGAAAAATATGAATGTATAGTAAGTTGACATTCTGAGACAAGAAAGCTTTAGAAAGCTTTAGAAAGCTTCCTGTATGCCTATCTCTAGTAGGCCACATTTTCCTACTGCAAATGAAAACTTTAATGTTGCCAGCCAAGTCTCATTCCTCTTCCTGATAAGCTGTTTCTCAAATATGAATGTAGATTAATCCCCTTTTAATAAGCATTAACTCAGAACAGATAACCAGCACATAAAAATTCCATCAAATCTTCTGTCTACCTTTGGATGATTCTGTCATATAGTTTATCTGCATTTAACAGTTTCAGCGGTTGTACATAAAATATGTAACACTTCATGAATCTCTATCTATTTTTAATTTGTTTTTTGTTTACTCAGTTCTCTTAAATCTTTAATCCCAAGGAGAGCTAGTCACTAAATAAGATTACCTACTCATAAGTAAAAATACATATTTACTTTTTTTGCATGGCTGATAGCCTAGACACTTGAAAACACCTGAGTATTCAAGTGAGTGGGTACTGGCACAAGTTTGAGGGCACAGGAAAGATAAGGAGATAAATAAACAAATTCTGTTCTGTCACTGTAATACAGTACTGAAATAATTTGTCTGTTACACAAGAAGTGTTCAGATATCTCTTTTGTGCCATCTATCTTTGTATCATGTGGAAGCCCACACTGTGTGTTTATATCCAGGCACTCTGAGTAAAGGGTAACCATAAAAATACCAAAAACACCCCAGTGCAGCAGTATTTTAGTTTTCAGAGAAACTCACAAAAGTATCCATCCTTTATGTTACAGAAGAGATGGCTGAAAAGGAGTCACACTTGGATATTCAGTGCATCTGTGCCAGATTTGGTTTTGCTGATGGTATGTTAGGGTAGCAAAAATGTATAGTTCTTGTACAGCTGCAGACAATGACACTACTACTTATCAACAGTAATCTAACAAACATATTAGCTACTCATATGTTTTGTAGTCCTGGTATTACTGAGAATCACAGTGAGTCAGGACGGGGGAAAGAGACGTGGAAGAACAGTGATGCACAGAATTGTGGCTCAGTAACTACTGGCGTCAGTTCAACTGAAAATGACTAAAACGATTTAGCTGTGATTTTCAATGCCACTTTATTTGTGACCAATCTGAGCAGTCCCTCAGTGCTTATGAAAATGTTCACAAAGGCAGAAAGCTCAATGAATTTAACTCAATCAGTTATTCTTCTCTGACACAAATCATTACCAATTGCCTGATATTTGCTGTTTGCTCTTCTCCTACATGGAGTGTTACAGTAGTTTAGTCACACAGCAGAAATTATGTATCTTAGTAGCCTAATGACAGAATACAAATGACAAATGATCCTAGTGAATGACCAATAATCTGAAAATTACCTGAAAGAATATTTTTTGCAAGTAATTATTGAATGGCAGGATCCAGACATTTAAAAAGCTATTTTTAGTGTTCTAAGTTCTACACAAAAGTAAAAAGAGCTTAAGAAAAACAACCCAAAAAGTATTCATGCCAGAAATAATAGGGTTTTGTTTTGTGTGTGAAATAAAGAATATGAATGTTACACTAATAGATTCAATTCTCTTTATCACACAGGCAAATGTGCATGTTCTGCAGCTCTTTGAAGGATTCAAAGCAGATGTCTGAACAAAAGCTGTGCACCTTTTAAAATGCGAGTATATTAGGATAAAGTCATCTTTAGTAAATCTTCATTGACAGCTGTCTCTGATGAGATTCTGAAAGCTACATACCACTGTCTAAATAATTATATCAAAAATCAAAGCATTTATGAATCATAACTTTGAACATAACAACATACAGTTGTGAGTGACAAACCTTCACAAGCATAGATATGTTTGTCTAAATTATATTTCCAATGGCAAATTCAAATACTAGAGAATTAAGTTTCTTATGGAACTCTGGGTATAAAGATAAAAAACATGGACTATATTCTGTTGCAAGGAAAACCATTTTTTTTTTTTCCTTTAAATTAATGAATGCTTTTTTGGACTTGACTACTGGATGACTTAGGTTATCAGTGCCTCCAGAAATGATGAAAGGCCAGGAAATAGAAATATGTGCTGTTCTAGTTCTACAAAGTCCACAAGATGTCAAAACTAGTTTTAAAAAGCACACTTTTGGCAGTACCTCTGACATATCCTGATTGCCCAGCACATGTGGATCAGGAGCACTAAATCATGCACAGTCACTGTGGTTCCAGCACAACATACATGCCAACGTATGCTACAAACACAATGGAAAAAACCTCACCACAGTTAGAGACAGCTGACAGAACCAAGTATAAAGACACATTATTTAATTTTGGAAAAAATCCTATGTTGTCTCTCAAAGAAAAGCCAGTAAAACATTTAGCTTAGGATGTGTTGTGCTACTACTCATGCTAACTTGACCTGCCTGGGAGCTACAGGAGCAATCCTGAGCCCACAGAGCTTTTCTACAAGGACACTTCTTCCTCACAACATCACAGACCCCTGGGGCAGACACCACCACCTTCACTCACGTGCCCTGACAGTCATTTGCCCCTTCCTGCTGAGGTAAACACACAAGCTGTGGCTGAAGACAAGCAAGAGTGAGAGAGCAGCTACCTGAGCGTGAGGACTGGTTCAGCAGTGCAGTAGGAGGACTGGACTCTATCACATGGATGGCAGAGGGGACAGAAGAGGAGATAACTTTGGTAAATGAAACTGAGGGGCCAAACTACACACATAAAACTTTACAGACTTCTGCTGGAAAATGCTGATATTTATCAGCCTTTTACACTGTAACACTGAGGTACAATTATTTTTGAGTTTTTAAGTATTGAGATTAAGCATGAGAGCAGAAGTTATTTATTTGCATTAATTGTTACTATTAGTTGTATACTCTATTTTTCCTGGCTATCCATATGTTGAATAAGCTGTTTGCAACCTGCTGTTTCAGCCACACTTTGTTTATCCTTCACATATCTTTAATCATATTTATGATAATGCTCTACCGTATGCTATCTTTTTAAAGATATGAAAAATAGGATACCAGCTTTGAACTGGGTAGTCAAAAAAAAATAAAGAAAATGTTTCAATTCCAAAAATCCTGTAAAGGAAATGAGTGTATCAGTTAATCACTAGATTGCTTGAAGATCTGAACACCTCACAGTAAAGCAAACATATACATAACTAAGAGGTAGAGTGGAAGAAAGTTTCATTTCTCCACTGAAAAAATGTTCAAGATACTTCATCTTTAAAATCAAAATTCAGTTATATATGACTAATGCTTGTTTATGTTAAGCTAGTTCAAGCATCTTGTCCTGCAAATTACTTTCAGAACTGCATTATTTCAAGGAGCTAGATAAGTAAGTATGCAGAATTATAATGACAGAGACATTAACGGTGGCAGATTTTATGATATTCCCCTGGAATCACTAGGAAAATGAATGTAACATTTTTATCACAGAAAGGCAGCTGAAGTATTTCTCCTTGTATTTTGTTCTGATTCTACATATCTCACATGTTCATAAACACTTAGATAACTAGTGTTTGCAATGATGTGTTGGTGAGGTAAGAGACAGACTAATGGACAGTACCTGCAGGGGTGAAGGTGAAGGACTGAACTGCAAAACAAGAAAGCAAACACATTATGAGTTACACACCCTGATAAAAAGCACTAATTGCAGGGCACGAGTTTCCTCTGGAATTTACTCCATTGTGGTTGAATATCATAAGCAGGACATAACAGCTGAGCTTAAAGCACTAACCAGCCAGCAGCCAATGACAAATGATGGTCGGAAAGATGAGCAGTGAATTTCAACAGTCACATTTGAAGTCTCTCTGTGGACATGCTGTTCTCCAAGTTGTAAACATTAGGATGAATTCTGAAGCATGATCTGTTATCTACTTTCCTTGCTGAAAGCATACACAATTTCATGATGCAATGTTCACATCACACTTAGATGCAGCAAACATCATGAGACGGAATGAGTTACAGGAGACACATTTTATTATGACTATTATAATTATTTACAGCTATGCATTTAAAGGTATAAAAGACTTTGCTCTCCATTCTCCCCTGCTCCCTCCCAGTATGCCAAATCACATACAGGGCCAATAACTCTCCTGTTTAAGAAAAGACTAGTCTTGTGTCCCAAACTCTATGTAGGACTCTTTCCTAAGAGGAATAACAGCACTGCTGTCTCTTAGTATGAAAAAATCTTGCAATCTAGAATGGTATTTCAAATAAACAGTGTATAGGTGTGTAAGAGATATATTACTTTCTGAATTAACAACACCCTGCTTCTCAAAGAGCAAAAGACATTGCTGACAAAGGAAAGAAAAAAACCCCAAAACCTCAGCAAAAAGCACAACCCGTGATTGACAGAGGTCACACGGTGACACAAGATGAGGTTCCACAGAAACCAGAAGGTCCAAAAAAAGCCACTGGTCTCTCCTCCCTCTCCTTCCACTGCATGTCTGATGTCTTCTTGGCCTGCTTTGTTTCACTAAGCCAGTGGAAAACAAATCGAGCAGGAAGGATTGAAAACCAACATGGAACGTTTTTCCTTCTGGTTTTGTGAACCCAATGAGGACACTGAGAAGTCTGATGATGGCTAATGCTAAGCTGAGAAGGACAGTTTGGCTGTGACTGAATGTGGGTTTTTGGAAAGTAGTTAGAGATGCTCAACCA
Source organism: Xenops minutus (assembly GCA_035221455.1). NCBI lineage: Eukaryota > Metazoa > Chordata > Aves > Passeriformes > Furnariidae > Xenops > Xenops minutus. The sequence continues at coordinate 9,615,766 of JAWWEE010000001.1, forward strand.
CTTAGGGAGCCTGTGGCCTCGAGTTCCCATGTGATAACTTGTAATAGAAGAGCACTTGTGTAATTTTAGTGTGATAAAATGTCACCATTAAATATGCTGCTTCCTCGATGGGGCAAATCATGTTCAAAAAGAAAATGTTTTCTCTTTTTAAATGTTAACAAGTACTTCCAAGAGAACCTTTCTCAATACTTGAAGAATAGGGGGTTTTTTATGTGTTAAATTAGGCTTCAGAGTGACCTTCAGATTTGTGGCAGTTCATCTGACTTCCTAAAAATTCGTAAGAATCCTGAAGCACAGAGTACACAATAGAAAGAAGTTGGGGAAGGATGGAAATATTTTCATTTGGCAGGTGTATTTGTTTTTCTAAATGCATATTTCAAAAACTAATTTGTAACTGGAGCAAACCTTTGGTGCAAGAGGACATTCCAAGAAGTTCTACCTCCAAGAGAAAACTTTTTATGGCTTCTGCCATAGGAAAATTTTGACCACACTTCTCTGTCTAATACATCACTCTTCTCTTCCAGCTACAGGTATGAAGTCACTGATTAAGGACCTTCATTTATTTCCCATGCACTTGGCTTCAGATACATGGAAATGCATGGGAATGAAGAAGACCAAATACTTTCTAACTTTCCTTATGAGGGTCTAGTCTAATTCATACTTGAACATATAAATAGGGCAGCACTATGAACAGAGTGCCTTCTGAGGAAGGAACAAGAGGTTAATGTTCCTTGTGCCTTTTTTTATGCTAGATGTGCTGGAGATTTAAAAATAGTGTCTTATGAAAATGATGAAATGTGGTACTGAGCAATGCATTTAAAGCTTCTCATACACCAGCAGTTTCACAGCATACATTAAAAACAAGCATATAAAATTCACCCAGGACACTTGCTGGAAGTTCAACATATTTTTTTAAGTAGGTTTAACAGCCCCTGTTCTCTTTGTGATCAAACCTGTTGAGATGGTAATAAATTACTGTTCTTACCAGCATAATTGCTTAGCCCCTTCCTCTTCTTTCTTCGCCAGTACAGCCAGATGCTGAAACCCATCAGAATTACCCAACATGCACCACCGATGCCAGCTATAAAGGCAGGCTGTTTGACAACATCAGTGATTTGCTCAGTTATGCTGTTGTTGTTTTCGGTGATGACAACCTCATTACGGCTTCCTGCACAAAAGAAATTCAACAGAACGTGGTTATTATGGATACTGTGACACAAACAGGAACCAAATACTGCAAATGACAATTAAAAATAATAAAAAAAAAGTAATGGACCTCAAAAGAATTATCCACAGTAGAAGTTTAAGGAGTAGCAATGCACATTAGAAACCTAGTGTTTCCAGAGAGTAAATCCATACCCATTTTGCAAACATATATTTGAAAAGATAGATCTGCAGCACACTCCCAAGCAACTTAACAGACGTAAATTCAGTGCTTCTTTTTATACAATATATATTTTTATTTGCTTTTAGATAATTATAGATAGGATTCAATAATGAGAAAATGGATAATAGAAAACTAATCAAAAAATAAATCAAGCAATCAATGCATAACTTTTTCCAAATGAGAAATCCAAAAACAAAGTATGCTACATCAGAAGACAGTCCTTTCTCTCATTGCTGTTAGCATGCCAAAAATTCTTACTTAACTTATTTTATTTTCCCTGAATGCTAGAGTTTTGAAATTTGAAAGAAAAAATAAAATAAATTTTCCAAAAATATTTCTTGGGGAAAACAATCCATACAAATTCTAAGTGCACCAGCTTTGACACAAAGCAGAAAATCACACAGTTAACTGCAAACTTTGAACAATCACAGCAACAGATGCTACTTTTTTCACCTACAATATGCATGACAAGTTCTTAACATGAACCTGTAAGAAATAAGGATTATGTGGAATACCAATTAAAGTGACATGCATCAAAAATTAGTATATAGAACTTTAAAGTGTATATTACATTAGAAAACGGTAAATTCCAGTAGTGCTCACAATGTTTTTGTCCCCTTCTTTCTCTAAAAAGGGAACTCTTTTAAAAGAAAAAGCTTGGTGTCTGGCTTGAAAACAAATGATCATAAAAATGTGAATGGAAATTCAGGAAATGCTAAAGCAAAGAGTTCTAGGGCCAGCAGTTTTCTACTTCAAATCTTCCCCTGTCAAAAATAGTTAGTTTTAAAATTAGGAAATGCAGAGCATATTTTTCTGAAAAAAACCCCCAAACCATGAATATTGATTCTATGTACGTTTGATATAAACTGCCCACATCTGCAGTTTTGAAATTCGTGAAGCATTATCCATCATTTCAGGTAAAAGCATTTATAGAGCTCAATCCTTGAAGTGTTTATGCAATATTACCAGATGCCTGCATGCACACTGAAGAGCTGCAAGAGTAGCTACTCTACTGACACAAGAAAGATACAAACACTATGATTCTCAATTATGAGAGTCTATCACACACACATAGAGGTAGTTGAATATTGCAATAAGACACTGAAATGGTCATTCAGAGGAAATTGTTAAAAGTATGGTATCATTATGCCTTGCTGTGAAAACATATGTAATTCCTCTTCTGGAATTCAGCAACTGCTTAGATTTACCACTCATTTCTTTTGACAGAGCAGCTCACCAGCTTCTGCCCAAAGCCAGAACAGGGTCACTGGCTCAAACAGATGTGGGAAGTCGGACACTCCCAGTTCTGTCTCTGCAAACACCTCTTTGAGGTGTCCCAGAACTTATACCTGCCCAGTTGCAAATGGAGATCCCTCACAGAAGGCCTGTCAGGCTGTGCATGCCCACCCAGCCCTATTCCCTCAGGGACTGCCCCAGCCAAGGTGCAACTTCAGACCCTCAGTCATGTTCAGAGCCGGGCTGAGTCACTCGGGCAGAAATGCGATGCACTGCATCCCATCGCCATCACACTGCTCACGGCCTTGGGGATTTTATTACGCTTTCTCTCTTTCAGCACCATGTCAATATTTAGTAATGATGACCGTCTGCTTTTGCAAGCAGACTGTTAAAACTGTGCTAGGGCTTGGCTTGCTTTCAGTCGTTCTGGGCAAGAAACAGAACAGGCTCCCACAGAAGGATGCCCACAGACTAGGTTTGTAAACGTATAAAAAGGACATCAGTAGTGGCATCATGAACCACTCTCCACTGTCCATGCTGGCGAGCTCTACTAACATTAGGGTCTGGGAGCTGCTGCTGTCATTTTCCATGCACTACTCTCCTCTCTTTCCACTGCCAAGGGCCCAATGTTTTCCAGACCTGATGCAGTAATTGAGAATGAAACTGAATAAGCACCTCTGGCAAGGAAAAGAAGGGAGACAGAAGTGTCTCCTTTATCTGATTTTCCCCTTTTTTTGTCCCCTTGGAACCAACCATAGGTGCATCCCAGTACTGAAAGAGGAATTGCTGAGAGTAAAACTAATAGAAAGAGGCACTCTATGGCATGCTTTTCCAGACACACAATTGATTTTCTAGTAGAAATCAGCATGAGAATTGGTGTTGCTCTAATTGTCATTAACTTACAGTTAATTTTTGTGCCCTTTGGAGGAGAGGCCAAAGCAGAGTCGTGGTGAGGAACCAGGTAATGTTGGCACCGATTCAGAGGCAGCCATGCTGCCATGGAACAGAGCAGGAAAGGACACCAGCTTTGGGAGCAGGTGCTCCTGGACTCAAGAAAAGAACAAACTCTTCCCACTAAAGCCTCCAAAACATCTGAGGACCCCACCTTCTTCTCTAAGGTCAGACACCAGTCTTTTGAGAATGGAAGATGTGAGAGCAAACTGCAAAGAGCCTCTGGAGAGCTTTCAATGGACTTTACTCTCACGCTCTCATCTAAGAGAAGGTGCAATCTGTCTCCAAATTACATTCTAAAGTTTGCAGTCTGGCTGCTTGCTCTTACCCTTCTGTGCCTAGCAATTACAACTGCAAAAGTAATAATTCATTTAAATGTCAAAATAACATATGCTTTGTGAATTTGATGACAGAAAAATAAATGGATACAGATGAATGTTAACCACCGACATTTGATAAAATTAATATGATCGTTGGGGGTTGGGAAAACAAATGGCATTAGTTTTGTGCTTCTTTATATAATATTTAAGAAGAAGTAATAAATATGTCATCCAGGGCACCAGTGTACTACTTCATATACTGCAGGTGTTTCTGTAACAATGCTGTCAGTTCAACTAATTAGAACATAGACAAGGGAAGTGTGCGACCTGTAACGCTCCATTGTTCCTGAAGACAAAAACATAATGAAATATAATGTCTTCCTCCCATTGGAGAGTAATGAAGAACAAAACTAATTTGTTGGACCAAAAATTAATTAGACACATCAGATTCGATTGTACCTATTACTGTGAAAGTTTGCAGCTGTTCCTCATATTATTATGCCAATAATGGAATGTAAGAGTGAACAGGCCAATTGATGAAGAGAAATAATAGCTATGGTATTAACCAACACTGCCATTATCTCCAATTTTATTTCTGGTTTTCCAAGTGAAAATTTTTTAGCATATCATTAGTGATCATAAAATTTTTATTCTTGATTCTCTTTGAGTCTTCCATAAAATTTTTCAGCATTCTGCTTGACATATGGGCACAGGATGCCTGTAACAGTGAGACAATTCCTAACTAAAGAAATAATATAACTGACTGTTCCATATTCTCCTGGGTTTACTTTCTGGATTGTCACAGGTCTGTTATCTAGAATTGCTCTGCGAAGGCAGTAGTTGATTATCCATCATGAAAATCAATTATTTTCAGGGAAAAAAAACCCCAAAACTTCTTAGAAGAATAAATCCTGTATCTAAGAATAACATCAATTTTCTTATACACTGGAATGTATTTTATGACAATGAAAGCTGTACTGCTTAGAAACACTGCTTAACTCTTCTGCGTTGCTGACCTACTCTCTCCATAATTCTGCCTTTCTGGAGTTGTTAATTTTGTTTGCAAGTTGTTCAGTAGTATAGCTAATCACCAGGCCATATACAATCATCCAATAATTTTTTTTTCCATTCATTGTTTTGAGGTTTATTCATTGGCTCATTTTTAATCCATGTAATTAGTTTTTTAAATTCACTTAAAAAATAATTTTCATATTTTATGGTTTTGATTTCCAGTCAAACACTGAATAGTACCAACTCAAGTTTTCCAGAAAGGGCATCACTGAAACACTGCTACTTTTATCAAGCAAGTTTATAGCCTGAAAAATAAGTACCAGCAATTAATCATCAATTAAAAAATGGGACCTAAACAAAAGGGAGACAGACCATATATGTAATAACCACATCCAGCTTTGGCCTATGAAAAGGGAAAAAACCAAAAAAAAAGAAAACAGATATATAACACAAACAAAAACTACTCTTTTTTAATTTTCATGCAAAGGACACTTAAATATGCAAAGATGCCACCAGACTTGTTGAAGCAGACATTCTGGGATCATTTAAGGACCAAATAAATATCACTAAGATTAACGGTGCAAAATTAATTCTCTAAATGTCAACCAATTTTTGTCTTTCTTTCTTACTTTCTTTGTACCCTAACATCCTTTTTCCCCTTCCTCCAACAGTACAGATCTCTCCGCATTTAACTCTCGATTATACCAGTCATTTTTTGGTAAGGAAGAAATCAGGATGAAGGGCTGTACCCAGATGTGGGGCTGAGCATCCTGGGAATCATCCAGTGAAGACCTTTGGTGCACGTTTAACTCATAACACATTGAGTCGAGGGAACTCATGTACTTAAAATGCAACACACTTAAGTGCTTTGCTGGAACCAGTGTAGTGCCTAGATAGATGGAGACCCTAGTGAAATAAGAAAAGGAGGTCCTGCTCAAAGCAGATGCAGTGACAGACAAGTCTTACAATATCAGTTATTAACAGAGACGTGTCCAAAATCCATGCCTATTAAGTGATTTCTCGCTTTTAATTCCTGAAATCTGTTTTCTCCTTTTCTTTGGCAGTTCTGTGCCTGCCTTTTTCTAAAACCAGTGTTATGTTCACCTACACTCTTGTATTTTTGTCTACAGTGACAATATATTCAAAACTGAAGTGCCTCAATTTCTGCTTTGATGAATGGGAAACCTGAATATAAGTAAACATCTAAGCAATGCTTAAGGGATGGCCTTTTCTAAAGGTCTACACATAACAGAATATTCCATGTTCAGGACAGCATGTTGATAACGTTTTCTAGAAAGAAAATATTTAATACCAACAAAAGTCCCACAAACAAAAAAAAGCCTATTTAAGTACTAAATAAATTAGATCATACAGATAAAAGCAGGAAAATGTCTGTATTATGCACTCAAAAGAGGTGCTGCTTTGGACAGATCAATTCAGGTTTGCTAAATAAGGTTACTTCTCCTATTCACTCATATTGTTCCCACCTTTATATTTTACACTCAGGAAAAAATTCAGAAGAAACAGAATCTGTGTTTCACTCAGGTCAGGAAATTAATTCAACATGGAAAACACTACTAAGAAACAGCCATTTCAAAGGCAGGGATGATAATGTTACCTTTGCTCTCTATTTGGTCTAGAGGCCACTTATTCGTTGTCAGAGGAGGCTTGTCTGCTTGGGATACCTGAGAAACACTGACTTCAAATTCTCAGAAAACAACCGTAAACAGTACCTTAGGCACTAATGGAACAAGTAAGGCAATATTACAGTCATCTTAACAGAAGGAAAAGGGAGCTCAGGCTGTTAGTTCCATAAATCCGTCAAGCTGCAGAAGTGGTAAATTCATTAAAAAATACACATTAAATCAGTTTCACTAGACAATCTGCATTTTCTCGTATGTCTTGGGAACATATTTCCCTTCATTGGTTGCAAGAACTCTGCATGAAGGGAAGACACATCAACAGGCGGTGGGATGTTAAAAGCTAACTAACCAGCTCTATTCAAATCTCATCTTTTGCTCCGTAGATTTTTATGCTTCCAGAAGTGATTTATGAAAGCATTTCTGAAAGAAAAAAGAAACAGGCAAAACAAAACAACTGAACAATCACTTACCAATTATTATGGGCTGTGGCTCACTTTTTACTCCCACACCTGCACTGGTGCTTGCAGCAACTTCCACACGGTACTGAATACCTGGATATAGGCCACCTATTACTACAGACCGAATGGCTGCATCTACTGTTTTGTTGATATGAAATCGAGTCTCATTACCTAGGCACCAGATCTGGGACAAAAGTTGATGTGTTAAAATATAAGAAATTCTTCACACTCACACAATCGTGCACAGATATGACATATCAAGGTATTTCATGATAATCACTTATTCTGGGCTTCTTAACAACGTTACTCTCCAGGAATAGCTGAAATTGGGATGATTTAGCTCAGCAAACTATTCCAGATTAGCATAGCACCAAGCCAGCTGTAAAGGCTGCTTGCAAATAACTCTCTGGACTCTGGCTCTCCATGGAATGCAAATTCTGTGGTTACACTTCTTAGAAACCCAGACCAGATCACCCAAGTGAAAAAGATATACATTAATTGCAATCTTGTTCAGTAATATGATTGCCACCAAATCTTTCCTTCAAAAACATTTTTCCCTTCTAAATTTTCCACTGAATAGTAAAAAGCCACAAAATAATATGAGCACAGGTTGAAACACTTTTTAAAATACTAAAGAACAAACAATTTTCAAAATTCTTTTCAACTTCCTTTCATTGTACAACAGGGATATTTGAAATTTATGAAATTGAATAAGTACAGACTCACTTTTTACTGCTGCCTTTGTGATTACTTACATTGTTTAGGAACCCAGGTAGCAGTTCCTGACTCAGTTACTATCTAGTTTAACAGGAAAACCACCCTATAATCTCTGCTGGCATTTTGTGATGAGAACTGTCTATGATTTCAAAGTGCTATGTCTCTCTCTCTTGTATTTTTATAGGTTTCTCCAAAGAGGTTTCAAAACCAAGACCTTTTAGGGATACTTCTTCAGTTGATGTTATCTGCATATACTGCTTCCGTATTATTAAGGAAAGCATTTATTACCACTCAAGAAAATCAATGCATAAATACATCACATGCACACTTACATACCAATAATAGCAGAAGAAAGCAGTATTGGTGAAACTGCTATCAGTGGCAGACTGTTGCATCTAAGCAGTGGCAATGCTGCCTTTACTCTTATCTTTGACCCTGCTTAGTGTTTTATCACACCTTGTCTTTTTTCTTGTTCTGTTTCCCCCCACCCCCACCCCGTGAAACACTGAAAAAAATATGAAGAGAAAAAACCTCCCTGTTTCCTAAGCTCAGTGATATCTTATTTGCAGGACAGAATGCATTAGGGTAAGAAACTATTGCATTCATTCCTTTGCTCCTTGTCTGTATTGGTCTTAGGTTACAGCAGCTATGAGATACCTCTAATTAAAGGCATTTAATTCATAAATTAATTTACAGGCGCTCTGATGCTTGAAGTGGAATCAACAGATCTACTTTCAATTTGTTAGAAAATGTACTGTGAAACCTCAGCAGACATTTTATACTCAAGGAAATATTAAACTCTGCACCACGTTCCCTGTAGCCAGCTCACTAATCAGGCAGCCACCTAATCTAACACAGAAGGGATGTAATAGGTAGTGACTCCAGCTGTTTTTATACACAGCCTAGAGGTCTGAGCACTCACCTGGAACATGGCTTTTATTAACCATCAGCCCACTTTGTTTCATATCTACATATTTTGTGGTTTAGGAGTGTGCTTTACTTATTTTCCTGTAAGCCCTTGACGGTTTATATTGACTTATAACTGGAGTCAGGACCAAGATTAATTAAGCCAAAAGATAATTATTAATTGATATGAAAATTAGATCAATAAAGTACTGGGATTAATAAATCTTGGTATTGACTAAAAGCAAAACAAAAGAAGCTCTGTGCTAAACATAAATATTGTGAGAGATTAAAGGGATTAAACCATTAGTTGATTTAAAAGTAAAGCATCTTCTCCCTTCTTCATGCATAGTCAAAAAACTTACACCTTTTTGTGTGAAATAAGCTGCACCCACCATTTCCACCCTTTGTGGGACTGTCAAGAAACCTGTCCTGTTCTATTTCAATTAAAAATTTCACATTTGGTGTATAAGCCAGCCACAGCAAGGTTAATTTACCAAACAAGGTGCTTCCATGGTCACAAGCCCATAATAAAGCTGAACCTTGCCCAAACATTTCCTCCACAGTCCTCCAATCCAATAACACAGTGCATTTTTTTCATGTTGTCAAAATACACTTGTGTAAACATGATCTTAGTATTGACTTATAGACTACAACAAAATCTAAGATAATACAGAAGGAGTGGATACTTTGAGCTATCATAGCAACAAAGAAAATACAACCAATGCAAACAGGTCTCATGTAACAGACTCTGGACATACTAGTTCTGCTCAACCTGTTCCTCAGAGCAAACAACCCAGCACTTTAAGTTGTGAAGCTTGACACAAATAGTACTCGGAAGAAGTCTTGCAGTCTCCCAGAGTCACAGTCTTTGACTTTGACCTTGAAGGGTTAGCATTTGCATTTTTGCAGGGGAAAGACAAGATGTCTTTCCTGCCAGCTTTTCTGCCAGATTGAAGGTACCCTAAAACGAGGACTTCACTGGCTGTCTTTAGAGTACAGAAGCCCTTAACAAAAAAAAACCCTCTTCTCTTTCCACAGCAGGGAAAAGCGAGAAAGAGAAGTACTGTAAACTAGCTGGAAATGACATCTCTCTTCCAGATAAAGCTCATGGTATTTTTTCTTTTTAATAAAACAATAGTACTGCTTAAAAAAAAATTAAAAAAAAAAATTAAAAAGGGAGAAATCCATAAGCAGTCAGTCCTCTTTCTACATATAATTATATGGGCAGCTGTAAATGCTGTCAGAATCTAAAACCATAAACATGGCTATTGTTCTGTAATTCGAGCAAGCTGTTTCCTTAAACACATAACCCTCCCATTAGACATAATTTCTACCTTATACTCCTGGATGACTCCATTTTGGTGATCTGGAGGCGGAGGATCCCAGGAAATGCTGATGCTCGTGCTGTTGTGGTTTCCCACAGTCAGGACAGTGACAGACTGAGGAGGGGCACTTGGAGCTGCACCAAGGAGAGGGAATAAACAGAAGCAAGACATTAATCCATTTGCTAGAGCACATACTTTGCTGAAACCCTGCAAGAGAAAGCAGGCAGCACAAAAAGTTCACACTCCCTGCAGGCCTAGGTATGCACATTTTGTTAGGCACTGTCAGTTTTGAAAAATGCCTTTCTGGAGAGAAGCATAGAGCTGAATGACAATGTGGAATTTGTGGCAATGGAGAATCAATACAAATCACTCCTCGTTTATTCATATTTAGAATTTCTTAAGTTTGCATTGGAATTGGTCTCACACCTGCCTTTGTTTTCCATAATAAATACAGATAGTTACACATATATCAACTAAGTCATATGGGAGGCTGTTTCACCTGGCCTGAAATGTGTTTTGGTTTTTCTTTCTCCACATAATAATGATGTGAGCATCAGACATTCAAAGATCCTTTTTTCTTTCCTATTTGTTCTTCAGAAAGACATTTATAGGTTTACACATAAAACCTTGCAACTTCAAAGTGGAAAAGGGTTAAAATGTTCATGGCTTTATATCAAATGCCAGTGAAAAGGACAGGTGTTAAGTTAGGTCAGACATATACTTATGTCCTCTTTTTTTTGCTAGGCAAATTGCTTTCTCTTCAGGTTCAGTTCAACCATTCACAGCTGCTTTGCTGGTCACTGCACATCCAGGCCAATTCTACAAGACAATTGCTTGCCAGCCCTGCTAGTTGTCTAGAAGTGCACTGTTAGTGATCAGGGCTATGCTGGCAAGGCCCCTGTAGCAGCCAAACCAGCAGCAGGGTGCTTTTGTTGGCTCAGGACGTGTGGATTGGGAAGTGCTGCAGAAGCTCTGCTATGGAAAAGTCCCCTCTGTGAGCATCTGCTGCATCTCCACGTGGGGGCTCTCCCACCATAGCTACAGCTGTCACAGCACAGGGCTGGGAATATGGCCCTCCCCAGCCACTTAAAATTTCTTGCGACTCCCCACTTGCCCTCCCCTTGCTTCCAGGTAAGTGTTGAAACTCCACCACAGTGGCAAGCTAAGACCCTGAGATCGAGTGTATTATATTAAGGTATAGTCCTTGGGGGGAAAAAGTTATTGATAGAAACTGCTCTGAACTGGACCTAGAATCCAACTATTCCATTTATCCCAGCCTATCTACCCAGTCTTCAACAAAACTAATAGAAAGAGGATAGGAAAGTGTGAACTAATAAAGTGCGTATATAGCAATACCTCTCCAGGACAACATTCCAATTCACAGAAGCCTGTTGCTTAGACACTTTCTGTTCCAGGGTGATATCTTTGTGTTTAATAACTACTTATGGAATTTGCCTTCCATGTATTTTTCACTGCCTTTAATATAATCTTAAAACATTTAATATGATATATGGAAGGTGATTTTGAAGACTTATAGTAGACTTTGTACCAGAACCTAAAATATTTATCAGTCCCCTGCCCCAAATTCAAATCTAGATAGCCTTCTGCTTTTGGGCATCTTACATCATGTGCCACAGCTCCCTCACTCCAGACTGCTGGTCTAGAGTGACTTCTTCACTGCTAAGCTCTCTGGCAACAAGACTCTTATCTTTACAGATATGCTGAGTACACGACCATCCTTGGACCACGCTTCTCAGAAAAGCCAAGAACGCTGGCCTCTTTGTACTAAAGTCTGTCAGGTTTAACACAACTAAACACAGCCACAGATATCAGAGGAATTCAAGTCTACTGAGCCAATTCAGATTTTCTTATTGTTCCCCACGACCTCTTCGAGACTGGCTGTGTTCCCACTTCAGAAGCATCTCAGCACTTGACCTGGCACAGGCTCAAGGAGTTGAGCTCAAATCTTTACCCTGATAACCCTGAAGAGTTGGAGCACTCTGTTGCAGGAAAAGCACAACTTCAAACCAGAGTATCAGAGTCGAGGACAAGGGACCGTAGAAGATTACATCAGAAAAAAATATATTTTAGAAAAAATATGAAACCTGTACTACAGTCCCTGGAGGCTGCACATTTTCAGATGCTGGTTCAGCTGCAAAGCTAGTAGTGCTTGGTAGAGTCCTTGTGACCTTGCCTGATGCAGAGAAACAGTGCACTGGAGGGGAGAAATGGAGCTGCACTGTGGACAATTTGACTCTTAGCCAGCTCAGATGAAGCATGGAAAGGTGGCCTTGGGCTACTCCTTGCAATCGTGCAAAGCATAAAATTGGTGAAGTTAATAGTTGCATTGTGTTTTATGGCAAGTGAAAGAAATAATTTCCCACAAAGTAAAAAATTAGCATTTTAAAAGTCTTCAAGTTATTCAATAACAAAAAAACCTGTGAATAAATGTATGTGTGTGTGATATTAATTAGAATATTTTACTTGAAAATAAAAATCATAAAACCTGCAAAGCTTAACAGTCATTATTCGTTTTAAGTACAATGGAACAGCTCACTCAAACTTATTTACTTTCATTACTCAAACAAAAAGGGCATTCAGAAATATAATTTCTTATATAGGCATACCTGGGGGGGTGGAGGGGCCAGGGCGTGAGGAGTATGAATGCAAAAAAATGTAAAATGAATACCATATTCTAACATTTAAAGAAAAATGTACTGTATTAGTTTGTCTTTCCATTTAAAGTCCACAAATATTCTAGTTAATATTCTACCAACGTGTAATTAGAGTTTTTTTTCAGAGGATATATGATAACTCTGAAGCAAAATTAAAACTACAGCTGATGAATACAGCTGAAAATATAATTTTTAAGAATTGGACTAAGGTGAGGAGGCACTAACAGTCAGCAGCTGATAAAAGCTAAGGAGACTTCCATTACTGACTTACATTTTTGTGGTGATAAACAAAGTGCAGAACAAAAACTACTCCACAAAGTTATTCCAAAAGAGATTTAAAACACTGCATGTAATTGGGAAAAAAATTAAAAAGTCATCTGTCTCTAGAGCAAGTGTGAAAGAAATAGTGAAAATGATAAAATATTTGATTTAGCTCCTCTTCGTATGTGTGTACACATGTATGTATATAATAGTTCTGCTTCCTCTCTCTGATAGTATCACTCTGTAAGCTGGCACCATGATATAAATTAAGCCACTCGGCTGACACTGCTGCAGTTATTAAATAGATCACATTGAAAAATAACATTTTTAAAACCGTTTTCTCATTTCCCTTGCTGCTGGCTTGTGGAGAACACCTTGCCTGCTTCTTGACAGGTCAATTATTCCAGTGTTCAGCTTCTTCTTACAGATATGAAAGAACCCAAATCGCTGCTCATCTTTTCCAGACGCAGCCAAACAGAATTCCATTTGTTACCTTCACAAGGCCAAAGAGGCAGGAGATGGATGGATACTGAACAGTGACAAATGTCTGATCTAGAGGAAAAGTCTAACTGCAGCAAAATTGATTTTTGGAGGTAGGTCTCAGACGTAACATCGCATGTAAAATTCAATCCAGCAGAAAGCTGCCACTGCCTTTTGCTCGTGCTTTGCCTTTACCAGGGCTATTTGTTTTGATGTCACAAAAAACTTCCAACGCGCGTATCGCTCTTCCAAATTATTTTCTAAAAATAGTATAGCTGACATTTTTTAAAAGTCAACTCTAAAAAAGCTCATTTTCGAAATGGAATCACAGGCAACACAGCAAGTGGGATACCTTTAAATAGACTGCCATCTTTCTTCAGTGGATGAGAAGGAAACCACTCGCATTAAACATTTAGTTGATGCTATTTTTGAAATACATGAACACCAATATAATTAGAAGGAAAATATGAGGAATTAAAGGAAATATCTGTAGGATTGTGTCTATTGGATGACTTCATTTTCCCATGTAAGGACTTAATTTTATCACCCAAGGAAGAGAAAAAATGTTTTACAGGGGCTGACATTTGTCAATTGATAAAGCTACACGTTCTAGGCTGATGTTTTTTTGAGAAGAGATACTTGTAAACAGGATCCTTAAAGGTTATACATCTACAAAGCAGATCCTTGGCTGTGAGTTATATGTGGGCACGAAATTTTTTGAAATCCTCACTATGTGGAAAGCTATTCCACAGGAACAAAGTGTCCTTTAAGGTAGGAAATTACCTGACAGGCTCTACTGGGAGCTGAGGTTTATAAAAGAGAATGTCATTCCTCAAGTATTTTATAGAAATAGACAGGAGGTGTAAAATCTTCTCTCTTTTTCAGTAGTTCTTAATTTACCTTTAGCAAGAGACAGTTACAGGAAGCTAAATAAACACCAAAAATCAATTGAAATTGGACAAGGAGAAAATGTGCCAGTGAGGGAACAAAATCCTACATTTAAACTCTAGAAAAGAAATTTCACCTGCAGAAAGCTTTTTACAATTTTCTTTAAAAAAATAACAAAAAAACCCCAAAAACCTTTGTTCAGACTGCTGCAAAGATACTCTTTACCAACTCATCTAGGTTTCATTGTTTGAACAAAGAACTGGGAACCATAAACTCCCAAATATTAAATGAGACTTGAACAATGCCTTCCTACACACTCCTCTACGTGTTGCAGGACACTGAATTTCCTCATCCATATAGTGCAAACTGCAACCAAGTTGTCTTCAGGATTACTTACATGTTGGGCAATGATCACAACAAATCAAAGAGAAAAGTGAATAATAAGTGAGTCTGTTCTAGAAATAAAAAGCACTTGGTAATCAGCACTAAATTAAACCTCAAGAGACCACTGTAAATGATTAAGATGCACCTTCAATAAGAAGGAAAGAGTGCACTCAAAACTCTTGGAAACCATATGAACATTTTGAAGCTTTACCAGTATTTCTTTTTGTTTTGAAAAAAAAAAAAAAAAGTAGAAAAAATCAGTGAAACAGAGATACGAACTCTCATTGTTCTGACCATCCTGCATTTACAGGAGAGATTCTCCAGGCAAAGGCTGCATTGAATAGGTAGAAAGATAGGCTTCTATGAGAAAATTATTAAAATTATTTAGATCTCAACTCACCCTTTACTTTTCAATTCAAAACCAGTACGCCTGGAGGGCACATGTTTTAGCAAAACCATATACCAGGCTGTATACTATAGATACAAAGGCCTGAACATTTCAGTAGTTTAAACTGTTTACTATGTCTGAATCCTGCCTGTTTCAGAGAGGCTTGAATGGTGCTTAAGGAAATCCTCCAAAGGATTGAGCAGTGCCACTGAAGTGATATTCCCTTGAGACTGGAGTTCCTGCAGACCGGATAAATATGTGTCTTTCACTACTCCTAATTTCCCAACCAACTGTTCTTTTGCATTATTACCCATTGAGAAAGATGTGCTTGATAGCAAACACTCATCTGTAAAAGCTTTCATTTATTTTTTTTTTCATACTGCAGATGAAAGTTTTTTATTGAGGCAGTAGTGGTTATAAAAGAATGGCTGCAGCACACACGTGTTGGAAGACCCAAAGCCACTTGTATCTGAGAAGGATGTATCAACTAAAAGAATAGAGTGGCCCAGTGCTTTCTCGTGGAACACTTACAGCACAAAACTGAATATTATATCAAATTCTAACATCACCTCTGTATCTAACAGAAATCACATGGAGGAAATAGAGCTGAACAAATGCACATACACAATAACCAAAATGGTCACTCTTGGTTTCACCTCCAGTGCTAGGTATTTTACTAACCTTCCTCTGTGGTACGAGCAGACTTTGATTCGCTGTCCATTCCTTGGAATTCATTGAAATAAGGGCGAACCTTAATCTCATAAGTGACCCCCTTTTTCAGGCTGACGAGGACAGCACTGCGTTCAGTTGGGACTTTGACCTCCAAATTCTGCCACACAGCTGGAGAAGGCAGGCCAGATGTTTGGCGATACATTACTCTGTAGCCCTGAATAAACTGGGACTGGCGGTCAACCTGGAAATGACATTAAATAATATATCAATAAACATATTAAAGTAAAAAAACAAACAAAAAAAAACAAACAAAAAAACCCCCACAAACAACCTGTACAGAAAGAAAACATTTGCTTAGAATACTTTTGTACTCAACAAACAGAGAAAATTAACAGTTGATGCTGAATTTGATAATCAAACTGCCTTCTTGTAAGTCACTGTTGATTAATTGTCTGTAAAGAACATTACTTGTTACAGAACATTTTTTCTGCTTTGCTTTCTTCAGTTCTGTATATCATGACAAATACCACCTTAAATCATAAAGGCCTCACCCCTGCAACAAATCATGAAAAGAAAACTTTGGCATAAGGCTCCTTGCATGTAAACTTACTAAGCACATCTTGGCTACTGATGTGCTGAAATATGAGAAGAAAAGAAAAACAAATTCTTTTCAGAAAAGGACAAGTCTTTGAAGATACCCTAAATGCTTACAGTTAGTCCATTACTTGGCTCACAGCTCGTGGGATGCACCAGAAAGTAAAATAAACATAAGACAGATGCAGAGAAAACAACTTCCAAAGTTGTGCTGTTTCTTGCATTCACAATCTGAGCAGTCTCTTTGCATCCTGAGGTTTTGATGCTTTCAGGCCATCAGATGGACATGGA
The DNA here is from genome assembly GCA_035221455.1 of Xenops minutus. Lineage (NCBI taxonomy): Eukaryota > Metazoa > Chordata > Aves > Passeriformes > Furnariidae > Xenops > Xenops minutus. The sequence goes on from JAWWEE010000001.1 coordinate 9,632,353, forward strand.
ATGTTCATTTTGGTTTATATTTTATTTACTGTTAGGCAAGCAGAATTCAAGGTTGGACCATACATAGAAGTTTAACAATTTTAACCTGTCATAAATATAAATAGGATTTTTATTTGAAGAGGTTGCAAGCATTTTTTTATCTTGCAGGGAAAACAAAAAAGGCAAAACCCAATGATTTTAGCTATTAAGATGCTTGCATTAATTTTTGCTTGTAAAGAACAGTCAAGACAATTTGATGCATAAAACTAAACTAAGTCCAGCTGCTCCTGTAGCCATCAAAAAAAGAGCAAAGGAAGCAGCACAAATAACAAGACTATACAGCTCGGTGTTCGGTGAATCTCTGGGTTGTAACCAAGATTCAACAAGTATGACATCTCTTATGTTCTTGTCAATTTGCTAACTCAAAGATACTCCAGAATTAGAAATACATTTGTTTGACTTCTCTTAAAAATAAATGAATTTAAGGCTGCAAACACAAACCATGGTCTATTACGCTTCTCCTATAATCTTGTTACAGTTTATTGAGGCATTCAGAGGGGACACAGCTTCTTAGACATTAAAAAGCAGGGCAAGCAAGAAGAAAGCTTTATTTATGAAAGCAAGGCAGAAATGTCTTTCATCAAAACTGTCACTGTTAAAAACCTTGAAACATATGTTACAACAACATTAAGCTTGCATTTTATAAACTTCTCTACGTTCACTTTAAGTGAATTTATGCACTGAAAGAGGGATATAACTCACAATAATAGCTTGTTAATACCAAAAGAATCAAGCTGTGTTTTTAAGAAGAACATTAAGCAGCTGTTTTCAGATGAAGGGAGTCTGTAAATCAGAGTAAATTGTTTTTATCCATGTTTGACTTTGATTAACTAAATGTTTTATGGACATGAAGACTTCTATGAACCTCGCTCTTACTACAAAAATCAGCAAAAATAACACTTTTGTGCACTTTGCCATACAGATTCTTAACCTAAATTAAAATACAAAGCTATGATGTTTAATAATCAAACACCAAGTTTGATTCTTGCCTAACTTCTGAGTTAGAAGCTACACTGAAAGATGGCATAACTTTCATAGAACTTCTAGGTTTTTTTCTGGTGTGTGTTTAAGCTCTATTGACTGCTGCCTAGTGGAGAACAACTGAAAACTCAGAATTGACTAGGCTGAACACTGTGTGTTGCTACAAAACGGTGTGAAAAGTGTTTTGTATGGCATGGGACAAACATAAATGCACTCACAAACTCACTGAGAAGAACTGGACCTACAGTACAACAATTTTGATTCCATTACACTTTTTTTAATCTACTTATGTATAGGTAATGCACAAGTTGTCCAGACACATCTTTTCCTCCTAGACTTCTAGGTTCCTAACCTGAAAGACTAAACAATACAAGGAACATGAAAACAGAACGCAGTAGTACAACAAAGCTGTCATGCTTATGGGTGCTATAAACTAGCTTGACTTAGGAATCACACAAGTTTCACAGAGCTTTCAATGACAAGTTTGATTACAACAGGGCTGAGTATGCCCGAATTTCAGATTATTGGCAGTGAGTTCATTCCATTGTTTAGGGTTGGGGAGGGTACTGACAAAAGAAAATACTATGCATTTTTAGTATTTTCTATAAACATCCAGTTGCATTCAGTATCAAGGAGAGGATACTAAGCTCTCTCATGCCCAGCTAGTCTAAATGAACAGGGCCTTCTGTAAGGTCAAAATATTAGGAAACTGCTCTGAGGGCACTTCACTTATAGAGAAAGGTGGATTTTTTTTGTTTGGAGTTTTCAAATTATTAAAAAATTACTCTTGGATAATTACATGGACTAACCACAGAGATTTGTGAGGTATAGGACAGATATATTTCACACATACATACACAAACATATGTGTGTACATGTATGTGTATGTATACACATATGTGCATACACGTGTATATGTCTATATATACTTGCACACACAAGACTGTGTATAATATAAAGACTGTGGCTTAACAGCTTTCTGCATTTCTGTGGTAATTATGTGTTATACCAACAGCAGGACACTAAAAAACCCTTATATACGTAGCATTAAAGAAATTAACTCAACTAAGCATTAAGCAAGTCTATAAGTTTGGTACATCTTCACACAGGCAGAGTTGCATAAACATGCACTGTAACTCGATGAAGGAATGAAGTAATTTCTAGGTAATCTGATCTCTCTTATCTCTCTTTTTTTTTTTTTTTTTGGTAAGTGATTGCCACTTCCTGATACAAAGTGCTCAGCATTACTTCAGTGATTGCACAAACTCTGCGTTGAAATACTGGGATCAGAGAATATTCCTAGTCTTCTTGTGACAATTAACTACTCTTGAATTTGTACAAGAAGAAGTGATACCAATTCAAAAGATCTGCAAGAGTTGCTGATCTAAACATACACTTTCTGCCTCAAAGAACAGAAGGCAAAAACTGCAGATGCTCCTTAAAAGACAGAAGTTACTGGGTAGGTGCTGCTCAGCACTGACCTAATGCTTTAAGGTGACCTACAAGTATAATTGGCCCTGTGTGCTCTTTCTCACCCCCTTTTATGATGAGCACGTAGCGCAGGAGGTATCTACAAAACCATTTTTGCAGGACAGGAAACTCATTTTCCCTGCATGTTCAAATCTGCACATGTCCCAGGAGAAGACAAGAAGGTTCAATGGCTATGAGGTTGTCAAAAAGATGGCAAGGAACTTGTGATGCAGCTTATGCTACAAATATAAGTGCCTTCCAGGCAAACTGCTAAGCTGCACCCTAAAGACGTTTTGTACTATGTTCGTAGCGTGCAGTTTTCTACCCCAAAATAACCTAAGGAATACTCTGCTCCCACAACAAGCCCCACAGCAGTTCTCCATCTAGGCAGAATAGTTTGCACGCTGAGCTGAACTCACTAGCATGGGCTCACAGCAACCTCTGGAAATTCAAACTGCACTAGTATTTATCTATCCTACAGGAACAAGGCAAAAAGGGAGGATACACTGGAAGAGAGTCTAAAGGACTTGAGTCTTGAAGCTTCCAGCGAAGTACATTCATCTAAAATCTAAATCAAATGAAAAGATAGATGTAAATAAATTATCCTTCTGCCTGGTAGCCTCCTCGAAGGCAGTCAAAATTTCAAAGGAACAATTCTTTTGTCATTTTGAAGACCTTATTTTTATTCCTGCTTGTGCCACAGGGCTTCTTTCTAATGCTGGGAAACATTTCATATCTGGCCACTAATGATACTTTCAGTTTAATGCCCACAGAGGCCAGAAGTGCTGAACCATAGCTGAGGTCAGCTAAAAAAATGCTTGGAGTATCCCATATGCTCTTGTAATGCAAAATGTTCTGATAAAAGTGAAAATAATTCATGTCCAAGGCTTACAATTAGCCATTTGATAAGAGTGGGCATATCTGACTTCCCAGGTCTCATCAGCAATAGCTACCTCTGCACCTCAACCTTCTATGTGTAAAGTTAGGATAATGACACATTTTTATCATTGTGATGTTAAATTCAGTATTATTTGTGAAGCACACAAATGTTACGGTTGAGAGTATGACAGATAAGCAAGCATGTGAGACAAACTAATAATTTTTTATTCAATGAAAGGTTTCAATGGTATGAATTTAATAAGACCTGGCACCACACAGTGAATAAGGAAGATAAAAAGAAATGTTAAATAGCTCCATGAAGAAGACATCCTCTATGTGACCAGATAATTACAGCTATATTTTAAAATCTATGCACAAGAGGAATAAATTTAAGTGACAGTGAAAACCTAACTTCTGACATTCCTTTTTCTTTTTTCTTTAAACATTGACTTTGTAAGCCTGACCTTCTTTTCAAAGAGACAAAATATGCGTGCATATGCATGTGCATATTTTAAAACTGTAACACAGTAGCAGGAAACTATTTTGGAAATTTTAAACTCAAATTTGAACAAAATAAAGACACAGCAAAACCCAAAGTCTTGTAAAGGAGGAAGAAAGTGGTGTTAACTTGATATTAGTCAGGATGCCAGAAATTCAGTAATGAAGGACGTTCCTTGCCATTCATTCTTTGAATTGCAGAAAGTCAACACAAAGAGTCTTAGGACTCTCGTGGCACTTCTGTCCTTTTGTATGATAGCTACACTATCTAACCATTTTATATTAATAGTGTGGACTATTCTCTGGATAGAGCGGGATTTTTTTCCTAGAGACTATGGTTAATTAATTGGTTTTGTTCTGGTTGCTGGGTAGTTTCTAATTAGCTGCTTCAGAGATCTTTCTTTGTGTCTTTCTTCCCGTGGGCAATTCCAAAATGTCTCTACAGAGGCCTGTATGCTTGTCAGGTGGCATTGGGTCACTGCTTTGAGGATTTTCCCAATAAGTTGACATCCAGAGCATTCCCAACAATTTACCTTTACCTTACCAAGTTTTGTTCACTCATTACTGGTACAGTAGGGGCACCAAGAGACTCTTTTAGATGACTGTGTATATATCTATAAACACCCCCATATGCTCACAGACACATAAATACATACACATATATATTTCATAATAATATAATGGCATTGGTTACATGGTATAAAACTGAATTCTGTTTATATTGAAGGTTCCTTTTGTAGTCTATGCTAAAGCAAGGGACTGCCTATGAAATTGTATTTCATACTGATAGCTGTCACATCCAAGAAAGGAGCACCATATGGATGTGATCCAGGTTTAAAATTACTGGCTGCTAATATCCAGAGTTTCTAAATTACTGATCCGTCTGTTTGGGCAAAAGGGTTTGCTGGAAAGGTTAGTCAGCCTGCCCTGGAGGTAGGTAGCTGAAACAGAGAGCATTTTTAGAAAGGCAGGCTGCAGGTTGACACCATCAGTGGAAAAATGCAGTGACACATACTCTAAATAATCTTCTAAGAAAGAAAAATTTGTGGGATTCTCTATTTATTCTAATCTGTACCCTGACCACTGAAATCTGTCAGAACAAGGATGGTGCATAAGCCCCATATATATGGCTGAGTTGTGCAAAAACAACAGTAATCCTTATAATACACAATCTATCACCACATTTCTTATCTTCTGTTGTGTAATCCCCTGTACACATTAACCTCTTAGCAATATGACATGTAGAAGAAAACCCCTGAGTATTGTAAATACCCCTTCAAGGGAATTCATCCTATGTAAAACAACAGTGATGTTCAGGGCAGTATTATTTCTCTCACTCTTCCTCTCAGGGCTCACCTTCTTCTGGGGCAGATGCCCCAAGAGCAAAGCACTCTTTTCTGGTGTGCAGTGCCTTGGGAACTCTCTCCTGCTTGTTACAAATCCTTTCCTTCAAGCCTCAGGAAGGGAAACATAGTATTTTGAAAGACAAAACACTATATCAGAAATTCTACCCAGTAGTTTGACCCCTCAAATAGAAATGTTGTTAAGTACTGCCAAAAGACTCTGGTCTTCTATAATGAAAGGATGTTCATCGATCCTGGGTAAGGCTTATGCCAGAAAACCAGATGCTACACAGTGGGTCAGGCATTAGCACCACATGCTCCTGACTTCACTGCAAGTGCCCTATAGGAAAGCTATTTTTGCATTTTTGGGTCACTAAATAATAGGGTATTGTCAGAGGTCCCTATGCCTTGAAGTGCAACATTCTTTTTCATACAGCAATATCATGTTGATACTTAACTTAGACTATTTTTTAACATGCACAGCAATGAACCCCCAGATCAATTATCCTTTAGATTAGGGTGTTAAGCATATTCATTTTTATAATATTTTTCTAGCCAGACAGATGAATTGCTTTGAGCAGAAGACTGAAGAAATTGAACCTGCCTGACTTGAAAGAGAAGATAAAAGAGACTATTTTGGCACCATATATATACATATATATATATACATATATATCCACACACATATGCATACACCCCCCCCACCTGTAGAATGTTACTTTGTCAGAGCACTCACACTGGGGTGAAGAATGAGTCTTTTCTAGGCGGTAAAAAACTGAAGGGATAAGTAGACAAAATAGGCAAACTGAAAGTACTGTTTAAGGTAATAACAGAGGCTTTACCGTCCAGGTGACTTGAACTGTCGTGGGTGTCAGCACAACAGGATTGTGCAGCCGTACAATGACATCTCCCAGTTCTTTCTGGACTTGCCTGTGATCCACACCTTGTGCTGGTGGGCTGATATCTGCCAGGCACACACAGGAAAGCATTATTTTAAGGAGAAGAGACACATATGGCATGATTAAAAATTACTGAATAGATTAATGACGTGATTTAAACATCCTTTACAATACTGTTTTTAAAACAATACAGCACTAAGGTTTAAATATGAACTCCGATGAATATCAAGTAATGCAATCAAACCATTTCCCTTTAGACTCTTAAGAAATAATGAAATATAAACACCTTTAAATGAGTATTCAGACTAGATGGCAAAGTTTTCTCTGCTCTGGTAAGTGATGCAGTGTTCACTAGTTCCAAAATAATGCTGCCTAGATGCCTGGAACTAAATTGGTTAGTATAATTGTAGAAAATGAACAGGTTTGGCTTTTTGGTTTTTTTTGGGTTTTGTTTTTGTTTTGGTTGGTTTTTTTTTTTTTTTTTTTAGTTCTTAGAGCATAAATGACATTAAGTCATTAAGTATTTCCAAACTGTCACTAAGCTTCCCCTCCCCACATGCCATGCACACAAGAAACCAAACACTAAGAGTAACATTTTCCTTTGCAAAGCAAATTTTCCCCTTTACAGACATAGATAATGAAATCTAGTGCAAATATGAAAAGAGGAATTAATTTAGGAAACTAAACTGATTCTGTTCTAATAAAAGGCCAACGAAAGAACTCCACCACAAAACATTTCTTTTTAAAATTATGTGCCCTTCAAAGTGTGTGCAGAAATTGTTTCTTCTAAACAAGATCTGAATTTGGTAACTTAATACACACTTATGGAAAATTGTGACTCCAGCTCCAGCATCACATGTGGTCCTAGAACCTATTCCTTAGGGATCACATTTGGGTCATAGTGTTACACTGAATGAAGGTGTATCACCTTTGCTAAACCATACATAGAACACGTGTCAGAAAATGGTGAAGGAGATGGGCAATTTGTCTTTTGTCCTTCAAAAGGACAATGCTGGACTACAGCTATCACCCAGTATATCACTGTAGCATGTCCCTTCTCTCCAACTTAGACAGAAAGTAAGGCACTCTAAGAGCCAGTGAAATCTGGATCCCTCCAACAGTTTCTTCAAAGATCTTACAGCACCATTCTTTGTCAATAGTTACAGATGCCCTTACTATGTCAGTTGTCCATGTGGACTGTATAATGCCTGTTAGAAATACACATGCTGATTATTTCAGATGGAATTTGCTTGTAATTTTTCCAGAAGAGGGGATCTGGAACACAAGCACAGATTATATTCAAAAAGACCTCATAAATTATGGTCATGCCTGTCTAGGCATCTGTGAATTCTGCTTGGTCTTCCCTTGGGATTCACTAGTCAAAGACAGTTCCCCACTTTTTGGATCAACATCACATGCTTGTGAAGAGAATACACACATAAAAGTTTTTCTCCCTCTGATGGACTTAAATATGGGAGCAGGCATCACGTGATTTATTTTCTAAATATTACTATAAAGAAATAATAGAGGTCTTAGAAATGAAATATTTAAATATAACTGAGTTTGAATAACATTACTCCAGATTTTGAAAGCAAGCTGTTCTTGATGATCAATATTTCAGGTTCTTAATTCTGGATTGTTATGGGTTCTGAGTCACCAATAAACAATATTGCCACAGGTGTCTATTGATAATCAGTTTAAAATGGCTCCAAGGACCTCCAAAGGGAATATAATCCAAATATGTACATCAGTCAAGGCATTTGTTTAGCAAATTATGTCTATCCAAAGCAACGAAGAAACAGAGAGATATTACAAAATGAATCTGTAAGAGAGCAACTCAGAGTGGTCTACAGGATGATAATTTACTACATTTTAGGTTAAGCTACCCTATGGTGTAAACCAACAAAGTACCTGCATTTCCTCAGAGGAAAACACATTTCTACATAATATGTTTGTATGAATGGCATTTCCTGATTTTATTAGCCCATATGTCCAGAAGGGAATAGCATGAATTAATAACAGTGAAAAATGAATATCAAGATGTACATGTGGAATTCTGTATTCTGAAGTGCACAATTGAAAATACATGCATGTGTGATGCTCACAGTGTAATGTCTTATCACTGTCACGTTCCTAGGAGGCTTCTAGTGGAAAAGCAGTTGATCTGTCTCTAAGGATATCATCAAGTATTGGAATAATAAAATCATGACTCAAGCAAAACTAGTTCAGGAAGCTATATTCTGATCATTATTAAGGGTGTTCTAAAATAATAGTGGTTACATGTTTTCTATAACCTCTCTTTTATCAGCTTCCAGTGACTTTACTATTAGTTGCTATTAATTTAAACTTCAGGGATAGGATTACATATATTTTCTTGAAAGTGGGTTTTTTAATATATGGTTTGGTCTATTAATAATCCAACATGAAATCAACTCCTTTCTTGGAGTAATTATGACTTCTCTGTCCTTATTTCTTGTAAGTCATATAAGGTAAGCCTATTGAAACCACCTGATTGTCTACTTGTAGTTCACTGGTGACAATACACATAAAATTACTTGCATTTGCCATACTTAAAACCAGGACATTAAATGCTCAGCTATTAAAGCTACTACAGACATCTGTGGCAAATTATTATATAGCACTCCTGTAGCAGCTTTGTTGCTTCTCCATGGCCACTGTGAATAGGCTTTCTACTGTGTGTCAGTTTCTTCTGTGAGCCTGAATTGAATTCAGGCATAATTAGAAATCACATCAAAACATTATGTTAATTTTCAATTGATTTTATGATTTAATTCTATTAAACTGCAGGCTTGCAAAGAAGCTATAAATCCTGTACATGTCTCAGTGTGCTTGACTGCTAAACAGGCTCTGGAAATGGAAGCTGCAACACATGCTGTAGCTAATTAAAAGACATGTTTTTACTGAAATCAAATTGCTTGTCAGTATGTCAGATAAAAAGTCTATACTTGACACTCAAATGCCAAACAAAGTTGTTTTTTTTGAGATAGGTGTTAAGTTACACAGACTAAAAGGCTGTTGCAATGAAAAGCATGAGTCACCCTATAATAATGGGAGAGTAAGAAAGAAGAAAACTTATGATGGTCCGTGGATAGTCAAGCCACAAAATCCCTGCACAACTCACTCCTCCAGCTTTTCAGAAAGCAGCTCTGTTTCTCCTTTTCCAGACATGATTACTATTTTGAGGGTATAACTATTAAGGACAGATTTATTCAGGACTAGGCTAGGATGAGACAGACTGGATGTGATGCTTACATGATAAAGAAATGCCCCTCCACTCTTGTTTATCTCTTTCCATCTAGGACCAGCAAAGTACCCAAACCACTTAGAGAGGCTGGATTACCTCTCCACACACTCTTTTATAACAGAGAAAGAGGATATAATTTAAAATTACCTTTGAAAAGAGCTATTGCTTTGGATTAAAAAAAAAAAAAAATCATGATTCTAAAGAATTGTTAATCCCTGTATCACAACCTGTGCAACACAGAACTACACTCTTGAATTAATTATTCCAGCAGTGTCTCATCAAAGCCAAAAAAATCCATGCTGTGGAGGTAAATTTGTTGCAGTGATGCAGTGTGAAGAGGATTCAATTTTTGATTCACCAGGAATGGAGGATCACAGCCATCAATCCTATTGCCACCCCATAAATGAGGGATTTCTCTTCAGCCTTCAATCTCTTGGTTTATGCAGTGGATTAATATAAAGAATTCAGAAATGTAGGTATACAAATAGAATGTACTTTTCTAAGAATAACTTCAGTATATTTTTAGCATGCAGATGCCTTAATTTACATGAATTCTCTGCCTAAATATTGGATCAGATTAATGAACACACTACAGCTATTTTGTGTAATCCTTTTGATTAAAACTAACGCTAAACACAGTGTCTGCCTGTCATAAGCACTTGTTATTACAGCATATCCCTATTATAACAATGGAGAGGAAGTAAGGACATGGAGAGAAAAGATGCTGAGGAGAGCACAGTATTCAGAAAAGTTTTCAGAAAAGCTTGGGTAACTCACAGAAACCAGGAGCACAATGAGTCTAAGTGCAAACCAAAAGTTCTACACTGTACAAAGGATTAGAGAGTCAGCCTATTTCTCCTAAGCTCCAGACTGATACAGCAAACACTGGACTATTTTTACTTTTATTCGTTAAGTTCAATTCATGATTCCTTCAGTCAATGTGCTAAAAGTCCAATGGTCACACTGACCTACTGGTCAACTCTCAGTTCTTTCTTTTTATTTCATCTCAAGCACAGGAGCCTTAATAACCACCCTTACCTTGCGTTCTGACAGGATCTGACATAGGGCTGGGGTCGCTGAGACCTTGTGCGTTGATGGCTCTCACCATGAACAGGTAGATTGTGTTGGGGCGCAGGCCCCTCACAGTGTACAGGGTGGTCTTCACATGGTTAGCCACTGTCTGCCAACTATTGCTCACAGATTGACTGCAAGGACAACAAGGTGGAAGATTATAGACTAATGCAAGAGAAAAATAAAGAAGTGAAAGGACCCACTTTTGTAAGCCGAGATCAAGTCTAAGCATAGGAAAAAGTAGTAAAAGCAGGGTAAAATTAAAGATATTTGTTTCAGCTAACTCACTGAGATGGGATAAAAAATAACACCACTCTCAAAAGTATTTTTTATTGCAACAGAAGCAAAACTTTTTGCTAGTTCTTGAAAATAAATACCTGCAAAAGGAAACTGTGGAAAGCAGTAAAGTAAATCTGAATGATAAACAGGCTACTCTTGAACATAAGCCTTAAAAAAGAAAATTCTGTTAAAAGAATAATTTTCTACACTGTTAAGTAAATTATGTCAACAAATTGTCAATGGAAGAAAAGTAGTCTCCTTGAATTAAATTCATAAAAGTTAACCCCAAAAAAATTCAGAAAATTTGCTTTTAAATGAAAGTATATGAATATTTCTTCTGTCACTACATTTTCAATTCAACATTATAATTAGATTACAATCCACCATATGAAAAGATTTCCAGTGTGACTGTAAAAACAGCTCTTAATGGAAATGTCTGGCTTTTGTTAAAATTATTGATGGGATGCCATTAAAGCTTATTTAGGGTGAAACATCACAAAAGTTTAAAAAGAAAAATTTATTTTACTGTGCTTTGTTGTACATAGTATTGATAAAAAAAATCTTTAAATACATTAAGAGGAAAAAAGTGGAAAGCTTTGAGTTTTACGTTGTTTCAATTTCTTCATTCATGCAACACATAAAGAATAAGTTACAGATCAAAAGCAACATAAAATAATGTTATTTACATATTAATAAAGTGAAGTATTTTAGCTAAAATTTGGATGTATATGATTTTGTCAAAGCCTTGCTTGAGTTTTAATTACAAGATTACTGAAATATTTATTTGTTGATTAAGGAAAATATTTAAGAATGTGTAGATTTTTAAGCTGAAATGTGTCTTACAGACCCCTGTGAGAGGTACAGCCCAAGCTAAACCAAACCTGCTAAATTGGAGCCCAGGAGTTCTTCCCTACCACACAGTAATTGCTGCTTTATGGAAGGGAGTAGCTGGATCCTAATTCTAATACTAAAATCCTAAATTATCAACACCAGTCTTTTCAGTTGACTCTTTAATAGGTACTGCTTTAACAAGAGCAGGAATTAAAGTATGCAGAGAGGTTTCAGGAACAGTTATTATTTTTATACCATTTATACTATGACATTCAAGAACATATAGCATTCCCAAAGGAGACTCTCACTGACCTGCAACGTTAAGGGAAAAGTAACAAGTAACGACTGCATTGCTCTGTTATATTCCTATTGACCTATAGAAATAGTTTAATTCTTCTCCAATTCATCACTTTTTAAAAAGTGATAAATAAAAAAAAAAAACAATTAAAAAAATAAGAATGAATGCCTGCTATAGAGTTGTCATTCAATGAACTTCTAATGATACGTGTGGATTCCAAAAGAACACCACAATACCAGGAGAACAGTTGGCACCAGGGTTTAAGCAAAATTAGAGAGAAAGGAGCTTAAAAGTGGAATAATTCACATACCTAAAAGCCTCAATGATATATGCACTGGCTGGTAGGCTTCCAGGGGTGCCTGGCTGCCAGGACAGGGTGACACTGTTCTTAGTAACATCAGTGACCTGAGGTTTGGATGGTGGCCCAGGAAGGTCATTTATATCATAATTTTTACTGACTGTCGCTCCACCAGATTCTGTGAAGGGCAAATACAAAACAATTTTTTTTATCTTTGGTTATATAATTTGATCAAAGTAGAAGATTAAAAGGAAAAGCATGGCAAACATCTGTAAAAATCAGCATAATGAATATTTTTAATCTGTAAAGAACTAAGTCAAAAATTGCATATGTTTTTGGATGAAAAGCTATCATTCTTTAAGCACATGCTGAAAGAAAAAATCAAAACTCAAAGGGTTAATTATATATACTAAAAAAAGAAAAATTAGTAACAAAACCAAACAAAAACAAAACAAACACCAGCTTTACTGAAGTTTACATAAAATACCAAAACCTCAGTTTCTAGGAAGTTCCTTGAGAAAGTTCCTGTATCCAAATCAACTTCAGTACTCACAGGGAGCACTGTGGATTTTGAAATACCCCTGTGTAGGCATAATAGTTTTCTTGGCCAAGTCAGTTACTGGATGAACCCACAATTTATTAATACTCCTGTTTAGAACAGTTACAGCTTGCCTCTGTCACTGGAGACAAACACAAAAATTGTCGCAATGTCAATGGGCATTGAAAGGTAATAGGGATGAAATGCAAGGCGTGTGAAGGAACACAGCCTTCTCATTCAAAGTTTTGTGTCAATCCCAGAAGTTATAGAACGGATTGTTGGGCTCAGACTGCTATGATATGGTCTACACTTTCACTGTGTGCCAGCAGAAACAGCCCTGGATGTCACTCACCTGTCACCTCCAGCACAGCACTCCAAGAGGTCTCCCCACTGGAACTGGTAGCAACGCAAGTGTAAGTCCCAGTATCAGACAGCTGGACATAAAAGGGGCACAAGGGCAGTTTTAACAACCTTTTAGAATCAGATGACTTTACTCTAATTTTCTTTTTCTAAATGTTTCTTGGTAAGAAGGACTTAGCCTACATTTTACACCAGACCAGAGGGCACCAGATATTTTCCAACAATCATTTAATGGTGGCTTACTTTGAGAGAACTATAATAAGATTACTTGCTTCTAATACTTTACTAATTCTAATTTTCATATTGTTAATGGCACCAGTACTGTAAATTCTACAGAATGGATGTTTTTGACAGTGCCAGTCTTTGCATTGTTTACAACAAATGCAGATGAAATCAGGTAACAATGTAACAATCTCTTAGAGGGTAAAATCTCACAGTTCATTACCCCATGATGACCCAGAGGTACATGTTCCAGTGCCAAGGAAGGATGCTACATCATCTTAGACTCTTATGACAGATGAAGTCATTCCAACACAGGCCACCACACATACAAATACTGTTGATGCTTAACAGTAGTTCTTTCTACACAGACAGTCCACCAAACAATTTTCAAATAGCAAGATTAAATTAGATCCTACACCATGCTTCCCTTCCTTCTATTTCACATGGGATTTTATTTCAGGCTTGCAAGGCCCTTTGGTAGCAAAAAAAAAAAAAAAAGCATTTGTATAAAACTACTGTGATTCCCTTGCCAGTTCAAATATTTAAAATTTATTTGGGGAAACTGTTTTGAATTAGATTGTCAATAATAATCTCATCACTGTATAAATTGTTCTACTAGAAAATATGCCAAGTGTTTTCCTATTCCTTATTTAAATTTATAATAAAGATTTCTGAGTCAGAAACTAGTGAAGAGTACAGAGATGGATGGAAAACAGTAACTTTACAAAGCACAAAATATACAGAGGAGCTCTCCTACCACTATGCATAAAGCATGGAAATCTGGAGGTGGAAGCAGAAGAAGGAGAATGCTGACTCTAGTGATAAAGAAGAGCAATTATATTCACTATCAGATGACTTGATGGAAATAGAACTGCATCCAAAAAGCTTTATTGGACTTTAAGGAATTGTAATGGGTTTTCTGTTAAAAGCAGATTGATACTACAGCATATGTGTATATACTTCACTCTTCAAGACGAATGTCAAGGCAAATAAACAAGATATTCTTTATGTTACTTGTTGATATGTAATTTAATTGATTTTTGGCTTGGTCATGTTTAAATTTTTAAACATGTTTAAATTGGTATTTTTTTCAGATACACTATGACTGCAGGGGAGGAAGCAACTCATTAATGCCAGATCAACTGTCTGAAGGAGCATAACTTGAATTCCATTTTTTTCCATGAAATACAAGCAACGGTGAAACCCCTCTGACAATGGCTCAGACACTCAAAATACAGCTGTGCTGCTAATGAAATGAGAAAGACTCTTAAAAGGAGAGATTTTCCAGAGGAGAAGAGCCTTAAACCATTCTGAAGCTGTGTTTTATTTTGCTTCCTCTGAGCTTTTATTAAATATATAATTCTTCATTATGTGATAATGGGGAATATTTCTCAAGGCTATGGTTCTCAACTTCATTTGTGTACTACAGTGACAGATGGTGTAAGGCATACTCAGTGAAGTATGTGGTATACATGACAGAGTAACTTGCAGAAGGCACACTCAACATATAAAACAAGCTGGAGATACATTGCTTCTTGCAAGTTATGGCAAATTATCTGACTTCCAGACTGTGGATGGATTAGATACACACACAGTGTGCTGATAATTCAATTATTTAGACTTTTTTTTTTTTTTTTTTTTTTTTTTGCTGTGGAAAAAACAACAGAGAGGATGAATGGCGAAATCTTTGCTATTCAGTAAAATAAATTGTTTTGTTCCTCAGTTAACGTAGGAGACTTGACCAGGTGTGGCACATTTCTATGGAGCAGAAAGGAGATTTCCATCAGTGTTGAACTGTCTGAACAGATACTGAGTGAGTGACATATGTGAGTTTTTAGTTGTCTTCCTCAGAGCAACTGAGAAGATTGTCTCATCAGAGAAATCTCTATGTTCCTACTTATGACTGTGGCCTGTGTTACTACTGCAGTCACATATGAATATTCATCACAAATGAATAATTTGATTGTGATGTAACAGAAAGAGCTACATAGCAGAAAATGACACACAGGTTTGTGTTGGAAGAGACCTTAAAGATCATCTCTTTCCAACCCCTCTGCCATGGGCAGGGACAACTTCCACTAAACCAGGCTGATCAAAGACCCTTCCAACATGGCCTCGAACACTTTCAGGGATGGAGAATCCATGACTTATCTGGGAAACCTGCTTCACCCTCACAGTTAAGAATATCTTCCTGATATCTAAACTAAATCTACTCTCATTCAGAAGGCTAAGGACATGTGTGTGACAAAAAATTAACCTATTTTGAACTTGGGTATGTAAGTGTACTTGGACATTTTCATGGCCATTTTTTTCTAGGGAAGTTTTCTCTCAGGTTGACCTGAGAGAAAAGTTAAACATTCCAGACTTAAATCCATATTTAATTCATAAAATGACAAGGTACAGAAGAAATCTAGGGTTTATGGTTCTGTGTAGTTTTTGTTCTTGAATCTGAGTTGAACAGTACACATTACTGCCATAGAGGGGTTTATAAAAATGCCTTTCTGAACCTATAAGGAAAATTGGTTACTAGTGAATGAGCCACTTAAGGATCAATAAAAGCCTCATGTCTTTGAAAACCACACTCACTACTAATACTAATTTTTTTCTCCCCTCACAACCATTTTTTCCCCCTTTAGTTTACAGACTCTGGGCCTCTGACAGTGAGATTAATGCACTGGCACGATTCAGAACCAATTTCATTGTTTGCATAGCTGCATGCAGACAGGTATCCCAGGAGCTTCTGCCTCATGGACACTCCACAGAAGCCCATCATCAGTGCCAGGAAGTTTGTTTGAAATCACTAAGCTTCCACCTTTAATTGCTGCTTTCTAACACTACTGGGGAATCTTGACTATTCAAGCGCGCTCTTTAATCCAGCTCAACAGGAAAAATGCATTAACCTTCATGGCCTAAATCTGCCTTCAGCCCAGGGAGGAAGGGTAAATTGTTTACTCAAGGAATGCCAGCATAAATTTTTTAATAAATTCCATTTTGTTCCAAGAAAGTTCACAATTCATCTACGATCACTGATGAGATGGTATCAGAAAACAAAACTGCTCTTTATGTCTTGTCATCAGCATCTATGTTTATTGACAATTTTTTGGATGGAAAAGCTAAATGCAGAAATTTCTGCTGATGAAATTAAATGATTTCTGAAATTGTCTTTAAGTTCTTGACAAATAAAGACATTTAACTTACTATTTTTCCATATGCATGCTTGTCCAAATACACACAAACAAATGTTTATCTTTGAACAGGGAAAAATTAAAAGCCAAAAAAATAAGATTAGTGATGAAATACTTATCAACAACACAGGACATTATGCTATTTGGAATATTATAATATCATGTGTCAAAATGCAAATATTACAATAGGTATTTAATTCTGAATAGAAATCCTGCTGCATTTGATTGCGTGTACAGTATTACTTGTCTTTTCCCATTTGCAGCCTGCTGGAATATATCCAGCGAGCATAACATTGGAATAAATCAGCCAGTTCAGGACTGACAAGACTCATTGATGGAGAAAGTGCATGGCCAAACCCTGATGAACTCTGGATCATGTGCTACCACTACAAGCCCTTGGAAAATTACGCTCAGGTGTTGCCAAGGAACTACTCTAAGTTTTAACAGAGAGGCCAATGCCTTCATGGTCAAACAAACTGGAAAGATAGGAAGGACTGGCCTTTTATATTTCTATCCATCCCCAACTCATGTGTTTTATTGCAACATACATAAAATTTTAAATATCAATTCTAATTTTAGGAAATTCTCATAGAAATATCTGATACTAGTTTTGCTCTTCTGTTCTTCCATCCTGCCTTCCCTACACAGTGTCAAAGAATGAAATAGGATGTGGACTTGGTGAGAACTGCATAACAAAAAAGACAAGTTAATTTTGAAGACAACAGGAAAGCGGCAGAGCTGCTTGAGGCACACACCAAGAGCTCAGAACAAGCCGTGCAAAACTTGCCACGCTTGTTTTGTCACCATCACTCACCCGCAGTGCTTTAATCTGAAGCGTCCCCTGATCCTGTATGGATGTCCGGGGGTCTCGGCCCAGGAAGGTGAATCCTTCTTTTAACCAGCTGATGACAGGAAGGGGGTCACCAGTTGCCTTGCACTTCAGCAAAGCTGTGCCATCCACTGCCAGTGTCTGGTTGACCGGTCCCTGGAGGATGATGGGTGGAGGCCTATCTGTCAAGACTAAACAGTGACATCCACAACTTTACAAATGCACTAGTGAGCCCCGTTCCTCAACACAGCACCGATTTTAAGAGACTTGTTTAAGTTAGCCTCTGTGAGGTTAAAAACATTATTTCTGGAGACCTGTAGGCACATGTTACCAATTAGTTGGCATATTTGAGAAGATGCTTTGTAAGAATTTATTTCATCATTGCAAGATAACACCTAGACACAAATTTCTGTCAGCAAAGATCACCAGACTCATTTGATAACACAGGTTGAAAATTAAGACCCTGATTCAGAAAAGAATTGAAGTGCATCGCTTATTTATTCACATTTAGGAAAGCACTTAAAGCACACATTTGATGCCACATCAAAATGTGCTTAATTGCTTACCTGATTTACAGCCTAGAAAAGAAAATCTGTTAAGAGTTCAAAGTGAAAAATTAAAGCTATTCTAGCACATCCCCCATTCCTGCTCAATTTGTAAGTTTTCATTAGCAAAAATATCTCACAGTAATACAAAACATTTTCATAATCTGAGTGATCTAAATGACTGTACCACTCTTTCCAGCAGAGAAAAGCTCAAACTCAATCAAGCCATTTAACAGCTTACTTATCAAATCATTTCATCACCTTTTAAAGCCATGAACCCTCTTAATTTTTTCCCCTGAAAATTTACATTTGCAACCAGTAAGTGAGTGCATGGCTTTGTATAAACCTCATTCCATGACCAGTGGGATGTCTTGAAGAGGAGGTAAAACACTCATGTTCACTTCTCTTGAAAGACCATTTTTCCCTAACTAATTCTGCTGTTGAACCTATTCTCTGTGCCATCTGGTAAGCATCAAAATATAACTCTTTGTTTCTAAAGAATGTGTTCATAAAAAATGAATGTGAAATACTTGAATATAAAGAAGGCTTTGACTCTTGCATAAAATCAGTACCACAGAACTGAGAATTCATTTCTATATATTTACCTGCCACTGAACAATTACATGAATGATATTAAATATTGTAACAGGCAGGATTAGCTTCTAAAGCAGTGTAAGTTAGCCTCCCTCTGCTGATGTCAATTGAGTTTGAATCATTTATTCTAGCTGAGAATCTGTTTATTATAGTCCATACACAATACTTGACTCTAACAATGAAGTGAAAACAAATGAAGCAATATGGTTTCTGTTGTATTTGAGACATGTGAGACACAAACCTCTGGAACCTTCAACAGATTCAACAAATAAAAAATATTAGGGAGATGTTAGTGGTACATTTTATACCTAAAATAATTGTTTCTAAAATTTCAGTGTTGCAAAAATACAACTACCTTCTTTTGTTAACAAGATTCACAAAGGACAGAATCATTGGTATTACCAGAATCACAGCTTGGAGTGTGAGTTCATCACATTTATTGAAATTGAAACTGAAAATAGCAAGCCAAAACAGATTATTTATCAACAGAAGAATGTGAAAGCTATTTTTGAAATTCTGAAATATCACTCACTGAAGTCAGAGATAGGACAGGAAACACTATATTACAAGAAAAGAGAAAATGCAATGCATTTTCACCTTGATATGAAATTTTTTTATAGCATTAAGGTTCCTTATAACTGCCCAGTTCAGCCATTTGGTGAAATAAAGATTGATCTCACCTCATATGTAGTATAAGGATACCTGGAGCATGAGTATATTCAAATGAAAACTTAGCTGTGCAAGCTATCCTTTAGATTTAATGTAAAACAGAAAATCCCACTGCTCTAGGTGCTTAAAAATTAAGTAAAAATAGCTGTTTAAGTTGCTAACTATTCTATAGCAGTTATTTGCTTCATCTAATTGTTTTTCCTATGTGTAGCAATGTAGGTATTTTCAAAACCTACTACGTTTACAGATATTGTTCTTTGGCATGCAATTAGTTTTTTTACAGCCCAAATGAGGAGCTCATAATCCTTTAAATAGGTCTGATCAATAGTGTAATTGAAAGTCTCCTGGCCAGAAGGAATCTTCATTTTCAAGGGTGTTATGGGTGAAAGACCACTACAGGTTTCCATGACACTAAGGCTAAAGGTTAAATGAACACTTAGGGTTGCCACTGATCTGTGAATGACTGTATTGTCTTCACAACTATGACTTGTAAATCTTGTATAAAACATGTGAGGTGTTTGTATTCCTACTACATAGGTCTCCTCATTAATAAGGATCCAAAATTTGGTTAGAGGTTTAAAAAGATATATCATAAGCACTCTGAGGAACAGAGAGATAATGAAAAAAATCCATAAAATGGTGTGGGGTTTGTTAGGTGCTTTTAAAACATTTTAATTCCTTTTTTTTTTTTTTTTCATTAACAGAGTATTCCCCCAGAAGGAAACTTTTACATCCATTCCACAGAAACATTTTCTGTGGCTACAAATATATTTGCATGGCAAAGTAGAAGTTGATTTCAAAATCAATTTCATGTAAAAAATGGCTTTGCCAGTATCTATATATCTACATATTCTGGTAACTGAAAAATTAAGAGTCCTTTTGTGACAAAATGCATCTTAAATTTGGAGCAGATTGTAGGAAAAGAAAAAATTATTCTTGTTAATGAACAGTTTCTTTGCTAAAATGCAATTTGGATTAACTGAAACCATGTTTAATTTTGGGAGGAATGTGGTCAAATTATAACCCAAAATTAGAGAACGACAAAATGAAGTCTTTGGCACTTCCAAAATCAAAATTTTAAAACTGGTGAATTAATGGGGAAAATCAAACACAAGTCATGAAATTCACATGATGAACATTAGTATGACAGGGCAGGGTGCTCTCCTGAGAGGCAGAAAAGCAGAGACCAATCCTTCCTCTGTTGTTTTGGTTTTTTTTTTTTGCAGAAGAGCTTCCCAGGAGCCTGTGAACTTGTTCTGACTCCTGTTTGAGACTGTCACACTTGCTATAAAACATTTAATACACATTTGATGAGGGCTAAGGACCATGGTGGCCAGGTTTGCAGGCAAGTAAACTGTGAGTGATAGCAATTTCTTCCAGGAGGATTTGAGAGAGCAAACCCCAGAGTATTCAATACACTCATAATAAAAAAAATAAATTTGCAAAGGAGATTGCACAAAACACTTTAAATGTCTATTCCAAATCGGTGGAGAAGGTGCTCTAGAGGTACCCTCTCAACCCTCCTCTTACTTTTTTTAATCTGTTCTGAATTATCCTTACATAGACCCAACCTTTTGCTTTCATTCAAAAGCCCAGAAATACAACATTTTAAATTAATATCCTAAACCAGTTTATTCTTATGCTGTGAGAAAAATCTGTGGTGGGAGGCTGATCTTGTTCCTACCATCCTAATACTCACCCTAAACAGCAGCTGCTGGGTAAACTGGACAAAGTAGGATGATCCTACAGCTGACCATACGCTGGTCACAGTTTTAGTAATAAAGGCTAATAATTATTAACGAAGGAGAAATTAAGATATTCTCCAAAATACTCTGTTCATGATGGATAAATTTATGTAACTAAACACAGACTAAAAACTATTCCTTTTATGCTGAGCACAGACAGAGATAGATTTGGTTTATTTGCAGGATCTGACATTTTAAGATTGTGAAATTCATATTCCCTTCTTGAGTTTGAAAGGATTGCTAAGATTGTTCTGTTTTTAAAATGATTTTGCTTTTCCAGATGTGCGTTAGACAGTGAATTACATGATAGCCTTTCAAGAAAATACAAGATTTGAATTTCAAATACACCAAAGGCTCTTAGCACAGTCCATAATCAGCAAAATTATCACTCAACTCAGCACATTTCATCACAGCTAGTAATCTCTTCTCATGTGAACACTCGAGTTAAAAATATTTCCAGTAAAGACTTGTAAGTGCAAAAATGCAACAACTGAAACACTGCTATATATGGTATAATTAAGCACTTGTTTTTCTGCACATGACATGTTTTCATTCTGTATTGGAACTTCAATTGGATCTAAATTACTCTGGATCAAACAAAAATGTGTTCAAAATGAAAAAGATGGCTCGCCACTATTATTAAATCATTAACCAAACAGAAAAATTCTGGGCTATGAAGTAAAACTGAAATCACCAGCCAAAAACTAGAACACTAATGCTTAAGTATATAGATAACATGCACGGTGTTTAACTTTTATTATATTTTTAAAATCATTAAATTAGATTTCCCTACTGATAAAAATCATTAGCTTCCATAACTTCTGCTCAGCATCAACCAAAACAGATTATTTTGACATTTATGGTTAACTTCCTAACTAAAAGCAATTAAAAAAATATCTGTGATCTAATGGTACATTTATTTATATAATCTCAGTTCCGCAACGTTGTTTCGACACTTTTCTTCTGACCTCACCTGCCCTTTGTCTCGGGGATGAAATGGTATTTCTATAAAACAATCTTGTATTATTTCATAATGAACATGCTGACAGCGGGTTCTGGAAAGCATTTGAAGAACGCAGACCTTGCACTCCCTGAGCAGCAGAGCCCCAGCTAAAGCTTTCCCTAGCAATGGGGAATGCACACTGCCTTTAATCAGAATTAACTGCAGGTGAGTTTGCATTTTGGCATGGACACTTTCTGTTAAATAAACCAGCGAAAATTCCAAAGACATCAATCAGGATTTCCTCCCCCCCCCCCCCCAGGAAATAGATAAAGATGGACCACAGGCCTTGCCTGTCAAAAGGAAGAATTTCTCATCATGAGTATCCTTGAACCTGATTTGATCCACTCAGGGCCTGTTGCTGTAAATCTGTACAGCATCAGCAGGTGCAACCATTAACAGCTCAATGTCCTCTCAGCCAATGTGTGTGTTCTCTTTATTCCAATCACAGTCATGGCCCTGAATCAGGCAGCACTATGGACAGATATTAAAAAATACTGCCTTTCCATTAATTTTAAATGACCTTTTAATCTACATTTAAATTTGAATTGAATGAAAATGCATCATTTTGACACAGACCATGGGAGAAAGGACTTAAAGAGACTGCAGTGAAAAGCCAAGCCTTTAGTCTCCAGAAACTACAGAAAAGTAATATGCTTGAAGAGATGCAAGGATAAGGCAGAAATTATATTCTCTTGTCATAAAAATATAGGTAGCTTTAGGAAAACAAAGAAAAGGCATCAAATTAATGCTCAAACCTCTATAACATGAGCCTGAACCTCTCTACCTGTCACTTGTGATGAATATGCTCTTGTGAAAAGGCAGATTATTCAAAATTAGACATCTTTTCAAACTTTCATGGTGCAGGCAGGTCTCTAAGGGAACAGTAAAAGTAGACCTCTGCATATAACAACAGTTTTAATGGCAAAAATTCATCAAAGTCTGTCAGGAGATATTTAATGTGTCAGTTAAGATAAGGAATAATGATGCCGGGGAATGCCACAATCTCCTGGTATAAGAGGAATTCTGCTGTTTTCCTCACCAACATTAAAGGATGCAAACTGCCTTCTATCCACAATAGAATGAAGAGGGATATCAACAGGATTCCTGACATGTGAAAAGGATTCATGTTTGTAGATGGAGTAAGGTAAACTTCAAGGCCAGATAAATTTCAATCCCAAAAATCTGAAATGGAAAGCATCAAGGCAGACGCTTTTCCTTTCCTGAAAACTCTTCTCTACCCAGGTATTTTTATTACTTTTTTCAGCACTAACCATACTGAGAAATTCTTAGAACACAGCTCAGAGGTAGGTGCCTTATTCACAGAGGGACGAAAGGACTACATGTTGTAGCTATTCTAAACCAACAGTACTCCACTACATTGAAAGAACTGCATTGATTTAACTGAGCTAAGGGCACATCCCCAGACTGGCTGCATAAGATAGTAGTGAAGACTGGTGGGACTCAGGACTAATTTTTTTTTTTTTTTTTTTTTTTTGGTATCCCAATTCACGGCTTTAATAACAAACCTATTCTTTCTCCATAATGCTTTTTTTTTTTTTTCTTTTTTCAGTCATATCTTACCTCTAGTGAACGAAGCAGCTTTCATTCTCACCAACCCTATTTTAAGCTTGTTTTCCCCTTGTTTGCATTGTTAAAGAACCTCCAGAAAGCAGCAAATGGCAGACTAGGCCTTGATGACTTTTTGACTCCACAGACAATTGCAGAGAGATCCTTTTCCATTCTATTTTCTACAGAAAATTGTCCATTTACTTGTATGAATTATGTGGTCTCATATGCCTTTATTTACACTGCTTTTAAAATACTTTGACAGAAAAAAAACACCAAAAAAAATATAGGAATTTCTAATAGCTCACCATCAGTAACTTCCAGCTGAGCCTTTGCTAAAATGCTTCCAGCAACTGTCAGTGCTTGACAAATGTAGTATCCTGCATCCGACCGCTGAATGTTGGTAATGGTGAGGTCTCCGGTCGGTGACACGGAGTATCTGCTGTTGGGCTGCAGAGGCTGGTTTGGGAAGAGTAGATTCTGCAAAGACAATTCATCAAACATCAATTCAGAACACAAAAGCACCACTTTTCCTTCAGCTAGAGAGATGATTTCTCCTTAAAAGTACTATAAATAAACTAGAAGAAAGATTAAGTGTGGTTATGACTTTACGAACACAGAGAGCCGGCTTTCCCTGCCTTGGGCAACTTGCAGTTTAAATTAGAAACAGCCCTTTGACAGCACACAGTGCTCTGTTCTGGGGGGTGTAGGCGAGGAGACGTTTTCCAACAGTCACACTTGAGTGATTTATATTTGTGACACATTCATCTTCCTTCTGAACGTAATTGTAATAATATACTTAGTTTGGCTATCAAACCAGAAGGACGTAACACTACAGTAAACATAGAAAACTAGCAGAAAAAATTGAATCCTGGAGACTTGAGGGAGCATAGCACTATTGTTTGGCTGTGAATATGTTCTGGGCAAAGGAGAAACTAATAGTGGGGCACAGAAGTAAAACTGGGAGAAAGATATGACCTGGTCATAAAGGAGGAGAAGATGGCAGAGCATGAGAGCTTAAAGGAGAAGTTAAAGGAAATTAAAACTGAGATATACCAAAGGAGAAATGCAGCATGGAGCCTTGAGGGCAAAGAGAAAGGGTATTAATCTGATGTAGAAATCAACAGAGAGAAAAAATAATTTCATGTAGGATAAGACATCAGTTAGCAGAAAACAGGGAGATTAGCTTTTGCCTTTGGGCTGGATTGGAGAAAAGAGAGATGTCAATAATAATAACTGGAATGGCTGTAGTAGTCCTTGCATATGATGAAGGACTGAATGAATCAATACTACAGGCCTGAAAAGATTTTAGCGGTGAGAGCTGTGTTTTCAAGGAAAAAGTTTTACCATCTGGCACAGCTCTTATGAATAAATAAAAACAGGAAAAGGAAAGCAATGAGAAGAGAAAGGTCAGCAGCATTGCCCTGTGAGACAGAAAGGAGAACAGCTTAAACAATAATTAAACAACAGTAATTACAGTAAAACAGGGTCTGGCTTTTACGTTTTATATTTTTTATGATGACTGCCTACTAACTTTTAATCTTGTCTGTGTGGGCTAAAAATAGAATCTAAAAGTGTGGAATAGGGTATTAAATGAATTTTCTGCAAATCTCCTTTTGAAGCGGACCTTAATGGTATACAAAAAAGGATTTAGAACTGATAAGCAACAAACTGCTTAAGAAACAAATAGGTACTCAAATAAGAAACAAATTCTGCTTTTAAATGACATCCATGCCTTTATCTCTATGGTTTTGGCAGTAAAAATAAAGATACATGCTTTAAATAAGATTCAACACTAAGTATCCTCATAATTGTATTAACCTACTAGCATACTTGTCACCTTAGGCTTTTCCCCTAACAGCATGTTTCCTCAAAAATCAATGTGCACCCAGCAAACATGTTAGATCCAATAGGAAAAAAAAGTCAAAATTCTGAAACAATTTCAGGCTTTGGGACTAAGTGGGTCTCAAATAATTGCCCAGTTTTCCGAACTGCCTTGAAACTTTCAAAGGAACTTCTGCTTGGCACAGATACCTCCTGAATTAGAGTATTATGAAAACTTCACTAAATTTTACAAGAAAGTGGAGAATTTTGACATGGCTGATCTTGACTTCACTTACCACTCATTATGCAAAGTGTAAAAAGAAACACAATGCAAAGACAGTGCAAGGATCAAGCTCCTAAGTCTTGAGAGAACAATAATCCAGAATCCTCTTTATCACTGCATTACAAAGGGGAAGTTATCCTTCTTTTTATCTTCAGCATTGGCCTCTCTGTTCTGGAAGGTACCATACCCCAGTAAATATTCCATACATCAGGAGGAGTCCACCAGTCTTACAGCTCCTCCCTTCAAATACCAGATAACTGTAAACTATAACTTGTCTTAAACTACAGGAAAAACCCTTTTGAAATGCTTTTTACTATTTCAGTGATTTTAATTAGCTGTCGGGTTGCTCATCTGGGCACAATGGTGGCATTCTGGGTTGCAAACAGTGGGACCAGAGACATCCCTGCTAAAGTACCACTGAATTTATCTCAAGGAAGAATTTAATCCACAGAGTCCAAAGGTCACACACACCCTGCCCTTGTGCATTTCATTGGTGGGAGGCTGTTGGGCTCCGGGGAAAATGCTACCAAGTACAAAGGGCCAGCTGTTTATGCACAAGCTGGCACAAAAAATTACTCAGGAGGGAACAGGTCCCCTCCCTTCCAGCTGCTTGTGCTCAAATATACAGGATCAAGAAATGGATTCACAACGAAAAATGCCCTACAATTACTAGAGTGGGATAACATGGCTACATAACATTATTTTGAGCACTAAGAGTAGTGCCACAAACAGTTCCTCAAGTAAAAGCAAAAGCAAGCACTGTAGAGACAAGCAATAATTTATAGCTGAGCATGCAGAGGTGAAAAGTCACGTAATTTGGCAAAAATACCATCCTCCATTTCTGTGATGATATACAGCATGTGGAAACTCACATACTTTATGGCATCTCACTGCAAAATTTGGCAAGTTGTATACTGAGATGGTAACCCTAATCTGTGTTACTTCATTGATGATCGATTGAGATTAACGTGAGGGTGTTGTAAATCACATTGAGCCATGTTTTAAGGTTTGATTATAAACCACGTAGGTATCAATTTTTATGTTGCATTTATTTGCCAAAAAAGACTATTCTAACCCTCAGGGATCTGTTTCTCAATATGGTAATTAATTTTCCAGGTTTGTAATTAAGCAGCTTCAACATGGTACAATCAGTAGGTAATAACATTCAATTAAAGACACAAGATGCATTTTCACCTTAAAATGTTTTTACCCTTGAAGTGATACCAATGGAAGGGGATAAAATAGAGTATTAACACTTTTCAATTACGCTAAATGACTTTAATCCTGCAAATGATGTCCTACTTTAATTAGAAGCTCTTCTCTTTATTACAGCATGATGGATGTCCACTTTATTAGATTCAAGTGTGACACTATAAGCTCACTTTACATAAACATTACCATGTTATTAAAATGCTCTACAAGGAAGGGTTTTGAAATGTTTGCTAGCAAATCACTACTTCCTACTTCAATTTCAATATGCTATTCTACTTTCCCCTTGGAACAATTGTCACCTTAGTGAGACTCACAATACTCTGCTTTTCCAGGATGTGTTCCATGGGGGCTAAACCTAAATTTCTTTAACTAGTACACTGAAAGATACACACTGAAGGTTAAGGTTACACTCAGACAAGCTTACACTCATAAAGCAATAGTATTGTATCTTTGTGAGCCACAAAGAAAGCATAGCTGTCAGCATGGCCTTGTCATTCTGGACCAGCTTTCTGATCTCATGAGAAGGTGAAGCAGAAGCAGGTGAGGCAGAGCAGGAGATCTGTGGTTCAAGTCTTATCTCCCGTTTTAGCTGAGCTGGTACACACAATGCCTCCAGATCTGACAAAAGGCACATCTGCACTGCACACACAGTGTGGATACTTCAGTTAATTCACATGGGGAAAAGTAGCACAGGGCTCTGAAAAGACCAACCTGTCAGTGGAGAAGGGTAGATTTTATAGATACACAGACAGGTGTAGGCAGGACAGGGTTCATCAGAGAGCTGCAGAAGACACTGTCCTTGGGTGTTCATTTGCCCCTTTTAATCTTTTCTCAGGTGCAAAAGAGAATACAGCATGTAGTTTGCATTGTTCACATTTAACATACTGACACTACCTGCACACTGAAAGTGAGAAAGCCTGACTTCTGCTCTAACAATGTGCCAGTAGAGCAACAGCAGAAAGGAAATATTATGACACAATATTCAAGTACTAAGCTGTAGAAGTTAGCACTGGCTGATGGCAATGCTGATTGCTACATGACGAATTTTGCCTTCAAAAAAAGATCAGGGAAATATTTCCAAAACCAGATCTGGAAATTTCCTGAGACAATGTGACTGAAGAAGGCATCTGTGTGTTCAGAACCTGTATCTGTATGCTACATGAGAATACGCCAATGCAAATCAGCTTCCTAGGTACATATCTGCTTGATCACGTCTAGACAGGTTGTGAACTGTAATTACTGGCTCTGATTAGTTAAAAATTGAGTCATACCTTTTTTTATCTCCTGTGCCTGTCAAACCCACCTGTTTGTTGGGAGGTTCAGAAGACATACTTTATACTTTAAGATACACTGTTGCTTTCTATACATCTGCACAGCACCTAGTACAAGTTTCAACACTTAAATGGCATTTGCGCTCTTCATAATATCAATATTCTTTTTTTTTAAAAAAAGCAACAACCATTTCAATAGAGAATATTGATAGTTTAAAAAAACAAATTTCTGTGAAACATTAAAAGAATTTGTGAAAGGTAATACAAAAAATCTTCCTTAAAATTTAACAATATATTTAGAAAGGCTTGAAGGACTTATAGGGTGTTTACACCTTACCTGACTTCCTTCTTTTTGCCAGAAAACGGCTGGCTGGGGATTTCCTTTAGTTTCACAAGGAAAAGTCACTGTTCGACCCTGGGCTACAATCTGGTCTCGTGGTCTCACCACAAACTGTGGGGGAGCTACAACGTAAGAAAAAACATAATGTAAGTTTAGGATATTTTGCAAGGGAGAGATGGGGAATATTGAAGGAAAGAGACAACATTATGGAGATTTGTTTTATGTCAGAGGACATGACACCAGAAACATTAATTAGTATAGACAGAATTAATATATAAACAGAAACAACAACAGCGACAAAAAGAGCAGCAATATATGTATGTGACATCCCCAATTATTATAAAAAAAAATTTAAAAAGGAAATAAACATTACAGCCATACATGCTAGAGCCAATTCTGATGACAGTAAATGCCAAGAAGCACAGTCAGGTGTTTATATTGCTGGCTCTGGATGTATTCTGCCTTTGGTCTGGAAAGGTATTAGCACTCTCATACCCACTAACGCTTCACAGAGCTACTGTGTATTGCAAGTATGAATAGGATAAACAGACTGTCTTTCTCAGTCTGCCCCTCTAGACTTTCAAAAATGATTGAGAAAGGAGAACAAGGTCTGGATGACAGTAGAAGAACAGAAGTTCAAGAGCTTCCTCAGTTCTGTTAGAGGCAGTGTGGTCAAGAATGGAGTGGGAAGGAGGAGTTGTGGTAAAAAGAATGGTTGCTAAAACAACAGAAACTTGGGAAATCCAGATTTTAGCTTGTTTAGAGATTAGAGGGAAGCAAAAGTTGAAGAGTTAGTGGGCAGCAGTGAGTGGTGAGCAAGAAGGAATAGATATCCCAGGAGATCAGGAAGAAACAAGGAAAAGAAAAAAGGAGACTGGATTCAAAATAAGAAAGAAGAATCAGGACTAGTTATGCTTTCAAGTAGCTGGCATTAACAATGTTCAGACATAGAGGACCAGGAGGCATAGTCAGAAGTGAACAATTTCTAAGAGAGAGGAGGGGTTTGACTTGTCTGGGGATACTGATGGAGAATAGAGAGTCAGTACTTGGTGGGAACAAGAAAGTAGAGAAAAGGTGTTAAAGTGCAGAAAGAAAATGGGGAAGAAGCAGTGTTAGAGGATTTGAGAGAAAAGACTTGACATTGGTGACTATGCTGAGCATAAAGCAAATGGCTTTTCTATGAGTGATATGAAAACCCTCCAGTCTTGGTTCATCACTGGAATTCACTGGATTTGTACTACTTTGCATATCTTAAAAATGCAAGCAGTATCTCCAGATATTCTTATCAAAGGACTAAATAACTTTTGGGGCAGGCTGGAGAAGAGGATAAAAAAACACCTAAACCATCCCATCTTCATTTTCTTATATTCCACTATCAGTTTTGTGGCTGTGCAGAGGGATGGCTTAGGAACACTAAGCTGTAAGGTAAACAGAATTTAAGTGTTTTAGAAAACCGTATTTTCACCATTATAATTACAAACTATTTAATTAGGCACGAAGAGCAATCAAGACCCAGCTTCCGATTACACCTGCTGACAGCACAGACACAAATCTGGCAACTGCATAGAAATGCATGCAGACCTGATTTTTTTGAAACACACTTTGCAGTGATCTCCTGAGGTACTTCCCTAGGCTTTACAGATCAGCAGGAGTCTAACGAGCATCTGTTGAATAGTGCTGCTATAGTGCACTCTTAAAACAAAAACTGCA
The DNA here is from genome assembly GCA_035221455.1 of Xenops minutus. Taxonomy (NCBI): domain Eukaryota; kingdom Metazoa; phylum Chordata; class Aves; order Passeriformes; family Furnariidae; genus Xenops; species Xenops minutus. Next base: position 9,662,400 of record JAWWEE010000001.1, read on the forward strand.
GAACACTTAATAAACATAAACCACCATCATTTTAGAAGGCAGAGGGTATTTCTTCTGCCTCACACTCCTAAACACAGGTTTTGACCTCTCTGGAGAGAAGTGTCCACCTCTTCCTCCATCTCTGCAGTCGTTAATCTTCTGAACAGGCAGATACAAAGGGTGTAGTGCCCTGCTGCTGCCCGTTATAGCTGTACATTTTGAGGTTTCTATAAGGTGTTGTTATACATACTCTAGAAACTGAACTCATGCTGTTCTACTCCTACAGCACTGAGCTGCAGCGAGTTGCTTGTTTTTCCCTCACTTTATTTTACCAAGCATATCTTCATGCAACCCCTAAAGGTGTCAGGAAACAGCAGTGTGGCAACCAGTGCATGTGTTTGTTCAGTCATTCATACAGGAGAAGAAAGAGAGAAAAACCTTTAAGCTGTGAAGAAGAAACCGCCCTTCCTATAGGCATACCTTACACTACACGTAGGTAGCAGAACAGTCAGAACTGTAGGTACCTCTGCAGTTCTGACCACCTACTTAATAAAGGTCACTGGATCAGCCCAGTGTTTTCTGCTCAGCCACAGAAGTTCACTGCCCAGGATAATAAAGAATCAATAGCAAACTCAGGCACAGCAGACAGAAGAAAACCTGTAACCTCTTCAGGTGTTGTACCTGGATTTGACAAGAACTATGCATGAGTCCTACATCTGTGCTGCGTTATTGGTGGCCTCGAGACCATAATCCTCCTACTGTGATACTAAAAACCTGGTGTCAGGAGACATCCCATAGATCCAACCTGAGCATGATGGATGGATGCCTAAGATGACTTTGCAGGCACACTTGGTGCACTGGGGGTATGTTACACAGGCAATGCTCTGAGACAGTTCAACAGAAGCAAGAAGGGCACAGTGTTTCCATGAGCCCATCTTTCAAATCATGCAACCACAGAAATGCAATGTAGGCAAGTTTAAGGGTTCATATGAAACACTCACACACATGAGGCTGTACTGTAAATCAATAATTCAAAGCTCTGAGCAGATACAACAGAACCAAATTTGTTGCTGTAGCAGATTTTCCAAGGATCAAATTAACATAAATTTGGTAGTCAAGGAACAGTGAGAGATATAAACCGTAGTTCTCACCTAGTTCCCAGTTTTTGACCTATCCCTAACTTTGAATATCTCTCACTTTCCTAAGAGCAGAAAAAAGAAAAAAGAGGTGTTTTATTTTTCAAGAACAGAAAAGGAAAATAAGTCTGTAGCTCAGACATGGACTGACCCTGTTATTCCATTCTCTGCCATCCACACACCAAGTCCTTTCCAGCATTTGCCACACTAGACAAACAGAAGATCTGTGGCCTCATAGATACTAAGTTAAACTTTCTAAAGACTTCAGCAAAGAATGATGTGTAGTTATGCAATTATATATTTTCTAGCTTTTATCTGCATCCATAACTACTGAAAATTCACTATAAAAAAGAGAACGAACTGGAGCTTTTAGCTCAGTAAGCCAAACTATTTACAACATAATCTTAAATAACATACGAAATGCAATTCGGGAAAAAAACCAAAACATTGGATAAGGTTTCTTTTTTTTTAATTTATTCTAAGATGGCGTTCTATAATGAAGGAACCCCTCATTTTGTTATAGTTTGTTGCCATATTCAGGTATACCTCTGTCTACAGACAGCTTCTGATTAAAAGAATATTGTTTATAGCATTTAAACAACATTTTCACCATATCAGTTTTATCTGTCAATTTCTAGTAGGACAATGCAATTTGAAAGCTGAAAGGAACAGTAATAACTGCAGGAGTAATTCTTGGTCAAGTGTAACTACCCAAACACTAAGACTGTCATTATCCGCAGAGAATGCAGTGTGACCCTGCTCAGAGACAGCAAGGCTTCTTTGACAGAATAAGCACTTGGGCTCTTCAATTTCCCTAAAAAGAGAGCTCGTTATGTTCATACATAGATGCTGTTTATAAAGATGGATAAATATTATTACTTCCATTTTGCAGAAAGGTTAACTGAGATCATGACTTGCTCAAAGCGCAGCTTCAGTGGAACGTTGGACAAAACTTATTCAAGCCATTATTGCTTCTCTCAAATTAGATGAATTTTTAAAACATACTGAAAAGGTACAGTTAGAGAAATAACAGCAGGCTTGATCTGCCTCAGCTGTTAAAGTTACGTGGTACTTTAATGATTAACTGAAGCTAAACATTAAGGCCATTAGAAGAATCTGTTGAAAAAACTGTTATGAAGCAGGAAACAGATTGCTGTGCCTATCAGACTATTACTCTTTACTGTTTCAGATGTAACATTAACTGCATTAGAAGAAAGAGAGTGGAAGAACTCTTGCTTGACATCTGAAAGTCAAAGACAGTGGCTCTCAAATGAAATATATTGCTTAGATTCCAGCAGACTAGCCTAAACTATAGGGAGAAAAAAAAAAAAAAAGAGAGCAATTAAGATTACAGACCTATCATACTTATATTGAAAATTTTTTCTTTCCTTTTTTTTTTTTTTTAGGAATTTAAATAGTACACAGTAAATTAGATTTGATTTCTGGCAAATTATGCTTTGATACTGCATTCAGCAAGCGCTGGCTTCAATCAATGTCACACTAAAGCTCTGTTATGCTAATAGCAGCTTGTGAGGCTGAGCGGGATGATATGGAAATCAGATGGTTGAACATGAATAGAAAGCACAGGCCATGTACGAGGGGGCTTTGAGATGAGGGGATGGGGGGACCCTAAGGTTAATCACATCATGTTCAGAACTGTTTTTACAGCACAGAACAGTATTCAACTGCAAGAATAAAAATGGAGATAGAAAAGCATGAGCAGCAGTGAGCATTAGTTATGTTGTTCAAAATGGCAAGAATGCATTCTACTGCACTATTTCTAGGATGTTGGTTTATGCGTAACTGAAAGGATCTTTTATTCTATTAATAATTGTATATGAACGTAGCCTCTGCTCCAGTGTTAAAGAGAATTTGGAAAGAAAAAAGGAAACAAATATTGCAAATTATACCAAAGCAATTTCTCAACTCTTCTCCAATCTTAATAGCAGAATCCCTAATCTGATGGGATGGATTGCATGCATTTCTTTCCCAGTACTGTTACTGAATACTAAAGGTTACACTGAGCCAACAGGAGCTGATAAAGCCATGAGATGTAGAGAAGCTTGACTGAGACAGTGAGCTCATCCCTCTTAGGGGAACTCAGGTCATCTGATAAGAAATGTGGCAGAGGACTCAGAAGGGGAGGGGAAAATTACCAAATAAAAATGTGAATTCATAGCAAAAAGCATGCTGATCCCATACCAGGTACTAGCAACATTTTCTTCCAGTAGCAGAGTTTTCTCAGCTGACCTTGTAATTTGTGGCTCACATGATCCTAAGGGAATTTTATTATCATAACTTTCTCAAAGTACCTTCCCCAGCCCAGGGGTCCTGGGGTTTGTACTTTATATTGCTGATTTTAGTTAAAAGTAGATACTGCAGCAAGTTTTACTCCAGTATTGCTACTGAAACAAGTTGGATTAATGGGCCAACACAAGTTCAACAAGGTCAAGTGCCACATCCTGCCCTTGTGTCACAACAACCCCCTACAGCGCTACAGGCTGAGGGACTGGAAAGATGCCTCGTGGAAAAGGCCCTGGGTGTGCTGGTCAATAGTGGCTAAACATGAGCCAGTGTGCCCAGGTGGCCAAGAAGACCAATGGCATCCTGGCTTGTACCAGCAATAGTGTGGCCAGCAATACCAGGGCAGTGACTGTCCCCCTGTATTGGGCACTGGTGCAGCCACACCTCAAATCCTGTGTTCAGTTTCAGGCCCCTCACTACAAGAAATACATTGAGGGGCTGGAGCATGTCCAGAGAAGGGAAAAGGAGAGCGGGAAGGGTCTGGAGCACGAGTCTGATGACAAGCAGCTTGAAGGACCTGGTGGGGCTAAGCCTGGAGAAAAGGACTCTCAGGGAACACTTTATTGTTCTGTACAACTGCCTGAAAGGAGCTTGTAGCCAGGTGTGGGTCAATCGCTCCTCCCAGGTTACAAATGATATACAAGAGGAAAGAACCTCAAGTTGCACCAGTGGGGGTTTAGATTGGCTTTTAGGAAAAATTTCTTCACTGTCAAGCACTGGAACAGGCTGTCCAGGGAAGTGGTGGGTCACCAAAACTCAAGGTATTGAAAAGATTGCGTAGATTATCTTAAAGTTTTTTTCAAGCCTAAATGATTCTATGATTCTACCATAGAATATAAGGCTTTATTCAAACTTCATTGAAGCTGGTAGAAATTCTCCTATTGGCTTCTGTAATCTTTGGATCAAACCCATTGAAAAAATAATATATTACAGGAAAAGAGTGACAGCAACAAATTTCAAGGGCTTAAATTACAGATTTGACAACCTTTAATTACGACTAATTTCAGTTGATAGTGAACTGCACATGAAATTCATCATGAAGATTACATAGGCAAGCTAAAGTGATAAAGATGAGTGCTTCATTTTAAACTGGAATTGTTTATTATCCATAAATATGTTTCTATGACTAGTTCAAAGGGGACACACAGAAATATGCTGACTTGTAAATGTTCTAAGCAAAACAGATAATGCTGAGGGAAAACTTTTGAGGAACAAGTAGAAAGACACTACGTGGTAAAGCACCAAGATTCTGTAATACTCAGTTCTGCTTCCAGCAGGGAAGAAACAGCAGAGCAACCTAAGATTCCCATCTCCCAGTCTTCTTCAGCATTGCATGTTTGCACCAATAAACTAATTTCATTTGGACAAAGCTACACTGGGTGCAATAGTCAGTAGATCTGTCTGGAGGAAGAGAGTAATAAGATGTCACCTTCCCCAAATTCCTTTTTTGACTTCTGAAACCCCACTAACATCACAATTTTCTTTTGCAAAGCCCTCAAAGACTTGAAACTGGTATATAAATGCTCCTCTCAAATCCTTACCGCAGGACAAAATCATGTGGTCACTTCAGCTGTTTTTGATATGCACAGATATTTTAAGAGATTGAAATGAGTTCCACTCTTACCAAACAGAGACCAAGATTTGCCTCTAAGACATTTACACAGGATAGGAGAAACCCCTGGAGCTCCAGGCAAAGTAATACCTATTTTGAAAAGAAAGATAACCTTTGAAATCATATCTGGAGTGCGAGTACTGTTGTGTAAGATTGCTTTGCTAGTTCCTGATACCAGCTTAAATAATTGAAGGCAGTACAGGAATTCTTTAAAGAAAATGATGATCCTCTAACTTTGCGTGCCATTAATTAAACTTCTCTAGAAGGTCTGGCAGGTATTGGAATTTTAGATGCTTTTGTGATACAAATGAAAAAAACCTGTAAGGTCCTACTTATGTACCTTGTAATAATGTTTGCCCTTAGCATGGCATGAGCTGCCAAAAAGCGCAGATGCAAAACTCTAGAACGAAAGGTGTTTTGCAAGGCTACTATTGCTGATGGAGTAAATAGAGGAAAACAGAAAATATGTGCTGTCTCAAACACTAGAAACCTGGGCTGATTCAGCAGTTCTTCCCTCATAAATTTAGATCTTCTTAATGGGTAATGAAAGTGATGTGTGGTTGTTAGGACAAAAAGTTATTAGTGCACTATTAGCTATGACTAATGATAAATCAAGGGTGTAGCCTCTGACACAGGAGCCATTGCAGAAGACTGAGAGGATGACAACTTAGGCCTATTAACTAATTTAGATCTTTCTTATCAGGGATAAACTAATGGAAGTTGATGATGATCACTCTCTTTAAAGTGAAGAGACTTCTCAATCTTATGGTGTGCTCCAATGATTAGGTGTGTTCACACACACAGGGAAAGCAGTAACTTTTTAGCATGCAAGTTATAACTGAGTTACCGAGAAAATTAATTTCCTTTTTTAATCTACCATGAGTATTATGTTAACATACGGATCTATAACTATCCCCTAGGCTGCATAAATGCAGTGGCCTTTGAAACAAATACATAGATCTCATTTTGTGGGATTTTTTTTTTAACTATGTCCTCTTGCTTGTTCATTTATAGTGTTCTCTTTCTTTCATGATTTCTTCTTCAGGTGAATGGTTCTGCCAAAAAAATAAGGAATGGGTATGTTATGGGGATAACCAGTGATTCATGAAGCCCTTTGCAAGACCATTGATAATATTTTAAAATTACATGGGTGGAGGTGGCAAAGCAGGTGCTTGGATTGGAGTCTTCTGAAAAGCAGCTTCTCATAACTTAGGGAACTAGGGGCAATCCATAGCTTAGATACCATTTTTAACATTGACACTGCTTCAAAATTAGTTCTCACATGTCCTGCAACAATAAGTCAAATACACAAAAGTAGAAGCACAGGGGGCACTTGGGGAAAACTTCTGGCACACTGAATAAAAGGAAACACTGCGGAAGAAGAATCAGAGCAAGAGGCAGAGAGGGAAAGGTCTCAGTAAGTTTATTACCAGGGCCAGTTCTCCTGCAAGTGTCCTTCATGCTGCTCATCTCATGAAAAGTCAGAAATTCCTTTTATTTTTTTTTTTTGTTTGTTTCGGTTTGTTTTTTGTTTTCAGATGAACCATGTAAAAACACAATAGTGTGAAAAGACCACACTTCAATCATTTGAGAATGCTAATTCTAATGGTTCTAATTTTCAATTTAAATTCAGGTTCTGAATTTCACATATAACATTTTTATCCTTCAGTTGCTCTGAAACAGTGAAGCAGATAATCTCTTAAAGCATGGAAGCATAAGCACTTTTTTCTTTCTTTGAAAGAGGTGAAAGAAGTCTAGAGAATCAATAAATAAAACCCACTAGCTCTCCTATATATTTTGACATGTAGAATCTCTCTTTTATCCCTGGATGACCCAAAAGAATGAAGTGGGATAAATCTTCATGGTGGAAAAAAAGATTTGTTCTTCATTCTTCACTAGGACTAATGTCAATAAGACAAAACTCTGAGAAAAAAATTATTTAAAAATCCAACTCTGTCTCCTACAGAGTCAAAAAGAAAGTAATCTACTTTCTGCTCCCACATCCCTATTTCCAGTGCTCAAAGTTCAGCACCAGCACTTTTCCTGATCCCTTCCTTGTCTTTGTTTCACAGTACATTTAAATATTTAGTTTAAATATCTGGTCTTAATTTCATCTCAGCATTAAACTGTAGCCTGTTCTCATTTAATCACACATCTCTATTTTATTCTATCTTGTCCAATCATCTCTTTTAAGCAGCCCCTGAGATACTTAGAGATACTGCTGGAAAATCCGCCCTAGAAAGTCCTTTGCTTAGTTTTGATGCATACAAAGAAAGGGAGCACTGATTCTTCTGTCCAATAACTTCCATTACTCAGGACCTGAGTTTAGATAATACTTTTAATTTTTTTTTCTTTTTCCTCAAGTGTCTGAGATTCAGGATGTACCTTTCACTCAGATCAGACAGAAAAGATGTACACTCCTAAAATCTTAACACTTTAGCCTGCTTGCTTATGTAAACTGCACCATTAGGGGATGGCTTGTGCTATTTTACCTTCTGTGAGTTTACTAAACAAAACAAATTATGCCAGCAAAAAGACATGTAATCTTCCTTGATTCCTTTTTTCACAAGAGACAGCAGTGGGGCTTGCTGGTAATATATTTAGAAAGGAAAAGCATACCCCTTGCTGATACAGTAAGATTTCATCAAAATAATGAGTGTAATCTGGTTATCTTCTTCCAAAAAACACGAATTCACACGCTGAAGAAAAGAGCTGAGGAGATGATAAGAGTAAAGAGCCTGGATAGGATAATAGGCTACATCTACAGTGAGAAAGATGACTAATTCCTGGTTTGTTTACCCTTGAGAATAAATAAGGCTGAGAGGAGATACTCTGCTCAATTTGGGCCACTGTTAAATGAAGAGAGGAAAAGGAGTGAGGAAGAAAACTTACTATTTATTCTGACTGACAATGATAGCATTCAAGGAATAGAGCAAGGAATAGAGTAGTTTTGCTGTTGAATAACACTGAGATCACATCCAGACTGTACTATGGCTGGCAGCAATTGAGAAAAGAAAGGAAAAGGAAAAGTGAATGGATTAATGCATTGATTTCCACATTCCTCCAGAAGTAAAGCGTTTTCTCCTTTTACAAAAAGGAGGGAGAAAGTTTTTGGAGAGAAACACATCAAAAGACCTACACTAATCTTCAAAGACTTATGGAGATACTCAGAAACCACTGAAGTAAGAAAACTTTTCCTATGATTTGAGCATGTTTTGTCAAAGTTAAACAATACTTATACATTAAACTACTTAAAATTTTCCCAAGCTAGAGTTCAGCAATTTAAAAAACAAAACAAACAAAAAAAAAAGGGCCATTTGATCACTTCCTGCATTTGCTGGAGCTGGGTTTTCTCTAAGAGAAACAGCACTTGGAGCCACAGTGGAATGAGCAGGACATTACGGTATGACGTGCTAATAATTCAAAGACATAAACTATCATCTTTCATGCTTTCTTCTTTCATTCAAGAAGAATCCTCTATCAGATCTTGTTTTTCTGTTCTGACCCCTATCTGGGAAATCCAAGAAGATTTGGAGGAGTTGGAGATAAAGACAGGTTTTGTGGACCAGCATTTAAATACTTGGTGGTTAATCTGCTCAGTGTCCACTTGCACAACCATTCTGGCCCACAAATTGCAGACACTGTATTTCTATGACATCTGCAATTTATTTGATTCAACTTAAGTTCAGCCAATGAACTTCTGTCAAAGTAGACATGCTACGGACTTCAAGATTTTTATACTGGTCTTTAAAAGACTGTGAAATACCAGAACAAGTTATTTGAATGTCTTACTGCTATAGGAAGAAATCTGAATTTCATTTTATGGCAACTTTTTAATCTGAAGAATTTTCCTATTTTTTAAACTATAATGAAGTCTTATTCTTTCATGTAAGGAAAAAACAAATCCAGAAAAAGTCTAATGTCCACTGGTTTCCCTACCCTATTCTGAAAATTTCTCTAAGTGATAGCAGACAGGACATACAGCACAATTTGGTGTATGTTTGAGATTTCTGCCACTGAAAGATGGCACTGTAGTGCCAAGCATGATCTCATCTCTTCTGCAACACACCAACCAACATTACTGGTATTTTATAAATCCTCAATACCTCAAATGAAGGTGGTATGTTCATGAATGTAATAAAAATAAAAAGCATTCATTCTGTATAGACTTTCTCTACAAGAGTTGGGATGAAGGAGAATAAAGAGAATTCTTTCTCACTTACCAATCTGAACCATATGAGCAACGCAATTTCTAATCAGAACACCTAATACAACTTTGTTTAAAATACAGCCCTTTTTATTATGTTTCATGCTGTACCATTCTTAATAGACTATTAAGTCATGCCAGGCTGATTTATGTTGTGAATACTCCCCAGTGCAGACTGAAATGCATCATAGAGTCACATTGCACTTAAATGTGAATAGACTACATTTAATTAATAAGAAATTTGGACATGGCAGGTGTCTTATCCATTTGTCTCTCCTCCGACACAGTAGGAAAGTTAAGTTTGGTCTCCCTTTACTTCTTTAGGCAATTCAAAATACTTGTTTTTGTTTTTGTTTTTATCCAGGTGGCAAAACTGTCTAGTTATTTGCTGCAAGTCACTTCTTTCTGGGAAGATGAGTTATAGCATATGACAGCAAACTGAGTAAACCTGACTTACTGCAAAGCAACTGAAATACAAAGAACTGTATTTTCACTTAGACTTAGGTGAAATCAATTTGCAAACTGAGCAGTACTCTGTCATCTGAACGACTTTTCAGACGATTATTAAAGAAGTAACTGGGACATCAGACAGATCTTCATAGATCTTCTATTCCAAGGTCCTCTGTCTCAAAGCAGTATGTAACTGCTCCTAAAATGTGTGTCAGTGTTACTGTCAGTGAAACTACATGAAACTTTTGGGCTCTTCCCAACTATTGTGCTTCTTTTAGCGGCTATTCTCCTGCCCAGCTGTCATAAGAAATACAGCAGAATGCAAAAGTCAGAAAATTCATCTGGAAAATCCATCTTATGAGTGAAGTAACTATAGAAAAGGTCTAAATAAGGATAAATATCTTGTTTTCTAAACCCATCTGTTGCAAATCCTGTCAGAAATCTTTTCAAAAGGTTATAAATAAGAGAACATCTATTTTAGAAATGGGCAATGCATTTATTCCTGGCAGCAAATTCAAACATGATGAGTAATCTGGCATAGAGCTGTTAAATTTACCAGCTGCCATCCACCTCGGGCAGAACCATACCTCATTTTATCTATAGTATACACCACTTGTTAATAGCTTCTTGGACCAAAGATGACCATTGGTAACCCCACTCCTAAATTTTCCACTCAAGCTGAAATTTAAATAAAAATATCACACTTAACAGAATAGAACTATTTGAAACAGAAAAAAACTCCCTAGAAAACAAAAATTATTCTGTTTGCAACAAGTACTACAATTCTGGAACATAAAAATATATTTCTCTATTCTTCAGTGACAAGCTATTGGAAAAAAAAAAAATGTTTGGTCTTGTTTAAAACACAATAAAGACAAAACATGGCTGCTTTGAATTAAAGACAGTTATGAAAGGCAGAAGTACCTAGATAATTCTCTGGTGTCACAAAAGAATATAAACTTTTAAATGGCTTTCCTGCACTTTAACATACACATAAATATATAAATATACTTTTGTTAAAATGTCAATCTCCTAGAGAGCTCTGAGCTTAATGACATTAATGTTTGCTTTAGCTTCCTTTTGGTAAGGAGAAAGGTTTTTTTCTCTGCATTCCAGTTAACTTCCTGAACAAAAAAATGTTACACGATTTGACTCACCATTCTTGTTAAATGACAATTTTAACAGAAGATTGCTTGGGTTTCTTGGTGGGGAGGGAAGCTACTTTGGTTTGCTTTACCAGGCTTTAATTTTTTTAAAAAACAGGTTAGGTAGCTGCTTGCTTTGCCTACTCTTGCATGAAACAGAGCTATGAACTGTAGAAATCAGCTTAATTTCAGGTACTTAAGCAAAAAAGTCAATAAAGATAGATGCTATCATTGTCTGCAGGTACAGAATCACATGAAAGTGTTTGACAGACACTGATCTGCTTATACACAGCAATCACGACATACACACTTGTATGGGAGTTCTGTATGTCAAATACCTTTGGGGTTGGACTCACTCAGCAGTCTTTTCACAAGTCACAAAGATAACAGCTAAGTTACATAATTTGCTAAAGATCATATGCCCAAATAATAATTATTTTCAGATTGACCATTCTAATTTTAGTTTCCTGAATAAATGATATAAAAGAAGATTTTTCTTTGTCCCAGATCACTTACAACAAAATGAAAAAGCTTAGGCAGGGAATATATGAAATTGCCCACAGCATGATCACACAAGGGGATCATACACCTGGACATAAAGTAACCAGAGACCAAGAGCTGCTATATAAGCTTTGGGAATGGAATCAGGGACGAGTCAATGGCCTGAAGAGTCTTAAAAAGAATCAGTGCTCTGAAATGAGACACCATCAACACTGCTGAAACCTATCATTTTCTTGTGAATCTCCAGTCACCCATTTTATGTGCCTTTCACACAGTGAAACAGTCTTTACTTTGTGATTTTTTCCCTTGCCTTTTTTTTAAGAGTCAGCAAAGTGAGAAAAATATCTAGAAGCAAAACACTTTTAATCTTGTGGCATTTCTTAGTGAATGAAGAAGCAGCATCTCCCAACACGAAAGGTTAACCTTAGAAGCATATTAAATTCCAACTACATTTCCAAGCCAAGGAAAATTTTCTTGCAGGTTTACTCCCTTTTTACACTGTTATTACTCCTCAGAATTCATTTCTTAAGAACCAGTGTAATGCCACAGTAATACAGTAATGATTTGGATTTAAAGCTTGCTATCAAAATCCCAAATGGAGAAGAGTGAATTTCTGTTCTGAAGAGGGAATTCTCCAGGCTTAGATAAGCCATACTGTCTCTGCAGAGGTATTTGGCTTGGTTCTATGTTTGCTATTCAAGCAAGCTAACAAGATGGGTTCACCTTAGTTCTGGAAACAGAGGCCTAACACAGATCTTATCTTTTAATTATTCCACCCTTTCTTCCTCCAAACCTGGAACAGTGAAGAGATGAGATGAATTCAAACTCACAAATTTAGTGAAACACATATCTAAGAAAAGTTTTTACTAAATAAATAAAGACCAAGCCCCTCACCAATCTCCATAAACACCAATAACAACTTCTTATGCTAATCCAAAAAAAAAATCAGAGTAACCGTATTATTCTAAAAGTACACCTAAACGTAAACTACAAAAATCAGAGAAGTGCAATTCATTAAATTAAATCCATACAGGCACAGAGTAAACATCCATGAAAGAAAATTAAAAGGTATGCTCAAGATATTTCTGAGCACAAAAAGTGCGTTTTGGCTCAGCTATATTTTTGTGTATTTTCAGAATTTCAAAGGCATGGGAAAATTTTCAGTGTGGGAATTAAAATCCACTGGTTGTCTTCCTCAGGACTTGTTTTTCAAAACAATCTGCATCCTACAGAGTGCATTTCAAACTGCACTCCAAGATGACCCAAGGGCAAAAATCAATGATGAACTTTCTTAACAAGCACGGAAATCTACTCGATCCCCTCTACAATTTCAGGACTACTTTGTTTCAGAGTTCTTGGAAAGACACAAGAAAGACGGAACATGCAAAGCCTGTGCTTTTACTGCTGTGCAATAAAAGCATGATGAGTAGATCTTCAGGGCCAAGCAGAAGCTCACCAGAGTCAATACAATCTTTACTGTTGATTCTGATGGTCTTTACACCAGGCCCATAAACAGACCATTAAAAACATCTAAATGAGTGCTTTTGGCTCAGTAGCATCACACCCACCCAGTTTCACTGATTGGTACTTGTTGGTGATTTGGCAAAATGAGTTTATACACGACACAGCAGAAAATACAAAGTTCAGAAACAGCACTTGATCAGTCAAAATCACTTGCCTGGTGTTAGACAGTTACAACTATTAAGCGCCGGCTGCTCATTCCAGCCAGTTAAATGCTGTTGCAAATGAAAGATGAAGCATTGCATGAAGCCATGCTAAAATGGATAGAAGGATGGTTACTTACCAACGGGGCGAGCTGTTGACATTACAATGGTGTAGTGAGAACATAAAAAAGAAATTAAAAAAAGAAAAGAATATCTGTCAGAATGCATGACGTGTAATGTTACCTTCCACTATGGATTCTACCATGATTGCTAATCCCTCAAGTGACAACCTAAGCAAAATGTTTACTGTTGTTATTGTTTAGCCACGTGCCACTATTATCCCATTTACTTGAGCATAGCATCTGAACAAGCTGACTGGAGCCATTCTCTGAGAAACATTTTTATTATCTTCGCATGCCATCATCAAGTATCATTGTTAATGCCTGATAAAAGAAAAATTGCATTACATTAGCACAAACTTTTAGATCCCAATGAACACATCAATTTAAGCTGCACGCTGCCTCGTGTCATGCCAGTAGATGCAAGGCGTTTGCTTTCTGAGTCAAATACCGATTGAATTTTAAGCATGACCAGTCAGGACAGCAGTAAGGGCTACACAAAGCCCAGGACAGTTTTTCTCATTCAATAAGGGCATGAAAGCTTACAGCACAGTGGTTTTTTCCTCACTGACAGGGCTGATGAAAATATAACAAATACGCTGAAATGGCTGCAGGGGCTTCAAACCAGAACCTCCCAAATCACTCCTTAGGTTAACTTTTACTTCCTAAAAAACTGTCATTAAATGATCGACAGGTTAATGCTGTTTCAGTTGATATCAAGATTGAAAGTTGCTGCTGCAACAAGTGAATTTTGATTATAGGAACAGCCCTTCATTGTACTTGTGCTGGGGAAGAGAGCTGTCAGTCTCTTTGTTAATAAAATATAGACATCACTTTCAGAAGAGCTGAAAAGCTGGACACAAAATTGACTCCAGGTTGCATCTGTGTAGGCAAAGCTTCCCTTATTTTAGCCGCAGATATAGTGACACATTTCTGAGCAACAGCACAATTTTTTTACCCTTTTTTCTCTCTCTCTCTTTTTTTTTTTGTTTTTAAGAAGATTACAAACTCTAAGTGCTTATGTGCAGCCTAGGGTCAAACATAAGACATGCAGATTCAGAGGTAACAGAGCATGCAAGGACCTTCTTCGTTTTCAACATTTCTATGGCTCTTTTGTTACTTTGGCATACCCATTCATTTAACTGTTTCAAGCCTGCTGCACCCTTTCTCACTCGTCATCTATCAGAACACTTCTTGGCTTATAGAATCATGGACATATTCCTTCCTCTGCAGAAAGATGAGGAGTAAGTGACATGCATCTTTCCAAGAGAGGACAGGAAGTCTGGCTCACAGAACTCAGACTCTGGTGTTGTTTGTGACCTTCCTGACCAGGAGCTAAGGATTGCACTGTTGTCAAGTTGCCATATACAACTACCTGGCAGCATCTGCAAGGACCAAGGCACGCTCAAGGTAAATTTTGAAATGCTAAGTGGTTTTTCTCCTCTACATGACAAGTGGTTACAGTAAACCCAGTGTCAGATAAAACTGTAAGAATTTTAAGAATTCAGAATTAAGTCTTTCTTTAATTAAAAAGACAATTTCTCATGGTCCCTTTAAAGTCAATGGGAGTTTTCCCAGTCCTTTGTTTTCAGAATATTCAGAGTAATATACTTCTCTGGTGAATTTCTTGGTTTTTCTCATTTTCTGTCATAACCTGAACATATAATAAGCTTATACTATCATGTCTTTCTTTGTGCTGGATAAACTTTATGTATTTGACTGCAAATTACAAACCCAGGGGGAAAAATACACAAGATAATAAAAATCTGCTTTTACTGTAGGAAAATAGATTAAATTATATATTTCCTTGGTTATGTGGTTTGGTTCCTCTCTCCCCCCATCCCTTTTGATCAGGTTCAAGCTTTGATGATTTCAAGGGATTTTTTCTTTTCTTGATTCTAACTATTGCTTATATCACAAATCTGGGTAGCAAACCTGAAAGGCTTGCTCCAGTAATGTATACACAGTTCTAGGAGTGTTTAAAGGCTAGTGGATTGGTTACCAGATTTATGGGGTACTGTGATCCTGCCTGTGACAAAGGAACAGAGTGAGACTGTTTCTGGGAGTTCTCTGTGTGACTGTTTTTCTCATGTTACAGCACAGAAGAACAATCCCTTACATAAGCACATAACCTATTTCTTCACCTTAAAACAGGAAGAGCTGCATTGTCACTTACAGTCTAAAGTGAACACTGAGGTAGCATTTTAGCAGATGGATTATCACAATACTCTCTTTTCTTTGTTACATACTAACATCTCTCCCTCTACAAAGCCACTCGGTGCCTTTTTTTTTTTTTTTCCCCTTTGAATTCAGCGAATTAAACTGAACTGTGTCCATGCATTAAATGGATGGAAATGGAAGCTGGCCTCTTGGGTCAGTTGACCCCAGTTCTAATAAAGCAATCCATTGAGACTTTGAACATTTGATTTAATGTGTATGAAAAGAGGAGGACAGATAAAGCTAAAAATGTTTTTATTAACCTTTCACAGCTCTCCTGAAAACCGTCAGCATGCACCACTAAACTGTGAAATAGTGTCTGCATGATATCCATTGTGCCAAATTGCTGCTTATCTTTTGGAATGTAGTAATAACTATTATATTCTATTTACTCATATGGAAATATTAGCCTACAAACTTTTTCTCTCCCCATAATCTTTAGTATGTCTATATCTACTGTCACAAAACATATTTTGTCTACTTGTTATTCTACCAGCCTTAAAGCCTCCCTACCAAATCAAACAGCAGCACATGAACACTGAGTGGATACTAGAGACCACAAACATTTTAGGAAAGAATATGTCAGTCTTTTACCTTGCAATACTTACAAAATTTAATTAGGATTTTCTCTTTCCTTTGGCTATGGTTTATCTTGCAGATAAATAGTAATAGTAGAGAGTTTAATTATAGCAGAGCTAATCACATAGTAATGTTATCTGCATTATGTTTGTCATTAATATAGTTACAATATTCCTTATATTTTCTAAAGAAAGAAATGTGAATAATAGCCTAAACGAATGACTCACACATATTAACGTTTATGCTCACAATTATGTAGTGCTTGCTTATGCATATATATGCATCTGTTCTTCAACAAAAACACATTGGAACACTTCATTAACTGCGGGGAGATCCTATCCTATTGACAATTAAAATTTCGCCTATCAACAGGACCAGGATTTCACGTAGGCTGTAAATCAGCGCAGCATCCACAATTGCAAAGGGTGTGTGAAACCCAAACAATGCCAGGGTAGGATACGGCCCATTCCATCAGAAAGCAATTGATCCAGATAGGACACAGGCCCTCCCTTCGTGGGAACACTCACCTCTCACAGTGAGGGTAGCAGAGGCTTCCACTTTTCCAACTCTATTCTCAGCAATGCAAGTGTAGGTTCCTTCATCCGTGCTCATGGCTTTCTTAATGCGCAAAGTGTAATCATCTTTGATGTCATACCTGTGTCACAGAAAAAGAATGAAAACTCTTCTTGTAGACAACAGAAAGGAACAAAAACTACCACCTGGAATATGCCAGTCTGAATCTATCTTGGAACTAACTTTGGAAGATAAATTATTATCTAGCATTAGATAATTCCACCAAGCATTAATCTTCATGACATTTTTATTGCACTCTGCATTAGTTAGAAACTTTACATAAAATTAGTATTGCTATGTTCACTTAGTATTAGGTCTTTATTAATAATATCATTCACTTTGTCCTTGATCTAGAGCAATAAGATAAAATTAAGCTATCAGACATCAGTTATCAATACATGACAGTTCAGGTTTATCATGCCTTTAAGCCATGTGAGCCACACGTTTTACCTTTTGCTGATTTGGAAATTTCCCTTTATATACAATTTTCCCCTAGAGCAGCAATCCCTTAGGGAACTGTGAGCATGTTGGTAGGATCTCACACTACCCGATTGCAAACAATAAAAAATATATTCCAGCTCTGGAATGTGACACTTATTGAAGAGGCACATTAAAGCAGATTTATCATTTTCACAGAAATACTACAAAATGATTCATTAAGTGTGGACAATAACATTTTCTCTTTCTTAAAAGACACTTAAAACAATTCAATTGTGCTTTGTCCATTTCTTTGTTTCTCATGTTGAAATAATTCTAAAACTATGGGGATGTATAAAATGTGAATTAATACAAAGTACTTCAACATGCAGTGAACATTCATTCTTAAGCCATTTAGAGTGCTTATACCCAGAAAAATATTTTCAGTTAAATTGTTATTATCCTGCACAAGTCATGCTTAACAAACTATTTTAGGCTCTCATCCAAAGCTCATTAAAGTCAATGGGAGACTTCATCTTGTAGGAAATGTATTTGGTTCCCAAATCAGTAAAGCCCTGACTTTCAGTATGGACATTTTAATCTTGAAATACTCTCTTGTAGAATCATTTCCAGCATTTCTTCTTGACATAATAAGCCCGTGATACATAAAACCACCTTGAATGTAAAGTTGGCTTCAAGTTCTCATGTAGCAAACAGTGAAATAAGAACATGAAACTAAAGAAAGATCAAGACCCCGGGGGATGCCAATACTGTTTCTCGCTGTATACATACTCAAGACATAACTTCAGAAGGACTAGTTTGCCTTCTCCTTGTTATACAGTAAAGATCTTGCAGGCTTGTTCAGCAAACATGTTTAAACTGTAAGGAAGAGCACCCTTAAAAGCTCTGATGAACAAGAATTCAATGCAATTACTTAAAGGAATGTTGCCAGGCTCTGTGAGCACTTATAAATGCTTTGGGAACATGAAACAACTTTTTTTGTACATAATATAAATTATTACTGGTTCCTTTAGCATAGATTTGTAGAGAGAGTGCTGTGTGCTAAAGGACTTTAAAAATTCTTAACTCCAAGTGTCCTATATGTTGAAGCATTTAAGGGTTCTGTTAGGTCTAATTAAAGCTCACAATATATATTGGAGCATTACTAGCAATTCCAAGAATAAAGAGCAGTCAAGACATCTTTTCATACTCACTACAATACAACACCTTTGTTCTATATTCAGTAATTCTATTCTATTAATTAGAAAGAAATAATTTTAAAAAGACCAAATTGAGGTTAGCCATTCTGCCAGAGTTAACATAAACACATATAATACCTGTTTTCTTAGGAGTTACAATTAATTGTATGTCTATGTGGCACCTCAGGTTTAAGTAAGAAATAAGAGATATGTCATGGAGAAGAATAAGGAGATGCCACAGCAAACATCGGAAACTTGTAGGGATATTTTTTCACCACCATAATGCCATTAGGGAAGTGGGGGGATGATATGATGCTAGAGAACTTAATATGCAGTTTCAAGAGCACTACAGGTCTATTGCAACCGCATTCAACGGCCACGTGCAGCTGAGGAACATTTCTTCTTGACTGCTCACGAATTATGCTGTGCTGCATTAGTCAATGGCAAATAGAAATCACCGGTTATGTAAGAGAGAAAAGGCAAATTTCCCCCCTTGAAAATCTCAAGAATATGACAACAGTATCCCACACTGATGGAGCAGTTACTTGTCCTTGGCGACCGCAGAGTTGCAGACAGGAGAAAATGCTTATTTTCTTGACATGAGGCCAGCCCTAGGAGTCTAAAAATATAAATTTGTATTCATCTCCAGTAAGATGAGAAAACTAAGATCAGTTATAATATAAATATGAATTTGATATAGGAATCAGAGTTATAAAGCTGGGCAACAACTAGCTGTTTATTTCATTGATTTTTTTTTTTTTTTTTTTTTTTAAATAGGACAAATAACAATCCTGTGGTTCACTTACCGCTGCCGAGATAAAGACAGAGAGGCAGCAGGATTGTATCTGACTGAGGGGTTTCTTGAACTGGGAGGGACAGGGCCCTCCAGTGTGCTGTGGGCTGCAGCTGACTCGCTCTTCTTTCTCCCTGTCCCCGATGTGCCGGTGCCGGCATGCCAGCCAGCTGCCTTGGAGGCTCCGGCAGCCTTTATGCCTGCACCTGCCAATCATGCAAATTGTGCCTAGGCTGCTGGGGGAGGGAGCCAGCTGCATGGCATGCCAGGACGCAGAGCGAGGGTGCAGCCATCGGCTCCCACTTGGGTCGTGAAACAGAGGGTGGTGTAAACATGTCGCTCTCACGGTCCAGTTGTCAATTACTTCAAGGACAGGTTCAGCTCTCCCAGGCTGCTTCTCCAACAAGGCCATACTGGGTTTTTGGACCACCCTGACAGAATGTGCCATCTAGCAATTAGATTCATACATAGATGGACCCATGGGACATTACAACCATCTGCTGTCCTGAAGTATTGATACGCTGCCCCTCAGTCATCTGTTCCACCCGGTTCCACCATGGTTCGGTGAAGACCTTTGACAGATGAAGCAGGCAGGAAGAACCACAGCAGCACAAGAAGCTTGTGCAAGAAAGGGACCACGAAGAAATGAGGAGTGAAGACTAAATATCTGTTCAGTGTCACAAAGATCCACCTGTGCAGCCTTGAAGGGTGTCTTGTCTCCTTTCTGTCTCACAGCCTCATACTCCCACAGCAAGACATTTTCACACGAGTCTCTGTGGAAGTTGACTCTCATCTGGATTAGTGCTACACTTGGAAACAAGGATCAAGGCCTCTCTCTCTGCTACTACCAATCACAGAGAGAGGTTACCAGGCTCCTGGACTGACAGTGGAATGGCAGAACACCAGAGGTAGTGGTTAAACTGTTCCTTAACGCTGCCAGTGTATGAAGAAGGCAATGCCTTCAAAATATCTGCAGTGTCAAGAAACAACTTGTGACATATTGGCCAAATAATGCCAACTCTTAGCCAATTATTGCTAACATTCAGCTAAAACCATGGGGCGTCAGATATCAGTTTCACTTATTTATGGCCATCTAATTGATTTTAAGTACTTATCTTTGTTAAACATTCAGAAGTGCTTCACCATTCAGTTTAGCTTAGACTTCAGCCATCAGACTGAGCTGGGAGAGGTCTTTCAAACAGCCAGTCAGTCTGTGTCAGATACAAACCAGCCACTTTTGGGCACCACATTACATAATTTCTGTTCTACAAGTAACAGAGCAGGTCTGCCTTTAATTACCCAAGAAGGAAGGGGCTGGCAGGGAACTGGCAAGTAAGAAAGAAAAAGAGAAACAAGAGGCAGATGAGAAAACACTGCTGGTGAGGAAATTCTAATAGAAATTGGGTGATTTTGAGTGAAATCTGGCAGTCTCTGGCACATATGAATGCATTCATTGTTGCTAGTTTTGATTAATGACAGTTGTACAATAGTGTGCTGACAGTCACCGCCATACAGACACAATTTTTTTTGATATGAAACACTGCTGAAAATGCAACCCAATCAGATTTGGCCCCTGAACAACATGTGCTATCATCACTGTACCGTGAATTGAGATTGATTGGTAACCAGCTGTGACAAAGTGGGAAAAAGAGCCTTGTCTTTTTCAAGAAAAGAAAAGAAGAAAAATAAAAAACTGAATTGTGTCAAAACCATTACCATCTGCTCAACTAAATAACAAATAAAACAAAACACATTAACTGTTTTTAAGTATCACTAATGTACTGAGGTTGAATTCATATATTGACTTAAGCATCTAAGAATAAACTTGAATTAACTGGTTTTGTCACAGTTATAATTCCCCCCTTCCATTCAAAAGTGTATCTGTTCATACTCAGCCACCAATCTTCCATGGTTATCAAATAAATTAAAAAAAAAGAAAAAAAAATCTGAACTTAGAGAGGGTTTAGCAATATGCTTTTGTTGTTTGGAGTTTTTTTGCACTTGATATACATTTTCCAGAGTGTTTCACAGAATGTCTAGTTTCCAGGTTTTCAAAAATGTGCAAACAGTTATGCATAAATATATCTGCACTTCCTTTGTCTTTAAAATGCACAGGTAGCAAAAATGTGTCTGCAGCTGGAGCCATTACATTTCTACATGTCCAAGTAGGCCTAACTGTTAGTACAAGGATGTACTTGCTTTACCAGTGTATTTTAAACTTCACAGAATTCAAGATCAAATTCAACAAATCCAAGTCAAAAAGTCCAATTTCCTCCAAAAGGGAGCTTGCAAGAGGAAAAAGTCACAACTGTTGGAAGCTGATATCACTGGCCTCAAAAAATTTAAATCTGTTTATACCAGGCATCTATTTTCTTTAAAAACATTACTGTAAATAAAAAAAAAATAAAATAAGATCAATAAAATAATAGCATCTTTGTATGTATGCATTGTAGGCTTTTCTTTTTTGGGGGAGAGGAGATGGCAGAAAAATCACTTTGCTCTATTTCCTTTTGCCTGTTTGCCAGACTATTTTGCAAAACACGCACAAAGCTTCAAGATTACTCACAACATCAATGATTAGAGAGCCCAAATAGAGAGATGCTACTGGCCAAAACCAGAGTAAACAGGAGGTAGTTAAGGAGGCTTCAGCTTCTGTCTCCACTTCTCTTTTGTGGCGCTGGCACTTCAGCTCCCAGCACAGTGCCACAGCTTTTCACTGGCTCCAAGACTCTGTGCCAGATGGAAGGAGCCAGAGGGAAGCTGCGGTGAGATAGGAAGTGTGAGCTCGTTACCTGCTTCAGCCTTGTGCGATCCAGAAGCAGAAGGGAGAGCCCCCATCCCCACTGGCAATGCCCTACTCCCAGCTCCCTTACACAAATGGAGTTTTGTTCATTTCCATCCCAGCACTGACAAGTGGAAGAAGAAACAAGACCAAACCTATGTGAGTGACAGCTTTCTGGGGTAAAGATAAGGGAATCTCTGGTTTTCTTTCCCTAGTAAACCTGAACCAGCAACAGAGAGAGCATGAATGTGTGTATTTGTGTGCACTGGTCTCAATTACTCTGCTGTGCCCCTGAAATCAAGGCTGGTTGCTGCTGGCTGTCTCCAAGACACTGCTTACAGCTATGATAAATTGAGCTACCAGGCAGTGATCCCCAGGGTGCTGACAGGATGGCTACCACTCACACCTACACATCCGGATTCCCATTTATCTTTTGGCTGTGCCATCCGTGCCAGAGAAAGGTAGAAGAATATGTGACACTACCTTGAGTTTCTTCCGGCAAGGCATATAGGCAAGCAGTCATATTAAAAGGTTCACTGGCCCTATTCCATACAAGAAACCAGACAAAGAGCTATATGACACAGGCTACTATTCACTACTTTTGCTTTTCCTGAAAGTGTGCTGACAGCAGGTTCTGCTTTAGTCCAAAACCTTTTATGGGTTCTGATCAGCATCTTATTTGTAACTGTTCGATTAGACACTTGTGATAATATAAAACACAAACCCACACTGCACTTTGTTTTAAACCAAGGTGTTCAACAAAATGGCCTAATTCTCATAAAATATGTGCACAGCTGTTACACTTACTGAGCCAACACTGTGAAACCATACCTGTGTCCAAGAAAATGGTGTTTTCCAAATTCTCTGGAAGCATTACACTCCACAGTACTGCTCTTACATGCAAACAGACAGGTGTGACTGCACATGACTAGTGCCTCACAAAATCAGGAGCCAAGCACTCAAAAGAAAACCAAGAAATTAAAATGAGACTGTTTTTTGATTCTCCTGGAAATAGTTTGGAAACAAACAGAAGTTCAGAACAAAACATATGTTTGAGAATCAATGACTCAGTGAAACCTATCTAAACTTATTCAGGCTCCATCTCTTACCTCCACATCTCTGCACAGAGAAGTGTACTCACAGGGAATTACCACACAATAATTACCCAAAATGGGCTTCTGATTTGATTTTAGTTCCAGACAGAGCTCCACATTACAGAAGCTGAAGCGTTGGTGGAAGTATGATCTAAGAGACCATGTAATGACTTGGCATGGAGACCTATCCTCCCATCACCAGCAGTAGTCCTTTCCCTCAGAGACGAGGGACATTTGTCAGGCACTTGGGAAGATTTGTATTATTAATGCCTATGCCATAAATTCATCCATCAGAAAAGGATCCTTGAGTCTCAGAGTTTTGTCCAGTTCTGGTTTTGAAATGATTCTGCAAGGACTGGAACAAAGTGCGAAGATCTGAGCCCAAACCAGTAGCTTGCACTCACTAAACTTGGCTCAATGCATTTTTTTTTTTAACACAAGCACATAGATCACCAGTAGTTTGAAATAAAGAGAATTTGTGTTTGCCTATCTCTTATTATTTGCCTTAAGCATGGTGAATGATTACTGTAGACTTGTCAGAGAACTGAAGTATTTTCTAATCAGTATTTTGAATCTGTAACCAACCTTGAAGTGGTAATTAAAGATGAAGTCATGTTAATGTTTTAATGAAAGTGCTTCAGCATTGCAGTTGAGCCAGAAGTCATATTCTTAAAAAGTATATTTTGCAAATGTTAAGGCATTATCAACATAGGACTTAGCAACAGAAACTTAAAATAGTTCTCAGGGTTAAAACTTCATAACTGAAGTGTTTTCACTGACAGTGTTTATTTATTTGTTTTTAAGTGAGATGACAACTTTATGTGCAGGGATGGAATGTGTTAAAGCAGAAGGAATCCTGCAGGCCAACCATCCCAGTAGCATCAATGGTCAGAGCTCTTCAATCTTACTTCCACTTGAACATTACTGCCAGCTTCCATCTCCCTGCTCTCCTGAGGGTTTTATAGAAAAATGGTATAGTTAATTATATTTACTTTTTTGTTCTATAATTTTAATAGTCAATAAATTGATCATAGTGAGCGTAAACTGTTCAATATCCTTATAATTTTCAAGAAAGGCAACCTAAGTAGTCTAAAAGTTATAAATACAGTGTATAAATGATGTGATTATTAAGTTTTTACTTAGTATAATCTCCTTTTCTGACACTAAAAAAACATTCAAGCACTAAAATGAGTATTTTGAGTGAAATTCTAGATTAATTTCTTTTGTGTCTCCTTCCTGCAAGACTATTTTTTTTTTACTGTGGCCTTCTGTGAGCAGAA
This sequence comes from Xenops minutus, assembly GCA_035221455.1. Lineage (NCBI taxonomy): Eukaryota > Metazoa > Chordata > Aves > Passeriformes > Furnariidae > Xenops > Xenops minutus. Next base: position 9,686,451 of record JAWWEE010000001.1, read on the forward strand.
AATCCAGAGAAATCCAAATTTGAGGCTTCTACTACTGGCATTAAATTTTGTTTCTGAACTCTGCTAGTGACTTCATTAATTCCCTGAAAATTAACTACTTTAGGATGTTAAATGAGAATAAAAAAAAAACAAAAAACCCCAAACATTCTCCTGCAACAATACTATTTGAACTGCACTGTCTGTGATCACTTCATAGATCACCAATGGTTCACATAGCATAAAGAGAAAACATGCAGGCAGGAGTGCTAGTTGACACAATTCTTTTATGGTTGCTGTCCATGGAGTTGTAAAGCTATTTTTTCAACCTTGACCCTTATGTAAGCAACTGGAGACTGTTTTAATGAATCTGCAAACAGACTGCCTGAAACAATAGCTCTTCTTCAGCTCTGTGGTGAGAACTGACACTTAACATGAAGCCAATTTAAATGTCAATGTTATTAACCATTTCTCTTCTGATCAGGGTAGCAGAGGCACACATCTAACACTTTTGCTCACAGCATTTAATATTTCAGACAAATGGAATGGCAGGTAACTAATGGGTTAAACTATAGACTTCTGGGGTAAGAGACTGTGGGACGATGCAATTATAGGACTTTACTCAATGTCAAGCTTTGAGGGATTTAAAACATAAAAAAATACTCTCATTTACACATTCTCTTGGCCATGAATTTCTCATAAAACTGTAAGGAATATTTTTCCACTTACAAAGCAGGAAGGGTTCAGTGACAGGCAAAATACCAATCAGAGAAAAGGGATAGTCAACCAAAAGAACCACAGGACGCACCCTACAAGCAGTGGTAAACATCACCTTGATGCTATACACACAAAAATTAATCAATCCCTGCATTCATTTTACCCCTCAGCACTTCTGTATCTCTAAATGATATCTCTGGCTTTACAGAAGTTTCCTCAAATGGCTCAACACAACAGCTATAAAGATGCTTACACTGCACTTTGCTGAAATCTGAGTGTGTTCCCTTGGGCTCCATGGACTCTGCAAGTTGCAGTGCAGCTCCCTCTATGCCAGCCCCGGTAACAACACCCTCTGCAAACTGCCTCTACTCCCTCCAGATGCATGGAAGGATAAAAATAGCATATTAAAGCTCTTTCTTTCACTGTCTCCTTTTGACAAGCTGTTAAAAGCATCCAATCTTCTCCCCTATGCTCCTAATAAAGAGGCTTAATCTTTCCTTAATGCTTTAGCTTACGGGGAGGGGGGGGGGGGGGGGGGGGGACGAAGAAAA
>JAWWEE010000001.1:9687794-9853207 GCA_035221455.1 Xenops minutus
AAAAAGATGGACATGCAAATGATGGAGGATCTAACGAGAGGTGAGGAATAGTACATGTGATATGGCTAATATGAAAAACATCCTTTTCCCCAGACCCTTTATTTAAAACCATTAATTGTCATTAATTGCAATAGAAATTTGCTGATGTAACCAAAGATTATATTCATTACACTACTAAAACACACTCTTTACTCTAATTAATTTTCAATACACATTAGACTGCATTTTGTTACAATCGGCACAGATATTAACTTGAACAAAGCACACAGCACTGTAGTGTTATTAACTCATATTTCATTGAAAGGTCATTCTCCCCTTGGATGTATCTATAGGGGGCTGTAGTTAAATACCTCACTATTCTATCCACAGAATATAAATGGAATTATGTAGCACTGTTGTTTAGTTGTAAAAATTACTGTCTCTCTTGCTTACAGGTCCTCATCCAGTGATCATGAATGTGGTGGGTTGAACCCTGGTTAGATGCAAGGTTCCCACCACAGCTCTCATGAGAGGGCAATAACCCTGCAGACAGTTAAGTCAGTGCAGAAAGAGTGGGATGAGGTTCTCCAGGCACCAGAGCTGAGGTTCCTCTGCAGCCCGTGGTGCAGCCCATGGTGAGGCAGCTGTGCCCCTGCAGCCCCTGGAGGTCCACGGTGGAGCAGAGATCCACCTGCAGCCCATGGTGGACCCCACAATTGAGCAGCAGGATGCCTGGAGGAAGCTGTGCAGAGATACCTGTGATGAACTGACTGCAATCCCCCTTCCCCGCCACCCTGTGCCACTGTGAGGGAGCAGGTAGTAAACACTGGGGGTTGAAGTTAAGCCTGGGTTAAGATTGGGTTCTATTTCTCATTATCCTATTCTGTTTTGGTTGATAATAAATTGAACTAATTTTTACCCAAGTCAAGTCTGTTTAGCCCAAGACAGCAACTGGCGAGTGATCTCTCCCCACTCCTATCTTGACCCATGAGCTTTCATTATATTTTCCCTCCCCTGTCCAGATGAGGAGGGCAATAATAAAAAAGCTTTGGGGGACACTTGGCATCCAGCCAGGGTCAGCCCACCACAGTGAAGAAATACAAATGCAGAACTTCACTGGCTATCCAGGCCTTTCTGGATCTCCTCTTAAAGAATCAAACTTTTCTGAGTTCATTAGTATAAGGTTTTCTGTCGTTGCATTTAAAACCATTTCAAAGATTTGCATCTGGAAGACAATAGGATATTTTTAAAATTTCATGTTTACTCTTAGTTTTGAGCTCACAAGAAGTCATGAGGAAAGCACAGAAATGACAGGTGTGCTTTTTCAGTAAGTACTATCAGAAGTGTGACCGTATTTCTGCCCAGGCTATGCATAAGCCATCCCTTTTCAGGCACAAAGTGTCCAGTTTTAAAAACACAGCAAAACTAACACCCACATAGACTTGTGTTGTTGCAGCTAACACACATCTTAGAATAATTAACTCTATGCTTTAAGAATGCTCTTTCCCAAATAATTTATAATGAATTTTGCTAATCTTCAGCAAATAAGAAAACTTACTGTGCTGTTTATGATTTTCACTGCTGTGTGTCACTGCTCTGTTTCATTTAATAGCCTACAATCTCTTAACACTTAGCAATATACCTTGTGTAAACTACACACCACTGTCGTTCTGCAGCAGCACTCCTGGTTTTTCTGCCTACGCTCCCACTGTGTGGGTGATGCATAAAACAAATACCTCTTTCTGCTGGTGCAGTTGCCACTTTTCATCTCTAGTACAATATCCATCTAATCAGACAGTGCCTGTGAGTGCAACTTAAAAGAGCAGGTTGTAATTTCATTAAAGATGTATTTACTGAGCTAAAACAGCTGTTCTGGGCTGGAATGCAAAAAAAGGCCTATGTGATTGCTACTCAGTCATTTTTAAGGCAACTGAAAAATACATTTGCTGAGCTAACCTCACTCTCCCGAAGAGCTGGCACTGCTAGCTTCTTCTGTATAAAGGGTTTAAACAGTTATTATAGTGTGCGATAAATTTTGACTTGTAATTGAAAATCTCTTCACTTCTTAAAAAAAAAAAAAAAGTCCTTATTAGTTGCTATGTAATTACAGACCATGCAGCTGCTCTCTTCGGCTTCACTAGAAAATTTGAAGACATGAAACACTGTACAAACCTTATTCAAATTTTATTAAATTGCTAGTCACAGATACGCCACCCTCATACTGGAGGCTCTCAAATAGTATCACTTTATTCCTGTTACCAGGACTAAAAAGTAGATGAATCAAAAGTCAATCCAGGCCATACTGAGTTGTTCACCACACAGGAGACCATCAGCTCCTTAGCAGGAAAGTATAATCTCTATTTCTGCCAAGAAGGCATCAAAGGGAAATATACCTGAACATGTGTCTGGAAAAATACTTCATTGCATGGAGACAATTGTTATTTCAGTTTCAATAGGTCCTAATCATCATGCTTGGCCACAATTGTCTAAGTCACTTTGGTACAATCCTCATGCCATTTCCTTGTGTCACTCATAATGAAAAGAAACTCTGTTCATGAAATAGTGAACCTCATATTTCAGCCAAAGGCATAGGACTGGTGACCCCACAATATCCTGTTCACCTCCAGTAGTTCAACATGACTCATACTTGATTAACTATTCCCCAGCCTTTGTGGACTGTGGAGGCTATAGTGTGATGCTGAATTTTTAGAGCAATTAAAATAAAATATACACCACACGCCTCTACCTTTGATTTACAAAGCAATTCAGTCTTGGGTCACTGATTTGCAATGGACAGCTTTACACACCCCTGACTTCACACTGGATGTTGTTTTTCCCTGTTGGTGCAGTATCAACATTTAGAACAGCAAGTTATTAATTTGCTGGGATCAGTTTAGGCTCTAACAAGAATTTGAAAGGCAGAAGAATATAATTAATTCATCATTGTAATGATGTAAGAGAATTCTGAAACTGGTTATTATCCATAAGTCACAACACTCTTTCCACCTGGTACTTATAATATTCTTAATTCCTGTCCAGTCATATGCAGAAGAGCTCCAGAATATGTATGTCACAGTCTAAAATCTCAAGTCAGGTCTACAGAATGTTGGACAACTTCCTTTGACTTCTAGTGAGATTAATGTTTCCCAGGCATTTTGAAAGCTTCCACTCAAAGAAACATTTTAAGGTTTTAAATTCAAAATACAGATTCTCGTAGTTGTTTTAGATGATCAAGTCAAAACAGCTAACATTTGGAATTAAGTTTTGCACCTCGAGAATAAACTATCTAGTCTCAGTTTTAAAGCATAGTTATTCATATATTTCTGGTTAATTACATGGACTTTTCAACAAATGGCCAAATTATTTTTTTTATAAACAGTGATGCTTTCAAACATATTAATTTCTTTAGAAGTTGGGTGTTTTGTTTTGTTTTCATTTAATCCAATTGCAACGGGAGCTGCTTGCTGTTCATCAGGGATCTTTATAATTAAAACTCTAACAGTTTTGAAATTATTTTCCAATTATTACTCAACGCACCAATCAGTGCAGCAATACTATTTATATTTGTCACCCAAAAATACTGTGATTATTTTTTGTTTGCTTTCACATATATCACTAAAAAAACTAAAACAGAGAAGGATTTCTGAAAGATTATGGATCAACTGTTAGTGATTCTGGCATTCACCAGAAGCAAATTACAGAAATAAAATGCATGTGAAAATTCAGTTTTTCCCACTTTGCTGTCACTGAATTAGACATTTTTGGAAGTTGAACTAACAACAGACATATACAAAAATTGACAGCAATTCTTGAAACAGGTACCTAGTACAACTGTCTTGTAATCTAGGGATGAAGCCAAAAGGAAATTATTGAAAAAATTAAAACCAGCAGATGTGCAAAGAACGTTGTTAGCTGTAGAAACAGGAAATTGATATTGAAAGTTATAAGAGAAATAGCTGCATAGATCTGTTCAGAAGTGTTTATGCATGTAGGAAGAATAACAAAGGGAATTCCTTGAGGGCTTTATATTTCACTGTACATGTTAAAATACTTAAAATACAGGAGCTCAGAAGCTGAAAGCTAATTTCTCTTTTGCCTAAAAAAGCCCCAACCAAACCAAACTAAACCAAACAAAAATAATAATAATAATAATAAAAAAAGAAAATAATATAAAACATTGCCTCCCACTGCATCAAGGAGGAAAAACTTTGACAAAGTCTTCTTAACTTACAACATTGCTATATTAGAATTTTCCCATCCATCTATTCCTTCATACTGCACCCAAGCAAATTTCTTTGCTGGTATTAAAAAAATCCACAGAAAACCAAAGCTTTTGGTTTAGATGTGCCAAGTTAATCTTCCTTGATTAATCATTTCACAGCATGGTTTGGCAATTTCCACTTTTTGGACAGCAAAGACTCTGCTCACACATTTTGCTATACAAATGAAATACTTTTATAAGAAAACATATAATGTTGATCATCAGAGGTATTTGCTTTCTGAAATGCAGATGTCAGACTCTATTAGATGAGCACAACCCACGTGGCTCAGGGGATGGCAACCTGCTCTGTGGGCAGGGGCTGTGCATCCTCTATCACCCAAGGCGGTCTACAGAGCAAGGTTCTGCAACTTTGCCCCTTCCTTACCCAACCCTCTGATGCTCTGGGAAACAGACATAAATGGAGACACACCCTCGCTTTCTGTTTTAAGATGCCAAAACACAATTATCGAAATGTTGAACAGTAGTGTAAAAACACTGCAAAACATTGTGAGCAGTTTCTGAGCCTGAAGTTGATTATTATCAGAATGTATCTCATGAAGCTTCTCTTTAGTTAAAAGCCCAGTGAAAGCTCTTCCTATGCTTCCTGCTAAATTTCTTCTTCCTTAGAAATGCATCATGAATGAACAGAAAAAATCACCTCAAAGCACAAAGTACTACGTTCTTCATAGTAAGATAACGACCAAAAAGAAGGAGCGCAGTCATTAAAAAGGAAATAACAAACCAAAGACACTGTTAGCTCTTCATCTATTACTTCTGCTTATGAGACCTAGAAGTAGACATGATTTAAAACAACAGAAGTAGCACAACAGCAAGAATAAATCACAGAAGCACAATGTATTTACTGTATTACTCTACAATGCGTGGTTAAGTAGCAAGCAAAGAGAAAAAATCCATCCTGACATCCCAAACTCTTGTCTTCAAAATAATATTTTGTGTATTACAAGCATGCACATTTGCCAATATAATTAGCAAAACAGCTATGTCACTTTGTAATTTGTTTTAAATTGCAAGAAAATTAATTTTTGAAAGTATTTTTATATATATACACATACATATCTTACTTGCATGGATTGTTTTTTTCTAGACTATGTATTGTTCCATCAGTGTATTCCACTGATGGAAAAAATGAGCTATGGTGGGGGAAAAAAATGGGGCACTATTCATATCTGCTGCTGAAATTAAAAGTCACAGGACCAGAAGGATCTGTTGGGTTATGGAGACCTGAGTTCTAATTCCTGTTCCCAGACCTATTTCTGTGTTAATATTTTTTTAATGCAACAATGATTCAGTATCAAAATGAGAAAGAGTTCCAGAAAATAAGGACCAAACACTGTTCTGTTAGCAGAGAGGAGCCAAACTAATTTAATATTCTTTTGCAGGAGAGTCTCTCTTGCCCTGCTCACTTTGGAATTTTCTCTGTGTTTGTTCCAGAATACATGAATCTTTCTTGAACACAAGGGGCCTGTTCCAGATTTCAACTTTGCTTTATGCTTGTGCTAGTCTGGCTTTTTGTTTCCTCAGGAGGAAAGTTTCTCTCCAAGACTTAATAGACATGAACCAAGGAGCCAGCAAAGCCCACCACAGCGCTGTGCTTTTAATCCATTGTGCTAGTGCAACCAAGTAACTCTCCTGCCAAGGTTTCTCCCTCTTGGTATCAGCACACTATTCTGAAGTCTACTATCACTAATACATTCCTGAAACATCTTCACTGTTCCCGGTAAATGCAGTGAATACCCACGTGCTCACAACACCTACACGTCACTTTTCTTCCTTCCACAGGAACCCATTATCTGGACCATTCACCCAGCCTGGGTGTCCCTGCTGAGCTGGCTCTAGAACACGTTTCGTAGTGCCAAAGACCAGCAATAAGGGAAATAAATCTTGGAAATAATGTGAAAGAACAAACTGTAAAGTAGTAGGGATGGATTCCAGCATTACCCAACGACTGAAATTTGAAAGTGTGGGGAATGTGAATGTTGCTCTCACCTTCCTCTGGGTAAATCTGCATCGTCTTTCTTCCACCGGACCGTGGGTGTGGGATCCCCCTGCACCTGGCACCGGAAATCCACCGCCTCCTCCTCCAGCACCACTTGGTTAATCGGTCGCCTGAGAAACGTGGGCCGCTCTTGAAAGAGATATTAAAATTCCTTAGTGAGTCAGAGGGCTGAAATGAACATTTTTTGACTTTTCAGCATCTTTCTGTTTACCCATCCACCAAACAGAAAGGAGGCTGAGCTCCACAAATTCACACAAGTGGAACTGATGATGTGCATAAAGAGCCAGGAAGAGGGCTGCCAGGCTGGAGAGGCAGAGGCTGTCACACCTGGCCCTCCAAGCAGAGTGGAGTGCCACCAGAAGGCAGCCTGTGCCAGGACTGACTGCCCACCTGCCCTGCTGGACAGCAGAGAGGTCTCGGGGGCTGAGCCCTCCCCTGGGAATGCTGTGGCTCTGCACTCCTGCACACACAAAGCCTGATCTGAAAGCCCCTGCCTGCTCTACGAGCTGCCAATGGAGTCAGACTGCCATTGGCAATGGTCAGTCTCCTGATGCTTCAGAAGAAAATTTAAACTTGGTGTCACACTTCACAGGCAATTGTGGATTGTTGGGAGGACAGAGCTTCCCTGATCCCCATCGCCGACTTCACCATGGAAAACCAGATTAGGGTCTGAATAATAACTTCTGTTTACCCTCGATATCTTAGCCTGCATGGCTACAAATATTATTAATTGCCATAATGTTGTACAGGCCTGCTCAAAATCCAGATGCAGAGCCACAATCTGATCTCAGTTATAGTGGTACAAACTCCAAGTACCGGTAATTTCATTTGAAAGGATGTCACTGGGGTTAGTTTCCAAGTTGCCTTTGGATTCCATCAATTTTGTTCTGTCCTCTCAGTCATACCACACTTTTATTGTCATAAATTATTTACAGTAGTCAAACCATTATCAGACTGGGTTTATATGAAGCAGTATTTCCACTCAAGACAGAGATTTATCATAAAGACATTTAAAACTAGTTACACACTATGTTTCACATTTCATTCCCAGCAAGTGGAGGGGTATGATGTCACTTAAAAAAAATTACTCAAAATTCACACAGATGCAAGCAATACCAGATTCTGACTCAGGCAGTTTGTCTTGATAACTACAGAGCTGAGTTTATAGGTTGGTTATCCATGTTTATTATATGCAAATAATCATAAAAATAAAACCCACTAAAGAACATTAATGAGGTTGCAAAATCAAGCAGGCAGCACCTCAGTGCCAGAACTAAGGCTGTCTGTGTGCCTTTTAATCACTTCCTTTCTGTTTAGGCCTTATGGGACTGGTTGCAATTATATGATAACACACCATTTTTTCCCCAAACATCTCCAGATTGTTGGTGTTCATTTAATGAGCAGGTGTTTAATATTTTGCTTTAGTTGTACTGTTTAGTGGGTGGCCTCCTGTCATGCTACTCAAATTTCACTTCAAAGGCGGAATTATTAATTTCCTCATGACCTCTATTACACATATCTTATGCTTCATAAGCAACTCACCTATTTTCATAGCTCCTCTCTGATGTGTGATGGAGATCTTAGAAAGCAAGGTAAAAAGTATCTGCTAAATTTTTATGCCCAACCTGAACCACAAAACTAAAAATTTTTTGGGGGGGAGGATCAAGCATTAATTTTGTGTGGCCAAACCTCAGCTTCCATTGAATTCAGTTGCAGACAAAAATATGCTCACCACTTTTACAAATCAGAATATCAAGTCAGAAAATGAGGAACACAAAACCACCTGTTAGTAATTATGTAAATGAGTGACAGCATCACATAGGAATTCCACCATACTAGCAGGGGGACCTATTGGCAAGGCAAAACATATTTTGTCAGCAGAAGAATAGACATGCTCAAGAATCTTCAGCACTTTTCCAGATTATAGAGATAAGAACATGTCTAACGGGCAGAGATTCTTCTCCCCAAGCCATTGCTTTTGTCCTATTCCTAATCCTGCCCAGGACATGCAGGTTCCAGCAATGTTTGGGCAAGTAAATTCAGTTCGAGCCTCTTCCCACACATTGAAATTTTTATTATCCTACATTTCAAGTCTGTGTACAAGCCACATCCAGCTGCCTACTGCTTCCTTACTCAATTTGTCTCCTCTTAGCCCAGAAATATTGCATGGGACCTGCAATTCTCAGGATAAAAGGCTTCCTCCATTCCTCTCCTTCAAACCCTTGTCAATTTCTCTCCAATTATCCCTTTTACCTCAAAACTGCAAGAACTTCAACATTCTTAGAGAAAAGTGAATTCTTGTGGCGATTAAAAAAAATAAATAAATTTAAATCAGTTTTCCAATCCCATGTGGGAAATTTTAGATAAAGCCTTTTTTAGTTTGACAAACATTAAAGCTGGACAAGGTAAAAGAACAACAACAACAACAACAACATGAACGAAACCAAAAGCCAATTATTATTTTTTAATGTTAATGCTAATCAATGCATTTGGTCCATCTCTGTTTGAATCTAGAAGACAATTTGCAACAGTACCTTATTCACAACTGCTCTCCTAAAAAGAGCTCAGGCCCTGCTCTGAACGCATACACAATAGATTCTTCATTTTAGTATTTGTTTTTCAAAGATGATCCTAAACTAAGAAATTGAGATTCAGACCTACATTTTAATTGGTGATTTAGAGGCCCTGGTTCATCCACATTGCATTTAAGCACCTCTTTGTGTGTACAATGGCTTGGTCTGCATACAAAAAGTATTTTAGACCAGGTTTATAAAAGCTGCATGTAAACAGCTAAGAAATTAGTGTGTGCATATTTATGAAATTGCTATTTGGGACTGTAAATTCTTCTATACAGGAGATGAGGAAATAAATCCCAGTCACATGTTGAGGAGAACCCAAAAGAAAATGGCCACAAGGTCATTAGTTAAATTACTGGATGCCACATCAAGGCAATTTAGGAGCATACATACATGTTTACTTCCGATCAGCTTCTTAAACGGTGTATTTTCAAAAACGTTTAAGAAGTTTCTAGAAAATAAATAGCTATGTAAGGACAGATCCCAGTTAGCAAGGACATGCAAATACCAATAACTGCTGTTCCATTTTTCCATCCTCTCTACATTTTGCACAGCGTGAATCAGGAAAGAACAAGTTCTCTCTCATGTTGTTTCCTGTATTTGTATCACTCAGAAAACCCCTTGAATGTGTCCAATAGCTAATTATACAGCTATAAAGTGATCAGAGTGAATGCCATTGCCAATGCAATTAACATTCTTTATATGAGATTAACTGGATTTGAGTCACCTGCATAACTTGCTTACAAAGTTAATCTCTCAGGAGACAGAGCGCTGCTTGCCCAAGCATGCTAAATAAAGAACGTTCCTTCTCACAGCCAGGTCAAATTTAGTTTCAGAGCTAATCTTGAAAAAAAAGAAAAAAACCCTTTTATTTATTTTTTTTCTTCTGAAATGGGTTGCCCATAAATAAAGCTCTGTGGGATAATTAAACATTGTTATTCTGTCAACAGCATCCAGAACACAATATATTTGAGAAACAAGAAGAAAGGGTGATAAATTAAAATCATAGACATATATAAAAAATTTAATATAGCTATTTTATAAGCTTTCACAGAGTAAATAAAGTACCCACTTCCCAGACTTTCTCTGATGAATATTAAAAATCTTTGAAGAGAACTATAAAATAGGTCATGGTTATATGTCATGTCAACCAGTCATGCTATTACTAGGGTGACCTTTATAACTTCAGAATAAACTTTGCTTGCAGTTATAAAAGGGGTTGTTAATGCGATCTGGACACACACCTACAATCTGTTGCAGAGCTCGAGATACATGCTGCAAGGAAACCTACACATCCTAACCAGAAACAGGAAAATGCTTTCCTTGCTTTGGGTGCTGACACAAGTTAACCTCAGAACTCAATTTTTCTCATATTTAACAGTTGGCCTGAGCATCACAGTCTATTAGCAGGACTCAGATGACCTTCAGATGGGTTATTGCCCTTTCTCTGTTCCTCAAAAAGTTAGACAGCCATACATGAGGCCTCAATCTAATTAAAATGATCCTAACTACCTTAATATGTTTTCTCTGCTGAGGCAACTGCTAGAGTGAAGGATTTGATGGTCCCCATAATGTAGAGCCTCAATTTGATTTAGAATTGTTTTCTCTGTCTTTCCTGGAGAGAAGACATAATTTTTTAAAAACGTTTTTGTGTTCTAGAAAGAGTATTAAAACACAAATTAAAAGTCTTTGGGGAGGGATTTAATAGCAAATAATTAAAAATGAAAGTTTTTTTTTCCCTTTAGCATTCTGATGCAAAAAAGGGGAAAAGAGAGAAACATTAGATGGTTGGAAATAAGTTTTACTTCAGAGAGCTGTCAATAGCATAGGTATTTAATTAAATGCAATGTGATCTGGGTGAAGTAAAGCTCTCTGCCAAAAAAGAGGATGTGGAAGAAGACAAGATATAACGATCTCACTAAATTTACCTATGTTGGCCAAATAAATTGAAAAGGCAGATGGCTTTATATTTAAAGACATTGTCCTATTGCCTCTTTTTTGAACTTTCCCATTTTTCTTTGTGAAATAAGCACTTGTGGAGGCATTGCAAACTTCTCTCTAAGCAGCACCCAAGGTGAGATGAGTTTGCTCAGTAAAGGCATGGAGCACTGACAAGAGGCCCATGCAAATGCAGTAGAATTATTTTATTGACTGCTAGTAGTTTTCTCTTCTTATATACATCTACAACCATGTCAGTGTCAGTTTTTACTGACCATTAGACACCGATCTTGGAGACCAAATCAAACCCCTTTTCACAGCAGTATCATTATCCTATTACAACTTCTCAGTATCTGCGGATAACAAATATTGTAAAGCCAAACTGGCTTTTTGCAAATTGCCACAAGTAGACTACAAGTGGAAAATAGAAGGATTTGAAGAAAACCAGAAGGAGCTTTCATCTGAAGGACAAAACACACACTGCTCATTTCTCTGTCTTGAACGGTGAATGTATACCTGGTTTGGGCAGATTTTTCCACATGACTGGGGAATCATCTGGGATTAATTTCCCAATGGGAAATGTTCCCAATGGGACAAGACTCTCTGCTAAGGCCTTCCACATAGTCAAAGCTCAAGGAAGTAAAATGGGGCACAATGTCTTCATTAAAAGATTTTCAGATTTTTTTCTCTAACACCATGTTAGAGAATATTCTTTCTGAAACTATTGTTTCTCTTTCACCCTGACAATATCTACAGAACATCAAACACAAATACTTCTTCAAGCATCAGACAAAAGTACTTCTTCATCCCACAGGACCTTATTAGCTGAAAAAAGGTTTAGGTACCAAAAGTTAAAATCAAAGAGTAATCCAAAACAATCTTTAATATGTCCAAATTGACATATCTTTTAAAGACACTTTTTGTACTCTTCTTAGTTATTCTTTAGAATCTTTTGGGGCTCTTCTAAATATATCATTTTCCACAGCTTGATGCCAGCCTCTTGAAGTTGATATACTAAGGCTTTCATTGATTTCACTGAGCTTTAGAATCAATATACAAGATATACCTTTGTACATGCTCTTCAAACATATCATTTTACGTCCAAAGGAAAAAAAAATAAAATTAATCTGAAACAGTCAAAACAACTTGAAAACTTATCTCAGAACAGTGCAGTAGCATGACAAAATGATAAAGGTTATCTTAAAGAGTAATTCCTACTTTATTTAATTTCTGGCTCCATATTACGCATTTACAAACAAAGCTTTCTTACAAATTGGAATTAGACTGTTTCTGTTTTGCATCTTGCTTTAATTCTGTGCAGCCAAAGGCTATGAGCCCAAACACAAGCAAAGCAACCTAATTTGTATCACTTACACTTCTGAAATTGGCCTTTAGAATAGTGTGTTCATAATAATCAAGTCCCATGCTCATCTTTTTGTGAGCATTAGGATTGATGTTATTAACTTCCTTTAAAGGACAACTTAGACTGCATCACAGACCCTTTCTTCTTGCTTTTCTCCAAGATTACACCTTGGAGCCTCATAAAGGCAAAAATTAGCAATAGTGCTTGAAAGGAAAGACTAACAAAATGTAGTGCATCATTGTGACTATTCAAAACACTGGAACTATTTTGGGTAGCACTGCTTAAATGCTTGGTTTGCTTTATGGTATTTTACTATGAAGGTTTGGCAATTTTCTGCTAGTAGGAGAATTATGACTTGGGAACAAAAGAAATGCAAGCTTCATTGACACTACTAGTATACAGTAAGTAGTGCCTAAAAGGTGAAAACAAGGTTTCAAGCAGACAAGCTAGATAAAAAAAAATAAAAAAAAAAAATAAAAAAATCACTTGTTTTGTGAAAGTTCTACATGTATTATTCACAACTATCTCTCAGTAAAGGTTATTGAATGGGTACCCAGCCAAGTGGATATATTCTGCCCATGGGAAACTTTTATTTTCTCCCCCTACTTCTTTCCAAGGTTCTTATTGCCCATTTTATTTTATTGTTTTTAAGCTCAGGAAAGGTGTAATCTTTTAGGCTAGGCTTCCATCCTGTTCCCTTCAGGCCACCAGTTCCCACCACACTGACTCATTTCTTCCAGAGGCACTGCCTCAAGCTAAATTTACTGTGCAGGGAGCCAGAGAAATGTCACAAGCCACTTGCAGAAGTTAACTTCAAGTATTACACAAAAACTTGCAAAGCCAAAAGTAACAAGTGGCTGGTTCATGGAGAGGTTTGAGAGCTAGTATAAAACAGTTCCTTTTCCTACATAGTGGGTTTACTACGGCCACCTTCAAGCTATGAAAAGGGTTTGGAAGGTTGCTATTTAGGAAAGGAGTAGAGAAATTAAATAATCAGACAACTAACATACACTCCTCTCCAGAATCAGCACCAGCTGTAGGTTTACCAGTCACCTAATTATATTCTCTGAGTCTCTTAGCTAAGATGTCTTTATTTTTATTGCAAAGTCCATTTTCAAATACGTCCAAAACGGTTAAAGTTGGGCACATGAATTGCATATAAGTATTATGCCATTTTTAGCACATTTTTCCCTCAAAACTCGCACTACTCCCATGTTCCTCAAACCTCTGAGTCATACTAGAAGGCGCTGTGGACTTACCATGTGATCCTTGGTTTTGACCATGTTCAGTGAAGCCAATTTGAACATGCACAGCCAATGTGATGTTTCCCAGAGTCGCTGGATTTATTACATTTATGGCGTGTGCTTAGACTGATTGCGCTGCCCAGTAGATACACTGCTTCCTGGAAGCATCATGGATAACGCTCTGCAGTGCATTATGCAAGGGCTACAACCATCGTGCTGGTGGGAAGCAAAGCCAAGTCAGCTCCTTTTTGTATGGAGGGGACCAGGACTAACCTGGACACGATTATACAGGGAGCCCAATATACCAACTCAGAGTTTCAGGGCCAGCTGGCAACCAGGAAATGGACACAGGATAGCCAAACCACGTTGTCATACAGCAAAACCTGAGCACCTGCTTCCTGCATGGTATTCTTGTAAAGCAAAAAGGAAGGTGGGAAGGGAATATCCAGATAGAAGGGGAATTTTAGATAGGAAGATACCAAGATAGGGTATTTTAAATGCACTTTTCTTTTGGTAGTCTAACACAATTATGTAGGATTAAAATATCTAATTTCATTAATTGCTCATTTTGTTCAGGAGTCATCAAATAATTTTAGACTGTATTTTTCAGGTTGATTGCTATGAGTATATCCTGACAGAAATTCAGAATATTGTAATTGGCCATGTGTTCTTTTATATACCAAGATAAATATAACATGTTTCATAGCCTGTCAGGATTTGATATTACATGTACATTTCAGTTTTCATTCCTACAGTTCAATGCTTTTTAACAAATTATTTTCTTAAGGATTTCTTAGGGCTTTGTAGTTTAGAGTTGAAATCTGCTCACTATCCACAGGGAGTATTACCAGAGATTAGCAGGACTTAAACTGATGAAGGAGATATGCCATGTCTCTTGCACATCTGTATAAAGACACAACTTCAACAGATTGGCTGCAAAGGACATAATAATTTGATAGAGATACTTCCTCTTCTTTTTTTTCAAGATACAATAGTCCTGTCTTTAAAAGGTGCATGTTTCTGCGAATTCACAACAAACTAAGTGTAAGCCTTTGCAGTCTTCTAATGCTGGAAACCAGCAAATTTTCAGTCACTTGTCTAGCAGAATTTGTTCAGATCTTGTCAAGCAGAAACTTTTCTTTGCCCTTTGTGAATCCTATAATATGTTAGGTTTTTCTTAAACTGGACAAATTAATGTTGAATTGGACATACATGTAAACACAGACATGGCAATATGACTAGGTTTTCCAGTGCACCATATTAAGTAGGAGGTGAAAAAACTAGGAGCATCTGCTTCAGAAAGGACCTTAGGATTTCTATTAAAAAGTCTTACTGGAATTACACACAGTCTTGTTTGGGATTTCAGCATTGTATAGGAAGGATACCAAAGAGGTGTAGTAGGAGGGAACATTAACACTATTTCTCTTTTGTCACCAGGTATGTGTTTTCTTTAGCAGTGAGGGTTTTTTCCTTATTGATTTTTCCTTTGTTTGCTCACAACCTCCTGACTAATTCCTACAAAACCATGACTGCAGGATGTACCACAGCAGGAGTTTGTGGCTTTCCTTCTTGTACAGTTGTCAGCAGGATGGATCCAGCTCTAGGTTTGGTTATTACTCTATTCTTGCTCTGGACTCCAACTACGAAGGGAATGTTCCTGACAACTTCTTGCCTTGCCTGTCAGGTCTAGAAGCTCTTTCACACAGGAAACCTATTCATTTTTGATTCATTCAGCAGCACCAAAAGCCTAAATTATGTCCTGGCTTACAGGATGAAAAGCTGTTTAATGCCCTCTAAAAAACAAATTAAAAAAGTAACTCTATATATACAAAAAAAAAGATTTTGGAATTTTCTCCAATGACTTTTTACTGATCAGCTAAGCTGTTTTGTGCTTTCCTACAAAGTTTTGATTTCACAACCCCACAGGAATATGGAATTATTTAAACAGGCAATGCTAGTCCAAATCTCTGGTAAACAGGCACTGTCAACTGTATTAGAAGTAGCTTAATTAGTTTTGCCAATTTTGTCCTGCATTTCCATCTCCGGTGTATGCACATCACTACAGACCTGCAATCAGATTGAAACCATGTACTTAGAAGGAAAACGTCGAGCTATCAGAGCTCTGTTATTATAAAATGCAGGTTTTGAAACCTGGTCTTCTTCAGAAAATGTGAAATACATCTTAAGCAGTACTACTGTGTTTTGTTAACCTTGTTTTGGCTCATATTTTGGTGAGCCACCCAGGACAATTCAATGTATGGCATTTGTGGTGACATATTGTGGAAATAAAAGCAAGAGTCACTTTACCAAAGACAGTCAGCTCTGCGGGATCGCTGTCTCGCTCCCCCACCATGTTTGTCCCAACACAAGTGTACATGCCAGCATCACTTTTTCTCGTATTGGAGATCATCAGCTTCCCACCACGTATCTGTCTCAAAACAAGGAACATATTTTTAACTTCAGATAAACAGAATACATCAGAAAGAAAAAAAAAAGCTATCTTTTCAGGCAACAAGTTCCACAACCAAGGCATTTTTAAAGTTTTGCTTGTAAATGTATGCAAAGTTTTAAAATTATAAACTTACATTTTTAAATATCTTTAAGCTGTTCTACAGCACATTTTTGTTGCACTGACTAACTTCAGCTTGCAACTAATTTCAACTACTGAATAATTCCAATTGCATTTCATTTTTTCCCTTCGGTTTTCATTAGATTCTTTACATTTCAAGGATTACATTTCTTGCTGTGTCTTGGCAGCACAAAGTGCTTGTGTTTCTTGCATGATGATACGTAAAGCACTCTTGACATCTCTCAGAAGAAAAAGGCAATTTGACTTAGGTTTATTTAGTTCATTTTACTGGTTTCTTAACAGTTTTCTGATCACTGATTAAGACAGTTTTTCTCTCAGATTCAACAGAATGAATCTGGCCCAAACTGAGAATTCACCTGAGTCACGTAAAACATAACAATGTTTTGGCTACAAAGGGTGTTTGCAGACTGAAAGAGCAGGGTAGCTGAAAGAAAGTAAAAATTTGCAACTTGTGAACTCACAGACAGTGTCAGAGGCTACACCATGGGGTGCTTCAGAATAACCTAGGAATATAGCCAAAGAAACTTGAGAGTCAGGGAATGATAGCCAGTTCTCTGCCACTCTTCCTTCTCTTCTCTTGAGTAGACCATAGCAGAGACAGCCTGGCCCACAAATAGCAACAATTTAAGATTACTTGGCTTGAAATAATTCCTTAGGCATCCAAAGCCACAAATAATCTTCCTGATAGTACTTCCATGTTGAATAAGGTCAGCACTGAATCATTACATACAACATAAAACTTTATTGAGGAATATTAATGGTGAAAAGCTAAGCATTTAAAAATTAGGAGTGACACAAGCCCTCACACCCCTAATTTATCCTATTTGCTCTCAGAGACCATGATTTATTTCTAATCACTTGATAAGTTAGGTATTTCTGCTGGATCCTTTTTCATTCAGTACTAGAAATGAACAGTCACAGAATTCTGCCAGTGTTACTCAATTACTCAATATGTATGCCTATTCAGGAGCCATAATTCTTTACAGAATGACTAAGCCTTCATTTAGAATTCACATCCAAATTACTACACTAAATACGTAACACTAAAAATTACTACACTAAATACATAACATTACCAATATAATCCTAAACAGTGAGGGATTTTCTCCACAGAGTATTTGTGTACCTCAGAGATACGACTGAATTTACCTATAAAACACCTCTCTGATTTTTTCAGTTCAATGAACTAAGATGTAGAAAATGTAAGAAACCAAATCACCTGAGTCTCCCATCTAACCAAGCACCTTACATGACCAAATTTACAGTTTAATAGATCTCCATTATAATGGATATACAAAACCAACTCTGAAAGAAGTTCAAGGTAGAAAGCCAAACCAGAAGCAATAAAAACCCATCGTCTCTCATTTGGGAAAGCTTGGAGAGGCCACACCCCAAGAGTAATGGTGAGTCTCTATGGGAAAGGCTGTAAAACTATAAAGTTCTGCTGCACTCAGCTGTGGGCCCTGTATCTACAGACAACCAACCAGTGAGTTGTACTCACACTGATCCGCTCCTCCCTGTCATCAATACGGACTTTATCTTTCTTCCAGTAGATGGTCGGCTCAGGGTGTCCTCGAGGTGGCTGGCACTCCAGGATGGCAGGCTCTCCAGCTGCCACCACAACATCTGTAGGGTTTTGGCGGAAGTCATCCCGTAGCACTAATGTAATAAATGAGGGAAAGAAGAAAAAAAATTAATAGAAGTGATGACATTGTAAGTGGGGAAAAAATACATGTAGAAACATATAATATTAAACAAACTTGTCAACCATTATTAGGTGATGACTTTGCATCTTATATTGACTATAAAAGATCTCATAAAAGAAGCTGGTGAGGTATGTCCTTTGTCCAGTGGAGGCAGATTTCACATACCTGGCTTCTTTTTTTTTCCCCTCTTGCTTTTTTCTCTAATTAAGAACACTGTTCTGCATTTAAATTGGAAAGACCCGTAGCACCCATTGCTCTTTTTAACCTTGACAGGGTCACTTTCCATCATTGCAAATGTAGCATTGCAGGTTAGATGTTGAGTTCTTTTCATAACAGAAAACAACATGCTCAATATCTGCCTTATCTGGACCTCCAACTTCAGCATAAGCTAGGTAAAAAAGGGACAGAATTGATACTGAATTGCAGTTACACCTTGATTAAGGGCATTGTTGTTATTCCTGTTATTATTGTTGTCACCAAGTACATGCCAAAGTGATCACCAGTTCTGAAAGGTGTTAGAGAAATCAAGCTGGTAGTAATGTGATTCAACAAGATTTATTTCTTCCTTCTATATTTTTAGTTCTAATATTTCTGCAACTTTGACCAGTGCTGTCCCACACCATTGAAAAGAAAGGGCATTTAAATCACCAAGCTGTTTGAGAACTAAATGAGACAACATGGGCCAACTTGTTATGTAAATCAAGGTTCTCTAAAGGATTAGGTCCAACTAGCTGGCTTCAGTGTGTTAAAATGATAGCCACTTCATCGTTATACTTCCATGTGTGTCCTAGTCTCTAGGTTAATTGACATTCTTATAAACATAAAACTGAAAATAGCTCTAGACAAGCTACTGAAATAGAATTTAGGGCACTGCCCCTCCTTGAATTTCAGCTATGTATGGCTTTCATTACAGCTTTAAAACAGTTCTCGCCCTTAATGGAACCAGGGCCCTCTGAGAAATTAGAAAACACTGTATCCCAGTGAAGGGGCAAGTCAGGAAGAGTTCAGCAGAAATTGCTCAGTCTCATTTCATAAGCAGAGATAATTTACTGCTTTCAATGTTAATAAAATGTGCCCCATTTTAACATTTGGAACTGAATATTTTTCTGCTCTGCAATAAGCCAGAAGAAAAATATGATTAATATATACAAGAATTGGTTTCTGAATAGGCTGAGGAGAGCAGGCTGTATGTACGTGGCACTCAAAATGACATACAAGTTACTTTTATTGTTCCCCATTTTGGGATACACAGGTAGGTCCCAGAGGAAGGAGGGAATTAATTGGAAGTTAATTCCTTTTCTAATACACACACAAAAAGAGAGTGACTATCTAGGTTTTGCTCCTGAAGTATAAAATAAAAGTGACAAAATGGAGTTGGCAATAAAGGCAGTTCTGGCAAGAACCTGTAGTCTTCTTAGGTAACATACCTAATTGATACATATTTTTTTTTCCAACAGAAAAGAAAAAACTCAACCCCAAAACATTTCTGATTAATACAAATCACTTGTACACTTCTGATTCACAATAATCAAGTTGAAAGAAATGGAATTTATAGAACTTCAAGATCAAATGGAAGAAATAACTTATGCAATGCACTGCACAGAAATGGTACGATGAAGACCATGGGCTGCTGACTATTTGGCAGTACAACATTTTGCAAAGCCAAGAAAGCCAATACTGCAGCAATTTCAGGGAAAGATCCTGAAAAAAAATCTTACAAAAGCATGATTTTTTTAGGAAGCATCTTCGTGTATCTCCATGATCCCTATGATACGCAAGAAGGAAAAAATGCTTCTAGACAATGCTATGTCCACTTTCATATAACTGACAACAGGATAAAAATCAACTTCTTCCATTATCATTACACAAAATTATTATTATTTTTATTGCCTTGATTCTATGCACAATTAGAGAACTCCAGTGGAAATCCATTAGTGGAAAAGCCTCCGAAAATCAGCAGATCCCACCACATAGTGGCTTTATATTCCTGACTCCTAACTCCTGGAAGCAATATTAAGGACAGCATTTTCCTTGAACATTTCACACTACTATATGAAGCTGACAAATACAGGTTCTGGGAGTGATACACAGCAAATTACATTAACTTTCTCTGAATCATCCCAGCAACTGTGTAAGGTTCCAATCAGCCTCAGAATATGAGGCTAAGAGGTGATTTGATTTTATCACATTCCTTTACCCAAAGTCTTACTGCAAAACTGGCTTGAATGGAAGACAAAATTGATGCTACAGGCTTTGCTTAATCTTGCTCTGTACTTCAACAACACATATGCGAGCCTTGAATAGCTATATCTCACCATTTCCATCTAAAACATTCTGTGTTTTGTAGAAACACAAAAAATGGTTGGAGAAAAAAGAAACAGGGGAAAAAATAAAGCGGTGACAGAAAGACAAAGGTAAGAGAAAAATGTGTGGACTATAAATTAAAGCAAGAAAGGAACTCAGAGAGGAAGACAGGAAACACTAAGTTTAGGGAGAATAGAAAGAAAAAGCCAGGCAAAGGAAGGAAAAAAAAAAAGAATAAAAGCAGAGAGAAAAACAAGATAAAGAGCAGAAGGCACCGGCTGCCATTCCTGTGATTCAGTGCTTTTAATGCAATCTAACAACAATGAAATAAAGCAAAGACAATAATCTGATCAGCCCAGCCATCCCAGAACATCCAAACATCACCCCAAGAGAGAGGGAGCAGGGAAGAGGGGCCGGAGTGTGAGCTGGTGAGCTTGGCTGTCCCCCTCCTGTGGCACAGGAAGCCACAGAAGAAAGGAGCATCGACTGGAAGTTTTGTTCACACGTATTAGCACAGTAAATGGAAAAGTTGCAGCACATCTTAGTGCATTCACCATATCTAATGGTACAATCATCTGTGAAAACAGAAAAATGATTGAGAGCTGCAGAATATTCCTCAGCCAATTATCCACAATTGCTGGGTACTTCCAGGTAACTATTAGTGTGCCTGAGCAGATCATCCTCTCCACACACTCGCAAGAGGCTTTTGTTCACTTGAGAAGCTAGCCCTCCTTAGGGCCCTTTTGGCACGGCACAAATACTGATGTTTCAAAAATTCAACACAGGTGGCAAAATGCTGCCACCAGCCTCCTCTTCCTCATCCTGTGTTCTTATTTTGCCTTATTCCAATTTTAACATAAGTTACACAGCTGCCTTTGTGCTTGCATGGGTATTTCCCTACATTTTGGGTGTTTCCCTGCATTTTGGGTGTTACCTCACATTCTTTACTGTGAGGGTGGCGAGGCACTGGAAGTTTCCCAGCGAGGTCGAGGATGCCCAGTCCCTGGAGGTGCTCAAGGCCAGGCTGGATGGAGCTCTGAGCAAGCTGGTCTAGTGGAAGGTGTCCCTGCTCACAGCAGGGGCATTGGAACGAGGTGGTCTTTCAGCTCCCTCCCAACCCAAACCCCTCTGTGATTCCATGATTTAACAAGGGGTGCCAAAGAGAAAGGTGTCTGACACCCCACCCCACCCACCCTGGCACTGCAGCACAACCCATCCCCTTGGAGAGCAGGACCCTCACGTTTCAAAAGGCAAAGCCTTGCAAGGGCAAAAGCTTCTGGATGGCTAAACCTTGCTGCCTGGAAAGGCACTGAGGGACTGGCGAGCTGGGAAGGACAGCTAAAGCACACGGACAGCCCGCACCGGCGCTGCGGACAGAAGTTAATGAAAGTTGGATCGGTCTCTTTGTGGCTCGAACAAGCGGATGCTGCTCAAACAAGATAGATGTCTGTGAGCAGGCATGTCGGTCTTTAAGGCACGCCAAGCCCTGCACGGCCATTCCCAGGTACCCAGGAGGGTAACCAGGGGAAGCGCCGAGATAAAGGCGCGCAGGGCACGCACCTGCCGGGGCCAAGGAGGGAGGCGAGAGGAGGGAAAAGGAGCCCCCGCTCACAAGGCAGCTGCTTACCAGCACCTGCCAGCTTAGGCCCAAATCCAGGCTTCGGTCAAACCGATGCTCATAAACTCAGGGAATTACATGGAAACCGAATTAATTTCCTCGGCCGAGGCTCCAGCAATTTGTTTAAAGGAAGTGGAGATAAAGCCGCGATGTTTATGGGGTAGGAAGGAAGGTGGCCGGGTCAAAATTATTCTAGGCTAGATATCCATGCCTTAATCCTGCTTTCCAGCTTTCAGGCCCTTAGAAAGAAAACATTTTTATAGGATTTACATTTACATGATGATTACAAATAACCATCTGTCTGCTTCCACTTTTTCAATCTGGTCCATGTCCCACGAGCCCCCAGCCTGTGGTCAGAGCAGCTAAGCTGGAAGGAAGAAGTGGATGCCCGTCAGGAGGCTTTGGGATAATTGCATTCTTCTTCCACCAGCACTCGTCTCTCCACCTCCTCCCCTGCGTGCACAGAAAACATCTGAGATTACCGGGGACAGGAGGGAGGGAAAGAGTATCTTTTTTGCCTTTTTCAATGAATGATAATGTCTTAAAACACAGCTACATCTGTTGTGCTGACTAGAGGGTATAAAGAGATATCGAGTAAATATTAATAGGCTTCTGTAACATGGGTCCTGGTAGTTTATCTTCCCCTTTCTATTCTATTTTGTGCTTATCTCAGGATAATATTATTCCCATATAAAGATTTTATGCAGACACATCAGTGACAGTTTGGTCACCCGCCACACACACAGGTACATCTCCCCTGGTCCAAGGCGCTCCCCCAGAGGCATTTCCCTAAATCCTCATCTCTCCACTATTGCTTTGGCACTTCCCTCCTCTGATACATACTGATATGAACAATTGACATGAATTATTATGTCAAATAAGTGCCCAGATGTCATGCAGTGGACAGATTAAAGGATTATTATACTTTAGGTAGCATATGGTGCAGAGGGGTATTTTGGAACTTGACTAATGTGTATGATCTACTGCAATGGTCCCCAAGCAAGCCAGCACTACCTGCTGAAACGAGGTGGCAGAAAAAAAACAAGGGGTCACAGACAACTCTCCTTGCAGAGAATAATAACACTTTGTTTGAAGATGCTGCTGCCCCACCTCTTTGTTTCAGCAACTGCCTCTGCCACATTTTGTAAGGAAAAATGAAAAAAAACCCCAACAATCACAACCTAGGTAATAGTCCTAAGAAAGCTTCCCAGGGAGTTCTTGAGCTCCCTCTGCATGTGCACAGTTTGGAAAAAGCTGCTATTTTTAAAAAGAAAAGAAAAAAAAAGAAAAAAAAAGGATTATAAAGAGCTATATACTTTTTGCTTCTGTTCTTTTCCCCATCCTTCACCTATCTCCTCATACTGATATTGCCTAGCAGACATGAATACTAGCTAATTTACCATGTCTCAAAATGTTCAGACTTTACCTTAAAATGAGGCCCCATACCCACGAGATTAATTTTCAGAGGCATTAGGATTTTTTCAGAGTCTAGCAGCTTCAACAATGTCTGATTAGCAGGGTACCTAGAAATCAAAGTGATGAAGAAAGCAGGAAAGAGATACGTGCATCAAGAAGCCAGAGGAGAATCTTCTGTGCCAATTCAGCAACTTCCTTTGGCTTCATCCTTTTTTCTCACTCAGTATTTCATGTGCTTCTGAACTCAGTAACTTAGTACTTACAATTAGAAGTAGCTTGCTCCTTATTCTCAGGCTTCAGCAAATACAAAAATGTGGAAAAAACCCACTCCATTCTAACATATCCTCTAACATGTCTAACTGCTCATACATACAGATACAGACATAGAAAAAATTGGGACTTTATGATGAAGGTGAATGTCTTAATTTCAGCCTGAGGTGTACTTCAACTAGCTGACTGTACAAGGGTCAGGAAAGAAGACAGACTTTTTCCTTTTCTATTTACGGCACACACTGCAAGAGTCCGACTTTGAACCTTTCTTCAGCAGTTAACCCAGTTAAGGGCATTGCCGGCCTATTTTCCCTTTTACACAGTTACACAGGCATACAAGTGATAGTTATTGCAGACATTAGCTTATGATTTCTTTCTGGTTTTTTAAAGGCTGCTATTTGTGCTGAATTAAGCAAATGCAATACAGCCTGAATACACTTACTGAAAGATTGTATAATGTCCTTGCTTTTCTTGTGATTCATTGTGATTACTTGAATGCAACCTGACATCTCTGCAATATTTTCTTCTGAAAGATTTTATTTGACTACTAGATAGCATGAAGAGTGGAGATTTTTCTAATTTAGAACATAATATATTTATATTTAAGCTTCCTGATTGAAAACAAAGTTCTATCACCTGCCTTCATTGCAATGAATCCCCAACAACCTTCTCTCTTTTTTTGAACTCCCACCTCCTTCCACCAACAAATTCTGAATGCTGCAGTTAACAGTCAGCAATCTCATTACCCATCTGCTATAAATCTTCAAAAGCATCACTGTGTTTTGACAGTCAAGAAAGGCAAAGGGAAGCAATAAGCATAACCAAGTATTCTTTATGAATGCAAATATCCTGAAGACCACATTTAAGTAATTTCAGAAATCTAAAGCTATACAACGTAACACGGTGAAAAATTTTCTCTAGGATACAGAGCAGATTTCTTTTCTCTTATTCTTAAAGCATAATCACTCTTGATGAATGCGCTGTGCAGATTGCTAATGTTAGCAAGAGACACATTACTAGGAGTTTTATTTCATTGAAACTAAAACCCCAATCACTTGCTTAAAAGTTCAGAGACTTTCTAGAACTGATACCACAATTGCAGACAATGAATTTTGAAAAATGTTCACGGACTGTTATAAGTCTTCAAATTTAACAAGGATCAGACATTTAGCAGCTTAACTCAAGTATGAAGTTAGCTGTTACATGCTCTTCTCATCTAATGGACTACATATTCAGAAAATCATGGGCAAGTGATTTATTTTTTTCCACCCAAAGTGAATATCAAATGTGGAAGCAAGCACAGCTTAAAAAAACACTGCATCACAATCAAAGCAGCATACTTTCACTGTCACTTTTATGCCAGCATGTCTTCTTTGCAGCAAGCATACAGGACTAGTTTCACCAAAAGCACCAGAGGACTCTTCAAATCCCATCAACTATGCTTCTCTCCCAGCAAGGCAGTAGGGAGGATCGTGTTTATTAGAAGAGGCAATCTTCCACAATCCCTTGTAGGTTAGTGCCAGAAAAAGGATAGACCAGGCTGAATAAACTTTTGATCTCTTGCAGTACAGCCATTCTTAGGTTCTAATAAGCAAAATTCGGGGGGGGTGGGGGGAGGGGTGTGGAGTGGAACCACACAAAAAAACAAACAACCAAAAAACTCAACCAACCAAATAGAAACTTACAGGAATTAGAAATATATAAATGACTTCTAAGAGCAACAGCATCCAAAAAGCTCAGATGCTCCTGATACAGCAACAAAATTCTGGTGGGAGGTTCTCATCATGTGCTTCAGGATAGCACACAAGAAATTGCACTGTACATTATATGAGTACAGTAGAGACATTCCCCAGAAAGTGCAGAATTAATTAATAAAGTTCAGAAACCACAGTATATGAGCATGCAGGTTTCCTGATGGGAGTGCAAAAGCAGCATTGCAGCACTATGCTTAACCTAATGAACGTCACCTAGAGTTTGACACAGCTTTGAGGAAATATGTTCTTTTCTGTTTCCAAACTGAAGTTGGTTCTCCTAAAACCACTTCAGCTGCTTCAGTCTCCTGGGCTTCCAGTTCAAGCACAGCCAAAACACCCAAAAATATACATGCCCTCAGTAAAACAAAAGAATAAGAGCAGATGAGAATCATGAAAACAAATACAAATGAATGACTATTTCTTGTATGAGGAATATAGAATGTTATATGCTTCATTTAGCCAATATAATACAGACTGCAATCTCAGAGCTCCACTGAAGTGTGAATAGCTTCTAATAAAGTTCTTGTGTACACATGCACAACACATACACAACAGCTGGGATGCTTTCTCATCTTGGCAGGGGGTCACTGCCACATTACTGCTATACTTTAGCCACATTAGGCAAAGCATCAAACAAAATAGGCTGTTGCCCAATATAGGAATTCTCTTCCATCCATCCCTCCTTTCTCCATGCCTAACCATGGCCTCTCTCTTTTAATTATGAGCTAAAACCCATCTATTCAATTTTTTGTGAGCATGATTTTTTGGTTTTGTCAGGGCTTTTCTGTTCCTCCCTTCAGAGGTCAGGATTGAAAACAAGATATTTAGGCAGACATAGCAAGGCACGTATTTCTCAATAAGCTTTTGTGACTCCATCACAAGGGCACAGTACAGCCACACTTCATCAGACACGGAGCATGAGATGCATTCACAGCTGGCACACAGAACCAGTGGGAGCCGTCTGCTGCTTGTCTAATACCTCACTTCCTATCCTGCAAACTGTCCTCATGTCAACAGGCCATTTTGGGGTGCTTGCCAGATGCCATTTATACAGGCCTGCTCTCCAGGCCTGGCTGGCCTCACATCCTTTGTCCCAAAGATGGGCATGTCGTGGCATGCAGGCTCAGGAGTGGCATTCCTGCTTTATCATTAACCTTGTGAAAGGCTCAACTGTTCCTACTTTTTGTAGGATTTGTCCCAGCAAAGAGAGAGTAGAAACTGCAAATGCATAAAACGTGTCTGCATGGCTGTTGCTGAGACATGCCCAGCCATTTGAAGCTTGTGGAAAACAGGAGCCAAGGGAAGGAAGAACTGTGTGGGAGTGGGACAGCAGAAGGCTACAAGTCACTGGTATGTGTGCTCACCCCTACAGTCACACCTGGCACTGCCTCTACAGGAACCTAAAGCAAAATCCTAGCCCTTCAAATTCCTCTACAGCTTATGATCACATATTATTTTAATATTATACAATAAATTAAAAAAGCAAGAATGCATGACCCAATGACACTGTTCATTAAAACTTCAACTCTGCCATTTCTGGGGACAATAAAAACTTTTCCTTCCAGTGTTGGAGTTTTCTTTGAAGTTTCATGATAGGATTCTTCCTTCAAAAAATGAATTTAAAAATCTTTCAAATTTAACAACTGATCAAAAAATGTCTGATAATTTCTCTGGATTACCTTGAACAATGCAAAATAATTTATGTCACTTGTCATTATAACATTCTGCATAATGAATTTAAGCTTCCAGAGCTCTAAAGAACTGAAGGAGCAATGTGAAACCTACATTAAAAATGCTCTTAGGACAAAGAAATTCGAGTTCTGTCAACATGTTACCAAGTAGGAAATAATCCACCAACAAGTAGACAAAACAGTAGTTTTCTATGGTCTCAACATGGAAAGCAAGCCCCAAATTTGAGTTTTTAAGCAAAACAAAGAAGAAACTAGTGTAATTTGCCAGAAAGCTCTTCAAGTTTTGAGCTATTCAAACACCATAAGGAATGGCTTCTATGTAATATGAGATATAACTCTCTCATTTTCAAAAGGGAAAAAGAATATGAGTTCACACTGCCCTCATTATTATTCACTGCATAGTGCAAGAGAAAAGAAGGGGAAAAAAAACTAAAGAAGCAGGAGCAAAGAGCAATCGTAATAGCCTGAAGCAACAATTTTGAAAGGAGAGCTTAAACATCCAGTGGGAGACCAGAATCTGGGTGTCCAGCTCCACCTTCCAGTCACACTGTGCCTAAGACTCCAAATGACCTTCAGCTGAGTGGTTACACCAACTCCCACACATACTTTTGAAAATATAGCAGCATGATGTTCTGAACTGCAGCAAATGTGAAACAATCCTATGTTTTTTTATAACTAGTACCACTTTCCCACAGTGCTACTCCATGTACAACAAATTCTGCATAATAGAAAAATGAATAGTACAATAAAACTGGAAGAATAAAATAAATCCCCCATATGACTCAAAACCTTCTACACCCCTAGTGCTGCATATTCCTCTGGCAGCTCAGTACAAGAGAAAATCAGGGTAACTACAGGTCTGCTGACGGATTTAAAATGAAAGTGGCAAAGAGCACAACTCATGTAATTTTTTACCCCACACTGCAGAGAAGAAGCAACCTGAGATGTACCTGTAAAACAGCCTTTAACATGTGCATTATGCAACAGCTGGAATAGCCCTTTGGATGAAGGGCTCACATTCCTCTGAAGTGTCTGAAAGACCTCTGTTAATCCCACAATTAGAGTATAAAACCATTTTTAAAATCTTTCCTCTTCCTCTTACCTCTCTTCCAACTTCTAGAGTAACAAAAATCCTATTTCAGCTCAGGCACATTTAATAACTGAACAGGTTTATTCAGGAACCTGCCAGCACATTTAAGTCATTAATTTCCTGCCCTCTTAGCATAGAGTTTAACTAGACACACAGTGCCTGTGTCTGTAGCTTCCACAAAAGAGTTAATTTGTGTGCAATTATATAGATACTGTCATTCTTTGATTGCATTGGAAAACTAGAGGCTATACTGACAAGATAAAGTATTCAAGCACCATATGATAGACAAAGCATAATATTGAAAGAGGCAGATTAGATTATTAGACTCGACAGGATTGTATGGAGGGAAGTTTTAGCCTGCCACAGTATTCACCTGGGATAGATTTTAGGCCAAGTAGTACAAACATTTTCTTCCCTACCAATTATATTAAAAAAAAATAAAAAATGTCTTGTTTGGAGGGTTTTTAACCCAGATCACTCTACTGACTGAGTTCACAGCCCGGATTCATAAGCAACAGAGAGAATGACAAGCTATTATAAGTGGAGAAAATAAGTGGCCAGGAGAGAATAGTACTACTTAAAGCAGGTTTTTCACCAAGGAAAATGTGTTGTTAAAGTATGCAGTATACTTCCCTATATTTCAAATAAGGAATATATAAAATGCAATAGCTCATATAACCAGTGCATGCTGTGGGATTTCTCTGAGACCAGGAGAAGTGGAAACATTCTGTAGTTCGCTTGTGCAGCTTCAATTATGGCAAATTGAATTAAACTCTCCCTTGAGAAGGACCTCTGTAGCTCTGCTCCTCCTTTTCTGAACCATTCCAGATGTAGGTGTGGAACATTTTCAGTTCCTCTGAAGGATTCCACATGCCTGGCTGTGCTGCCACATGCATACATGGAGGTGAGTCTCTAGGGGAGAAAACATGGGGCACTAAAAAATGCTTAGCCAAAAGCTGGTACATGTTTGATTTTTACAACTTACTTCTGTTCTTTGGGGCTTCCTTCCTTACTTAGCAACAGACAGAAGGCATGGAAACACTTCTGCTGAGCAAATGGAAGTTCAGTACTATGTGGCTCACAATCACATACTCAGTGGCACTTGGCTTCCTTCCTGTCATATCCAGAATTTATTTCTTGCTTCACAGCTCTTCCTCACCCTTTCTTTTGAGCACCTATCCAACCCAAGGTACTAATTAGACTTCCCTTTCAAATGCCACCAGTACCCTGACTGCTGCTGTAAGGAAGTGTAGATTCTAGTGCAGGTCTGCAGGTTCACGTCAGCATTTTGAAGCTCAGCAACGAGAATTGCCACTCTCTGGGCATACCTTTGAGTTTGGCTCTGGAGTGACAGAACTCCAGCAGGTCTAACTTCTGGCCACAGTTCCTGGTTCTTTTCTCTCTCTCAAGCAGACATTTGGTAGAATGCTCTTTCCTCCCCAACAGCAGAATTTAGGAGATCAAGTCCATTTTACTGAGTCTCATGAAAGCTTTCAAACCCCTCAGAGGTTCCTCTTTCACCACTAAAAGACTGTGACATGAACAAAATACATAATGTTTTTTTGTTTGTTTGTTTGGTTTGTTTTCTTTTTTGTTTTGGTTTTTGTGGGTGTTTGGTTTGGGTTGGGTTTTTTGTGGGTTTGTTTTTGGTTTTGTTTTTTTTTTTTGTTGTTGCTGTTTGTTTGTTGTTGTTTTCTTTTTTTTAATAGCAGGTCACAGAATTATCCTGTGCACAAGGGAACACTAACTCAGCACAACTAATACTTGCTTAAGACTTTAAAATTTGCTTTCTTTTTCTTTCCTACTCAAATGTCTCATGGCTCTGAGCTACAGACCCCCCCTCCCCCCTGCCCCATACTTTTTCAAATGGTTAAATAGAAATGCCAACACTGGCAGACGTAAAGCAGTAAATTCAATCTGTAACTGAACTTATTGAGCATGAGCACTTTCAATTCACATCGTGCAGGATCTGAACAACATCTAAATGTACATTTGAATTTACAATACAGGCAGCTTTGTGTGGGAATTTACCTGTGATTTCTGGGCATCCAGGAGGATGGACTGCAGACTTTCATCACTGTTACAGTGGGCATGTCAGCAGAGCTGGTAGTTTGGATTCAAACCTCTACCAGTCCTTTTATAAAATGATAAATCCAAGACATTTATTCAGAATGTGCCTCAGATCCTACTGGCAATGGTAAATCCATTAAACTTTGCTTTCACTGTTCATGATGTTTATAAAAATAGTAGGTGGAATTACAAACTAGTAATACAAACCTTGGTATTTTTCCTCCTCAGATGTAATAATGAGCTGGATAAGAACAAAGTTGACCCAGGGATTTCAGTACAGAAACTTTCATTGGAAACCTGAGCAGTAGTGTGCAAGCCCATGTTTTTATGTCAATATAATAATGGCATTTCTACGCCTATTAATAAGTATAGATCTGCTGCTGGATTCATAGTTAAAGTGACATCATAAGATAAATTATATTTCTTCTTAAACTATATAATTAACTCTTAATGAACCCTTCCCTTTTCCCAGTAAATTCAATTTTATCTAATCCTTGGGTTTATGGTAATGTTGAGCTCATTAAAATGTTACTTAAAACTCATTAAAATGCACACTGAGAGGTAAGAGCTTCATTACAGTAATATGTTGTAAAAGAAAAAAGAATGCTTTATTATCATTTAATTGTTTCCAAAACGGAATACATTTGCATGGTGATGAGGTTCACAGGATATTTTCAGTAGTACTCAATAATTAAGCAGTGCAGTAATTAAAAATGCATTTTCTAAAAATAATTTTATGTTCTTGCTTACTCCCTGTTGTTTTTTTCAATTGGGAGAAGTGTTCATGGTGATAGAGTTTACAGAACTGAGCAACAGTGATACCTGAATTGACATTAAAAAAAGATGACATTTAAAGCCCTTGGCAAATTTCTATTTCAAAATAATAAGTTACAATTGCCACCAATATATATTATGAATCAGACTTTCCAAGCCATATAATATCCCTCCAATCACTTTTTCAACACCAGGGACAACCAGGATTTATGCAAGGGCCTTTCAGGTGCAAAGCCTTACTATAATTTCCATCATTTACTGTTACTCTTGTTTTGCACATGATGGAATACTAGAACAGAAGCTGGCTGGGACCTGGATGTGGCTTCAGAGGGCATCAGAGTAACTTTGAATCTGCCTGAACCCATGTTGGGAGACAGAAGCCGCCAAGCCAGGGGACTGATTATAGAGGCTTTACCCCTCCTTTTCTCCTTCAGAGAGACTGTCCCATCCCTGCACAAGGCAAAGAAACATAACAGTCAAAATCTAGAGATAAAAGTTACATGTTCTCAGTAACCTCAGCCCTAGGAGTGTCCCTTATTTGCCATACGACATTGGGGTAGAAGATACTGTGCTTTCTTTTTAACTGCCAAAGAAGGGTTGATAGAAAAACCTGACATATCTTGTCAGGGTACACAGCCCAGACTCTTAGATGGGAAAAATACAGCTCTGAAGCCTTGAGTCATTCAAGGAACTCTCTAATGTAATATCATTTAAGATCTCTTGAAGTATTAATTTAATACCAATCACTGCTCTTTTCTATGGTTTTCAAAGGTTATTTCTACTTCTAGAAACCAGCACCCAATATGAATTTTTCCACCTTGCAGTGAAAGTTGATTAGCATGCCAAGGACACAATGAATTAAGGATGCAGCAGGTTAGACATGTCACTGTAAGACAAACATGAGAGAAAAGTTGTCTGTGAGCTTTCAACCTCTATACCATTAGTAGAAAATAACAAATTAGAACAAAAGTAATCTAAAGGGAAAAAAAATTAAGTACTAACCAGATTTAATGATTTCAGCAGCTAAAATCATTATATGTAACAGGACAGCATTTCTTTGGTATGAGGCTGGAAGGTACAAAATGAAAACTGGTTTACCGCAGTTTTCCTGGGTGCATCTGGACAACTAACTGAGCCCAAATCCCACATGCAAATGGACTATCAGACTTCTTTTGATCCCTTTTCTGATTATTTAAATAGACCAGTCTCATCCATCTCTACAATCTCCTCTATGTACTTTCTGTAGTTCCTCACGCAGTGGTCTAAATGACAATTTTATAATGCTGATCCTTAACAGACTTTATAAAAATAAATCCAGGGCAGTTACTCAGTGAGATATCAATATGTGGGCTGAAAATGGTTGTTTAATGCAATAAGTCAGGTCATATTTCTAAATTTGCTTTTGATACTCCTTTATAGATCTAACTCTTCTGATGGAGATGCACATCACTGTTTCTACAGTAATTTACATGTCATGTTCTCAGCTATTTCAAAAGAAAACAAATAATGTGTCTTCTTAGACAAGTAAACAATCTCTCATTTTATCTTTATTGCACACACTAGCAGATAAGTCATTTCTATCAAACACTTAGCAAGATGGAAATAAATAATTCTGAAAATAAGTAACTGGTATAATAAGTATTAATGTTGAAAACCCTCTCCATAGTATTCCCTTGTACTGAGTAAGTAAAAATAAATGAGATACCATAAATATAAAACAGAAGATAGATGTTACACTGAGAGGGGGAAAAAAGTAATTACATATTATATTTACTAGTTTTCCCCAATACAAGCACTCTGTAAACTGAAAAACCTGCAACAAAGGCTGCTAAAAAAACCCAAAACCAACCAAACAAAAACAAAAAACCCCACACAACAACAAAAACAAACAAACAAACCCCAACCAAACAGAACAACTTAAAAATATACTAAAGCCTTGGTTTTGAGTAGCTATACAAGGGAGGGGTGACTAGTCTATTAACTCCAATGTTCAGCAGAAATATGGAAGTACAAGTGATATTAGAGCAACATTTCTGAAATCATGGCTGCACACATCCAAACCTCACAAACAAAAACTCTTATGTCAATTTTATGAATACAGAAGCAACTGTTTTGTTTGAGAGCTGGCAAGATAATTTTAAAAAGAGGAACACAGAGAAGCTGTTCCTTCTCACTGCCTGAGTCATTTTGTTCACTGCATCCCTCTGCTGTTGTGGGGAGAAGCTGGACCGAGATGAGATGTGCCCACCAGCAGGACAGGATGGGAGCTTTAGCACAAGTAAAGGGCTGCTGTGAGCCCAAAGTGCCTGAAAAATTTAAACTAACCACTCCAGATTATTTTTGAACTTGCAGCACTGCCCGATACAAGCAGTGTTTTGCACCATCTTGTACTATGATACAATGGTCATTTAAACGCATCAGATATTTTCTTGTTGAAACACTGTATAATGCATTCTTATGCAGAGCCTCCCTGCTGAGGTTATGCTGCACGGTGCTGTTTCCAAATAGATAATGGTTTTTATCCAATGAATTTATTTCTCAAAAGGACAACTGAGTATCTTGAGGGTCATATAAGGAAAACAGAAAACTCGAATAGGAATTTTCTGGTTTTTTTCACTCTTACTCCAGATCAAGACTAAAGATACTGAGTCATATAACTTCTATGTCAGTGAAAAACATTTGTTTGAAAATATTGAAAGTATTTCCATTGCCTGCTTGGAATTAATCTCAATCATAACAATGGTTGTTAGAGTTGAAATACATATCCTGATTCAGTTTAAGACTCAGACTTTCACTGTCTTTACTGAAAGCAAAACCTTGGAAAAGGAAAGATAGACTGTATACTTCCATATCTCATTGGAAAATCTGTGAAATAATAATGGAAAAAATCACATAAAGAAGAAAAAAAAAATGAGTCCCTCACCCCTAAAAAACCCCCAACCAAACAAAAAAAAACCCAACCAACCAAACCAAAGTCACCAATCAACCAACAACAAAAAAAGAAACAAAAGACCCAAACGGCAGAAATAATCACATACCGAATCTCTTGCTATGAAAAATGAAACTCATTTTTACATCTTTGTTTTCCTAATATTTCTCCACAACAATCATAAAATGAGGTTCATTGGTAAGAGATTTTATATCAAAACACATCAAAAATATGAACTGTGTTTTGAATTTTTTTAACTACTACAGCTTACACATACCTTATTCTATATTTGACATTTTTTTTATGAAACACCTATTCTCACACCTCAGGAATTAAATACCAGTGGTATTGAGCAGCACCACTGAAAACAGGGATGCTCAAGGTCACACACCAGCCTCACTGGTGTCCTCCCAAGCAATACACTGTTTCCCAGCTGCTTGAATCATATATAATCACAGGGACAATTACATCACATTCCACTTAATTCTTTAAATATCTTTATATTCATGAATATTCAGAAACTCTCAAGCTGCACAGTACTAAAAATTTCTATAAAAGGAAGAGTGTCCTCAACTCAACCCAAATCATGATGAGAGGGGTTGTCTTACATCAGAGGATGCTCTGAAAAATGACGGCCCAAGACTTTCACTTTTGAAACACTAATTTGATTTCTGTTGTCTCTACTGCCTGTCTACATTGCTTCTGATGAAATTTGAAGTTACTGCTGCTTGCAGACTTTGTAAAACATTGTATCTGCCAAGAAATTTGTATTAGAAATAGGGGGAAAAAAAAAAAAAACAGAAAAAGGGAAGGAAAGAGAAAGGAAAGTATGGCAAAGGAGAAAGCTAGTCTGATTATTTTTGCCATTTCTTATTTAAAATACTAAAAATCACCTGTTCATGCTCCCCATTCTCCACCCCCTAATGAGAGTTGTTAGCAAAAAGAAGCAGTCCAGCCCACCCCCTGAAGTCTTTAATTGACTTCATAGGGAGTGTTATCAAGAGCTACTGAAGCAGTGCTAATGGTGCCTGCAGATTGCTCTCACATGCCATGGCTGGCATTCCTTGGACCTTAAAAGGGCTAATAGGAGACTGTAATCTCCACTCAGCATGGGAGCAAAGATCACGAGTGATCTGGAAAACACAAATAATTAGAAAGTATCTTCCCCAGATGGAAGGGAGGTGGAAAACGAAGATAAAGCTGGTACCCAAGCATGGAATCTCATAACTTTGCTATTATGGAACTTCTGAAACAACAGTGTTATTTCAAAGAGTGTGACATTCAATAATTAAAGGAAAAAGTCCATCCCACCTAGAAATGTGGGCTTCTAATTCTGTCACTGAACACTACAGAGAGATGTACAAGAGGGGTCATAGAGAGAGGAAGCTTCTAAGCTTTTTTTTTTTAATCATCATTTCTCCAACAACTTCAATAAGACACCTGAACATAATCTTAATTTTTACTAACATCAATAATGATAAGCTGAATTTCAAAAATCCAAAATATTTTCATACTTAAGACCTTGAAACACTCCACAAATTCTGAACAAGCCTCACAAACAAGCCAACACAAAGCCTGCAGGTAGCCCTGAGGAGTTCTACAGAGCAGCTGGCATACATATCCCCTACCCTTTGCTGCTCTGGAAATTCCACCCTCCCTACCATACTGTACCTATAGCAACCATGCATAAGTGGTAACAGATTTAGGAGGGCAGGATGAGTGCTCTAGGTCCCTGCAGAATGCAGCAGTGCTGATCAGGAGAAGTATCTTGGCTCCAGAGAAATGTCTTTACACAAATTTTCACTAAGGAAATTAACAGGCATATTTTTATCCTACAGCTATTCCTAAAATATTTTTCATAATTAAAATATTTTTGAAACAACATTTTGAAAGTATTTTCAAGGAAGATTAGGCAAAACAGAAAATCAGCTGTGATTTCAACTTGATTGCTCCACTGTGAAGGAGGTGATTCATGAATGTTAAAGAGTGCATCTAAATAAAAAGGCAGGAGAGGTGCTGTCACAGGTACCTATCTATAATTTCCAGAAAGAAGGCCAAATAAAGCAACATAATGTTAACCCTTAAGAAAAAAAAAAAACAACAAACCCACACTAAATATATTGTGGGCATGATGTCTCCATTTAGCTGTACAGTTGCTGAAAGCACACAAACAAACATTGATAAAGCTGGACCTCCCTGAGTGGAAATCACTGCCCCTGACTTATTTGAGTTGTTGGACATTGTTAATGAAACGGGGAGAATGGGGGAGATTTGGTAGATATAACTTACTTGGCTTGACAAAAGCCTGTGATAAGATACTTGACAAGAAACTATTAAGGAAAATAAATAGCCACAGGGTAAGAGGTAAATTCTTGTTGTGGATTAAAAATTAGCTAAGTGATAGGAAACAAAGAGTGGTAATTAATGGCTGCTTCTCCAGCTAGAGAGAAGTTAAGAGCTGGGTACCTCAGGGATCTGAAACAGGACAGGTGTTCAATACATATATTAATGGGTTCAAAGTGGAAATACACTGAAAGTAAAGGAAAATCAGTGAACACCACAAAACTATTTTCCAAAGGATAAACATGGCTGAGATATGCCACAAGGATCCATTCAAATTGACATTCCAATACTGAAAGAGCAGACAGCATTTAATTGTATATCAAGATGAAGGTATACATATTTGGGAGGGTTGCTCAAGGTGATCCCTCTGCTCCAAATAGTTCTGAAATAACAATCTAACTGGAGATAAAGGGGTAAAAAAGTCAGGAAAGATAAAAGCAATGGAGTTCCAACATTACAGCAGTATGACTTGCAGTCAATTTAGATTATTTCTGAACTCCAAAATAGTATTTTACAATTGACACACAAAATTTTGATTGCTTTTTTTTTTTGTTCAAATACTTTTGCATTGTACCAGCCTAATCAGTATATAAAAATGAGTAGAACTTTACACAGCATTTTATTTTCAGTAAATACAGTTCAACCAGCTGTGTTCATCCTTTTCTTTGGCAGTGCCAAGAGTACCATACAATTATCAACATCTGTTATAAGTGCTTTCCAAATTTGATTCCAAAAGCATGTACTTCTGTCTCCTGCCTTGAATTCAAATATGAAAAGAATAAAGCACAGCACAAACAAAGAATCTATCAAATAGCAGCTGCAATTACAGGGCACAGCTACAG
Organism: Xenops minutus; assembly: GCA_035221455.1. Lineage (NCBI taxonomy): Eukaryota > Metazoa > Chordata > Aves > Passeriformes > Furnariidae > Xenops > Xenops minutus. Next base: position 9,724,570 of record JAWWEE010000001.1, read on the forward strand.
AGACACATTAAGAACTGAGTGTAACACATTTCAGTGTATTTACATCAGTCTAATCTAGCTGGCCCAGTCAGCTCCACAGTCAAGATAAACTGCATGAGTTTTAGCATTTAGTAGTAAGCCTGGAGTATTTGCCAGGAATCCTGGGAGAGTTTGCATCAATTTACATCAATGCTACCATCAACTAAAGCCTCTGTCATGCAGACATACCCAAAGAGGACAGCTGGACTGAGGCTGCTTGTTTAAAATTTAGTGTAGAGAGTTCGTGAAGTTACGGTACCAACTGCATAGAACACATCCAACTAGCAATGTTAACTTGTTTGATTAACATTTTAATTTTATGGCTACTTGGAGTGATGACCAAAGCTTAAACTGAGCAGATTTTTATCTACCCTTCTGCCCAAATACTTCATTGCCTTCATATTAAAGAGTCACTCATGAAAAAAATAGAACTGTTTTTTTTTCTTTAAACTGTAATATATGAATAATTTCTCCACTGCACCTCTTTATAGTCATACAAGTAATCTTGAGAGTGCACCTACTCAATCTCAAGAGTTTGGATGTTGGGTGCACTGATCAGATATGGTCCTGCATGAAAACTGAATGTCTGAAGGGCCCAAGGAAGTAATCCAATAAAGCAGAGCTCTTTCTAAAGCAAGACTGCCCAAGCTATCCAGATACCTTCTTCACATGGAGGCCTGAACTAAGACTCAATTTAAATCGCATAAAAAAAAAATAAAAATTCTTTTTAGTTCCTTTCCAAAGAAAGCTTCCCCTCCAGAAATTAAACACCCAGTTATATATTTATTATATATATAGTTTCAATAAAAAATTTGCAATTCTCCATCCCTTTAGGTTACCCTAATTGCCTCTGGGAGCACAGTACTCACATACACTCTGCCTTCCCACTGCCCTGTTTTCATGCATTCCTGATGACATAATTCCATAACTCCAACCTGAACTGAATCTGACCCTACAACCCTTCTTCCCTTTACTAAATATGTGCATCCAAAATTCCAGCAAAAACCCTAACATCGCACCTGTTTGCATGTAGCAAGCTCATCTGCTTTTTCCAAAATATGTGCCCTGGCAGTGCCATGTCATCTCCATTTGGTAATGCCATGGAGGAGCGTGGGCATGCTGGAGAGGCAGCCTCAGGGTAGAGATCCTTGTACTGCATCCCCAAGTGCTCAGGGTGGATGCTCTTACTGTTCATGCAGATACCACAAAGAAGTTGGTAAAAACAGGAAAGGAAAACAGAGTGAGAATGGAGTGAGAAGAGAAGGAAAAGAAACAGAGAGACTCCTCAACAGGGTAGGTTCTTCAACCTTTTTTGAAAAGGCTAATTTAATGAGCAAGTGACAATGTGAAAGTAGAGAAAATCAATCCTGGTTTTACCTAGGTTCAGGTCTAAACACAGTGAGAACAGTATCTGCTGCACTGGGGTCATACATTTATATAAGAATGAAGTATCAACATAAATGTTTGTACAGAATATTTTCAATTAGTTTAAACACATATCCTTTGTAGCAGTTTTTCCTTAAAGTTTTAAAATGTATCAAAAAGAAATATTTTAATACCATTTTTTCTTGTATGATTTAGCAAATACTGTTTTCCCAGTTTCCAGTGGAGCTTGAAATTAGGGATTTTTTTTTGTTTGTTTCTGCTATTTAACTGTTTCAACTGAAGGAATGGCTGTGTGGATGTTTTTGTTAACTGTACAATATTCCTGATCACTTTAAAGAAACACATAATTGAGCTGTCTGTTTACTTTCAGTACAGGAAAAATAGTATCACTTTATCTTAACTCAGTATTTAGAAACCAATAACCTGTATCTGCCATGGTAAAATGACAAATGTTCAAGACTAAGCCCTTGCCCATTTTGTATCTTATGCTTATTTCACAAGAGCCTTTGACCATAGACTACAGACTGTCTGTTGTACACAAATTAAATTCTTTCTCCATGTTTTGTATAATCATTCAAATATAATAATGCACACTTTGCCCTTGAAGAAATCTCCAGGTTGAAAGAAGGAACAACAGTAGAGGAAAGGATAAAAAGCTGTTGTAGATTTTTGGGGTAGAAAAGACTTGCTTTGAACTTTCCCAAACATGACATAAAGAGAAAAATACCCTCAGCTTTGCTTTACATCAATATTTAGATTTTTTTATCTGCATGTTATGACGCATTTAATTAAACATTTGGCTGGAAACAAATAGCTTTCCGTATGATAAGCCAGTATTATGAAATTCACTGTGAGAAGAATACAGTCTCTATTTTTGAGAAGTCACAAACAGTAAAAAGGATTTAATTAAAAAAAAACAAAACAAAACAAATACAATTAAAAAATACAAACTTATGAATTTTAGTATTTCCTTCCAAGCATCTTGCCATTACTTAAAAGATTTTAAGCCTGCCCAAACAGATAGTCTCAGATGCTTTGTATTAAGTAGCTGAGTCAGCAATTGCCATGCTCACAAAATATGACAGTACAATTGATTACTGCATTTTTTTTTTTGTGCCTCCCAGATAACTGTTTTCCTTTGAAGTCAGAGGCCAAGAGATAAAACATCTGTTATCCTCCAAAGCACTCTTTTTAACTGGGAGTGTTCCCATGGCCAAAGAAACTGCGGTGTAATTACTATTTTGTTCCTAATAATTAGAAAATTGCTAAATAGATGCTGTAAGTATAGAAAAGCTTTTTAGCATGTACAGATATGAGGAAGTATATTGGATTTTTTCAGTCTTGTGCTAAATTTGAGGGGGACAACAGCAGTGTTGAGCTAAAACCAATCAAACATATATTGATGTATGCGTTGATGCTTATCATTGGAAGGCACTGTCCAACTAATTAAAATAATGTATAGCAAACTAACAACACTTTATTTACCAGAATAGGCACACAATTTTCCTCTTACTAAAGTGAAATGCAATAGTATTGTACTGAAATCAGAGGAGCAACCCTTTGTAAAATGGACACAAGGGTAAAGGAGAATGGGCACAGGAGCTTTGTGCGTGTGCTTTGTTCTGTTCTGTAGTACTGCAGTAATACCCAGGAATGTTCTGCATATTAGGACACATGTGACATGAAGTTCTGCTGTTCATGGAAAAAAATGTGTAATCTCCATTGCACAAGAAAACTTGAAAACCTGTCTTCTCTAGTCATCAGTGCACATGAAAAAAGAACATTAGAGACACAGAAAAAATGAGAAGAAAAAAAAATATTAACGGTTGACTGAACACATCCAGAGAAAAATTAAAAATTTATTCTTTGCCAACTGCCACCCCACTGAGGGATTTGAAATGCTTGAGTTTTCTCCATCTGTATAAAAGATGTTCCCGTGTCCCCATCACAACTTCTGACACACTGAGCCTGTAGGTGAATGTGCATCTTAAAACCAGACCTGCCAGCCTCCTGAGAAAGTTACCTATTAAATAAATATGGAGTCTCTCTCCTTCTTTTTCTCTGCCCCTTCTCCCCTCTGCCTTCTTTCTCCCTTCTTCTCATCTTTCAGTTCTCCCTACAGATCCTAGGTAGGCTGGAAGCACTTTGCAAACTGCTACCATGCTCCCTTCGTTTCATCACTTCACCTCCTAACTCGTGCATAGTTGGCTGGATCTGGAGGGGGCAAGAAACACTCCACTAGGGAATGTTCACCTACCCACTTTGACAGGTATTATGGATGTGATTGAGTCAACAGAAGAACAAGACGAAGCAGGAACTGAAAAGGATCAAAAGTGGGAGTGAGGAAGGTGAGAGCTGAAAGAAGAATAGGCAGGCTTAGTGCATGTCCCATATGTTCCACTGACTCATTTTAAATAGCAAGGCTGTGTTTGGAGAAGGGGAAAACTACTTGTGTGGGATTAAAGGGGTATCAAATATACAGCAGAACCTCCACAACTGCTAGTCCAGATACCAGTGTTCTTATCCACAAAATGTAACTAAAGACGTAATCTTGCTAACAAGAGAGCTATATCATCATTCCCTTTTTCCTCTAAGTAGTACATTTCCTATTTCAGTAATTTCATTCATTTAGAAGATCTTAAACTATGTGCTTTTTGAGTGTATTCACTACAGATCAGTAGACCTAAATTTACCATTTTTATATCTTAATCTAATTTTGAAAATTATAAATGCTTGAAAATAAAAAAAAAAAAAAAAAAAAGAGTTTATAAACACTTATTTTAAAATCCTTTCAATAGTGCCTTTCATTAAGTTATATTTTCTTAAAGTTCATTATTCTTTTTCACCTTTCAAGCACCCACATCTTTTGCAAAATTATTTTCCCCCACTCTTTCTCCTTCCCAGTTCTTTAATGTATATATTAAACATTGCTGAACTAGTATGCAACTCAAGAAAATTTATTTTTTCTCTCATAATTGTGATAAAAAATAATTCTTAATTTCTAATCTTATTTCCTAATTTTGGTTCTTTTTCCTAGTTTGTACCCCAGGGCAGTATTTTGCCTTTCACCCTAAGACTACCTGCATATTTAAAAGCTTGCCACAAAATTCAAATTAAAAATTTTCCCCTGCCACTCAATAGTAGATTAGAGAGGCAGACCTCTCCCCAAGAATAGCTATGATTATCTGCCATTTACAGATACTTGTTTGGGCATTGTCTTTTATTTACTATTTAATTGACTTTATTAGTGCTGAGTTAAGGACCACTGCTACCCAAGACTGTTCTAAGAACAATATTACTGGCAGTCACAGTATCTCACATTTTCATGTAAACACAACACCAGTTGTCCTAAAATGCTGCTTGGGCATGACAGAACATACTCAGGGCATGGCAGCATTTCAGAAGGGTTGTTTGCTTTCAAAGCTGTGAAACTCACAACTTTTTTTCCTCAACTCTCATTTTAATATCTCTTCTGCAGCTTGCACCTGAAATCTGTTCCTGTATGTAAACTAGAAGTGCTGGCACACATAGATGGTGGTGAGTCATTCAGAAACTATAATCACATCATAATTACAATGCAGTTATCTTCTAATAACTTTAATGACAGTCATACTAGTCAACTTCCACCTCATATTTAAGTAATATAGCTACTAAACAGATAAGGGTTTAATCCATATCTGAATCAGTAACAAATCCAATGTGGCAGGCATAAAATAGCCGCTGTTTTCCCTCCATTTTCATTACATACAATGAGAAAATTGGCATATAAAATAGTTTCCACTGAAAAGAAGCTCTTTAAATTAAAGTACTCCTTTGAGACTTGCTGTTTAAACTATCCATTGTGCATCCACAAGGAGGAGTTGAATAGGAAAACCTAGAATTGAAGCAAACCTTGCTAGACAATAGCATTTTGGCAGACAAGCCCCTCCAGATTTTGTGTTGCTCTAAGACACACACAGATTTAGCAAACACTGTAGCAGCCCTTTATAGAGTGATGTTAAAGAAGAATAAATCCAGAAGACCATAAGAAAGCTTAGCAAAAATATTGAAAATATTGAAAAAGAAGGGATTTTCAACTGGAAAATAAAATACACCCCCTCCCCCCAACTCTACTAGCAAAAACAACAAAGAAAAATAAACTGAATGGTTTAAAAAAAAACTTGTTCAGAGGAGAAACAAGAAAATAGGTAACTTATAGTGTATTTTGAGGTCTTCAAGATTCATCTTGACATGTCCCTGAGCAACTTGATCTATTTAGGACTGCTTTGAGCAGGGGGTTGGACGAGGGAGCTCTGAAGGTCCCCTAAAGCCTCAGTTAGGCTGTGATTCTCTGTTGGAAGAACTGACTTACACAAGGACAGACAAATCAGAATAACCACATCTGATGAACTTCTAGGATATATGTGATAATAATTCATGCATAGTTCAAATGAATAAGCACTCTTGGCATACACTGAAATCCCATAGGGTGTTTTAGACAAGAGGAGAACAAATGTGGGAAAAATGGATGTGGAGGAGCAAGGCCCGTCTAAACACTTGCAGTCATTCACCTGCAGGTGATGCAGCAGCATCCTCACTGAACGCAGGAGGAATTGATCCTTCCGCTCTTTACATTGGAAGCATAAGCCAGGCAGTTTATTTCTCTTGCCTTACTGCACCCAATAAACACGTAGGGAGTTCTTTTGTTTGGATAGTTATGAAACAGCCAACTCTACAGCAGGTAAAATGAAGAGGAGGAGAAGAGGAAGAACTGATTGAAAAAGAAGTTTCCTGTGCTTAACTGGGAAATCTGCTTAAACGGGATGTCTCCCAGGGAACTAATTTAAACCCAATGATACTTAATAGCTATGATTGGTGCTTAGTAAGTAGGGTAATTATGTTTAATGGGGATGCCTCAAGGCAATTGAGTGGCACTTAAGTCTTTTGTATGTCTCAATCTCATGGTACTTCTCTCCATTTTCTCCTCCAACAGCTTTCTGACCCTCCATAACAGCTATAAATGTATAAAAAGTATAATCACCACCTGTTTGGATGAGTTTGTCCCTTCTGCGCTAAATGCAGGGTCACCGAACAAGGCAAATATTTGTTGCCTCCTCTGCTCCTATCACTGCATGAGCCACAGCACCTAGCCAAAATATGGGCTTCTCTTACCATTATAGGTTTATCTAATAACATGAGCCTTGACACAGCCTCACTGAAGCTAATGGAAGTTTTCCAGAAGCAGAATCAGGTTCAAGCTGAGTTTAGCTCAACCCCTTGCAGCAATGCTGTGCTCTACAGCAGGACTTCCTTCCAGCCAAATGGAACAGGAATATCCTACATTTCTTCTAAAAATTATTCAGAAATGTAATAAGGGTGTGAAATTTTTGGATATATTTCTTTGGGAATTAAATTAATTAAAGCTCTTGCTTTACTATCTGAGGAGGTCTTTAAGACATAATTTGGAATCTTGTGTTTGTTATAATACATAATCTATAACTGTGCCTGTAAAAATAAAAACAGGGAGGAAAAAAGCTACTTAAACTAGGACCTAAACTGTGGGGGCGGGGGAAGCCACAAGTTGCCATAAATAAGCTTACGTAGGAGACTAGAAAGCCCCAAACTATTACAGCTACCAGATCCTGAAATGACTTTCTAACAAGCACAGTGGAGGAATAAACCAGATTTTCAGATGGAACTCACTCAATAACTTTATGAAAGAGATGATATAATGTCATGTCCAGAATAGCTAAAGAATAGATTCATTGATCCAGAATGTGGGTCTCAATCTTATTTTCCTAAAACCATTTTCAATACCTGAGTTGAAGCCATCAGAGAAAGCAAAATAAAGCATCTTTAATTCAACTTACTACTGTCACTGTCTCAAGGAACCTGACTGCATCCTTTTAATACTAAAAGCAAGGGCCAGGTTACCACAACTCTTACTTTTCTTGTCTGAGACTCTAGCTAGTCAGTGGAATACAAAAATTCACTCTTTTTTATTTTTTTTTTCCCCGCAGCATTAACTTGATATAAATAAATTGAAATGTTGCAAGCTAAGCACATGGTTGCTGTATTAAACATCTGCAATCATATAGCACATGCATTTGAAATTTAATACCACCAAAAAAAAAAGTTGCAAAGCTGTTAAGAGTTAAAAGGTACCAGCAAAGTGGTTTTATGAGGCTTCTCACTGAGCTGTGATAGACACGTGATTAAACCACAATTTTAATAAAAGTTACAGACCTACCATTAAAGAGAATTTAAAAAAAAAAAATCCAAACACATATATATTTTACAATTTTCTATGTACTTTTGCCAGACAGATAAAATACGCAATTTTCTACTTCAAACCTGAATTGTAAAAAGGTTGGTTCCCAGCTTGGGTGGAAAATACCCTTTATAAAACCATTTGCAGACCATACCTTGAGCCTACATGGACCAACTTCCGAGTCAGTACATTATTTCTCTTATTATGTGCATTTTAGTCATTATAACATATGTATGTTCTTTATCAAACGTGTCTCTCTAAAACACACACCAGTAAGAGCCTACAGACGTCATCTGTTACTGCCTTCAGTTCTCACTGATTACAACAGTCCTAAGGGTTAAATTTTATAAGGAACTCCCAGCTTCCTTCCGTCCCATGCTTTAGAATTATTTTGGATATTGTGCTCTTAATGTAGCATTAAACAAAAACTATATTATGAAATAATTTTAAACTCCACAATTACAAACTCTTAGGATATTTAATATGAGCAGGACATCAAATTGTTGCATTTCATCCTGAAAACACAAAAGACCATTTTAGCAATAGTCTGCTCACACAACTTTTATGGAAATTAGTATAGGTTTGGGCAAAATAAATCACTCATATGATGAAAATTCTCATACTGGATTGTTAGATTTATCCTTATACAGTATTAAAAAGTAAAGAGATTAAATAAAAATGTAGTTAATTTTTTTATAGGGATTGGTAAAACTGGTTACAGTTGTTGCCAGCTAAGAAAATTAGAAGTCCAACTAACTTAAACTGACTAATGTCTCTGAGTTCACTCAAAGTGCTTTTCTGTGTAAGAAAACTAGACTCATTGAAAGATTAAATCACTTGCCCACAGTTACACATCCTGTGAGTGGCAGAGCCATCTCCAGAGCCCAAGTCAACCTTACTTTTCTACCATGTCTACTGTTTCCCCCCAAAATTCTTTAAATGTAACAAGAAGTCTGAATTCTCAGCTTTTAGTCATGTTCAGAAATGCTTTCCTTGCAAGAACTACCATGATTTCAATGGATATAATGATTAAAATACAATTTAACATGATGGTTCTATTTAATCTTAAGTTAAAATCAGAGTTCATAATGATGAAGAAAATATGTACTAGAATCATTCCTTATAGAGGCATCTGTATGATAAATTTATCATTTACTCTTATACCCTTCTTTTCTATGCTCATAAATCTTTTGGGTCACAGGTTAGATTTAAAAAAAAGTAAAATGTAAACAAGCATGAAAGTTTAGGTGAGCAGAAATAAAAAATATTTTATATATAAAATTTAATGTTTCTATGCTTGGGGTTTTGCGGTTTGAGGGGTTTATGGTTTATTTAATATTTTAAGTTTGGATGTGCACATACAGTTCATCAGTAATGGCTCTACAAGAAACAAAGTAGCAGTTGGTTCGAGCAGACAGTGCAGAGGAAAATGGTATCAGGCAGACTGGAATTGGATGCTGTTTCCTAAATCCTCTGCTGTTAAAAAAGCATTGCCTCTCCAGAAGAAAAGAAAAAGCACATCTAGAGCTTCCCAGAAGTGTCTATGCATTTTAAAAAATGGTGTGCCCTCAGAAAAGTTGCTGAAAACATTGATGACAACTGTAAAGATACAAGAAATCACCAATAAGAAGACACTTCCCTTAAAACCACAAAGTATTAGATAAAATTTTGAGGAAGAGTTATGTTTATAAATACTGCCTGTTTCCTCCTCTAATGCACTCTAATTTATGTTGTGCTAGTCTCTGAGAGAGAAGGGATTAGAAAAAAGGCATTCACAAAATTTGGTGACACTCTTTTCTTCGCTTAAGTCAGAGATAAATCAGGTTATACTGATGGACCCTCCAGCTCCACTGTGAGCTATGGGTAGTCAATGACAGGCTAGTCACAGGGTTTGCTGAGAGACAGTTTAATTCTTTTTGAAGACAAACTAGCTTGTAAAGGACCCAATATTTGACCCATTTCCTGGCCAATGTCCCCCAAAATATAAACTACAGTATGGGCAAGAATGTACCATAAAGAGGTAAGAATAGATCTATCACTGACTGAAGCTTTCCCCACCATTTCCTTCAAAACAAAGAGGAATGCTATTGCATAAGAAATCAATACTCTAAAGCTAAAGGAAGGTCCTCAGTTATTGCCAACAGCTAGACTTTACTAAACATTATGTGTGTTCTTGTAATTTCTCTGGCACCTTCGGCTGCACAGTAGACAAATGGTGTATGAAAAAAAAAAAAGTGATACAAACATCAAAACTGAGCATCCAAAGCAAAAAAATATGTGACGAACTCCTGACTTACGTGCAGCAAGTTGGTGTGTGCTGGCAGAGAACAACAGTTTTTAGAGCATACAGAATAAGTACCCCATTAATAGACTGGTCACTAGTGACAACAGTAAAGAACCACACACACTTGTTTTCATTAAACAGATGCACTGCTTATTACAAATCAAACAAAACTGAGAGAACCAGCACCAAAACAGGCATGATTCAAGGAGCCTTGTCCTTTAAGGTGGAAAATCTCTGCTCAGTGCAGTAAATCCCTCTTTGTGCACAGAGACTTAATACAGCCAGACCTGAAAATATTAGTGTGGTCCAAGAAAGTAAATGACATGTGACTGGCTTGTTTACACATCCTCATTTCCCCAAACCATTTTGCTTCATTTACTAGACTTTGTCGTTATGCGAGTGTTTGGGGGATTTCAAATGGACTCGTTCTGTTCTAACAGATGTCAAAGAAGAGGTACATTGATTTTAATACCTATTTGGGGACAGACAGGAATAGGTTTTTTCCCCATATAAAGAGTCCACAGCAGTTATCCAGCAAGATCTGTTTCAATTCTTCCCCATATTTATATCCTCCTAAATCTTTGCAGAATTATTGAGTCATTGTTGTTTACTAAAGCACTGCTGCTCATGTATTATTTTCTGAAAGTACTTCATTGTAGCAATACCAGTCAGATTGCAAGAGTGGAACTGCCACAACTTTATAACCACCATAACTCTGGACAGACAAACCCACTTATCAACAGCAACCACTTCTGTTTCTGAAGTACAACAGACTAAAACCAAAACAAACACATATATATGAGTTTCCATCTCAAATGTTAAGAAAAGCTCAGCCACAAATGAAAGCTATTACTATAATAACCAAAAAGTTAAAACTTTTCAAAAGTTGAAACTCATGTGGCATTTTAGGGAAATTTGTAAAGACATTAGTAAGTAACATAGCCCACTGTTACAGAAACAAATGCTTTGTGTGCATCACATATTCTTAAGAGGCTGTTACCTGCATTTTTTTCCAAAGAAATGTGAAAATTGCTTAAATTTCTAGGCCAAAGGATAAAATTTTCCTTAGATGTAAGAATAAAAAAATCACAATAAATTTTATAAGCACATAGAGTGCATGTAAAAGATGAATTTGCCTCCAGTTTAGGCTATTACTGTGAGCTAGTAAATATTACTTCCTCCCTGACAGCCCTTCAGTCTCCAGTTGTGTGTCTCCACATGATGTTTTTTTTGTTCCCTTTCTGACTTTTACTCCCACTTTTTTTTTTCTTTTCTTTTTGTCTTCCCAAGAGATTCCTCAGCACAAAATGCTGCTGAGAAACAGCCAGTGGCCTACTGTCAGACACATATGCATGCACACAAAGTCAATATAGATTTTTCTCACAATTAGCAAATAATTCAGTGATCTCTTTTTGGTCTTCAGAAAGAAAGGCTATTATATCTTTTGGTTCAGGCAAAGATCTTTTAGATCTACTTTAACAAAAAGCTTATCTCACCAACTCAATAAATCAAGACACACCTCCAAAAAAGTTACCTTGGGGTAACTGCGTTACAGACCTGATTATGCTAAATCATACTCAGTAATCCTGTAAACTATGTAGATAGGTTATACTCTTCAGATGTTATCCTCTCTTCTTTTGCTATTCAAAAACTGTCCTGATCCTGCAGGTCACTGAAGAACTGGGTCTTATTTGCAATTTTTCCAGTGTTTCAGTGGCTGCATGAAGAAATGAAAAGTGGCAAGACTGGGTGTGGGCAATCATCTTTAGCTGCTTGGCATGTAGGATTACTCAAAAAGCAAATGATGTGGGGTTCCTCTGAATGTGAGGATGAAAACACCAATTGCTTACCAGAGTTCTTGGCAAGAAGCAGGCCCAGCTACTGAGAGAGTTTAAGGTGATTAGGAATTCAGCACCCTGTAGAAGGGTACAGGGTACTGTGTTTTCTTAAAACCTTTTTAAACTGAGCTATGAAGTTCTCAACATCATTATGGAGCTACAGCAGGGAAGAGGAGGAGGACGAAGGTCGAATTGCAGGCCATACTTTGTAATGTTGTCTGAGAATTATGGCACTGGCATAAAATGCTACATTTCCTTTGAACACTGCCATTTCATCTTCAGAATTTGTTATGCGACTCATATTTGTACTCCAGTAGTCATTTCTTTTATAACAAATTATTCTGTGCCTTTTTATGATCTTGTAGGAAGTCAAGGTTGAATCAAAGCCATTGTGACTGCCAAAGTGCATGTATAAAATTATACCACTAAGCGTTAACCTTGCTTTGTAGGTTCACTTACACTTTTCAATTAAAAGCTATCTTTAGTATTGAAGCAAAGTACTTTATAGTTTTTCAGTTAAAAGTCACCTTTAGTATTTAGGTGAAACCACTTTTATGGTAATTCACACTTGCATTCTCAAAAAACTCTTCTGCCTAAAATGGCTGTACAGTGACCTTGTTCTATCCTAAGTTTGAAAAGAACACAGAAGAATTATTAAATTATATTTTGCTTGTATTTACTTAGGCCATTTAGTAAATGTGGGAAAATGTAAAAATCAATACACTAAAAAAATTTTCCCATCTCCCCAAGGAAATTATATAAATATTGTACATGTGGGCATGTGTGTGTCTGTGTGTGAATGTACAACTGGCTGTACTTGTAAGTTTTTTACCCCAAAGTCAGTCATCACACAGCATTATTTTTTTCTCTCTCAAAATGCCAGTTAAGCCAACAGGAGCTGCCTATTTTTCAAATGAAGGCTAAAATCACATGTTAATCGATATAGCTACAGTTGCAAAATAAATATTCCCTTAATTACTTTTAAAAAATTGTTGAAATTGCAAACACAAGTGACTGTGCCCTTGCTTTGTCCAGAAGCCTCAAACAAAGAGCATAACTGAGCTTCTCCTGAGCTTCTGCAAAACAAACCTTGAAGCACACAGTCATAAACAGGGAAAACTCTACAGACCTGTATGCCCCAAAGATTTATGCATGTTTAACTATACTTACTGCCAGTAATCCCACTGAAGTCAATAGGAATACTCACAGTGCATAAAACTACATACACACAAGAGACATCAGCCTCAGGGGCTGATATTTCAATAGTTACTTTGCTGGAGTAATACCCTGAGGATGTGGCTCCAGAGAGGCTGCCCAATTGTTTAACTCAGTGACTTCTCTAGAGAATAGTTACCAGTCACAACTCTCTTCTGTGGGAAAACTTCTGGCCTCTTGGTTTTAACCAGAATTCTTTCAATGATGTATTGCTTTGTTTCAGTTAAATTAAAATCCTGAATTAGTCCTTGAAACAGCTGACCAACACAGAAACAAGCAACATTAGATGATAGAGAAGAGAAATAATAAAAATTATTAGGCAGGAAAACATCCTGTGTGTCTAATACAATATGGGCTTTTCACTTACAGAGTAACAGGGATGGTATTAAAACTAAATCACCAGAGTGGCAGAATGTGCATAGTGATGATAAAAGATTATATGCTTTATACATGACTGATGATGACACATTTAGAAAATATCTGGAAAGGAAAAGACAAAGTGATGGCTCACGCAACTGATGAAACTGCAACATTTACAACATGTCACCCTCGAATTAGTGCACAACAGGAAAAAAATGACCCCTTCAGTAACAATAGCCCCAGCTCCTCTGTTACAATGGCCTTGACAAGAAACCCATTTATTTTCTTCAGAGAAATTGTGCCGAGGTGGTTGTTAGGCACAGTAGAGGTTTGACTCCCTAGACCTGGATTAGACTGCCCCGATAAGATAAACCAGAAAACAACGTTGTGTGTTTGACTCACTCACACCCCAGAAAGGTTATGTATCTTCTTCGGGAAAGGCATTCCTAATTTAATTTGCATTGTAGGGATTTTGAATCCCAAGACTGTTGCAGAAATTAGAAATTATGCCAAGATTGATAACATTTTATTAATACTGTAGTGGGAGTTTCTCATAGGAAGGGGAACCTAATTAAAATGTTTTAACAAAACAAATATTTTATAACAAGATAGAGCATATAATAATTCTTCATGCATAAATAAGCTTAGCTGTCCCTTAGCCTCCAGAAAAGAGACCTATTTCCACTTCATCTTGGAAAGCATAATTTGGTAAATATTCACCTATATCTATCTACTCTTGCTTTTAAATATTTTCTTCTTTAAATAACTAAAGAAAGAGACACATATAACTCTTTCAACAAACTCATTTTGCATCATACACATTCATTTTACTTACAACTAAGTAACTATCTTATGCCAGTATCTTTTTTAGAAATAACTGCTTGCAAAAGGACTCTTAGTTTTCAGATACATAAAAAAATATATAAATCTGGAATTTAGAGGAGTCTAAAAGTAATTTACTAAATCCATACTCATGACACACCTAAATAAATGCTTAAATCATTTGCCCTGTTGACTAGCACTTTTAAACTCACCACAACTAAAGGAGATGTAGGAGCTTACTTTCAGGTAAGAAGCTGTGAAAAATCTTTTATCAACAATGCAATTTTCTCTTATGCAAGACAAAATACAGTCCAACTCTGTATGTAAAAATGTCATGCTATATTAGTAGCCTGTCTGCTGCAGATACTTTTTAGACTGGTACTAAATGAAGTACAAAGTCTAGCTGTCCTCCCTGTCTGGGAATACTGTACTGGACAAATACATTGATTGCACAGCTCCCACTCAAGTTGCACAAATTAATTTGTACCAGCAGACCTGCATTTGAGAGAGATGGCAACAGCAATTCTGGAGAATCTCAGCAGCAGGTGAAAAGGCCAATTTGTGTATCAGTCTCCTTTCCCAAGACACCTGTGACATACCAAAGCCCTTTATCAGCTACTGCCATCTAACAGAGTCAGCTGCTTTGGGAAGCAGATAAAGTTCCTAGGCAGTTACAGTGATAAGAACAGCTCCGTCTGCTGAAACTCTAGAAAGAAAGTTAATTGCTTGTTAATGATTTACAAGGTTTGACTAATTTGTCGTTATTAAAGTAAATGGTTCTCAGCCAGCTGTAGACAGTGTAAGATATTCTTCTTCATCTACACTTAATGGATGTACCATTCCTGTTCCTAAATGTCTTTTTCCACACAAACCTCTTGACAATATTCCCTGAGGGACTAACAGCAATAGCTAGAGTAAAGCCACAAGAATCTTGGTCTTCTTTTTGCACCATGTATCATATTAGCTGATAAATTTCACCAGGGTAATATGAGGGCTTGGGAATTTGCTTACCAGCATCTTCCCCCCAGTCTCAGTAGGACATTGTTTGTGATTAACTGCTTCCACACTGTCTAATTTCCATCCTTGAAAAAGAACAATTAATTCTGCAGATTTCTGTGCAGAGACTGAACTCCTCCTCTCTGTCTTCAGTGTAGAGTACACCTTCTCACTCCGGCATTTACTCTCAAAAAGTAAACTCAACACTATGACATTTTTTCTCCCTCTGTCAAATTTAACTGAAATTATGAGCATCAGAGAGCAAAAAGGTCAGTAGGCAGACACACACAGTGACTAACACTGAATACACAAGCCTCATTTCCATAAGAAACCAGGATCAAAACACTTACCTAATACCTTTTTTTTTTTTTTAATACACTGGTCTGCCATGAAAAGATACTGAATACACAAAAGACACAGACTTCAGTAAGAACATTACCACATTTTAGGTACAAAGACACACATTTAGTAATTCTGAAGAGCATAAAGCTGAATGTATCTGTAATGTTAATATTTACCAATAAGAAAACTTCCCAGCAAGAACTGTGAAATTATTTGGAAAGGTTCTGTTTCCTGAAGCCAGCATGAGTTAGCTTTAATCCACTCACACTTTACATATGTAGTTAACTGCTTAGGGAAATTTGGCATTTTGCATTTGAGTTCTCAAAAACTCTCAAAAACCTTCTGCACAGAAGCTCAAGACCTACAGAAACATCAGTGCAGCAATGAGGTTCAAAGCTGTATCGGACCTCGTACCCTACTACACCATGTTCATCCAACATTTACCAGGTAGCACCTCCAGTGCACATTCACAGTGAATTCAAGACCCTGTTCTTTCTTTCTCTTACCCTCTTAGAAATATGCTATGAATCTTTAAGGCAAAAACTCCAAAATAATTGCTTTCACTTCACAAGAAGAGATACAAGTATTATTTTAAACAAACATCTGTTATTTTATGCAGGACAGATGAGATTTCTTGAGTTCTCCATCAGAAACAGTATCAAAAATAGCACTCCTATTTTTGTGCTATTTAGTCAACTTCCTTTTTATCTCACTGGATTAAAACCTGAAAGTAATGAAGTCTTCCTGGGAAATGAGTAAGACCATGAACTCCTTAGACAGTGATTTTTAGGAGGTCAGCACCTTGCAAAATGGAATTTAGTTAATACTGTCATTCATGACTGCAACAAAATGAAAAAGGAAATTACAAATGAATACACAGAAATTTTGACTGTGAAGTTTTAAATCGAAATCTTCTTAATGTTGATGAAAACTTCCCAGTAAGTTGCAATACTGAACACTTAATGTGCCATAGTTTCATTAATCATTTAACTCAGTATGTATAAATCCAAACCCCTGGGGAGACAAATTTTGAAATGATCTTTTCAGACAGTGTGTACCTCTAATGAATGCATTATTTGGGATACTTCCAACATGGTTAATAAGGTAATGTCCATAAAATGAATGGGTATTTCTAGCCTCCCTTATATTCTTGGAAAAATTGTGATGAACACCATGCATACAAATGACAAAGGATTAATCATACCAAAAAAATTGAAATTCACTGTTTTTTCCAAAGGCAAAGAGAGTACATCAGTAAAACAAAGAATAGGCACTATGCCTGACTTTTCGTAGGCAGTGATCTTCAAAACTGACTGACAATCAGAGCAGTGATTTCAGTGTCCTTGTCCCCTTTTCTGAAAACTTTGCAGCTTTTTGAAAGAATCAGAACTGATTTTCCAAATATGAATAGGCTGAAAACTGTAAAACTCACTGTAAGTGAGTTCTTTGAAGAACTCACTTATTTGTTCCCTGTTTCTTTAAGGCAGAGATAAGACACATTCTAGGAACAGGATATTTTCCCGGAACTATATGCACTATATTAAGCAATTTTTAATTCACTGTTGGTATCTAGCACTGTCCCAGAAAATATTTCCCATTAAAACTTAAACATTCCCTTTACATTGTCTTGACAGATCATATCTGACCATCTTAAAGACCT
Organism: Xenops minutus; assembly: GCA_035221455.1. Taxonomy (NCBI): domain Eukaryota; kingdom Metazoa; phylum Chordata; class Aves; order Passeriformes; family Furnariidae; genus Xenops; species Xenops minutus. The sequence continues at coordinate 9,741,741 of JAWWEE010000001.1, forward strand.
GAGGTCCCCAAGGTATTTTATTGTGAATAATTCATATTATGACCAATTTTATTCTTAAAAGCAGTTGTATTGAATGCTGGTGTAGCACATATTCTATAAAAAGTACCTTGTCCCAGAAGGCAAAAAAAGGGGGATTGAGATAAAAGATGCAGATATTGTTCCCCTTGCTGCAAAGCCACTCGGAACCAAACCAGCTTACATGCTTTGAAGAGATATAGTGACTATGCATCTATAACTCTGAACTGTGCTAAATCTGATTCCTTTGAGGAAGGCTAAAGTGGCAGTGTGGTGAATTGTTCCTCTGTGATTATGTTTGAAGAACACGTACCCTCAACCTTTCATCACCCAGTGTTAGACACTTAGCTACAAAATATGGTAAAACCTAAGGAAATCATAGCATTGATGCAAAAAATGTGGATTAGAGCTCTGAAAGCAATTTTTTCGAATGACATCTATTCAGCAGCTCTTAAAACAAGGCAGCAGTGCAGATTAAACATTAATTTGGGGGATTAAGCCCTAAATTGTGATACTTATGTGGAACAGACATCCCCATCATCATAAAAGTTAAATTTCTAAAGCAGAATGAGGAAGGATTTAGAAGGCATGAAAGCTGTAAAGGATTAATCATATTATAGTAGTGTTTCTCCTTATTTAAAACATAAACCCCTTCATCTCAGAGGACACCAAGGACATAAGAAATATGTGAATGAATAACACACTGTGGTACAAATACACTTCAGGGCTGTTGTCGAATTAAACCAGAACATACCTACTTACTTCTTCAATGTGGAAAGCAAAAATGTAATAGAACTAGAATCTCTATGCATTGCAAAACCAGCAATTATAACCACCAAAATAGAAAGCTGAAATTTTTAAGGGATTAAGTATTTCTGAATATTTGAATTTTAAAATGTTCTATTATGTTGGACAAAGACTAACACCTCTCAGAAGTGTAGCTTTCACCTTTTACAAATGCACAGAGCTGTAAGCAGTTTATTATTTCAGTCTTGTAAGAATTTGCAATCAGCAAGTTATTGAGTAGACACTGAATCCCCCTTAAATCTCCTAACAGACAGGAGCTAAAGCTAATTGTAAAATAGAATATGTTATTCCTATCTGACATGATAAAACCTGTTACTGGTGGATTCCTTTACAAATACCAATCAGGTCTACTTTATGATAAGTTCATTTCATTGTCTCCAATAATCTGGGACATGCTGTTCTTTTACTGACCTCTGATGACCCTGTCTCTTTCTTCTGGTCTATACCTCACATCTACATTGATCTGTAGACAAAGCACTGTCAGATGGAATCAATACATCATTCCTTCAGCAACAAGACTGGCTTTTGCTCAGTTTACATTCCTTTTTTTTTTTTTTTTTTAACAGATCAATTGTGCTAAACTGATGTATTGTAAATTGGGGTGTAATTAGTACCTGTCTGCAGGCCTGTAAACAAGCTGCTAAAATATTGTGCAGACTTTTTTAGTTAAACTAAACATTTCAAACTCTCTTCGACTGTGGTTGCTATTTTAAAGAAATGTAGAGCACACCAGACTTCAGAAAAATCATGTCCTCATGGTTACATAGAAAGTTTTGACTTTGTATTGATAATGAAAAAACCACAATTATTAAAGTGAAACACTTAACAAAATTAAATCATCAAACTTGGATGTCACAAATGGACACAGCTAAAACTCTTCCTTCTATTTAGGTTAATTTTGAGTACCAATTTTATACTAATATTTCATATATGGTAAGACCATATAATGCTCTTAAGTTTCTGAAGACATCACCACTTAGAACTTAGTGCAATACACTGATTCTAACTAAAACAAAATTGAGATGATCTACCACTACAGACATTTATAGGAAAGCAGATTTGCTACAGTCTATAAGCACCACTACATCAGGGACAGAGAAGCAGCTGAGAAGTAGTATTTGGGTACTTTTGAAAAAGAACAACAGAAAAGCAACAAAACTTAATTTTTCTTTCTGGAATATTATTTTTCCAGATCAAGTTCCTCATTGAAAATGGAGAGAATTAGCACAACCACAAACCCTTTGCCACCCATCAGACGCAACAGGTCTCGGTTACGAGCAGTGTGTCCAAACCCTTTAGGCCTGTCATGGGTTAATGAAGGTCATTGTTACAGAACTTTTATTCAGGCAAAAGCTGCTCTGAGTTCAATGAAGCAGACTTCTCTTTGGGTACTGGTATTATTCTCTGCTTCTTCTCTCCTGCCCTGGCTTGTCTCCTTTGTTGTATTTTCTTGTCTCCCTTGGTCAAAACTATTCTCCTCACTGCTTCCCTGGTGTCCTGCTCCTATGCTGACCCAGGCACGTCCTTTAAACATCCCCTGAGACCTCTGGTTTTCCTTACCAGTCATTGTGTTGTTCCTCTACACTGTTCTTTCCTAGGCTCCTTTCATAAAACTGTGGAGTTTCTCTCCAGAAACTCTTGGTTTGAGGAGCCCAGCTTGAGATACTTCATGGAGAGAGGCCAGGCTCAGCAGCTCCACAGCAGACACCACATGTTCAGCCCCAAGAAGAAATGCACCCCACCCCTGCTCACTGTTGAAATTCACAAGCAAACATATATTCTACTTTAGTGGGAGTGCACAGCTGACACAAGAGATGTCTTAGACGGATTGTCTTTGTCCTTTCCTACCACCCATCATTATGAACTCATCTCCCAGTATCACATTAATTCAGGTCCCAAGCCCACAATGTTTACTCAAGTTTAGGAAAGGCTGCATAAGAAGCACAGAGAATATAGTAAAATGCTAATCTGTCAGTCCTGTAATTACATCAGACTCTCCACTCACATTGAAAAGCATAACTTTTTAATAACTGTTTAGGAAGGAAGAAAAACATAAGCTTCATGTTATTAAAAAGAAGTGCCTGCTTGAGTCTGAAGACCATTGAATAAAGAGGACAGAAGTCTTGGAGAAAAAAGAAAAAAAAATCATAGGTAGTGAAGTGACTCCACTTTTTTTCTTTCCTTTTTTTTTTTTTTTTTTTAATTTTTCCCTTAAGTAAAAGACAACAACATGAAGGGAAGAGTGAGATAAAAAATAAAATAAAAAAATGTAAAAAAAAAAAAAAGGTTGCCTCTTTCTCTAAGTAAACGGCTATACACGAGAGAGTTGAGCACTAATTTTTCATTTAGATCTGACTACACAAAGTGATCAACATGTTAATTCACGAGGTGAATTAACCTCCCTGGGACACCTGGACACTCAGGGAGTCCATTCCCTCACTGGGAACAGCACTGGCGCCAAGAGGCAGGTGTCAGCCCAAGGAGCCAGGGCATCACCCCTACCACCACAGCTATGCAGAGTCTGAAATTCAAAGCAAGTTGTTCAAACCCACCTGTGCTTCTTTTTATCAGGGATGGTTCTTGCTCCCAGTGCTCTCAGAGTCCTAACCCCTGGGGGTGGAAGAGTGCCTGAGCTCCACCACTGTGTAAGGAGCTGGAGGATTTTGGTTTGGGGCTGCTCATTTCTGGGAGATTTTGTGGGGCACAAGGACATGCAGACCCACTGCAATTTCAAATGATCTTGGTCTGTGCAAGCTCCAGGAGGAGATTGTGAAAGATGATACTTAGAGAGAGGAAGAAAAAGATCAGCAGAACTAGAGAAAGTACTTTTCCTTGAGTACACTAGTTTGACAAACAATATGTATCTATAAGAAACTATAAGTATCCTACCAAGACTTTTACCCTCTGGAATCTTATAAATTTGAGGCTACCTTTATATGTTTCAGTGTATTTTTATGTCTAAAAATTAATTTAAAAAAATCTCTACAGTATGATTAAAATACATGGGCTTCACAAGTTCTTATTTTTCACAGCATTAGCAAAAAAAAATGACACATTTCTCAGTTACTCTTCCTCTTCTTTTGTTTACAGGTAGTCCATCACTGCAATAGATCAAATATAGACAACCTGCTTTCTTCATTCAGTGTTATGCTTTGAAAGTTCCATGCATCAGTGGAAAAGATTCCATTGATTTTCTCTCTAATCTTTTCACTGGGGAAGGACAAAAAAACCTAAACCAAAACAAAACCCAAAAGAAGATGAGAACTACAACCTTATGCATCTGTGCATAAAAAAAAAATTACCTGAACCACAAGAGAAAAACTGGATTTTTTTATTTTGTATCTCCGTCCAGAAGCACTCATCTCTTTGCACAATATTCCGGGACACATTTTCCTTTACTTCTAATTCCTTTCTGTCAGAAATTGCAAAAGATGATTTTATGGTCTGATGTTTACTTCAATTTAAATTTGAAAATAATAGACAGTAGATAAGATTCTTAAAAGATGCCAACACGTGAAATACTCTTGGTTTCATTTAATCCTGCATGGGAACTACTTTTCATACTGCCAGGAAACTTGAAAGACCCTGGACTAGATGCCTTTGGAAGTGGTACTTTTTAAATTCCCTCCTGTGAAAATGACAACGAATATAGGAGCACATATCCACACGCAGGGGTGAAGTCCTAGATTTAAAGAAAGGCAGGCAGCACAGTACAGTACTCTTCCATTTCATTCTAAATCCAAAAGGTATGACTCTGTGAAGGTAAGGATGTTTATTTCCTGTATAATCTCATCTATTCTCATCCTCTCTCTGTGTCTAATCAACATTCAGCCTCACTTGTCAGCATAACTATAAACATAAGCCCCAAAGCTTCTAGCCACAGAGAAAGAAAATCTGAACTGCATATGCTGTTTTATGCTCTCCATACATGCACTTCCACAGCACAGTTCTCCCATGAAGCATTACATCTAATCCAGTCAAATGCATCATACTTCTTAGCAAAACACAAAGCCAAAACCCCATCACTGCCTGCTGTTCTCTGATACCTTTCGTGTCCTTCTCTACCTTTATCTGTCACCCCAGTCCCTTGGCAGGGACCATGCCATGCCCATGGGGTGGCTCTGCATGGAGCAAGAAGCTCCAGGAGGAATGTAGTCTGAGACAGGGGCAGCTCCACTCACTTGTTTCCCTCACGGTAGCGTTTTTTGGCTGGAGTACAACTAACATGCTCTTTCCACTCCCTCCTCTCTCTGCATTTCCTCTGTATCTCCTCCCCTGTATTTAATTCCATTTAGTCCACAATACTTAAGTATAGCTGTGGTATACAGAGCTTTTTTAAAAAATCAAAAGGAGGTTTTGGCCAACCACAGGCAATTAAAGGGCACAGCACAATAATCTAATCTGCTCCATGGAGCATTTGAGGGCAGATTTTGCATCTTCACTGTCCTCAGCAGGGATGAGTATATAGCTGTTGTGCTTGGTTTACAAATGTATGCATGCATTTTTTCATCAGCAGTCTTTCTTCTATGTTTATTCCTACTGGATTGACCTGAAAAAAACCAAGCCTCTGCCCATTAAAAGCAAATGTAAAAGAAATTTTAAGAAGTCAAACGAAAAAGCCAATACATGCTTCCTTTTTAAACCTTACAGATTAAATCATCCTCCTTTATATTTTAGTCTCTGTTATAAAAGACTGTACAGATCTTCCAGTGTTATGAGACTAGTCCATGTAACCCTGCATAATAATCATTCTGGAGAAATACAAGGCACAAACAGCAAAAATAGTTTAGGCAATTCATATTTTTTTACAATTCTAAGAACTATCTAAAGGAGTTAAAGGTGCTAAAAAGTTCTGGGTTTTGCCCAAATGTAAACAGTGATCACTGACAAAGAGATAAAATCCAAAATTAATATGCTCAGGTTTGTTAAATAGAAAAAGGAAAATAATTTCTTTCTGCCTATTAAAATGATTAATTTGGTGCAGTACAAACACACTGGGTAAAATAATTTCATGTTATATGTTCAAACTGAAAACTTAAACAGATATAAACTGGCTGGTTGATTCGGGTGAAACAAGTCAACAGAACACCAGATGCAGACACTGCAAGTGTGACAGTTGGGGAGCAAATGTTTTATAGATCCAAAAACCTGCTGTGCTTTTTTGTCTATTCTTCTTTTTGCCAGTACCCTCCACCATCCAGCTTTTATCTGCAGGAAATGTCCACGGATTCAGCCTTGGGAAGCTGCTTTCCCTCTCGTGTAGCCAACCATCAACAAGCAACATTTCCTCCTGCTGGGAGGATGCTACATGCAACATATTTCATGACTGCCAGCAATGGGGGTTCATTAATCAGCCTTTAGGAGGTGCTGAAAGAGGCATGGACAGACACAAAATGAGAGCGTAGCAGAAGCCTGAAGATTTAGAGTAATCCAAGGTCTTCTCTCCAGAGAGTAATCTCAGTGGGTTTGGTTTAATACATCAGTTAAAGCTCAAATACCTCAGTGTTATTTCCAGGGTTAGATTTCAAGTGAAGTCTTTAACAACTCTGCTCAGGACCATGCCATGGTTCCAAAAATGCCTTCTCCCTTAAAATGGTGTTTGAAAGAAACTATTCAGGAACAGAGGCAAATGCAAAGAGACACTCCAAAAGCATTATTAAAAAAAAAAATCATCACAAGTTGCTGCCAAAAAGATTAGCTACCTAGTTCCTAAAAAGGACATTAACTGTGGGTATTGCAGAAATGTAAGTTTTCTGTGCTATGGCTGAGACATATTGGTTGAAACACTGATCTGTTTTAGTGCTTGTCCATGATGACACTTATTGCCCAGGACAGGCAGGATTTGAACAGGCTGTGTTCCCTTCACCTGCATGTGTTAGCAGTACATCTAATCATTTCATGTCCACCACAACTTGGGCTTCCAATTCTTTAGGACATACTTTTTAATTCGCATAAAACGGAACAGGCTTGGTCAAATTTAAAGTTTTTTCAGAAACCTCACGTTAAAAATCCTTTCATTCATACATTCATTCAATTTTCCTCTCAAATTTGTGATTCTGATGTATTCAAAGTTATTCACGCCAATTATTTTTTAAAGCACCACGGATATATCAAGTCCACCAAGTGAACATTCGCATCTTCACTGAACAATTAAAAAGCATAAATACATTTAATAAAACTACATTTTCTTTTGTCTTCCATTTTTAAGGTTAAGTACCACAAGATTTATTTCATACATTAGCAGAAATTATGAGTGAGAGCAAAGCCAGAACCTTAATTAGAGAGAATATAAACATAAGATTCCAATATCAGCCATAACTCAGAATAGCTTAATTATGCTCCTTTTTTATATTTTCATCAGGCATTAATAAAATCTCTGTCATAGTACAAATACATATATGGCCCTGAAAATCAAAGATTTATCTTCAAATAATCGATTGTAAAAGGTATTGGAAAAGAAACAAGAAGCTAAGCTGCTTCAGCTATTACCTTTCCTTTGCTTTTGTTTACTAGTAGACATGAAGGAAATGCTGGGTGTGTGAGGGTAGGAAGGCTCTGCAGAGTCTGGATTGATGGGCTGAGGTCAATGGTATGAGATTCAACAAGGCCAAGTGCTGGGTCCTGCCCTTGGGACACAACAACCCCTGCAGCACTACAGGCTGGGGCAGAGTGGCTGCAGAGATGCCTGGCGGAAAAGGATCTAGGGGTGCTGGTTGAGAGCAGCTGAATATGATCCAGAGTGTGCCCAGGTGGCCAAGACAGCCAGTGGCATCCTGGCTTGTACCAGTAATGAGGTGACCAGCAGGACCAGGGCAGTGACTGTCCCCCTGTACTTGACACTGCTGAGGCTGCACCCTGAATCCTGTGTTCAGTTTTGGGCCCCTCATGACAAGAAAGACGTGGAGCAGCTGGAGCGTGTCCAGAGAAGGGCAACAGAGCTGCTGAAAGCACGAGTCCTGTGAGGAGCAGCTGAGAGAGCTGTGGGTGTTTAGCCTGAAGAAAAGGAGGCTCAGGGGAGATCTTACTGCTCTTTACAACCACCTGACAGGAGGTTGCAGCCAAATGGGAGCCAGCCTCTTTTCCCAGAACAAATGACAGGATAAGAGGAAATGGCCTAAAGTGGCAGCAGAGGTTTAGATTGGATATTAGGAAACATTTCTTCACCAGAAGGATTGACAAACACTGGAACAGGATGTCCAGCGAAGTGGCAGAGTCTCCAAGCCTGTAGATAATTTAAAAACATGTAGATGTGGCACTCAGGGACACGGTTTAGTGGTGAACTTGGCAGTGCTGGGTTAACAGTTGGACTCAATGATTTTTAAGGTCTTTTCCAACCTAAAGGATTCTGTGATTCAGTGATTTGGAAAAACAAGTTCACTTCTCATCCAGATTCATAAACTGGTATGGGCATTTTTTCAGGAGCACCATGAGGCATTTTTTTCCTTGACAATGTCAAAGAACTTTGAGATCCTCCAATATCTGGTTAGTATATAATATTACTAATATATTTTATCTTTTTGTGCATAGCAGGTGGATAGCCTATGAAGCTGTGGATGTTCTTTTGTTTCTGCCAGCTCACCTACTGATTGGGCACTGGATTTATTTACCAATGTGTCAGGATTCCTACTACTAAAACAGAAAAAAGATACTAACTTCCTGAAAAGTATTTGGAGAGTCAATGGAAACAAATATATTCTCATACAGCACTTTCATAATACAAATGGAATGAATACCTTACTAAAGAAATACAAAGACTTTGATCACAATTTTATCTGCACAGCAACCAGATGTAGTTTTATTTTGAAAATTTAACATTCTTGCTTACTTTTTTAAAGACATGTTGCAATACCCTTAAACAGAGTTCCTAATATACAAGGCAGCTGGCTGGCTTGAAACAGACCACATTTTTTCTGTATAACAATTGCTAATAATGAATAATCCTCTCCTTTGCTTCCTGCAGCTCCTCTTTCTAGGGGGTTTGTTTTGCTGAAGGCTGGTGGTGAGAAAGAGGTGGGGCAGTCACGGCGTGGAATAATAAAGACACCACACAGCAAATTTCTGACTAATTAAGTAATATCTCCACAGGAGCATTAGCTATACAAGAGGACTACTTGAACAGAAGAACAGACAAGATATATTTTCCTTCAAATTCACAATAAAAATACCTCTTTACTACCACTTAGTTACCAGACAATTTCATTTGCCCATGAAACTGTTATTTCTGAGAATAAATAAAGGGCAACCTAAAATGGCCATAAAAAAACAGAAAGAAAAGCTGTTTTGGCTGCAATAAGGAAGCACACTATCTGCTCATGAAAAACCATTCACAGTAATAATAGTAACACCTACAAGTCACTCAGATAATGTGATTCTTCCAAGAATCACAAATAAACTCTGACTTGGATGACCAGTTCTAGAAATGACAGCCTACCTCCTGCCTCGTTCTTACTATGGCATGTCCTGGGATCACCACAAAAGTGGTGACCAGATCAGTGTATAGAAAGGGATTATGCACACTTGTGTTCCAACAAGGAGACTTGCTGAAGGCTTTATTTTGTGAAGAACTGGAATTAAGAACTGGATTTAAGCACAGAAAACCTGGACGTGCAAGACTACTTGAGCAACCTCCTTTCTCCTTATCTTATGTTGATATTAAAAATAGTTTTACCACAGATAGTACAGTGAAGCTTAAAAGCAACTACTTAAAGAAAAAGTTGTGATTCACCTGAGGTATCCCTCTCTAACAGTTGCTCTCATGACTATTAACTTCTGTCTTACTCCATACGTATTCAGTGATAATGACAAAAAGGAATGTGAATTTAGTGCTCTCTGGAAGCACTGCAAAAACTTCCTATCTAGATATATATGCACACAATGGGGCCAACATAGGACTTCCCACAAAAACAAATTCCTTTTTTTGTTATGGTTTTTGTTTGTTTTTGTTTTTTTGTGGGGTTTTTTTTTATTTATTCCAGTAGTATCCAATCAATTTACACAGCCTTCCATAAAGCCTTTTTGTATTATATATCTCAGTCTTTGATATTAAAGTACTCCACAGCTCTGCACCAGTATCAGGGACCCCTAGGGATTATACAAAACAGGACACAGTATTACAGCTCTGTGCTAGCAAAATAAGCAGTTGGAACCTATAAACACACAGTGTAAAGTACATTTGCCCTATCCTTTGGATTTTTTTGGGACTGAATAGCTACACCAAGCAGACAGAACATAGGCTGTACCACAATAAATCATGTACAGTGTTCTTTGGGTACCTAGTGACCATATTTCTAGCACGACCACTAGTTTGCTAGCATCAAAAATACAGAATAAATAAATAACAAAACCACCTGCCCAACAACTACCATGGCATTACCAGCAAATGAAAATAAGGCTATCAACCATTAAACAAAATAAATTAATGCCATCATGTTTATGTGAATGCCTCCCTGAAGAACAAATCTCACTTTAAGTGTGAAGACTCACAGCTGGTATTTTCACACTTGGATATCACAGGCACAGGACAGTACCTCCACCAACTCTGTGTCAGTGAAATACTACAAAATTAAATTCAGGCTACCAGGTGGAACTGCTATATACTTAATTTGAGTCTTTTATTTTTTTTTTTTTTTTTTTTTTTGCTTAAACTTCGCTCAACACAATGAATCTGAATTATGATTCATTCTTCTAACACTTTCTCACACCCCACTAATGAAATGCATCCCCATCCTCATGAATGCAATATTAACAAAACAGTAAAACATTTGGAGCTGTAAAAGTGGGAAGCAGTCTGGATCAATGCAAGCGCATGAACATTTTCAGATGCCACTTGAAAGTATTAACGACACGCAGTCATTCGCTTACGATACGTCGATTCCTACTCCAACGAAAATTACTGGCTATAAATCAGGCAAACATTTACAGGAATCTGCAAATGAAACAGCTAAATCCATGATGACAGGGAGCCTCATAAAAGAAGCCCATTTATTCCCTCTGAGCACTCATCCCCACCAGAGGGATCAATAGCAAACCTCATACAATATACTTCTAAATGTCATGCTGCAAATCCTCTTTGCATTTATGCAGAAGGAAAAGACCCTCCTCCAGTTTTAGAAGCTGAAATCAAGTAAAAAGCACATAAAATGTCTAAACCCCAATAAATCTAGAGAGAACCTTTTATTCCTAGATCTGTGACTTTAACACCTATTCTTCTAAATTATAAGGATTATTACACTCAGAAAGAAAAGGATTCCAAAAACAAAAATTGAAATGGATGACAAGGAATTAAAGAAATATATCCATCCACTGTCTGCCACTTTAAAAAAAATCAGTAGGCAGGGAAGTGACACCACATTGGACAGTCTCAGTCTCCCTGGCTTCTGAAAACTGAGGAAGGCAGTATTAAGAATCAACCAAAGAAGTTGTTAACAGAGAGTCTAAGAGGGGCAGCTCTCTGATGCGTTAAAACCTCTATCAGACACTTGAAACTTTATGGCAGAGTTGAGCAGAATACTACTCTTAGAAAAGTAGGGATGAATGCCTAAAGTGTAATCATCAACACCTAAGTCAGTTTTATAATTAGACAAATACATTTCAACAGAGAGAAAAAATACTCTTTCATAAATTCGGAATGTTATATTTTGACTACCTCTTCCCATTCTTTTTTTAATTTATGTGTTTTTTTGGTAGTTGCAGGAAACCAAGCCTATTGAACATCATTCCAGTAGAGGAGTACAAGAACCTAAAATCTTCCCTAGTATAAGATACCAGTCAGAAGCACTAGACCAGGTCACTACACTTGGGAAATACAAGAGAAAAAAGGGTCATTGGTTGACAATGTATTCATACTAACCTGCAGCTAATTAGAAAAACTAAGTAATTTTATCTGACACCTGACTCCAGATCATACAGCTAGGCTAAAAATTTAAAAGCCTAATAAAATGCCTTCTGGGATGAATACTTATTTTATTATTGGTTAAAATAAATCTGTTGTATGCTGTATTAAAAAGGTGAATCTTTCTGTGTAGTTGGATATATTTAATGAGCAGTTAAACCCAGTATTTCAATAACAAAACACTCTCAAGCATCTGAAATACTCCTCATGCAGAGTATGTATCCTGAAGGACACGGATCAGACATAACTCAGCAGGGTGTCTCTACTGCTTCATGAGGGCCAAACTGTCTCTGAGGAAAAGCATGTCTCTTCTGAAGCAAACAAAGCCATGTTGTCCTGATGCAGCTCTTCCAGGTATCACCATCTGTATTTTAATTTATATCACTCTGCATGTCTGTGCACGAACTCATCTTCTAAGAATGTGCCTCCCTATTCAGTGTTGACGAATGTAACACATTAACAGAAAAAAAAAAAAAGAAGCTTCACACGAACAGTTGGAAACAAATGCAGAGTACAAATTTAATCCCTCTTAATCCCTTGTCAATTACAAGGAACGTCCTAGTGTAAAGTTGTATCAACAGTGCAGTTTTCAAGCCCATCGAAAATAAATGAAGCCATCCTTTCCCTCTTTCCCCTTGGACCGTATTCAGTGGAGCTCCCTTAAAGGATTAGGAACACTGTCTGCAATAAACATGGGCATCAATTTTTAAAATCTGCTCTGAAAATGGCAACATTTCACAGGCTGTGAAAATGCTTTGGTTTAGGGCATGGCCTGAGAGGCAATAGGCCAGCAGGATAGCACTGGGATTAGCCCTAATTACCTCATGTTTCACCTTAATTAACTACTGATACAGAAGGTAAACTCTGCAGGATCTGTGGCGAGACCTTAGGCCAGCAGGCAAGATATCTAAACCGGCATTGTTTACACACGGTAATCTCTCTTTTGAATTTGCTTTAATTGCTCAAAAAGATTAGCTGAAGGATATGCATTATGTATTGATTAGCAATGCTAACTAGATACTATATAATTTTCACGTGTGCTCCACAAACGCAGACGAGCAGTTTTAGAGGCACATTTTTTATCAGCTGGTTGTCAAAGGATGAACATTTATCTTTGGTTATGACAACATCAATCACAAAGAAGAAGAAAAAAAGTCCCAGCCTTTGGTAACGTGAATGGAGGGAGAAAAATATAAAAAAAAAAAAAAAAGGATCTTTGCTCTGTTCTAGAGATGCCATTGTGTTCCTCCATTGTGAGAGGCAATCCCCTCCCGCATGCATCCCTGCTCGGAGCACGAGCAAATTGGGAGCAGAGGGGGAGCAGCAATAAAGCAGAGAGAATATAATATATATCTTAAAAATAGATCACAAGGTTACCCTGTTGCTTGCCCCATACACTCATTACTCAGACTCCGCTTTCTTTTTCTGTTTTATTAGTTCTCATCTGCTCTTGGCAGGCCTTGACGATTACTGGACCGTCAGATTTTGTACAAATTTAAGCACTGATTACAGAATCTGCATAAAATATAAGTCAAACCAAGGAATAAAGTTCTCTACCATGTGCTAGTACCCCTGTCTGCTGGCAGAGAAACCAACTGAAAATATGACTTTTCAGTTGTTCTGTGCTTTATTAGTAAATGCAATGCAAAATATGACTTTTCAAAGCCCCTCTGACCTGAAATACATTTGAAAAATTAGGAATATATTTCTTTAGGAAGGTAACTTTGATTTAATGCAACACAAACTGATCAAAACAAAACCTGGCAACAAATTATAGTGCAGCATAAAGGATTAGGAAATATTTATTTCAAAACCCTGAGATCTTAAATCAAATGCATCCACTGAGGTCTTAGCTTTAAAGTTCAAGACCTGAGATTTTATCTGTGCTGGAAGTGTCAATTAAATTTATGAAATAAAGTTGCTAATGTAAGAGTTTTACTGTAACCTCAAGGGCAGAAGGATATATAATAAAAAAGTAAGTTTCTGTGGAACTACTTGTGTCATGGCATTTTTTTTACACAGCATTTTGCAATATTTGCATCCTTAACTAACATCCAAGGTTGCCCTAGCTTCCTAAGAGACATCCCAGAGAGTTTTCCTAATTCCTTAATGTACTTTCTTACTTGCTGCTTCACTTAAGGCTTACAGTGGCAAGGAAATGCACACTGCCTGTTAGAAAATGCTCACAGACCACTTGCAACTCATTGGAGGTGGCTGAGGAACTGAGAACTTTCCCTGGGATCTCACTTCCTCTGCACGGATGGAAAGGTGTCATTGAGGGCAGGACACTGTAATTTCACTGGTGACTGGTGCCTATTCCAGATCACTGCTTCATTTCACTTGAGGTGTCATCTTGTGCTTGGAGCAAAAATCTGTAACTGCTCATTTGACCAGTAAAGTTTTGGAAAACTTTTAAATTAAAAAAAATAAATCAATACACAATGGAAGTTTGTCAAAGGTTGTTTGACAAACCCCTTCATGGACAATAGTAGAAGGGAAAAAAAAGCTGAATCTATTAATATAGGCTGTCCTACTGTAATTGATTTTATAAGCATAACTAAGTCTGAGTCTTAAAAAAATTAATATTGTGAGACAGGCAGTGAATTAAAATAAAGTCCTACATTTTTATTATAAATTAACACAGTGGAAGATTCTGCTTTCCCTAAATGACAACCTCAAGGTGTTTTTAATCTGTATGTTAAAAGTACCATAAAACACTGCATTTTTCCTCTGTGATTTGGTTTGTTTGTTCATGTGTCAAAAAATGTAAAACATTCTGATTATCTGAATACAGGTATCATATTTTGTATAAAAGGGCAGAAGGGCTGTAGTTTATGCATATACATTTATGCACAGCCTAATCAGGCCTTTATGATGGTCTGCTCTTTGAATATTTATTACTCAACTAATTATTGAGCTTAATTATAATCTACTTTTAACACATTAAAAACTTGTTTGAAAATGCCAAAGCAAAGTTTCACCAGCAAGTAGAGAAAAGCAAGCACATTTTCAAATAAAACAACCTTTTTTTTTGTAACAGATCTTGACAGTGAATTGATTACTTACATACCTATAAGGTGAAACCTTGCCTTCATTGGATTTAGAGGAGTCAGGCTTTCTTCCAGCGACCTATATAGCTGGGTTATTTATCTTCTTAGAGAATATTTGGCCTGCAGTTATCTGATATCAAGCTGTGATCTCATCAGCTCTCACACACTCAGCAGGGAGGGGCTAAGAAAATACTTCAATGTGAAATCTCTCCAAGCACCCTGAGGGCACCACAGCTATGGAAAGCAGTGTTCTAGCTGCTGAATATTTTCCTTTGGCTCTCATGCTGACCCAGTGCCCCACAATGATGCCCATACGCCACTGGAGGGTCATTTGTACAAATGAAAGACAAACTAATGATCTCACTGTATGGATTTGGAGAAATTTAATATTTCCTAAATTGAACATCCCATCTTTTTTTTTTTTATATTCTTGCAGAGATTTGAGGTAACTGCTTTGGCAGAAATGTCTTTGGAGTTCTAATATTTTCTAAGACAAGCAGAGTTGCGTATTTTGCGGGTCAGCTGCTACTTGCAAAATGGGATATTTGTAAGAAATCAAAATGCTTGATAATTCAGCATATATACTGATGCACAGAGCACGTCTTAGAAACTCAATTGTCTCTTCTGATAGACCACAGGGTTTGTCTAGTATTACTTTCCTTCTTTTGCCCCATGCACTGCTTTCCTTTGTAAATGCAAATACTTTAACAAAGGGGAAGAAAAAAATCTCCAAATCGTCAACTATTTAAATTGCCGTTTTACTAAAAAATGCCTGGCTGACTGTTTTATAAAAAGCTGCATGATAAAAGCTGCCTGCCCAGGTTTCTTGGTCACCTGGAAACAAGTGGAACATTTGCAAAATATCTGCCAGTTCTCAACGGAACATTTTTAATGAATCCACGATCTTCACATAGCACAATGACATTTGGAAAGGATCATCTCAGAGTTAAAAAAACAAAATAAGGAAATTCACAAAGGAAAAAAAGGGATTTTCATTAACCAAAGGATAGAAATTCACCTTTAAGTATGAAACTTGGAATGCCTTTGGCACAATGAATTGGATTCTTTACACTGTACAGTTTGTGACATGTATACGTACATTAATAGACCCTGAGGAATTAACACCTGATTTTTACCATAATACACATGAAGAAATGGTCAGAACCAAAACACCAAATTGCACTAGCAAATTGAATAAAGCCATTTAAAATTTGAATGGCTTTTATAAAACTCTAGTGAATTCAAATTAAAGTTTTATGGTCTCTTTTACTCCCGCTGAAGTCAATGACAGAACTCTACAAGGAGCCTTTATTGTGTCTTTCAGCTTTTGGTATTCTGGTCTCACTCTGAGTGATGACACTTTGCTATTTAATGATAGACAATTAGGAGAAAATAAACAAAAGAGATTCCAAACAGCACTAAGACACAGGTTTCCCTCCAGATGTTCTATTGGATTTTTTTGCTAAAAGGGACTATTTTTGTACAAATAACATGATCTGGAGGACCTAGATGAAAATAACATTGGCAAGATGGGACAAATACTGTGGATTTTGTTACTCTGTCTTCAGTCTTTACAAATGTTCTTACTCTGCCAATCTCTTGGCTAGTGAGGAAAGCAAAATTTGTATCTCTGTTCAAAACACTCTTCTATGCACAATTACGCTCATTCCTCCATCAGATTATGTTTACATGACACACCACTGAAAATACATTTTCTCTGTGCCAATGAGTGGTCCAAGGCATCCAAGCACGAGTTTTCATCACCTCATTGGCCATAGGCATGCCCACAGGGCCCTTCTCTCCTACAGCAATAGCTAGAGCTCAAGTGTAAGTAGGGCCAAGGAAATATCTAGATGGTAGGAAAATACTAACTAAAGAGGCATATAACCAGACTCAGTTATTTCAGCCAGTTCTTCCTTCTTTACATTAAATTAGATTTAGGAAAGCCAGATCTTGCCTTTCCCCCTCTGTGGATAAGAGATGTAATATATAAGTATGTCTCATTTCCACAAACAACTTCATGTTTATTGAAATTATGTTTTCCTGGCTGTTAACTGATGCAAAACCTGCAGTGCCGAGATTATAAACAATTTGAATGTGTATGTGGTAATGGATTTTTGGAAAATGGGCAGGATTTGCAGTATGCAATATCCAGCCAACATTATGGAGATGTATAAATTCAAATTGGTTTCTGGAGTAAAAATCCCCCAGCATTACTGACAGGGTAATGCTATCATCACTATATATATTCAAATGCATGAAGCAAGAGAAGTCATGGAAAACTAAGTTCTGTTGATCAATTTTAAACTGCAAAACTCTAGTAAAAACTAAACCCACACATTCTAGAGACTAAAATGAATTCACTGCTGTTGATAAACAAAGAAGCTTGTTTACTGATGACTTCAATTAACTAGATTAAGAATACGATCACTTTGCTGCTACTTCCATTGCTAAAAACACTTTGTAAAACCTACTCTTTCTAGCACTTGCATTATTATACAAGCAATTTTAAACACTTCCCCATTAAAAACTTTACTTATTCAACAGCAAGATCCTTATATTTTTTCTAATTTCTTTCATATTAAATTCAAAGGGAAGGCACAGAAATCACAAATTCTTTGAAATTGGTTTGGTCACTTAAGATAGAAATAATACAATGAATGATTCCCATAAATGCAAGGAAAAAAAAATCAGTTTTAACAGTAAATAACTTACTGCAGGGGAAATAATCTAAAATAAGTAGTCATAAGGGGATGAAAAAACATCTAAACCACATTAATACATAGAAAGTTAGACACACATTTGAAGAAATGTCAACAGAAAGTCTAACACAGTTTTTGTTACACTAAAATGTGTCAAGAGGCAAAGTCAAATGGTTATAAATCCTCTTTGTACTGCTGTGCTGGGGCACCACTAACAAACCTACATTATTTTCTTAACAATTTTTTAGGAAAAAAAACATACTGTCAAACCTGAAAACCTTTATAAATAAGACATCCAATATTATTTGGGACCTGAAACATAATTACGAAATAATTTCTAAAATCATGATTTAGAAGGTGCAAATACAAATAAAGCTCAAAATATATGCTATAAATGAAAAGCTCACCTGTTCATTATAAAACATATTCAAATAGTAATTACTTTTATATGTTTTATAACATAACTAAGGGTAATTGGAGAATAAAAAACAGGAAAGGAAAAAAAGTCTTAAGAAGAAAAAAAGAGGACCGATCAAAATTCCTGACAGGAAGATACATTAGACCAGTCTCTCAAGGGATGTAGTAGAAACCCAGGCCCTGAAACTTTTAAGAGCAGAATGGACAAATCACTAGAAAATATACAATAGGGAACAATCTTTCACAGGTAATGAGATGGGGAGCAAACCAACAGAGGTTTTCTAGTTCTGCCCTTACTTCCTACCATTGATTCCATACCACTTAGTGTTGTCCCCAGAAACTGTTCTAAATCACTGCTTAGTTAGGAAGGCTGGAGAGGGGGTGGGGAGAGATATCAAAAAGATTACAGTTGTGTAGAAGTGCTTATCTACACAGGGATTAGCTGGGTTTTGCATCCATGGCAAGATTTTACTTGCACATCTCTCCACAGAGACAACATTTTTATCTCTGGTCAATAATGTCTTTCTAAAGATCAATACAGGTCAGATGCCCAGGTGTTTATGGGAGCTCTCAGTTTCTGATGCAAATACTCATAAGCTACTGCTGACTCACATGAGAGAGAACGGGTAGACTCGGCTGCTAAATAGTCACTCAGACTCACAGTGCATCCTGATACAGCATCCCAGCAGACCTACCAAGGCTTAAGGGAGACAGCTAAGGCTGAGAAGAGTTTAGATTAACAACACATTAAACTGACAGATAACAAGTCCACATCCTTTTTTTGGCAGCTCTAATATAGACAGTCCTGTAAAGCCATAGTAGGTGGCAAGACTTCATGCTATATAGAAATGTAACTCCAGAGTACAGAATTGCCTCATGAGAGTGTTGGCAGACTGTGCCAGTAATTAGCTAAGAAGCAAACGTGAATGGAACAAATCTGAAGCCCAGAAAACAGAGAACAGATGTTGTTCAAAAGCGGCAGCAGGAAACTTGGGCTTGCTGTAGTTTAAAATGATGCCTTCGTCTGCTCTTTGCAAGGAAAACTAAAAGTTTTCTTTGGTGACAGTCTAATCAAAGCAAATTCAGACTTCTGTCAGCTCAAATACTCTCTACTGCAGTATGGTCTTGTCAAAATTGCTCTTAAAGTTCACTCAGAAGTTTCTTATTATGAACAAGCTGTGGACAAAAACTGCTAAAAACTAGTCAAGACCTAATGCATCTACAGGTGAACTGCATTAGCATCTTGGTTGCTTCTGGGATGGATGCCAGGATAATTATAAAATAATTTAAGGCCAGCATCATTTATAGAATATTTCCATGAATGTTTTCACTTGGGAGTTGGACAACTCTTTTGTCTGAATTGTTAAAGACTGCATTTATTCTTCCAAAATATCTAATAAAATCAGCCTGCAGAAAATATACACAAGCAGTTTCTTCTTAGCTATCTATGACTATGTGTATCAACTCAGAAATGACTGAGTTCAAATTTGTGTATCACTGAACATATTATGATCCATGTATCATTGAGCAGAATACAATCTATGCAATTAACATCAATATTATGGAAAAAAAAAAAGGTAACACATAAAACATGAAGCCTCTCTCTAACCCTGTGCAAATAACACACATTTTCCTGTTTGCAATTTCCAGAATACATTTAGGAGAATATGACACACAAAGCTGTTTCTTGTTTTTATCCCTTTAAAACCTGATTTAAAACCTGATTTAAAACCTGGTTGAGATCTACCATCATTAAGTTGAACTAATTACCACTCACAGAACAGAGAAAAAAATCCTTTTCCTTTAGCTCCCACAGCATTATAAGATGGCTTTGACCAGAAAGGCACTTCCATTTTCCTTGGTTGCCTCACAACATAAACTGAAGTTGGCAAGATGAAGACAAATGGCACAATAGCCTACTGCTGATTGGCTAAAGTATTTTGTATATGTTGGAAAATTCAGGACATCCATCCTAATAGGCAGTGGACAGAACACTTTAGCAACTGTGACCATGCAAGACAGCAATCTATCCATCGTGGGGTCAAAGGGTGAGGTCAACAGGAGAGGATGGTGATGTTATTATCTGACATATGGGTTATCTTCTATACACTCTGTCTATAAGACACATGACATGTGGTGAACTCTGAGATAGATATCAAAATCAGGAGCTCAACATGCTGAGTGAGTTGAACAAGCAAGCAAAGAGTTACTTATAGCATAATTAAGTGCCTGTGTGGTAAAATAATTGATGTGAACACAGTAATAGAAAGGCAATTAGTAACACCAGAATCAAGGTTTGAGACCAATACAGAGGGTGTACAACTGAAAAAAAAAAAAAAAAAAAAAGAATTAATGAAACTTTTCATGTATATGTAAACTTTGCCTTTAATGTAAAGTGCATTAAAAGCAGACAGACCTGAATAATTTTGGCATCCTTTGGAATTTCTAGATGACATCTTTATAAAACTCCTTCCAGTTACTCTATAATTAAAAATGCTGGTATAAATCTGAAAGCACTAATTCACACTTTTTGGTTCTAAGCTCCCTAGTTATGTACAGCTGACAAAAAGTGCTACGGTGTCAAAAATGTTTAAGGTAGGTTGAATCATTTTAGAAGCCATTCACATGGGAAAATAACTACACAACAACGAGGAAATATATGTACCTATCTACAAAGGCACAGAGATGAAAAACCAAATACATATAGGAACAAAACATGCTTTGTCAGTTTATGAGAAAGATTCTTTATATTAATCAAGTAATTAAGTTAAAAACAAGATGCTTAGGTTTTTACCACTGCCATTCTCATGACCAAGAATGATTTACAGTTACTGCTGTGGAAATTTGGATTTATGAAGTATTACCAAAATAATATTGAACATACTGACTATATGAGTTAGGTAAGAAAGCCCTCTTTACTAACCAGCACTTCACTGTCAATGCGAGCACGCTAAAAATCATAAAACTGCCAAAACCGCAGAATTGAAAATTGTGAAATGGGACATTATATCTTAAAGTTCCATACATGACACAGATGAGAATTAATAAAACATTGTCTTTTCTGTGTCTCTGAGTGCAGACTTCCAAGACTTTCTTCACAGTTATGGGTGTTTGTTTATTTGTTTTTAAAGATTTAGCATAAAACAGTAAAGAGAAGTCAAACTGCATCAAAGGCAGTAAATTCAATACTCTAGTACTTGTCCTAGTAGACAGACATTAAACTACAGTTTCTTAGTGCTAGCTATTTAAGAGATGAAAAAAGACATTTGTATAAAGGCAAAGACTATCATAAATAACTTTTCTTCAAACATTTGAGAAAGTAACCAGAAAAATCATATTTCTTCATAGTAGCAATAATTTTCAGAGTATTTCTGGAATGTTAATAAATTGATTTGTCTAACTCACTACTATGCTATTTGTTGCATTCAAAATGAAAGGATGAACGTGAGAGATCTGCAGAGGCAAAAAAAGCTCATTTGAAAGCTTGGAACAAACTCTTCTGGAACAAACCTGGAATTGCCCTGGTTTTGCTCTCAACAGACCACTCCTGTATGTAGAAGCTATCTTTGGCTTGTCCATTTCTATAATTGCTGTGGAGCTTCTTCAGCTTTTCGTGATCTTACTTTTAATGTTTCACAGAGCACACACAGTTTCATACTTCTTTCTTGTATTTAAAGTGAACAGCACTATACTTAATGAAACAAAAATACTCATTTTTCCTGCCATAATACACCACCTCTACTATAAAAAAAATGCTGCTACTTTGCTTTCAAAGGCATGAAATATATAACTAACAAATTAAAAATCCTAACACTTTATGGAGCAACACACCTTTTCCGTTCAAAGTCTATTCAGAGAGCTTTCACCATCCACACAAAATAACATCATAGTTATTTTCCACAACTCACATCTCTAAATGTTAGAAAAGAGAAAATTGATGGCAAGAGGCCAGTAGTGAATTTTCCCTCATTGGTGACAAAGGCTGAGGGTAGAGCTGTCACAATCTGATTTTTTATTGTAAGATCTGGAGAAGGATGCCTGTTCCTCCAACCCTCCTGTCTCCGACAACTCATCACACAGAGCCGGTTCCCCCAGGGGTACGGCAGCATCTGGCACTTCTGCTCTCTGGTGGCAGCTGCAATCATTTTCAGGATAATCTCCTAAAGGCGGCGTCTTTATTCAGCTACAGATGTCTTCATCTTACATCCTGTTGGATTCCTCAGGCCTAAGGTTGCCTCTGTATTCTGGTTTTGCCCCTTTGGGTTGGTTTCTCAGACATTGCCTTATTTGAAAAGTACTGACAAGCGTTCAAAAGATGCTGGGGAAGAATTTTTCTTGCAGACATCCATCTGTTGGCTTCCAGTTTCTTTCCAAAGACAAAAATGAAACCTTGAAAAATGACCCAAAGATCCAATGTTTAAGTGGACTTTCAAATACAAAGCAATAGCAGAATTTTTCTCTTTTGCAAAGAGTGTTCCCTCTTGTTTGTTTTCTACTTGTCACAACAATTTTAAGTGGTTTCTCTGGCTTCTCTCCTGATGCAGTTATTACTTTTTTTCTGTACAGAGTCAGACAGATTACTTATGAGGAAGCCCAGTGGCAGTAAAGGAGAATATTTCATATTTCATGTAGTTATACACAGCTTAACATTAATCATTTTTTCAAAAGTTACCTATTTCTGATCTCTTCCACATGCATTGCTGTAGATCCAGTCTTGCATATTTAAAGGTGATTGGGGAGGAAATCATACATCAAAACCAGCACTCCTAGGGACCTGAATATAATAATCTCATAATCCAGAGCACATTGCTACCTGCCTGAAGGCCTGCTGCAGCAAGCAAAAACCTGAAAAGGCTTCATAGATTATCAGTATTTTAAAACAGACTTTACCTGTTTCAAACTGGCTGCCTTACAATGGAGCTATCCTACTGAAAAACCTCCAAAATGACTGTGTATTGCAAAGGAAAGATGGAAACATAAAGGGTATTTTGTTTGGGCTAAGAAAGAGCATTGTGGCTGAAAGTTTCGGGGGTTTTTTGTTTGTTTGTTTTTCCTTTTGTCTTAGATATCAGATAAAAAGGATCTGTTACAGGTACATATGGTGAATTATTTTGCTGATGGTTTCCCCACCATAAAAATGCTTTTTATAATACATTGTTCTCAGATAACTAAAAGATATCACCCTTCATAAGCACTCCTCCTCCTTTCTTTGTTGGTAATAGGCAGTCAAAAAGTGAATCAATTTACTTCCAGATATTATATGTATCAATTTCATCATGTTAAAGGAAAAGCTGGGCTTAATTTAAAAGTCCATGTTAAGTGATACTCTGTAACTAATAGTATTTCTTACCAGGAACAAATATTAGTTCTACAAGTATTCCTTTTTAATTTGTTTTAAAAAGGACATCTGACATTATTTTGATGCTGCCTTTGTCATAAATAGAGACACTGTTTGAAGATCTTTGTTTTTTATTATTATTATTATTTTTTGCTAGGACCTCCATCCGTCACCCTTCTTTAACTGACATTTTTACCCCGTTATTATCCCTAATATATTCCACTGAGAGTTTCCTCTCACTGCAAAGAGGGGGAGGAGATCAGCCAAAGGCATACCCCCAACAACTACTGCCTTCTAAGCCTGCTCACTAGTCAGAAGTGGGTCAAATGGTCCTCACATGAAAGCATCTAACAAGGTCCCAAAGGAGGCTTCCCTTTAGTGGCAGCAGTGAAAAACACCATTTCTCTTCAGAGAAGATGGATACTGTCCTTCCTGAGCACAACGGAGGGACTGATACTTGCCACTTTGAACTTGTTATATTCACGGATGCTTTCTGAAATGCTTATATCATTTTAGGAATTAAGGCTCCAAGATCAGGGACTCTGAGCAGTTGAAAACGATCTGTGCAGGGGCTAAAAATTCTGGAAACACAGAGTAAACTCGGAAGTTTGGCACTGATTCCCAGAAAATCATTGAGGACGGCCTCAAATTACATATTTTAGAATTAATAAATCATAAGAGCTTTTAACCACATTCTGTGTTTGCTCAATTTCATACACACACCACCACCCTGTCCCCTCTTCTTTTAAAGATAATTTAGCTTGGATTTGGAGCTAGTAGAAGAGACTTCTTATGGTAATACCACATGAGGGAGTCTGAGGTGAAAAAAATCTAAACGGATAAAGAAGTAAAACAAATTATTTGACTTCCGTAGGATGGATGGAAGCCAGGTTTTAGTAATTAGGGTCATATGTAAAGAACGAGGAGGATCAAATCAATTAAAGAAATAAACTGAGACAAAATTGCATCAAACCACCAATCCACAGCTGAGCCAGAGGCTTTAGTGAAAAGAGTTCTTCACACAAAAGGGAAAATCTGACACTAATCATAGGCTAAACCTCACATACACACGTGCATTAACGCAGCACACAAGTCCTGCATTATCTTATGCACGCCTATGTGCTACAACACTCACAGGTTTCATTATTAGCTATTCCATGTCTTCATCTCAGTAGTAAAGCATTCTGCACCACAGGCCTACTTTCATCAGTTCTGCAGTCTTGCATAGACTTAAGCAAGCAATAACCTCCTCTTGAATTTTTTTTCAAACTACTCTGTTTTCACTTATTTTTGTCTTCACAGAATTACAGCTTTCAAAAATATGTTTGCATGTGAGAAAACGGAAAAAGCTAAAAGAAAAGGTCATAGAAAGGAAAAGAGATGCCTTGTCCCCCCCCCACACACACACACTTCAAATCCCATGAAATTAATGTTTAGCTCAAGGATTTGCTGTTCATCTCAGTGCTCCACAAGCCTGAGGCAGGATTAGGCCAGACTCATGTTTGAACAACTGGAGAAAATCAATGGATTTCACCTTATTAATAATTAAAAGACTTTCAAGTGATTAAAACTGTGTACAAAATGTATGAATTATTGTAACTGGAAAAGCACATATGCAAGAGGTGCTCTGAAACAAACAACACAGTCAAGGAAAAGAGTAATTTCAGGGTATACTGTAGTATTTAGAAGAGAAATAAACCACATAGTATAGTGCTAATTAGGTATTTACATGTAGCTAAACAAATACTTTACATGAACTTTAATTGAAACCTTAACTAATTCCTAGGTGATGTTACAACACGCAGGGTAATTGAAAGCTGAATCACATTCTCTCAACAGCCTATTTGCTGATAGCCTATTATTAAACAGACCAAGGGAAGCACAAGAGGGAACATTACAATTTGCTGGACTAATGGAAATTTTTTAATAGTAATAGCCATCAGATGTGTGTTGAAGTAACTACTTTATCCCTTCTACCCCTACACACAGGAGTAGCAATAGCCAATGTTTTTGCACTGTAAGAGTCTTCCCTATTCAGACACTATTAGAACACAGCAGAACATGCCATGACATTGGAAAGCTGTGCTGAAACTTTAAGGAAGCCCCTCAATTTTATCACTGAAATAAACAGCTACCCTACATGCTGTCTCAAAAAGCAAAATATGAAATGATGATTTTGAAAGTTCAAATACTCTGGTTTAATTTTTATTTAATTTACACTTTACCTGTGACTATCTGTGAAAGGGGCTACAGTTTCATTTGGCTTTCTTTATATCATAGGATAAGGAAAAAAGCTCCTATACTGCCTACACTTACAAATGTCACTTAAAATACTTCAGCCATTACAAGTGTGTGTGTGTTACAGACAACAGCAGAAGACTTGAGCATATGTAGGTACTTCAAAAAACAGTAAATTTATTAGTTGAAAAGTACCTTGATGAGCCCATGAAAGCAAGCCAATATTCACTGTCAAGAGAACAAAGAACTTCCCTTTTGTTGTAGGAAAAATTTCTTTCAAACTCCAAGCATGAGAACAAGACAAACTCAGCACTGAGACATTTATTTGTACCCTTTCAGAATACATTTTCACTGGGCATCATGCACATAGCTGTAATAAAACATGCAGAAGTAACAGCAGACTAAAATTGAGAATGGTAGGATTCGTATATATACGTGTACACTATGATATACACTACAGAAAAATATAGGGCATATATATACACACACACACACACTTATGTAAGTCAATAAACTACAAAAGCTGGGGCTGTTATCACAATTTACCCTTCGAATTGTACTCCTGCTCTGCAAGATCACATTATGATCTCACAAAGTTTCCATGCAGTCAAGCTTTGTGCCACAGCCCTAGCCCGTACGAATCACCAGGATACAGGATCCCATGGAGCAAGCTGCCAGAAGGACAAACATTTCACGGCGCAGGAAGGGCCGCTCCAAGTGTTGCGCCCGAGCCCTCTCCCTGTGCCAGCTGAACCGGCAGCTCGTCCGCCCGTATCTCATTAGATCAGGATGTTTGAGCAGCTGCCTGAAGAGATTTTAGAAACACGATTTTGGCTTCATAAAATCCAAATCTACTTCCCGTGTCAGCATCGCACATTGCTCTGAACAAAGTGTGTCCTCGCTGCACCGAGGTCAGGCTTAGCCCTTCTGCTCTTTTTCACCTGAAAGCCACACTTGTCACTCGTCTTTCTGGCAAGAGTTAACGAGCCACTCCTGCCATAATGAATCAGCAGGAACCAGTAAGCATCTCCACAGAGAAGTATAACACTTGCTAACAAGACAGATCTACAGAAGAAACCTTTGCCCTGCTATAGAGTGGATTTTTTATTTATTATTCCAATTTAATTTGGATTGCACAGATGACAAGAACCTAGGAAAATGGAGAGACTTGAGTGTTTATGTCCCTCAGGAAAAGCTAGGCCTTTTTTTTTTTTTCTATTGTATACAACACTACTCTTATTTTCAATTGTACTATATCAAATTAGAAAAAACAATATAGAGAGATTCACATATTTGAATTAAAGCTAAACTAAAGGCATAGAAACTTATGGTCACAAGATTCTGCTTTTCTACATTTCCCTGCCAATCCCAATAGCATTTCCCAAATCCCTTCTCACTATGCACACTACCTAATTCTCTTGCCTCCCCCAAATTATTACCATCTAGCCCATAATTACCCATCTGGAATTATAAAAACAATTGTGGTGTAGAGAAAATTCTATCAAAGAGACAGTCAAGTGAAATGAAAGTTGGCAATTCGTGCAGAATAGGTGTAGAAATTACATCTGAGATGCAGTAAAACAGCTCACTTGACAAAAAAAAAAAAAAAAAAGGAAATTGGAAAATTAGTATGAAGGAAATGAAGCACATCACTGAGGGATTTCACAGCAAGAAAGCCCAAGTTAATGACAAATGCAGGCGAGATCATCAGGTAGTAGACTTTAAACCCTGCAAGGCATAATTCTGCCAAAAGGTAACTCTGGCAGCTTTCTGAACGTGGCAGTACCAATCCACATGCAATCCCATGGTTTTAATGCCGACCTAAAACCGCTAAATCCCCTTTCCATTTAAGAGTTACCTTTCAGGAATTTTACTCCTTCATGAAGATTTTTACTGTTTCCATTTGGTGTACTGAGAGAGGGTTTTTTTCTAATTTACAGTCAATTTACTGTAAAAAGCTGGCTGTAAAAGGACATAAACTGAAGAGATGTGATAACATCCCAGCTCAAACTGGAATTTGGCATTTATGCTCAACATAGTAATAAAGATTATCTTCCACGAAACAGAAAGAAACCCAGCTTTCGTCCTGCAGCTTTGCAAAACAGTCCTACTTCTTCCTTATAAAACATAAAATGTAAGGAAAACCTGTGCTGGAGACAGTCACATTGTTGCTTTAAACTGATTTATCTTGTTGCTGTCTTCAATAGCTGGTTACCAAAAATAATATAATTTAGGAAACAAAATGAACATTCAGCAAATACCAAGAGCAGCAGAATGATTACACTTGATCTTCACAGGTATGAAAAACATTTAAATAGTAGAGGCTAATTCCTGTACTGAGAGGGTGTCCAAACATACAGTAAGTCATCATAAACAGCAGAAACCTGACCCTACTGAATTAAATAACTGAGCTTCCACTGACTCCAACAGGATTGGAGTTCACCTACTGTTAGTGAACATTCCAATAAGTGTCCGTATTTAAAAAGGCTTTACCAACCTGTAAAGCCCATCACAGAGTAAAACAAAGAGAACATAAATATTTAACAATGTCCTAACACTAATTAATTATAGTTATCCTTTTTCTATTTTGGTGTCTTTCTTATTGTTCTTTAAGAGTATGGATTTACCCAAACAGGCTCTGAATTTGCTTCAGCTTTGCTTTCATTTGCTTCAGTGCAAATCAGAATTTATTCTAGTGAAGAACAGGAGAACTTCTGTTCACATTTGGTAAGCAAGTTACTGCTTGGACAGTATTTAGTGCACAAAGACGTTACACAGAAATATTTGTTCTTTTCCCAAGAGCATAACTTAGCAGCAAAACCATTCATGTGACAAAATCTGTGACTGCTACTGTGCAGATTTCCAGAAGCACACCAGCAGACTGTTGCATGCTCTTCAGAAGTTTCCTGCTGAATGCTGGGTCATAGTCAATGCATTTATGCCTTGTTTTTAACACCAAGTACAGTGTTACCCTGGTGAGGCATCAGCAATGAAGCTCACATGAACAAGAAACTAACCCTTCTCAGAAATGGTGGGAATCAATTCAGAATATATTGGAAAAACTTAACTACATTATCCCAAAAAAGCTTTCAGAAAGGGAGCTGAACAGGAAAAAAAACTAAAACAACCTCATCTATAGACACCATCAGGTTTCAGATCCCCTATATACCATATGGCCGCAGCATGCTACAAAGGCAGCAAGAGAAGCATCCAAAACACATCAGGAGGAAGCTGTCAGAGCCTGGTGGCCAGGCTGAGCCCTCCTGCTGTCCCCCAGCCGGGCCAGGGGATGCGGGTGCCAGTCCCTGCGATGCCATGGCAGCCCAGACCCTGCTGCCCACACCGCCCAGTCCTGAACGCAGGCCCTGGCATGGCAGAAGGAATGGGGCAAGCAAGTGACAGCAAAGACAGAAGAAGTGGAAACCTTCATTTTTCTCTTTGTAAATCTGTGCTTGCTCATGCAACCAGACCTAACGCCAAAAGGTGCCCAACAGTAAGCCTGGCAAACTGCCGCAACTGGAGCTTAGAAGGATTTTGAAAATACTCTATAACACAGAATTTTTGTCACTTCAGGCCATCCTGACTCTAAAGCACCAAATATCTACACTTCAATTCCACAGCTACAGAGCCTGTGCTGCAACTGCTGCTTCCCCCCAGCACCTGCTCTCATTGCTACCACAGTAGTGCCAGCACAGTAGTTTGTGCAACCACACCATGATGCAGCTCAGGAAACCTAAGCTAACAAATCTGCTCTTGTCTCCTTCCTAAAAAATATGCTGAGTGACTGCTCAGTGGAACAGAACTGTGGTTCACAGCACGGGGCCACGAACACGTCTGCCAGCACACCTGAGAGAGCTGGTGTGCCATAGCCTGGCAAGAAACGATGGATACAATAATATTTTCAGAGGCTACTGCTGCCAAAAATGGAAAACTGGCTCATAATTACAGGCTGTCTACCATAGCTTTTCCATATTTCATGAAAAATCGCTGTTGTCATAGCTCTTCCCCTAGTAGCAGCACCCCAAACTGCAGTTTGCCTGCTCTTCCAGAAGTCAAATCTCTACTCTCTGACTCTACAGCTAGAGACTTTAACCAACCCTTTCTTACACAGTGGTCTCCTGCATTCTTTTATTTGCTATGTTTTATCCTCCTTTTAAATTTTAAATGAACATTTAAAATTAAATAAACAGAACTATTACACTCATGAACAGGAACTATGTCAAGCTCCAGCACTGCATAACAATCAAGCAACTTAACGAAAGCTCAACTTACAACTCACAAGGGAACACTTGAAATACATGCTGAAGAAAAGGGTTCTTAAAAACAAAAGTTTCTCAGTAATTACATTCAAAGGTGGCATGTAAAAAAAATGAAAAAAAAATGAAAAAAAAAAAGAAAAGAAAAAGGCAACAGCATTACAGTGCACATTTGAAGTTCACTATATTCTTGTCCAGGAGGTTTATCCCATTGAGCTGTGCTGCTTTGCTATGCCCAAGCAGTCATCCATGATTTCTGACTTGTCTGCCTGCAGGTCCAAAGGCTGGTTCCACCAAAAGAGGTGGCACAAGGCCTGCCTTAACATAACCATATTTTGTCTTCATGCAGAGCAAGAGAGTAGAGGTGTCAGATCACTATCCATTGGTCGTGGTAGCCCATATGCTGCACTGGAACCACCTCAGAAAAGCTGAGGAAAAGGTTAGGACAGGAGGGTTTCAGAAAAGCTGAAACACAAAAATGGGGAAACAGAACTTTTGGAAAGATGTTCCTTATGTAAAGTGGCTGCACAGCTGCCTTTCCACAGATGCTATCTCAGCACACTCACTACAAGAACACTTTCTTCATTTTTTTCTTTAAAAAGATTTCACTTGAAGCAGTCACAGGTCCAAGCTTGTGATTATCTAGCTGTGGGTGTTGTAGATGCTGTAGTACTTGCCTCAAGGGAATGACAAATGTCAGTAAGATGCAAAAAACAGACCCAGTGTGAAATCAAAAGGAATACAGGAAGTTTAGAAGGCATCATTTAAGAGCTCCTCATGCAGAGTTGCTCAGCTGAAAACAGCTATGCAATATCCTCAGAAGATCTAAGTGAGACACAAGAGACTGAAAATCTGATAATGGCTTTAAGGGCTGGCAGGGCATCCTGGAATACTTGAAACGTCCTATAGATTCCATGGCAACAGGAAATGTAAGGACACCGTCTTAAGCATTTTAAAAGTCTGATTTATGAAGAATTCAGGAGAAAGCACCGGTGTCTAGTTAGGGAGAAAAAATTACCCTGTGATCTCAAAGTCTTTGAGTCAAAGGGAAAAAAGGGGCATCAAAAGACCAGGGTTTATCACACTTGCCATTTGGGACTGTGCTAATCAGCAGAGGGAAACAGAAGCACATTCATCTTTGCACAGACTCGCCACTGAAATAATCTCTGCAACACCCACTGCTCTGATAAAAAGGACACTTTAGCCTAACAAAGCTTTAAGGCCAAGCAGTACATGAAAACAAAGCACGGTTATTTCTGTTACTTCTTTGGTTTCCCCCAAATCCCCATCTGCTGTTTTTCTTTATTATGTTTTTTTCTTTCAACTCTTGTCTCCTTTGTGTTCCTTTATTTTTCAGTTCCTCAACATTATACATTACTGAAACTGTTTCCCCCTACTTCTCTCTTTACTTTGCAGCTCTGATCACCAAAATGATACCTCTTCCTCCTCTAAAGGAACCCAAACATCTCAGTGCTGACACATATAATTAGCTGTTTTCCCCTAAAGTGATATATTCAAGAAAAACACTATTATGTTTTATAGCTGGAGTTTCATGACAGATTCAAGGGCATAAATTCAAATCAGCTCTTTACTTCATGCACACTGAAAATCTAATTTCAGAAATGATTTTATTATACTTAATATTATGATAGTATCGTACAAAACCCAAAGAAGATGTCTAAAATGTGGGGAGGGAGGAAAGGCCAAGTTTGGGAAAGGCCAAGTTTGGTAAAAAAAGTTCTCACAAAGGGAATGCAAAAAAAGCAAACATATGTATTTCATTTTAGTCAGACAACAAACCCAACTATAATTTCCTTTGGCATTGCCAAAATGCTAATTTTCCCATTCACTTCTGCCTTACTGTGACCTGCTCAGTTTACATCCAGGTACATGGTACATAATCAACTGGAGGGGGTTTTTTGTTGTTGTTAGGGGGTTTTTTGTTGTTGTTTTTTTTGTTTGGTTGGTTGGTTGGTTGTTTTTTTGTTTTTTTTTTGCTTTATCAGCTTGTAATGGTTGTCCACAACCTCAGAACATAAGCACAGATCTTGTTTTTTGTTTCAAACTGTATCAAGAAGTTAAAAATAAGGGTTGTTTTTTTGGTAGTGTCGGGTTTTTTTTATATATATATATATATATATATACTGTCAACTATAAATATCAACAAAATTTTAAACTGGGAAAAAAAAAATCATTGAGAAGCTCAATGAATGTCTGCAGTCATTCTACTTATGGATATACCCTTTCCAATTTTGAAATACAAAATACTGCCCCTCAATTGCTTCAGAAAGTATTCAACCCATATGATTGTTTCAGTCTATAAGGGTAGCAGTAATTAATAGACTATTTTAGCCTAAATCTTTGGGAATGGAAGAATTAATAAAAAAGCTTTTGTGCAAACCAATGACACCCTTTTTTGGAAATGGTACACAGAAAGCAAAATGCTGTTTTACCCAAACTAGACACCTGACTCCCAGGAGCTGCACACCATGGTGGGTAAAATCTGGCCACTTCAATCCCCCTCCCCTACTTTGTCACCATGCCATCTCACCTGAAATAGAATAGGAAAACTGTGCCAAACTGGTTTTCACTATGTTTCCTGTCCTATTATCTAGACCCAAAGATTATCAACAAACATTTCTGGAACCAAAGCACTCCTGCTAAGCAGGAAGCCAAGGTGAACTATAAAGTCCTACATTAAAAACTGCAAACTTTTGACAAAATGCAAAATAAATCTTGTTATTTGGTCACAACTGTTATATCCGTTTTATGTTATGTACATTTTCATTTACAATTATCCAGGAGTTTTAAATAATTCAGAATTTTCTCTTTAAAGAAAAAAAAAAATGTGTTCTAGACAAAGTGTTGGAAATGCTGTCACACTGTCCTAGGATGACCACACTTTCTACCTTGCTGAACCACTAATAATCTTGACCTTAATACAAAGTAGTAAAAATGAACATAGTATGGCTACAAATTAAGTGAAGTAACTGTACACATTACTTTTTAATACAATTCTGTGGTCTGTGTCAGTGTCACACATCCACAGGTGATCTGTCCAGGATCTATTCATGTGTGACACGTACCAGCACCAGGCACGGCAGTGCAGAAACCTGCACCATTCTCTGACCACACCAAGCTACCAGGGATTCAAAGTAGGAGTCCCAGTTATTCTTGCATGCACATCCCATGAATGGAGAAGGGCTGCAGAACAGACAGGACAAGGTCATGGTATTATAGTCCATTCTTTTAGCCAGAGACACATGTCAGCTGCCACCACTGAAAAGCAATCTGGAACCGAAAATGAATCATATTCCAAAGTCTCTTTTCATATGAGTTTGCATATGGAAAAACTAACCTCTATCCTAAAGTTAATTGTCTGTATACCCTCTTCATTATATGAAGGCTGAATGACCTTCACAACCATCCTCAGCTACGGAAACTGAATCAGGCAAATCTGGTTAGCATTCTATAGGAAACTTCACCAAGCCCAAAGAAGCTTGTCAACATCATTGGACCAACAGTTGGAAGCAAGCAGAGCTGGCAGGCAGCAGCAGCCAGGTGAAGTGCTGCGTGGCTCAGAGGGGGCTGACACAGATGGGAGCACACGCTGCCCTGGGCACGGCTGCAGTCAGTGGTGGTCAGTGGCACACTGACAAAACTGGGTTAAACAGGGCGCTGATCTGATCTGTTCTGACAGTGACCACAGTCTTAAGATCAAGTGTTAAAGGAACAGCATCAAATACAAATTGCCACCAAATATATCTTTTGAAAAGGAGAAGTATTAAAAAAACCAAAATTCAACCCTAAGCATATCAAAACTTATCACCACCAAAACAAGCATAAGTGCCTAAAATAAAAAAAAAAAAAAAATATTTAAGGTTGTTACTGCTTTGTAAATGTGATTTTTTTAAAAAACTCTTGTTCAAAACAAACTGTATTTGATAATAACAAAATTTTAATGACAGAGGGTCACAACATGTAAACTCATACTATGCTGCTGCAGTTTTTGGTCCTATCTACTTTGGTTTACTACCTGACAGCATGCTCTGCTATCCCTCTCACTAAATAACTGAATCAATACTTAATACTTGTATTTTTATTGCCAAACTGTGGCAATGTGAATGGTAAAAGGCTAGCGAGAGAAGCATGATGTGCTAAAAGTGAAATCTCTTTGTTTCTGTTTTGAAGAAGGATATGCAAACATGAATCATACATCTTGCTTCTGCTACAGTAACTCAATATCCTCTGCTTGGTTAAATAACAGACACTTGGCACATACAAAATTGACATTCTTGCCAAGAACTGAAATTTGCAGCAACTCTGAGCTCTGTTGAAACCCCACTGTTGATACTTAAGTTGTACACAGCACTCCACCAGGATCAGCTGCAACATGTTAAATGAGTATTCAGCATCAGAATGACTATTTAAATCTCTCTCCATCTCTGAAACAGCTAGAGTAAAGCTAAAAAGAAGGGTTTTGAAAAGATCTTCAGGAGAACAGAAGGTTCTTTATGTGTAGTACCGCATTAAAAAACCACCATAAAAGTATACAGAAATGCCAGAACTTGTGCACGTTCAGAAAGTTTCGCTAATAGTGGCATCAACAAAATAAATCCTCCAGAAAAAGGTGAAAAATCAGAGGTGCTACAAGGATGCCTTAGGAATAAAAATAAACATAACAGTTGTCTTGTACTTTTTAATCAACCTATCTCAATATAAGTAAAATTAATGAAGGATGTCTAGACATCTAACCCTATCTCTGTCAAGTTGTTACAGAGTCCAAACAGTTGGCAGCAGTTTCTTCCTGAATGCTACAGAATCTGACTTCCAAATCTGTATTGCCTTTTGAGAAGGAGGGAAAACAGGCCTCCTTGTAACTGATTCAGTGCTCATATACTTCTTTGCTCTTGTTTAGCTCGAACAGAACTGACAGAAATGACTTTAAGATCCCTTTTTACGTATCTATTCACTGTGAATAAATACATCTGTAGCCTCTTCCCATTCAAACACACTCTGAGCTTACAGCTTCATCCGTCAGCAAAGTCCCTGCATATATAAGGCAGTTCACTACTTCTGTACTTCTATGAACTTTTTCCTGATTGGTACTTTCTAGCTATGAGCTGTTCAGAGGTGCATGCATGCACTGAGCAGGGCTGCACCTAACAGTGAGGTACTGCCTGCTGCCCATTTGGAGGCAGAACCAGCACTGCCTTCACTTTGTGTTATGGAATTATTCACATGAAGACAAAGGCAGGATTAACATACCATTTGAGGCAGCTGCCAGTTGGAGAGGGAAGCATACCATAATTTTTCCTGTTGTCCTGATTATAACATTTTATGGTTTAACCTAGGATGCCATTATTCTTTCTTTAGGAGAAATTATGACTATATGATTTTTCATTGGAGATTAGGGATGCTGGAGGACAACCTAGGTAGGTAATGCTACTCTCATTTATTGTTCCCAGCTGGGTAGATCAAGAATAGTTGTGTCTTGGAGTACCTCTACTTAGAAGAATTAATATTTCCTATGACATTGTTTCTTTATTGATAGTGACTATTTTAGTACTAATAGTGACTATTTTAGTAGTGCTACATTTGTCTTCTTTAAAATTCGTATACCTACAATTATCTGTCTTCTATAAAGACCTAGTAATTTCAGTAAAAGAACAATGATGGACCCTACATTGGTAACTCAGGAGAAAGGAAATGACAAGTTAGGTTTTACTTTGCTACAATATCTTTCCAACCAGTGGTAAAAGAACAAGGCTGGCATACAATTCCCTAAAATATGGGTATCTTGTACCATTTTAAGCACCTGGGAGACACCTGCATATATGACTTAAGGGAAATCCAATCCTGGGTAGGTGGATATCGTGGAACAGGTGAATATGCAATGGGTTTGAAAACAGAATACTACCAATAAATAACAGCCAATGCTGAGGTGACTGAACCCAGCTGTAAAAGTCAGCTGATGGGATTCAGCACAAAATGTAGACAGCTAAAAGCTGAGGGCAGCTTGTGAAACCAGTGTCCCAGTCAACCAAGATCTAGTCAACAGAGTCAAACAGATCCAGGAAGATTCAGTAAGCCAGTCAGGAGGTGCCTGCTTCAAGATATTTTCTTGACTCCATTGGCCTTATTGACTGTAAAGGGAATTTGGATGCATAGTTCATCTTAACATGAGCCTTCCCCCAACTCTCTCTGCACAGAGACCACGCATGTGCTTCAAGAAGACACAGCTAAGCCTTTGCCTTGATTAAAGGTACCCTTTCCCTCCTCCGTGTGCACTCGCTAAGGGCGTTATCACGGCAGCTGCAGAAGGCACTGCGCCTGGCAATGCCCGGCAGCTCCGGAGCATCCTCTCCCTGCTCCCGGCCCCGAGAGCCGAGGCTCTGCCTGGTCCGCACTGACCCCTTCTGGAGACGGGGGCTCGCTCAGCCCTGGGGGCGTCCAGCTGGCCAGGGGTGCATCGGGTCACCTCTGCTCCGCCCTGCCTGCCAATTTGTCCCTGCAGTGGCACTGCTCGAAGCTATAATTTCTGCAGCTTACTCCCTCAAAGCACATCCCTCTCAGATACTCCCTTTCTCCAGGTGTAGCTGAGCAGTAGGGATATCATTCATTTGCAAAAGACCTTTTATAATTCCTTGCAATTTTGCTCTTAAAACTGTCCATAAAGAAAGTAACTGTCGCAGCTTAATACTATTAAACTATAGCTCTAATTAAGAATCTCATCACAGAGTTATAAAGTTATGAGGTTCCATAATGATGATGTTCCACATGACTATTATTTGCAACAGAAGCAATTTCTATAACAAAAAAGTGTAAAATGAAGATAAATCAGTAGTTGGTACATGTTTATATATTATTTTTTTTGAAAGGTAAAAGAGCATTGGAAAGGTCTAATTAGGAGAATTTGCCATGTTCATTTCTTTCTTCTTATAACTAAAACAAATCTGTGGATTATTATTTTTTCCCACTGAAAAGGTTCTAGCTTTATACACATTGCACTTTAATTATGCACTTACTCCAATGAAATGCCAGATCTGACTCATGGTTTACATACTGTACAATAAATATACAGAATTACTGCAGAAAAATCTCCACTGCATTTAAACATCAAGGAGGTGTAACAATCTATCTTAATTCAGTCAGTTTCTAAATATATGTGGTATTTATTATCTAGAAAACTACTGAAAATTTGGAAAGCTTTGACCTCTTTTAAAATAAACTTCTTTGGTGAACTATGAGAAATCTAGTGAGACATCTTGCCGTACTTCTAATCTTTGACAAAAGTAAGGCCAGACCTTCTTCCCCACCATTTCTTTCCCTTCTTTTCTCAGAATACTACCACTAATTAGGAACTCCTGTAAATTTATTTTATTTTAGAAAGGATCTTTCCTTCATGGAATAGAAAAACATCCACTTAGCTGGCTAGAGGAAAAGAAAAATGTAGCTAAAGAGTCTTCAAAGCAAATTTTACAGGTCCGGGAGAGAAGGAAGCAGTGAAATAATAAGCTGCTCTGTTCCACTTGGAAATTTTAAATTAATTTCTGAAAAATGATTCTACATTTAGGATTAGACTCGACGTTGTACCGTGTCTTCCTCATCTCTAAATCCTAAGACTGGCAGGCTCAGAAACAAAGGCTGTTCACACACACTATCCAGGGCTGAAAAATAAGGAGTTAAGGAGAGCTTGATTCTTTCCTCTCCCGCCATTGTGATGTTAAGGAGCATTTTCGACTGTGAAAAGTGCTTGCAAAATGCTTATAGGGTGCCATTGTCTTTTTCTCGTGCATTTCAGAGACAAATACCTCTGAAGCAAAACCTAGTATCCAAACCAAGCAAAGAATACCACTGTTTTACAGCAGCAACTGCAGCACTGGAACCGAGTACCCTAAAGGGAAGCAAATTAAGGCTGCTGTCCTTACAATGATTAAAAAACCAGACAGGGAACTGGTTAAAGTCTCTGTATTTGATTTAAAGACTCCATCCCTACTTTTATTTCTGTCTGCTTCAGGTTATATTCTTAACTTACTCACAATCAATTTAACTAAAAACCTTTCACTGAAGCAATGACAGAATCAGAAGCACTTAACTGAGGGGATTTTGCAATTCTCACAAGTGTGCCCTTAGCTAAGCTCGCCTTAAGCAACTGGCCTCAGGGAAACTGACCTACAAGCACACACTTTAGTTGAGTTTAATGAGATTTGGATGATGCTCCAAAAGTAAGGAGTGTAATCTGTAGTCCTTGAGAGAAGTCGGTAACGCATTTCTGTAATTCCACAGCCAATACACCTCTTAAAATGTTTATAAATTATGGTCCTCTAATTGTAAATACTGTCCTAGCAACCTTGCCTTAAAAATGCACAACACTAAAACCTCATGCAAATTATTTCTAAGCACATTTCAATAAAGAAAGGAAACTAGACAAGATATTTTTGAAAGTATAGGGAAAAGACTGCAGAATACAAAAAAAGCATGAATTGAGGGTAAAGGTATTAAATTTTTCTCAAAATTAAACTATTATTTTCACATTTTACATAGCTCAGTACTGGCTTATGTCCTTTTTGAAATGTTTTACACAAAACAGGAAAAGCCAGGAAGAACATATGCCTAGCAAATAAGACTGCAGCCTTAATGTTCTATGTTCTTGATGCCACCTGTGCAGGATTCCTGCTTTTCTACCAACATGGGAGGCTGAAATTTGTGTGTACCTACTGGAAACAGGCTTGGGTACACAAAGAAAAATCACAACTGGTGTACTATTGTCTGACATGAACGGTGGGATGGAATGCAAGTTTGATAAAAAGCAAGTTTGACAAAAACAACAAGCCGTGTGGTGCAGACAACGTGCTGAAGAGAAGGGATGACATGCAGAGGGACCTGGACAGCCTTCAGGGGTGAGTCTGTTCAAACCTCATGAAGTTTAACAGGGCCAAGTGCAAGGTCGTGCACCTGGGCCAGAGCAACCCTAATCTCAAGTGCAGGCTGGGTGGAGAATGGATCGAGACTAGCCCTGGGGAGAAGGACTTGGGGATCAGTTGATCAGAAGATCAACGTGACCCAGGAATGCGTTTGCAACCCAGAAACAAACTGTGTCCTCTGCTGCATCCAAAGCACCATGGGTAGCAGGTCAAGGGAGGGGATGCTGCCCCTCTGCTCTGTTCCTGTGAGACACAGACTGGAGTGCTGTATTCAGCTCTGGGGTCCTCAGCACAAGAAAGATGTGGGCTGGTTGGAGTGGGTTCAGAGGAGGCCCCAAAGATGTTCAGATGGCTGGAGCTCCTCCCCTATGAAGACAGACCTCATGACAGAGTCAAGGTTGTTCAGCCTGAAGAAGAGAAGGCTCTGCAGAGATCTTCTAACAGCCTCCCAGTACCTGAAAGGAGCCTGCAAAAAAAGCTAGAGAGGGACATTTTTTCCAAGGACACATAGCAATAGGACAAGCGGGGATGGCTTTAAACTGAAGGATGGTGTATTAGGAAGAAATCCTTCAGTGTAAGGGTGAGAGACCACGGAATGGGTTGCCCAGCAATGCTGTGGGTGTCCTCTCTCTGGAAGTACTCAAGACCAGGTTACATTGGGCTTTGAGAAACTTAGTCTAGAACAACAGGCTCCTGTTCATGGCTGTGGAGTTGAGAACGGATGATTTTTCAAGTCTCTTCCAAACCAAACCATTCCATGACATTCATATGACCCTTTAACATGTGTAAATGCAAGTAGTATTCTACTACTCTTCAATGACTTAATAGTCTCATTAGCAAAATGTTAGGGAGAAAATACAATGGTTAACACTTATATCAAGGCTTTTCTGTGGTGCAAGTTGTTCATTAGATTATTGTTCAACTTTACAGAAAACAATTCCCCCCCTCCATCCCTGCTCTCAGAAACATCCTGCAGAGATACACACATACACAGAAATACACAGATGATATATCACAAATCACTGTCAAGCACTAATGAACTCTGGTAGTCCAAGGGTTAACCAGAATGTAGCATTCCTTTGAGAAGATACAAGGAATAAAGTTCTGGAAGCCAAAGGTAATATTTCAGCCTCAGATTTTATTAGACTCAGTTTCGTTCCTAAGCATAGTATGTCCCATAGAGCTAGAGAAATTACTATCTCTGGCTCTCAAAGACTGGAATCCTTCATCTCTCTCATAATCCCTCAGTAAGAAACAGAAAATCACTTTCAACATCTCCATAACACCTTTAATTTTTCATGTTGAATGTTCTTTTTATTGCTCATCTAAGAAAGGTGCCAAAGTCTCAGTTATTACTTATTAGTCCATAGCAGTTTATTACTTCTTTTAAAATATGGTGCTTCCTTTCTCCAACTATTTGCTTTACACACTGTTATATATATCAGCCCTATCACTCTTTTTTTTTTTTTTCCCCAAGGTTCAGAGAAGGAGCTGAAAGAGATTTGTGCCACAGGATCACATCAGTGCAAGAGCACATATATGCACCCAATTTGGTATGATCAAATTGAATGCAAATGTCAAACTCCCCCTCTAAAAAATCAGTGAGATGAAATCATGCATTTAAATCACTGATTACATTCTCAGTAACATCTATAGATGGTGAAAGATAAGAAATTTTTAATGGGAAAAATACTGAGCTATAAATGAAAGCATGATGTTAATGGAAGTGTTCAGTTCTCATTGAAATGAAAAGATCTAAAAGCTAATGATTTTATTTACAGAAAAATACAGAGATACAGAAAAATAATAACTATAAAATATATACTTTCATGGAATAACATATTTCATAGAAGTCCCCTGCAGTGCTAGGGTAGTAGCTAGGGCTACCAGATCCACATCAGGTAGTTCAAAACCCCAGATTTCCCCACATTTTAAGCAGTGCAGGGCAGGAAAAACTGCCAATATAACAAAATGAAAAAAAATAAAACTAATTTGGCTACAAGAGGCCACACAGCTGACACAACCAAGGCAGAACTGTTTTGTTCTGCGTGCTATATTATGCCTTGAAATGTAACAAAGAACACACCCCAACATATTAGCACCTCTTTCCCTAATACTTAAACAGAAGAACATCCCAAAACTGATGCAATGGTGATCAGGTTTTTGGGGGTGGTTTTTTTTTTTTATGTTTCTATGTCTAAATCTTTTGTCCTGGTATTCTTATGCATGTCTTATCTATCCAGTAGTTCCACTCCACACCAAACTCACTTTCACCAATGGAATGAAATTATTTCTTCAGGTGGCTATAGTGTCTATAAAAACAGCATAGACAGATTACTGCTCTTTTTTTAAGGCAAGTAGCCACAGTAATTTGTTAATTACATGCCTATTTTATACACAGAAAAAAGTATGGTAGGTATGCAGTGCATGCTGAAATGGTCAACAGCACTTCCCATGGTTTGTATGGAAAACATACATCTTTTATTAGGAAGCAAGCACAAACTCATTTCCTGCTATTTCTGTTTTCTGGTTTCTTGAAACAGGCTTTGTCCTTTAAGTCTCTCACTACCCTTAAACAAATACATACATATATATTATACACACACACACACACATATATATATTAGACAGCATATATACATACACATGCATATATATACACACACCCTATTTGAGAACAATATAATTGTTCTCAAAAAGTGACATGCCAAGGTATTTCTCTTTCAAATTCACATCCTGAGTTAGTCAAAACTTTCCAGATCTCTTTTTTTTTTCATTCTTTGTTTTTCTTTAAACAAAATGAAAGCTGCAGACAGAATAGACTGAGATTCAGATTCTGTTTGTATATTTTGAAACACCCTAGTGTCCCTCATCATTTAGTATTGGTTTACTATGTAGATACTTCAATGTTGTCCTAAATTTGATCTTACCTAATGTAAAGAATATAATTTAATTTCTTTTTAAAGCAAATATTTCAGAAAAGACAGCTTCCTTTCCACATGACAATTGTAACCAGATACTTAATCCCACTATAAGAGCTTATGTTTAGTAAGATTTAATTAATTTGCCTTTAAAAACATGCACTGTTCAAAAGAAACAGTGAAAAGCCATACAGAGAGTGTTAAAAAACAACACCAGCAACATCTGCATCTTCAAGTCTATTTCACATTGACAGAAGTTAGTAGCTTAGTTTTAATGGCCCTGAGCTGCTTTACGTTGATGGCCTGCTGTTACTGCTCCTGAGAGCATAATGAAGAGCATTAAGTGTTTAAACATGGATGTCAATAAAATACATAACAAGTAATGGCAGATAGTGGGGGCTCGCAGAGATCTGCTACACTGATATAAGTTGCAATAGCCCATTAATGAGGAACGGACCAGAGAAGACTCTGATAGGAGTGATCGATCAAAATAATTCATAAAGCCACCCTGTTTCTGATAAAGGGTTTTTCTGACTGAAGGCATTGTAGCCCAGAAGACTTGGCTGTGAATTTACAACACACTGGTGACTCCCCACTGACTCCATGATTGCACGTGCTACACTCTGGCTGGTGAAGCCAAGTAAGCTTCCTCATGTCATGTGTTTTAAATGGCATGAGGGTCAGTGGCAATTATTATATGTGAAATAGTTGGAATGCTATAAATGCCAGCTCAACAAACCAGTATTTCCTCAATTAGAAACTGAAGTCTATACAGCACTTCTGGTAGCTCTTTCCTATGATGAACACAGATGTGTGTATAGAAAAGAGTGGAGGGAAATGGTTGGAGGCTATCTTTACGCAGATGAACACACATATCAAAACCTGGAAACTCATCCATTACTGCTTTTACTATTGCTCTTTCCAGGTAAGAATAATGTATTTAAAGTACTGATCCTGGTGAAATCCCTCATTTTAAGCACTCAGTCTCAATATCATGACTTCTCACCTGAGGACAGGAAATGTTCTTCACAAGTTGCGACACTGCTCAAACTTTTAAAAGTCTGATGCTTATCATTCAAGGATACAATTACATGTTCCTCACTAAATTTTCATAGTATTAATCATATGTGCCTCTGGAAAGAAACACCATTTAAGACTGCTGCAGGAAGCCAAATGGGTTTCAATGCATTTACTCATAACTATTTTGGCATCTCATAAATTATTTATTAAGACTGCAGGTAGCAAGCAGCAAGCAGCCAGACTGTTTGGGAGTAACCTATCTAAAATGCTATTTGGAAGACAAAATAAAATGATGTGTGCAGAAAGGAAGAGAGAGAGGACTCAGATGTAAGGTAAAAACAACAGGTGATCTCTTGGTATTCAATGTTGCACAATTCTTAATGTTCCAGTGTCTCTCAGCAACGCATTCCTGACATAAAGTATAATACAGTTTGCAACTAAAGCAAGCATAAAAATGTGCATACACACATCTATATGTATATACACACATCTATAATAAAAGAAGTGAATTACAGAAATGCTAGCGTATAAGATCACATCCAGTAGAACTTGAAGCCACTGGAAAGAAGGGAAATAATCAGAAAGAAATGGCAGCTCATCTGAAGTCTAATGACACAGGAATCAAAAAGCAGCACATGAATGTTATCAGCTTATAAGCTCTGCTCCAGCTACAAAGTTGTTATGGGATTGAACTGTTGGGTCATGACAAGAGCTACAATGTACTATGAAGAGAAAGATGGAAATTGTCAGACTGTTCTGACTTGAGGTAGTAGTTGGAGTAATAATAAATCCTTTACTTTGTGTTGTATACTGAATGGAAGGAAGCATGAGGAATACAAAAGTTAAAAATGTTTGCTTGAAAAGATTCATGTCAATAAATATCAAACACTTTAACACTTCCCAAGCTTACTTCAGTAGGCTTCAACTGGCTCCACAAATTCTCTCCAAACATGATTAGTCCTAAAAGCACTTCTGACTTGCTGTCCCTGACTGTTTAACCAATTTTCCAAGACTAAGAGAAACAGTCCTCTTGTGACTTTGGAAGAATAGTCTATTTGTACCCTGTTTAATATATGAATTCTAGTTTTTTTTCCCAATTTTCACACTCTCTTTTATTTATTATATTCTCAGAATTATGCCTCCAATCTCCACAATGAACAAATAATACTTTTTCTTATAGTGTCTGTTGCACTGCAACTTCCCTATTGAACCAATTACAATTTGTTGTGTTGATAGGAATTGTGGACAATTATGGAATCTACATTATTTAAAATACACTCACTGAGCATTTTGAACACTGATGGAAGTCACTGATTTCTCCTGAAATATTCATAATACCACATGTTGTCATAACAACTTTTATCATCATCTTGCTCAAAACCTGCCAAGTGTAGTCTTTAAGAACTACTAGACTCAAAAGAAGACCACATTAATTCTCTTTCTCTCTCTCTTTTTATTGACCCACAAGGTTCAGCAAACCTTGTTGTAAGAGTGGAACTGTGCAACTCAAGGCCTGTAACACACACTGCATTATAGAAAATGTAAAAATATGAAAATGCTAAACAGCAAACCCAGAGACAGTTCTCTATAAGCTTCTGGGATTTTTCTAATTCAATTTTTTGCAAGCATTAATACACAGCGTGTAGAAGAAAATATATTCAAAATGCATACAAAAGATGTTCTCTACAGTCGCCTACTTTCCTTTCTCAGTAACCTCCTGAAGTACAACACCCCAGACAATACTACTGAGCATTGTTTAAATAGAAAGTTACTGGAAACTTAATGCAAAAAAATCTGAAGTGTGGAAACAGACTGATTTTGTTTGTTAATGGCCTCACACTAAGCTTTTGATCCAGGTGTTGTGGGAATGGAACTGACACATACTACACTCCCAAGATTTTAATGATGCCCAGAGCTTTCATTTTCTTTTACACTCTGACAATGGAAAACATGGTCTCCTTATGTATGACATAAAATCTAATAAAG
This sequence comes from Xenops minutus, assembly GCA_035221455.1. Lineage (NCBI taxonomy): Eukaryota > Metazoa > Chordata > Aves > Passeriformes > Furnariidae > Xenops > Xenops minutus. The sequence continues at coordinate 9,786,309 of JAWWEE010000001.1, forward strand.
AAGCCAGCTGTTCTTTCCCTGGTGAACCCTGCAACTCCAGTGTGAAGTACAGGTTTTTTGAGGAAAAAATTGTGGAGTAATTGCAGTGTACTTGTGCAAGCACAATACACTCGAATCTTCCTGTCTACATATACCAAATACACAGAAAGAGGTTGTACAGCAGACTGGTATAAACCAGCAAAATAATCACCTGTTTAACAGCTAGCAAGTTTTACATAGTTTCTTGGCTCTTCCTGTCACAGTATCGTACAGTATATCCTTTCCTTCCTAACATCTCTCATAAATGTCTATTGCAGTAATGCAAACTGACATATCTGTTCTGCCAAATGCTGGCTACCTAGTCAAACAGCCAAAGCAAATATTACACAATAAGTGTGCTAACTGAGAGACCCTGCAACATCACAGGCCAAATTTTGCTCTTGGCAACAATAACAAATACTGATGTTTTTGAGTCCACAATTTCAGCAGGAGGATTGCTCAGTTCTCTCATCTTCCTCCTTATCATAGACTAAAAAATTCTATAGATTATTACAATATGTGTATTGCAGCTGGTTGTGTGCAGCTGCAGAGATGCTGCCCAGAGTCACGTTGCTGTAACTGCCATTGTGGGGACGCATCCAGGTTTGGGGAATACGTAAGCTCCATGTTTGGGGAGTACACAAACAAGGGAACCATCTGAGCTGTTGTTCTTGTATTTGAATTTCAATCCTTGATCTCGGCAATGAAGTGGCAGTAACAGCCGAGAAACATCAAAGAAACAGAGTTTTAACAATCAGGTGAACTCAGTTGTTACTAAGCATGCACATGCTCTTCTGGCAGGCCACCCTTCCAGTGCCTGCCAGGGTCCTCTCCTGATCCTTCTTGCCAGGGCACAGTCAGATGCCCTGAGATGGCAACACCAGGATAGAGCCTGGGCTTTAGGGTGAGGATGCCCATGCAAACTCAAATGCCAACTGAAAAGGACAGATAGCCCCAGCACTCTTTCCCTGCCTCTACAAGAGCCAAAATAAAACTACATAAAAACACAGGAAGTCCATATTTCAGAAAAAAAGCTTTGCCAGAGCGCTAGGTGATACAACACTAATTGCCATTAAAGCCTTCCATTGGTTGGTTGTGGCATGAAGTTCAGCATTGTTATTTTTAATATATATATTCTCATCATTCCACTATAGATGTTAAAAAGACAATGTCAAGAACTGTCTTGACATGGACTAATCTTAGTAAGTGTCTACATCCTCAGGAAGACCAATTTGCTGTTACCTGTATTGTCATATTTACTATTACAAAGGAATAATCAGTAGACACTGTAACGTGGTATCCAATGGATACTTCCCCACTGGATAGAGTGATTTCAGAAAAGAGTTTTTCATATCTCTGTATCTTGCTTTGTTGCCTTTTCCCAATCATCTTCACCATGGAGAACTTACTATCTCAATATATATAAACACTACTGACATTGAAAAACTTCAGTAATTTAGAGGCTGATCACAGAGTTTCTTCTCTTAACATTCTTCATCGAATTCCCTGAGTATGGAATATATTCTCAAAGTTGAAAACTTCCTTTTCCATTGTAGCTCTTTCTTCAGGTTTAACCATGAAGATTAAATAAATTCTGTAATGCAATTAGTTGAAGAAATGCTAAATTTATCCAAATACTAAGGCCAAAATATGGCAAGATCCATTTTCCCTTGGGAAAAGGAAGGATCTAAGCTCATTCTGCCTTTATCAACCCAGTTTGCTGTCGGCTGGACCCAATACATGTTTTCATATGTGCCTTGGAAATTAATTTCAAGTCTTTTACATTCTATATTTTTAAATACATATTTTTCAGCAAAAGTACTGAAGCAATTTGGGATTATTCACTTACCTATTGAAGTTATATCAAAGCCAAACCATTTGCACAGCAGTTCAGATATCCATGTTAGGAATCCATCACCACGTTGAAAGGACATGAAAAAAAAGGAAGAAAAAAGAAAACAGTAAGCTATTTTGCTCCTTTTCTCAAACAAAAAAATGCATTAAAACAAACCTATAAATAACAATCAGTGTTACACTCTGGCATGAACATGGAATATATTCCTTCAAGCAGGTACCTGCTAATGCTCTGTTTTTATCCTGCTACCATTTATTACAGCAACTTGGTTGTTAAAGTAGCTGTTCAAAGAAAATGTTGAATGGTACTTACATTACACAGAAACAAAAATCAAACAATCCTGTTATGCTTGATAGCAGGCTACATTCAAACAGTTTCACAGCATTTTTGTAAATGACTTGAATTGACTCTTTATCTGAGTATCAGCAGGCAGAAGGCCAAGATGGAAATTATGCAATGAGAAGGAAATTGAACAATTCAGATATGTTTGTGGAAAGCTCACAAATCAGGGCATCTCATTTGGCACCAAATAAAGCTGTTATTCAGGACGTACAGCAACAAAAAGGAAAGCTTTTCTCTGCTATAAAGTATAGCCACAGTGGTATGATCTAGAAGAACTGGCTCCTCGGTAGAGAAAATAAAGCGTGACATTGCCATAAAAATACGGCAGTGACCACTAGATCATCGGCATCACACAAGTATACATGACCACTAGGTCATGTGCACTCAGCTGCAATCAAATGAAGAATCTCTACTGGCACACACTTCTTAGATATGGTATAATGAGCCCAAGCAACAAATATCTCTAAGTCCCCCTTTTCTAGGCATCCATAAATATTTTAGTTCCATATCGGATCTGGAAAGGATACAAAGGACACTGATTTGGTGGGCTAGTAGAAGGCTACAGTGACTACACCCATTCCCATACTTGGATTGTGATCTCTTCCAAGATAGGGCCTGCTCTTGGACAAATCCATTTATCCAATTAGATTTCCTCTTATAAATCAACATGTTAAAAAAGCCATTTTATGTGATAGAACTGGCACAGAAACCCTGAATTTTGAATGAGCTTTGGCATTTATCAAAAAGCTGACTTTGCCAGAGTCACGCCTATTCTATGAAAGAGAAAGGACTTGCTTCTTTGTCATTCTGCCTACAGTAAGTGCTTTTTAAAAGATATCAAAATCAGCATTAAACAAACCTTTATTATTGATTCACACAAGTGAAAAATTATTCACAAGACTGGAGGAACAAATATTTCAATACCAGAAAGTGAGATGAACAGACAATCTGAGTTTATTCTGCATTAAAGATGGACCTTAAAACAGCCCCTGTGATAAAGGGTTACTTCAATTCTTGAAGATCACTCTTACATGACAGTGTTTTAGGTCCTTTCCAGCCTCTCTATTTCAAACACTCAGCCTACCCAGAGGCCTCCAAGCTGAGATTTGCAGTAACATCTTTAGATGTGTCACACAGATATAGTGGCCAATTCATTTAATTGGGAAAATCAAGGCAGAGCCCTTGTATTCATATTGTTGTGTTTGTGTTCAGTTCAGTCTTTACTAACACGGACAATAGAACTAAAAGGCATTATTAAGTGAAATGCACTTTGCTCTTTCATGCCTAATAATGAGCCAAATACGAGCCTATAACCTTGAAGCTGACAGGTCAACCTTCTCTGGAATTGTCAGGAAAAGATAATTTCCTTCAGTGATCTCACAATTCAGGGATAGTACTGAAGTAGAGATGGAGAAATATTATACTCTGTTTGTTTTATTGATTGTGGACTTTCCTGTCCTATCCTAATGCATGCATGCCACAATTCATCAATACATATACTCAAGTGTTTTACAAAAAGCGAAGAATCACTATGATAACATGTTGGTGCTAAAAAAAACCAGCTTTAATAAACTTTCTTTTCTTAAAAATGAAATAAACAAGCAAAAAAACCCCAAAACAAAAGAAAAGATACTTTCGTAACCTCTCGCTTTTCTGAGTAACAGAAAAACAAAAAGACAACAATGATGTAATAAGGGAAACACTGTTGTTACATAATAACAACAAAAAAAAACCCACAACACTTTAAAAAGAAAACACTTATTTCCCTCAAAAAATCTTGAGATTTACTGTTCTGCATCTTTCATGGTTTGAGTAATAATTCTAATTGTTCTTTCTAAGAAGTCCTGTGACATGCTAAAAAGAATTCCCTACAATCCTTCAGCAGTACTTTTCCCTCTCTCTTTCCACAATGGTCACAAATACATAAAAAGCACCACATTTTGTGGACTTTTGATTTTTTTGGCGACCACAGGCCAGTTCCTTGGCTTGTATAAAATGACATAGCTCAGCTGAAGCCAGTGGTGAAGCTTTAGCTTCCCTCGAGTCATGTACCTGACACTGGAACTGTTTGTTATGGAAATTATTCTGCCTATCACAGCCAAGATATTCAGAAAACTGTGGCTGCTTTCCTGAGCACTAGAAGATATATGAAACCACCAGCTTGCTGGCTATTGTGTGCACATTTAAAGTACAATAAAGGGCATTCATTGCCAAAGAACACTGCATTTGTACATCCATTTCTCTGATAAGCAGTATCATAACTCAGTGAGGATTAAGTAGCACAGAGATGCATAGAGAAAGTAGTGGTGCTGTCATTTTTTTCCGAGAGAGAAATTACATTAAAGTTTTTATTTTTTTTACAGAAAACTACTGTCTTAAACATTTTTGCAAGTTTATCTGCTTTAAAGGGGGGTCATTTGGAGGTCTCTACTGTTCTCTTTCATATTCTCATGACAGTTGACTGAACCCTTGATCTTTGACCTGGATAGAAATTAACCCTCCACATTCCACCTTCTAAACTGAGACATTAATATTCCTAATAATCAGAGGTTATTAAAATCTTAAAAGTTCAGTGGAGCATTTCAAGGACAGTGGAATTAGATTTCAGCAAATACCTATAGATTTATTACATAATGCAAACCATTTGATTTGTTGGCATGTACACTCCAAGGCTACAGCTCAGCCAGCCTTTGCTGGTTAGAAAACAGACACTCGACTAAATTTGATCTGTGAAAGAGGAAAAATCCTTGTCTCGGGCATATAGACAGCTAGACATTATTTCTCTTACCCTTTTCCACCCTTAACTTTGCAGTGGAAGGAATATTATTTGTTAAGTAAATTTAAAGCCTTCAGAGAGAACAACAGCTTGTCCATCACCACATCACATTACCTTGCTGATACTGGATTATGCACAGGAACTGAGCTTTTGGTGAGGGCAAAATTATCAGGTGTGCCAATAATATAATAATTGATAGCTGTGGTACCCCAAAGTGCTATGCCAAGCACAGGGATACAAACAAAAAAAGGCTCAACTGAGGTTTCTAATTCATTATATTCATCTCACTTTCTGACTTTATACACTCCAGCCTTTAATTTTTCGATCAGTCCTTTTGCTAGCCCGTGACTGGCCAGCTTTTCTATTTCACTCAACTGAAATTCCTAGGTCAGTCCATGGTAACGTGCCTACCTATGCATTTTCTATGCCTAAAAATATTATCAGGAACAAGAGAAATTATACTAAGAGAACAAACTGAGACATGGATGAAAAAAAAAAACAAAGCTAAAATGAAAATTATCATGCAGGGAAAAAATGGAGAAAAGAGAGGAAATGCAAAAGTCACTGGATCTTCTAGAACATAGAATTGAGACCACAAGGATCAGTAAATGTGCTTGTGGAGAGAACCAGCAAAATTTGGTCCAATTAATATTTTGAGATCCTGTCATCTTGCTATCTTAACCAAAAGTGGAGCAATAAACTAATAAACCACTCCATAATACCACTTTTGACTGACACTGAAAAAGCATTTGATGCAGGACCCTATCTTCCAAAGAGAAAATTCATACCCTCTTACAAAGCTTGGAGGTCTGGAAATGCAGCTGACACAACACAGTCCTTCGTCATACATTTATGGGTTTCAGAAGCAAATTAAACCATGTGTCTATTTCTTTCAAACCTTTGACTCTACATTCAGTTATGATACGGAGATTATGCTAACACCCTTCACAACCAGCTCCTCATTAAAGCATTTGAGATATTGCACATTTATTATGTGTTTTTACATTCCGTATCTAACTGAAATCCCAGCTCCCCTCCCCACTGCCATAGGCTGTTACTCTGCAACAAAGCTGTTTCCAAAAGATCAGACTTAAGGAAAGACAGAAAGTCTTGGCACAGAAACGTGGTCAGTATATCCACTGATAGTCTCCACTGCCTTGGCAAAGTTTTCTGGTTTAACAACTGCACTAAGGTTAAAGAATAAAGTAATGCCTCCTCTGCAGTGGCTGCTCCATTTTTCTTTGAGAGTTGCCAATGCACAGTTGAGCCAAGAGCAGCTCCTAAAGAAGAGCATAAACCCTGTGGCAGCTGTCAGCTACTGAAACCCTGTCGTGACACTGAACATTACCAGGGGCTGCAGCCAAATGTACAGACTACACAAGACAAAGTATTAACTACTAACAATTACTGTAAGGATAATTAAACAAAATTTGCGATGCAATACTCGGTTTGCCATGTCAGTCCTAAGTAAGTCATCAGTTCTTTAGTTGGGAAAACAAGTGTAGTAGAGTACCAGGATTTGTGAAACCATTATGGAGAACATAATTCCAAGGAGAAAGCTTACTGTGACTGATTCAGTAAGCCATTGGCTTTGGCTAAAGTAGATTAGAAAATCTGAAATAAAATAGTATTACTAGGATGAGTACACTTTTTTTCTTTAAATTACTTAATGACTTAAGGGAGGATTTTTTTTTTTTTAATATGTTTTCATTTCAGACCAGATATTCATGTTTAGGACAGCAGAATATTTACACCTGTCTAATTAAAAACAACACCTACCAAGCAACTGTGAAGGTTACCAGAGGTACATTTTGATATCTATTTGTAATCTTTATTAACACAAATAGATTTTGGCCAAGCAGTCAATGACTGTATTGAACGGATTCTACATTAATCTCAGTTCTGGTGATTAAGCATCATTGCTGTGACAGAGTCAGACAAAGCTGGAAAATACTCCTCCAATAATTGCCTACTGCCACCATCAGTTCCTGATCACACCAAGACCAGAAGGACAATTTAGGTTTCATTCTCCTTTTCTACGCATCACAAAGAATGAGAAAATTCTTTTGGAAAGATACTGGCAAGTGTACTATAATTGAAACACCAGTGGGAGGCAACTCTGAAGTTGTATGTAAAGTAACACAATACAAAAGACTTTAAAAAGATCAGGACTATCCAAATAATCTTTGAACATATCACACAATGTAGCAGGTGTGATATGACTGAAATTTGATTACAGTTCATTTACTTAATATCTGGCAATGTTTGCTGTACTTATCTTAAAACTGTATCTACAGATAATTTAAAATAAATATATTATCCTGTGAAGATTCATGTCTAGAAAAATCATATACACTTGTATACACACATGCATATATATTTCAGCTGTATTCCCATTTCTTCATTATAGAGACAATAAAAAAGCTTCCCTTTTCAAAGACAGGGACAAAAAATGATACTGAGAACCAAGGCCTGAGGAAATGCAGACTAGCTGAGAATTACACAGCACCCCTCCAAAGCACATGGGATTCTCATTCCTTTAACAAGCAAATATGCCAAGTTCAAGATCTTTATCTGTGCTCTCCAGGCATTCCCTAACCTAGGGGTTGAGTGAATCTAGGACTAACTGGAGCTCCAAGTTAGGATCACTGCATAAGTGACACTGCAGTTTTCTGATATGTAAGTAAATGTATTTTTTATATATATTTTATATATATATGAGATAGGTAATTTGGAAACACTGAGATAAAGACCAAAAATGTAAAACATAACCTATACATAGGAATAAAATTTTAAAAAGGAAAATAAATAATACCAGTAACAAAATTTTAGTTATTAAAATGAACTTCTGTTAGGTTTCTACCAGTTTATTGTCACATAGCTAACATTCTTCTCCTTAATAAAGCCATTTTTTTCCTACCTTCAGGGAAAATAATATACAGTAGCCCTTTACTTCTGTTTGCTAGAACTTGGAGGGCATATAAACCACATTCAGGAGCCTACCCTAGTTTTATTGTTCTTTGTTCTACGAACTGTGTGTGTCCTCAAAATGTCATCAGCGATAAACTGTAAAAGGCATCACATCAAGTCATTAAAAGACACTCCCTAAGGCAAGATACCACAAACTGAAATTGCCTACAACCTAATTTACACATTTGGCCCACCTAGGTATGGTAACTTCACAGTCTCTTTATTAAATATATATTTCCATACATTACAAGTGTATTTAATTACCGGCCAGCCAAGGACAATGGGGGAAAACGATGTTTATTTAATCATTTGGTTGGTTTTTGCAGCACTGAGTGCTCACCCCTGAACAGTGATTGGCGGGCTGCTCCTGACGGAGCCCCCGGGGCCATCCACCTGTCACTTCTGCCAGCAGGGCCCGGTGTGACGGCGCCTTTGACGCTGAGCGACAGTGACCCATCCTCAGAGCGTACCTGCCCTGGCCGCTCCTCCTCCCCGTGCAAGGCATCGCGTGCTGCCCACTGCGAACTCTGGGCTGCGCAAAGTGGGTGAGGAAACCAAGTCATTGCCCAGCCAAGCAACAGCAGGCAAACAGAGGACAGTGTCTACACAATGACATAAAAACCTGCTCTCGCTTTCTCTGGAGTAAACTTGAATAAGATCCATCAGAAACAACAGCGCTACAGAGGGCTGCAAAAACTAAGTTGAGGACAAAAGAATATAATATTTGAAAGGAAACAATGGCTCTACAAGTGCCATTTTTTTTTTCAAATTCTCATTTTAAAATGTTCCATTATATTTATTTTTTTAGACCATGTTCATATGTCAAAACCAACCGTAAAGAAGAATTTCAGGTTACCTAATCAACTGACTAGTGATCATGGAGTTGATGTAGTTCTCAATGCAAAGCCAGTTTGCTGCACCAAGGCAGCAAGCTGGAGTTCCAGGTAAGGGAATATCACATTGCACTTATATTTCCTAGCGCAGTCCCACACAGAAAAGCCAGTGCTGTCTCAGGGCCCAATGTAGCCTCTAATTCAAAGCAAGTAAAGCTCTCATTTTGATAATTCAGATGCATACACAAATGTTCCACAGGAATATGTACTTGCTATTGAAAACTCCATCAATCTGAGATCTAATGTTATTTGATAAAGCACTGGTGTTTTCTATTTGAATTTATATTACACTGCTGTGTATCTTTCTGAAGCCTTTGGGCACTAATGACCAAATCATCATGCTGTGAATGTCCGTGTTGAAAATTACTTCTATGCTTCCAAAGACAAGTAGCTTTTGCATACAATGCCTTTTTTTCATTGCTTCTTTAACTGTTTGTTTTCTTTGTTTGTTTGGTTGGTTTTTTTAACTAGTCCACTTTAACCAACCCACTACAACTTGGCCAAAAATCCAAAAAGACAGACAAGGTATAGATCACGAGACACAGGGATGACATGTGGAAGGTTATCTCTGTAGGGATTTCAGTAGCAAGATCATCTGCCACTGTAAATTCTCTTTCCTGCCATCAGTGCAAGTAAAACATTGTGATATACATCAGCTGATGTCCTAATCCAAGAAACCTACTTTTTGAGTCCAGTGAAGGGAGGAAGACTGTATTTAAATCATTCTTTACAGGGGCATTATCTTTCTCTTTTCTAATATCTTTTCCTAAGTTCCCAAGTACAGGTTTGGGATAATGTTACCGATGTACTAAATCTACAAAAAAGGAGAAATAATCACAGATTTCTGGCTGTGTTTAAAAATGTTCTTCAAATGAAACAAATAAATGGAAAGGAACAGCCAACAACAGCACAAAACAAACCATTCAGAAACAGGAGCATTTCTGATAAATTCAGGGCTATTTAATTTGTGTGACCTATCTGTTAAACAAAGTACATACGCAGGCACTGAGACCCTGGTGCTGGACAGAGTCATAATCCTTACTTAAAAAGTATTTCTCTAATCTAAAAAATATTATTATCGTCATTTTACTAGGATAGCAAGAAACAAAAAAAACCCGCCCATGCTCACAATTCAAACATGGAACATCCTTCCTTCTGCAACATTCCTTTATTTGAAATTAATATTTAGATCACACATACATGAAAATGTGTAAGTTACACATACTTTTCAATATGACTATTTATCTGGCAGGGTTTTTTTGACCTTTGTAATTCTCTGCTGGTGTCATGTACTTATTTATACAAGTCACACAGTATCATTTAGGGTCTCTAATTGAAGAGTTTTCAAATCCAGAAAGTTTCCCTTTGGGGAACATGCCACATATATAACATACTTTTTCTTTCCACTGGTATTTTGTGATTTTCTTTTTTTGTCATTACATGCAAGTTAAGAGAATAAGAGGAAAGTGTCTATCAAACTTCCACCTCACAAACCTCCCACAGAGCTATCGCACCAGCTACCAGCCAGAAACAGCAAGATATCTGCAGCTTCCAGGTAAAGATTAGGTTTAAAAATTTTGGAGATATCTGTCAGGTCCTGTTTTGCTAGATGATGATTCTTCAGTAAAACCATCAGAAATAACCTACTTTAGGGGATAAAATTCCCAGTTTCCTAACTTAACCCTGCAAAAGCAAATGATAAAGGTTTTGTTGACTTCAGCAGAGTCAAAGTTTGAGAATATGAAGTGACTTTTGCAAAACTTTCCAAGTGATGTCATCCAAAATGAGAGAAGAGAGATAGCAGCACAAGGCACCCTATGCCAGCCCTTCAGAAATACAAAAAGCAGAGCATGGCATGCCTAGAATTGATACAGAACAGAGAAATTTCCTCATGATCAGCATTGCAGAAATAGAAACTGAGCACGCCAATGTGACATTGGAGAAAACACTACTTATGCCTAAAGCAAAAGAAAAAACTGTTGAAGAACATTTTTCTCAGGTGAAAATACAGTTTATGTAATCCTGCCAAGGTCACGAACGCACAGGCTGTTCTACTGCTGAACTGCTGCCACGAAAGTTAAAGCTGCCCAAGGGCTTCTGCTACTTATGCAATTACTAAAAGATTTCAAAGAAATATGGAGAAAAACATCCGTTCAACATGACAGTCTATACTGCTCACTGCTCCTCTTCCACAGATTCTCCTTCCCCTTTTAGTATATGCACTGCATGTGGTATTGTCCCTGATGCGTTTCCATGAATGTGCCCTAATATCCTGGAGGGAAATGAAAGAGTCCTATCATGCTGCTTTTTCATTTAAATTAGAGAAAATTCTGTATCCTGAGTGATCAGAATAGTGTCCTTAATATGTAGAGCAATGAACTGGCTGCCGGTGAAGGCAGGATTCCTGATTTCATGGACCAATGGTCTAATCTACTAAGGCAAATTCTTCTTCCTACATATGACAACTGTGAGCTTTAGCCATAACACTCAAAACAATGAGATCATGAAAATTCATTTTTGAGAGACAGATGGATGATATCCATTATTAATGGAGCCCCAAACAGAACCTTTCCCCAAACAGAACCTTTCCCCAAACAATGCATGTAGAGCCTTCATCAAGATCAGTCAGACAAAAAAACTTGACACAATAAAAATTATAATAAAGAAGTTCAGTTTTACAAGGATAGATATTACAGGTAAATGCATGTAATATTACAGTCCACTTATTGACAACAATTCAATGAGCAGTTACCTAGTGGCATTCAATAGATTCAACTAATTAAACTCCCACAACTGCAATTCTCTTTTCATACATTACATTAAAAAAATGGTGCCGATGGAAGAGAGAGGTCCTTTCCTTTCTATTTCCTACTGTCAGAACAAAATGCCAACTAAGAAACTTAAGGAAGTGATATAACCACTCCTCACTAGTGACACCTAAACAAAGTATTTATCTTCCAGAAGCCTAGCTATAACCAGTGGAAAAGAGCAGTGCTGGGAGGTTGAAGACCTAAAGCTGGACTATTTCAACATATGCTCCTTCATCAGAGGGCAATATAAAACTCTTAAAAACAAATAAAACCAAACCACTCTGCCCCTCCTCCCCCCAATCAAACTGATTGTGTTCATATATCCCATGGGACTAAGGGCAGTACTAGATTCCTCCTATAAAGTGAAGGGCTCTCAGCCTGGACATAGCAGTGTAATTTTGCAAAATGCATTGTATGAAAACCAGTGACTTCTTATCTCTGCCTTATCTTTCTGTAGTCTTAAAATGAAAACATTTAGATTTAAGAGATCAAACCTCAAGCTGAGACAAATGAGAATGATTCTGTCTCAGGAAAAAAAAAAATAACAACAAAAAACCACAATCAGTATTCCTGTTTTTCCTCCTTTCTAGAGTATCTACACTACATGAAGAGATAAAATATTGACAAGAAAATGAACATTTTGTAAGATAACCTTATTTCCCTAAGACTTTGCAGACGGTCTTGCTTGTTATAGATGAATGGTCCATTTGTATAGGATTAACTCCTTGCCCAAACATGCACCAAAATCAGCATGCCCAGGCCAAGAACAGAAAGTTCTTAGGAAGCCTGGTAACCGATTACAAATAAAAAAGTACATTACTATTTTGACATTAAAACAAGTATGACTCCTTTCAAAGTCCAAGGATAAATGTGAAAGTCTCATATTTGGAGTTACATGGATGACCTTCATGTCTAGAAAAGTGCTGTCCTTGTCTTTTCTCTGCCCATTTCCCTCAGTCCTCCCAATATTTCATCCCCTGCTCCATGAACTGTTTGTCTGACCTGTGATAATCTCACTGATAAATTCCAACCTGTGTTAACTTCATGCCTTTGAAATGCTGACCATTGTCAGTCAAACTTGGGTAGTCCTGCATAATTCCAAGTGACAAGTAATCCCATTCTGTAATGGCTCTACAAAGATAAGGACAGAGAGAATTGGTACTGATTTTTAAGTAAAAAGGAGGGGAATAGTTTAAAACAGCCCTTCCCTCATTACTTTCTCACAACTAGTTCAGCCATATAATGGCAATTATTATTAAGTTTGCACAAGTGCTACAGGAAAGGTACTTCTCCCTTTCAAAGAATCCTTTTCCTTCTCTTATTCACTCCTTCTGCCTCACACATTTTTTTCAAACCATGAAGCACAGAGATTTGTACTGAGTCAGAGCTGACTTCAAGTTCAGACAAAATTGTCAGGCATAACAAACATTTCCTATGACTAAATCTTGAAAAGCCATGTTTGTTCAAGTGGCTACAACTGCTCTGTTACTTCTAGCTTCCCTCAACACTGGAAGAATGTCTTCCCTGGTTCTGATCCTTCCCTTTCCTGTTGGAAAGGGAGCTTAATATTAGTTCAGTCTCAACATCTCCTTCCCTCCATGGCAAAATTTTCTTTTCATTTTCCATATAGGACAGATTGGAGCTATCTCTGCTCTAGGGTATTATCTGAAGGAAAACAGATAATACCCGTAGATCAGCCCCAGACTCAGAATCAATGGTCACTAATATTTAGTCACAACTACAGACTGCAGTAATTGGCAAGTTACAATTTGGACAAAAGTGCAATTAACACATGACTGGAACCACTCAACTAATATACAAGATTGCTAAAAGCAATGTACCCAGGCACATCAAAGTCTGCTCACTTTCAGTTAAAACTTTTAAAGTCAATGCCTTGGTTTTCCTTTGTTGCTGAACAATAGCAAAACGTAGCAGAATTTGCCTCTCCAGTAATGAGTTAGTTTTCCTTCTGTAAAAAAAGAGAGAAGTGTGTGGCACTTGGCCAAGTTATTTATGATCTCCTACATGTGCAAGTTGTCCCAGTCTCAGCAACCACCCCTCTGCTCTAAGGCTGGGGACTGAGCTGGGCTAACACAACATATGAACACAGTCCAACTGGGCATGTGCCAAGGATCTCTCCAATTGCTTAGAATTTTAGCTTGCAATTTTTCCCCAGTCCAAATTTAGCACAACAAAGCAGTTCCTGTTAGAGACTATGAAGAGACCACAATGCAGATTTCAATAATAAATATTTTTGCCAGAACAGAGTAATTTTAAAAATATATATACAGTTACTACATTGGCTATGTGTTTTATTCAGAAGTAAAAAACCTAGATGTGTTGAAAAAAGCTTGTACTGCCACCTTGTTTCTCCTTTCACAGTTACATGCCGCCTTAGTTCATGTTATGTCCCCACTTGTAAAAATTAGGGTATAACTGGAGTAGTTCTGTAGAATAAAATGCTTGGTGCCAAGAATGCAATACCCACAGAGGATATGATTTTCGTAGAGCCATTTTAAACTAGAACTAGTCTGCTACCTCACTTTGAATGGCTACAGGTTGCTGGAACACATGAGAGTTTCCCCTGAAACATACAGTTTGATTTAATTCCTTCTGAAAGGAGCATAATTCCCATGCCCCAACATCCCTCTGTAACAGGAGCCAAAGGACAGTAACAAGATAGTGACAATATTCACTTTTAAAGAACAGCACACTCTGATCTACACCAAAATGCTGAAACAGAGACATCCTTTCATTCCTCTTAAGTTTTTGCCTCAGGTGACAGACTGACTTTCCGTACCTGTCTCAGAATAAAACCTAACAGGTAAATCTTCTGAAGACCAGCTTTCTTATTTCTACCAGCATTTACATGGCAAGACTGCGTTCACATGAAAGGAAAAAAAAAAAAAAAAGTGGGAAATGAACTCATTAAAAATAAAGAGCAATAATGATCTTATAAGAAGTTTTGAGAAGACCAGAGGGAAGAAACTACTTCATTGCTTTTTAAGACTGAACTCCATCAACCACAGCATTCAGCCAAGACTGAATTTGTTTCACGTACCTTTAGTAAAGCATATGGTATTCCCAAACATTTTAATTCTGAGCCTGTCCTCCACAAGGACAGTGACCACATCACTTTCTACTGTAGCCTCATGGCTAGCACATGAACAACACAATCAGATGGATGCTGGCAAATAAAGCCACTTCATATAATTCAAAAGTGAAATGAAAAAAAGTCAGATAGTTTCATATCTACAGAGGCTGTAGAGTTTTGCATTTAGGTCCCCTTAAATAATGGTTATAATACATTTGAGGAAAGGAATTTAAATATAAACAAATAACAACTGTTATAATCTCAACTGAAAATACTTCACTGGAAAAAGCTGTGAACATCAGAACATTCTCAACTCCAGCTGCACTTACAGGGCCTCAGATTCAAACTCTTGGCCACCATTCCACTGTTACTTGGAAAAAGTGCAACGTGTTAAACATGAGGCCAGGCAGTGGGGCTAACCAAGGCATTATACTGCTGAAAGTGAAGCAATCCTATTTCCCATGATTTGCATATTATTACCCTTCCTCTGCAGGTCACCACTCTGTCCATCAGAAATATCTTTGCTCTCCTTTCTAACTTGGAAATATTAATTGTATTGCACAGTTTAAAGTATTCTAATTTCTGTATGGCTCCATGCTGTAGGAATGCTAAAATTTACTTAAAAATTCGGTTCTAAACAAAAAAAAAAAATATTCTAATGGGATCTGGTAAACAAAACCAGTAAGTGGTGTGCCTAACGAATCACATGGGAGATGCCACAGGAATTAGCTTGTGTTGAGTTAGTTCATGTCCCCAGAGAGTTGCATTTGAGCTTTTTGAAGCTGCTCACTCAGAGGGATTATCTCATTCAATCTGCTTTAATCACAACTAAATGCTTTCAATTGGTATATACTGGGACAGAATTAGAGAATCAGAAGCTCCCAAAATCCATGTGATGGGCTTAGGGCAGTGGAATAGAAAAGAAAAAAAGGAACATTGTAGAGGTAAAGAAAGAAATAAGATCTTTTTTGTTACTCCACAACTGAAGCTTACAAGTTTGATTCACTGTATGGTAATGGAGTTACACCCGAATAAATCTAAGAAAATTGAGTGGGACATAGGTAAAGAAATTGATACAGCTTTGGGGGCTGGAATACAGGATGCTTCATAAATATTCACTGTGAGCATAACAGCCTAATAACATCTTCCTGCTTCAAGAACCTCATCTCAACACAAAACTGTCAAGAAGGCCTTTAGTGAACATAGATGTAATTGTGATTATACGTACAACAAGGAAATGTTACCATTATCAAATTTACTAAAAAAAAAAAAAAAAGTTTAGTGGGAACACAATGGAAATTGCAGTGCAGTATTTTCCTAGAAAACCTGCTGGGTAATGCCAGCAACAGTTCTACCAGGATGTTAAAAGACTGAATTGTACACATGGATTTCAGAGTGAAGGCACAGATGGGCTCCAGTCACATATTCTGCCCATGCTACCTAAGTGTATGCATACCATTGAGTTGTCAATTTTCTCCCAGTTGAGGGGTTCAACAATTTGATTGCTTGCTTATTGCTGTCAATAGATTCATACTTTACTCATGATTTAGAGCTATCAAATAATTTTATGCTGACATCAGTTGCCTCCCTGACAGCTCTAAAATACGAAATAACAAGCAGTTGGTGTCAGCACTCTTAAATCAAGCCCAAGGGCCCCCATGGCACCATACTATGGCAGCTTGTTACCGCTAAGCAAATGTCAGTCCAGTCAATGTGTGTAGGAGGTTGTCAACTCCCTGGTTGCATCTGCCCTAATAACTAGTCCCCTATAAGGTGAAATTCATAAAGCTACCACCATACTGTCTAAAACCTAAGGTGACAGTGGCTATAATAGATAACACAGCTTTCCAAGTTCAAGGAATGGTTGCCAGTCTCTGAAACTGGGCTCTGGAGCTCTGCCTTAGAGAGGCTATTATTCTGCTGCTGTTTTTCCTAGGAAGCACAGAGAACACACAGCCATTAACATGCAGAGATACGCTGTGTTTTAATCCTCACTTTCTATATTCCAGTGTTAACAGCATGCCACTTTTATCAGTGCAATCTAGCCAGGGGCGTAGCTCGGAATTTGGAAAGTATACACACACATTGGCCTCCCTGTTGGTCCCCTGCCCTCACCATTCCCATAATCTCCCAAGGTAGACATACCATTATACATATCCCCATCACTAGCACAGCAGGTGCTATTATACAGGGGATCTAGCAGCATGTTCATAAAAGGCCTGGCAAAGAACAAAAAACCCATTGCCCTCCATGAAATTAAAATTGTATGCTGTGGCGTACACAGCACATGCCTGCTTCCACTTGAATAACTTTAGAAACATCTCACAACACAAAACAAATCAGAAAATCTAACAAAGGAAAAAGGAGGCAGATTTGAGTTCAGTCATACTAAGAAAAATTTTGTTTTCCAATATTTTAGGACATGAAGCAAGACCTTAAGACTCTAAGAAATACATGTTTATTTTTATCTGAGAAAAGGGTTTTATCTGCAGCAGAAGGCAGGATTTTCTCTACAGTTGAGTGAATGAGAATATGTATTGCAACCTCATTTTAAACACTTCAAGATTAAGTCCCAAAGTTATACAAAGCAAGAAGACAACAAAGAGAGAGCGTTGTATTTTCTAACAAATATGCACAATTTGATATTTGTAATTTATTTACCTGCTTTCACATAGCTTGTTTACACGCAATATTCATTATAAAAAAATTATGGTTATCCACCATAGTACTTTACACCAATCAAACCAGTTTGGGTTTAGGACATCACCTCCTAAAAATGAAAGAGACCACAAAAGCAGGCTTTATTTCCTGACTAAGAAAAGAGAACACCAAGACAGGTAGAGTGCTGACCCTGAAATGACAGAACTATTCCCGTTTTTCCAAGGTTCCCTCCAGGATACACTGCAGCTCACTATTAGAGTTAATCCAATAATACTCCATGGGCAATAGAGAACCTGCAAGCCTCACCCTTCAACAGTGAGTTTCGCAAATACACAAGGAAATCCAGTTTAGGCTTCCCATGTATGAGTCCAGTGATGATGGGCAGCTGAGGAGAGGGATCAAAGGGAGAATGCTTTGAAGGCAAAATGCACAGGGGTTTGAAGAGGCAATTAATCTTTGCAGAGACACAGAGAAGAGGAGGAAGATGCCTGTCACCTCAGCAAGACTGGAGACAATACAGTACTCTCTGTATTACATTTGTATTTTAAATAAAGGAAAAGAAATCTGGCCTTTAGTACTAGGCAAGTTAGAGAAAGAAAGAAATAGGAAGAGGTTTAAAACTATAAATGGCACAAACATTTGTGACTTTGTATTGTGTTTCTACAATATATTCTTTATATGTGTTTTTTCCATCGTGTATCAGATACAGAAATATTAGTGGGTGCCATTCTCATGCTCAGTCTTAAGATTTTGTGCTCTTTACAATGTCTTGAGAAAAATGTCACACATCATGAATGAATGAAAAAGCTGAAATAGCACCTTACTAATCAGAAGGTGGGGGGGGAAAGGTGACACTAAAATAATAAGGTTTAATGTTTCTTGCATTTCTTCCTTGGTTCCCACTGTCTTGATTTCATTCCCCTCATTTTCTTCATTTCTCCCCAGATGAAAATTTCTCTGAGTTTTGCTTTGATTCCTCAAGCAAAACACTATTTTTTCACAGCTTAAATGGCCGTGACATGCCTTTCCTGTTTGTACTGGACAAATATGGAGGATGTATTGATCGCACAAATTAGGAGAATATTGCTGTAAGTAATCTTGGCTCTTTAGAGGCCAGAATTAAAATACCACTTTTCTCCATCAGAGCATGTCTAATTACAAATAACTCCACAAAAGTGGCTGAAGGATGCTTTGGCTAAACTGTAACATGCTTTTCCACAAAGCTGTGTCTTTAGGCTCCAACACTCTCAATGCATTACCTTGTACAAGAAGGAAAAAGAGAAATCCAATTATAAAAAATAAAAACCTAATTGGTTTCTCTTTGAGAAAGAGAAGCATGAGAGTTTATTTTTATAAGTAGTCTGAAGTGCTGCATAAGTAACTACTGCAATTTGTGTCTCTCCAGGGGCAAATGCATGGGAATCCAACATCAGCACTGAAATAAGAGGAAAGGAGTCAAGAGAAAGACAGAGACAGAGTGAGAGGCAGTGTCCCAGAGCAATTCTGTTCCTCTACCATCTGTCACAATCACTGCCAGTCCCAAAAGACCTGGTTTAGAAAGGCCACTACAACTAATGAGCACTGGAGAAAGGTGGAATCCTGAATCAAGCTACATATAAACATCAAAAAGCCAAATAAACCAGGCAAAGCTCTTAATAAACCCTCAATACAGCATGACAAAGGTCCACCACTATTGGTCCCAGTGGTAGCTTGTTGGAGCTCATACTGAATCCTTAAGAGATGCACACATAGTTAAGGAGAAAGGTTCTCAATACTGAGGTTTGATTAGCTTTACCTTTTTATTTTACACTTTATTTTGTTGGGGGTTTTTTTGCTGATTGAAGTATGCTATACCTTGTATCACAAAAAAACCAACCAAACAAAAAACCCAAACAAACAAACAAAAAACAACAAAGACCCCCCACAGCCTGCAGCAAGAGAAATCATACATTACTATTGCATGCAATAATAACTTATCTAGTCAGTATTTTAAGATGACTTTTTTTAAATAGAAATTTCAGCATTTCTGACTTCAGGCCATAAAATTACAGATTTCTTTTCTTTACCTGCTTGTAAGAAAAAAAGTGGAAAGTATCAGGTAGCTGGTGTTTTCTCTTTTTGAGCTTTGATAAAGAAAAAATGAAATACTATTTTGGTACCACTGTCAAAAGATTATGGAAATTAGCATCATAATCAAAACAGAATATGATGCTTGAATCTTAACACAGGCATACTTGGTTCAGCTGTAAATATGGAAGAGAAATCTTGCCCGAGACCTCTCTCTTTTCTTTCAGGAATTGCATTACTTTCTGAGATGATGGACATCTCTAACTATGAAAACTTGATCTAAAGTCCACTAAAAGTGACAGAAAGACCTGAACTGACTTTGTCTCAGCCAGAGATGATGGTATTGTTATCACAGATGCCCAGATTAGAAAGAACTTCAAGTGAATGACATTTTTTTATCTCAAAACCTGCAACTCAGGCTTGTTTTCCTGGTGTGCTTGTCTAAAACTTTGAGACTAAATTATTGCAACGCACTCCTGAGAAAATTTATTTACTTCACTCAGACCTTCCTGCCAGTGAGAAGCTTTCAAAAACTGTCACAGCTCAGGGCCAGCAAGGTTCCAAGAAGGACACTGCAACTGTGTGAAAACAAAACATCATCACACCAGAAAGGTCCTGAATTCCAGTCAAGTAAGGATTTGGATACAAGCAGATACCTTTGGGACTTCTACACTGGAATCGAATGCACAGGAAAAGTCACTAAGATACTGGTGTGGTGGGTCATGCCTTGAGGCCAACAGACAGTCAGCAGAAAATTAACGATTCAAAAGAAACGGAAAAGAGAAAGGGGATCTTGCATTTTATATACCATCAGAAGGCTCAAGCCAATTTAATTTCATAGCGGTACCTTTCTCTGCTTATAGTTCCATATGGCTGTATAATGTCTAATGACAGAATAGGGCAGTTGCTCTCTTATAAAGCATTTGACCCTGAATCCTCCTCCCCCTCAAGTGGCTCCCATCTTACTCCACATGGCAATGCCATTCTGACTGGCACTGCTGTAAGCTCAGGGTCAAACCAGAAGTGTGCTTCATGGTGTATGGCCAGAACTCAGCCACCTTCTGACAGCTGAATTGTGAGAAACTCAAAAGGAACAGCGTGTATGAGCCACAGGAATAGGGGCAGGGGGAGACAAAGGCTGGCTGTATGGGAACAGCCACCTCTTCCCACGGTCTGTGAAACTCCAAAAGAACCCACCTGTGAAAGGCTGTCTTGGCAAACTGAAGTTGTAACTACAGTAATGTAGTGCTTCCTACAAAACATTTTAGTTACAAACCAGCAGATCAGCAAATTTCACACATAGCAAAAAACTAGACTTACCATATATACCATGTATATGTGTAAGCATATATACCTGTTTACATGTATAGGCACACTTAAAAGCATTTTTAACACAGAAAATATTCCTGTTATTTTCATTGTTAAACTATTGTTTATTAAATAGAATATTCAAAATGTATTATTATTATCATTGTTATTATGATGATGATTATGATGATGTTTAATGGTATTATGGAATAATAGAATATGCTGAGTTGGAAAGGACCCATCGGGATCACTGAGTCCAGCTCCTGGCCCTATGCAGGACACCCCAAGAATCACACCATGTGCCCAAGAGTGTTTTCCAAATAACATATATTATTATCATTTTTTAAAATTATTATATTTATAATAATAACATACACTGAATGAATTTTAAGGACCTGAAAAATTCTGCCCTCTAGAAAACGATCCCACATACAATACATTGGCCTTTAAGAATTTCTTACTGATTTTCTTTAATTTACTTTTTACTGTAAGTAATCTCTAATATCTCCTTGGCTTAGATAAAGAGATGTATTTTGTAAAACACATCCATTTTAAAGAACCATTCCACTTCTACTCTTTACATTTTCAAGTGAATCTTAATGCCTGAATAGGAAACTATGACTTTATCTTAACATAGGGTATGACTTAGACAGACACAGAGCAGCTTCTCCTTTCTCTGTGTCCCAGTTTTCTATCCCCAAAAGCTTACTGCTTAAATGTCATAACCCTAAAGATTATTGTGAGATGAAATGCTCCATATCCTGTGACAGATTCACATGTCTGGAGAGACCTCAGATAAACATGTAGATTTAAAATCAGAATTAATTTCTTAACGTAGTTACAAAGCATAAAGGCAGTAGGAGACAAACTCATGCCTCAACTCCTTAAAAAAGGTCTCTATCCTCACTAATATATATTCAACGTTAGGTTCCAAAATAAAATATATAAAATAAGCATGCAAGTAGATTCAGATCTGTATGTTGTCCAATAAAAGTTCACTAAATACACTCAAAAAACCCCTTGGCAACTAAGTGAATGCACCCCAGGGAATAAACTCAGTAAGCACTCTGACCCACCATGTGACCATTTTACTGTAAAAGCTTGTGCAGTTCCTTTACCTGTACACTTGTTTTTGCAGTTCTGTGATGACTCAGTACATGGTGCCTGGCCTCTGCAATTTACTTGGCCAGACAGCAATTGGTATGTCAGTATGTTATAGTACCCAAATAAAACTGGCCATCTCAGACTGCTATCATAATGCAAAGTGCCAAAAGCATCTCAGCAGAAGCAACACTTATCCTATACTTGCATACGTCTGAAAATTTAAAATTACTTGTGAAACATGCTCCTTCTTATAATTTAATGAATAACCATAATAATACCATGATACTGCTACCTTAGTAATAAAGATCTTTTTAAGCATAGTAATAATCACAAGAATATGAACACTGATATTGCTTAAAAGTCAAATTCTTTGTTCACAAAAGAGACATAATACACGTGGCAAACGTGCTCTCCTTCCCTAACTTAGAAAAGATTACTTTGTTGTTATCTTTAGAAGCAGCTTAACACACATAATGGTTGCTTCCTTAACACTACATTGTGCTCTTTTGAACCTCAGCAAGCATTTTGGCCAGCTAGTACACACAAAATTCACAGTGCCATTTAAAGAAACCTCCTATTCTTCCACTGATCTCTATACATAGAAATTGTAGACTGTTATTTAAATGGAAAAGCACTTCCCAGTGACTGAAATGAAGACATACTCTTGTCCAGTAATAAGTAGTTGTGGAGTTCAGGTATTATGATCCTACATTAGTCACTTTTTCAACCTAACAAATTTTCCAACTCTTTAAATAGGATTATCATCCAAACAGAAGAAAAGTTCTTTCTTTCCTGTTTGTTTGATGGGCAAAGGATGAGATGTACTGCTTGTGAAGAAATATTACAGCGAGTTTGAAATAGTGTCAAACCATCAGTCACAATTTTACAATACCTTCTGTTCATGAAAAATAGTTTCCATACTGGCTGATATAAGAAGTCTGTTTCAACATAGACTTGTATCTATGTGCAGTTTTTCTATCAAGGGAAATCATTATTTCATATACAACTGAGTTCTGGGTATTAGTCTTTGTTTCCTAGTATAAAATTAAAACCTGCAGGTCTTTCCACTATGATTGTCTAGCAGTAATTGTTACTCAAGGAGTAAGCAATTCTTCATAATTGAAAATATGGTGTCTAAACAAAACATGGTGATTTATTTGCAAAAGCAGCTCTTCTATTCCTGCTCAAGCTGCATTAAATCCACTACCTAGCACCTTAATGACCAATTGTACTTCTTCCTTTACAACTTATCTGTCAGCACCACCTCAGAGATGTCACATACATCATAACTTCTGAATTTCTGGCTGAGAATGGTTGGATGAGCTCTCCTATCAAACTGGCCTCTGCCGCTGTTGCTGCTCTTTTTTCCTGGCAACCTGCTGAGACATGGGCAAGCACTTCATCATTATAAACAGTGAAGTATTTCACTACTGCTTTCCTATCCAGCAGGCAGAAAAGCTAGGGGGAAGGCAGAGAGCAGCCTGCAGTGCTGTGCAGCCCCACCATCCTGCTGCCTAAGCCTTCTCTTTACCCTCAGCTGACATGAGCCACAACTGGTTAATGAAGTTTCATGAGCTAAAGCTCTGTTGACATCTCTCACTGCATATAGTTTAAAGGCGTATTTTGAAACTTCAGCATGCAAAAGAAGCTTTTAAAATCTAAACAGACACCTGTTTTATTTTTGTCTAAAGCTGAATTTTCATCTAAAAGAGTTTATGCAATAATACTGCCTAATCCTGCCCTTATAATACACACCACCTGTGCATACAGTGAGAAAACATGCCCATTTTCCAGATATAGTTTAGGTGGTCAGATATTACAGCCGAGCTTTCTATGCACTTATCTTCTTTCAGCTAAGGGTTGCCAGAGTTTTTTTATAGCTTTCCTTCACCCTGCTGTTTCTCTTTGCCAGTAAGGCCTATTTAAAATCCCCTGGTTGCCTATAACAGAAGGAACAGAACCCTGTAACAGAACCCGTCACTTGGCTGTGCCAAAAGTTGGATTTTTTTTCTTCTGTTTTCTTTATCAATTCAAGCACACACTGTACTTCATAAAAGTGTTTCCTTGGGCCCATTAGACAAATTTGATGTTTTGCTATCTTGCCCTATTCTTGACAAGAGAAAAGACTTCAAAGAAACTATTTCATAGCAGTTTGACATTTTTCAAATGCACTCATGAATAATTTATAATTAGAGCATATTTTATATTTACTGATTTAGGTACTGTTGTATTAAAATATATTTAACATATGTATGAATTCCATTAGGTTGCATCATGGGACCTAATTTCTTTAGCTAGAAAACATGAAGTGATAACATCAATGCAGTGACTACAAACAGCAAATGAGGTAATTATGAGAGTTTACTGGAACTTTCCAAAAGTAACTCAGCCAAGATTTCCAAAAGATTTGAAGCCCCCTTCATGTGCTCGGCAAATTTAGGGAAGAGACAGAGACCACATGGGGAGTTATGTAAGGCAAGTGAAATCTGATGGGCTTAGCAGCTGTGAAAGTCACATTCTACTGTTCTTATTTCCTTGGCTCCAGAGAGGAGTTTACTACTATGCAGAAAAAGTTGACTGTTCTTGGAATCTTACACTTTGAGTGGTAAAATAAAAAAATTACTAAATGCTTCAAACGGACTACATTGATTCTGATTTGGATCATTTTTCATATTATGGTGTATTTCACACCCTCTGCCTTCAATAGCATTATCATCACCGCATTTATTTGCAGTAACTTGGGAGAGATGCTGAGTGCAGGTAGCAGTTGAATCACAGAAACTTAACAAATTACTGCTGATCTGCTGACACTTTTTAAGTGTCCCCCTGTCATTCTGCCATGTACACAACAAAAACAAGCTATTCTCTTGCCTTTTACAACTTTCCAAGCCCTTTTTGCAAGCTCTAATTTGATACAGACACATACAAAGCAGTACAGAAAGAGGTAAACAGGCAGGAGTAGGAAAAAAACCAACAAATGAAGCATTGGCATTTATAGAAGTGGAAGAAAAGACAAGCAAGAAGGGGTATGAAAGCTAAAGGTACTGTTTTCTAAGGTACCTTGGCACCTGCTTGTCGCTATTAAAAGGGCTTTACAGACCTAATTCCCAGAGGTCAGATGTTCAAGGTCAGGATGTAGGCTAGAGGTGCTCAACACAGGTACTGAAAGTAAAAGTAGGAAGCTTGAAGTGTTTCATATTAGGAGTGATAGAAAGTCAGTGAGTGTACTGGAAAAGAAGGTTAACATGGTAAAATGACAGTCACCTTTTCTGAGAGCCTGGAAGAGAAAATATGAGCTTTAAGTCTGTGAGGAGAACATAAGCAATTTGGACATGAGAAGTATATGACTTAACTTGTGCATTTATTCTCTTTATTCTAGTAGACATATTTTACATTCAGTTCCTCCAGGCTAATTACTGTCTCATTTTTTGGCACAATACACTATTAATAGTTAAAGACAGTTATCAGTTCCCTTTTAGTTCATCACTTCATCAGAATTTGCAAAATTCCCACAGTCATTCTTAAAAAAAATTAGACCCTTTGGCCCTTTAATTTCTGATATTTTTAGCTGAACCCTGTCCAATGTCAGTAACATTATGGAATTAAAGTTTTCCATCAATAGTCTCTCCGAAGCCAAAAGATTTTCTGTGGATTGTTGTGAAATGTTTCCTGCACATCTGTAACCGAAAAAGCCATCAGGCTTCCACTCTAACATTACTATGAATACTCTGTAGTCCTTCCTCATGTTTACAATACCAAAACAACACCTAAGCAGAACTAAAAGCTGCATACAAAAATGCCAACAAAAGTTCCATATTTATATGTGCATCTCTACCTTATCATGTCAGTGCAGAAGACAATATATTGACTCCTGATTAATATTTCTTCAAATTCCACTTGGGATCTGAAGGTTATCCTTGCATTTTTCTTTCTCTTGTCTCACCACTCATGACAAGAGCTTTTCTAAACCAGTTGAGATTCCCTGGTACAGCTGTGTGATTTCCATTCAGCTCAAGAGGACTGCAATAAAGTAATTAAAGGTGATAAGCTTCCCATTGTGGTCACCTAAACATAGGGGTCCAAATACAAGTGGTAGTACATGAGGTAGGTGCCTAAACTCTAATTATAACGAAGTGAAGATGTGGTCAATAAAATCTCTGTCATCAGGAGAACAACAGGACAGACCTGGGAGTTTTCTGAGCCCTTTAACTGTGTTGACCAGGTCTACCTTGTTTAAAATGGGCCCATAGACAACCAGCTCACCCATTGCCACCTGCAGTTAGATACTGGAATGTAGGTCCACCCTAAAACAGTAATGGGACTCAGTTCCTTGACTGCCTGAGACATTTCTAGAAGCCAGGGCTGGCTGAAAAAAAGAGGATCTGTAACAGACACTTGTGCCACTAGAGCAGCAACTGGAGAACACCACCCTGGAACATTGCAAACACCAGTAGGTGCCTATGTTTAGGTAACTGAATGCCACCCTGTCTGCCTCTTGAGAGATGGAGAAATGCACTATGATGTAGCACTATGGCAGGAAGTTATGGATGTAGTCACAGAACTCATTACACATTCATCTTCTTCCCAGATGCCAAACCACAGAGATGTCAGACATCTAAAAAATCTCAGAAGGACCAAACTATTCTCATCTGTCTTACTGTTTATAGGGATTCTTGAGACACAGCAATTGCTTTTTTTTTTCTTTTTTAACCCCCTTTTTTTTTAAAGGCAACTGATAAATTAAATCATTTTACAGAACTGGATTACTACACCGACCACTAAAAAAATGTTGCAGTGCTTCAGAAACCACGGACCTGAAAAGATGGGTAAGAAGTCTCAGTAACCCTTCTCACCACAGATGCTGGCTTGGTGGGGATTCATGATGAGGATTAAAATGCCAAGCTCAGCTGGAGCTGGTGGGAGTTTTCTGCTTTCTTTCAGTGGAATCAGAGTCTGACCATATTTTTTCTTTTTTTTTTTTTTAAATGAACTAAACACATGTTATTAAAAAAATAAAAAAGAAGATAATTAATTGTCCCATTAAGTCAGCACAGATGAATAGATATAAACAAGAATGAAAGTAGATTTCAAAAAGCATAGAAACTGAACACAGTAACTGCCATACTATAAGTAACATTCCCCAGCTATAACTCATCATCTCCCCAGTTTCTTCCACTGACCTCACAGTCAACTTCCCCCTAATATGAGGCAATTCCTGATGGCACACAAATGTGGAGAAACAGAATTGGAAATGTCTGGAACGCAGTACTCAGAATATACAGATACAACAATAATGATGCAGTTTGACTTCATGCAAATAAATTGCTACGACCAGAACATGCCAAACAGTGTTGTTTAGTTTTATTTGCAGAAGTGTGTGCTAAGCAAAAATGCCAAGTAGTGAATGTTAGCAGTCTTCATAGGAGAATCTAACCCTTGAAGCCATTGAGCAGGAGTTCCCTAAGTACACTACTTCTGAAGTCTGGTCCAGCTAAAAGGGGTTGACAGATCCAATTAAAACCAAAGAAAACCTGACAAACAAATTCCTCATTGTTTCTGTTGCAGCAGTACCCAAGGGTTTCAACTGTGGTCTGACTCCAGCATCATACAACCAGCTACAAGCCAGAATAGGTGTTCACTGAGAAGGACAAACTACAGAAAACATATACATATATATATAAATGTAATAAATAGACTCTGTTGCATTTTTACCCATATCCAAGCACTTAAACCTGACTGCTGTCTCACAGATATCTCATTATGGCTCTACTTCCCTTCCTCTGAATTATCACCTCATAGAAAAACTCAACAGGTTCCCTCTTCCCCCACTCCAACCCAAATACATAGCAGAAAAATATCAGATAGTTTCCAATGCAATTAAATTATCTAAAATACAGCAAGATCTTCTATGCCATGCTCTTGTTCCTGCTATTTCTCCTTCCAGTGGATCTGCACACAAAGGTTATCCCAAGAGGGCTCAGAAAGTCTCTGCCCAGTCTGCATCACCACCACTGAGGCAACCCTCTGCTCTCTCCTTTAGT
Source organism: Xenops minutus (assembly GCA_035221455.1). Taxonomy (NCBI): domain Eukaryota; kingdom Metazoa; phylum Chordata; class Aves; order Passeriformes; family Furnariidae; genus Xenops; species Xenops minutus. Next base: position 9,814,248 of record JAWWEE010000001.1, read on the forward strand.
CTGGGAGATTGTTTTGGTGTTTCTCACAGGTTTATTTGGGAATAGAAGGCATAATAAATTAACAAGGTTGTTTCAGGTTTTGGTTTTTTTTTCCCCCAAATACTGTTTGCATAAATGATTTTTTTCTATCAATAAGTAAGATTTAATTAAATACAGTTTCCATGTACAAAAACCAAACAAAACCAAACAAAACCAAAACCAACCAACCAAACAAAAAAAACCCAAAAACACAAACACAAACAAAAAACCATAAAAATTCCTCACTTAAAATCATTATGAACTAGCTTTATAAGATGGTTATGAATTTTTGCTCTGTTCTTTTCCCAGAGAAAAATTCATAAGATATCTTTTCACCTTCTGAGAATATTTAAATCATTTATTCACTGCTTTACCTTGAAACAACAAGATGCTTAACAATGTAGTTTGAAAAATACATCCACTTATAAGTTGGTAAATCCAAACTATACTAAAAGTCCATCTTTCTGCAAAGTATTTCCCTTTATGCTTCAAAAAGAATCTCTCTCTTGGAGTCACATGGGAGCTCCATGTGGTTAAAGAGAGTTATAACCTGCATGATTTCTAGTGGTTCAGCAGGATGTTGGGAATCAGGACTCCTGGGCTCCTTCTCAAGCTCTGCCATAAAACACAATTGGCACTTTTCTCCTTTGTCTTGCTATCACAGTTTGTAGAGTTGAGGTCTTATTTACAAACTGGAAAAGTTCATGTGATGCTGTTTACAATGTGCTTTAAAATACTCAGACAAAAACTGTTATACAAGTGCAAAAGTTTCATTATTATTCAATGGTTATGTCCTCTGCACCCAAGCAAAATGAAGCAGGTGACTTATACCTTGTGAGAAACCTTTTAAATAGGTTTCCATGCTTATGTGACTAGAATTAGACATCAATGGAGCAGGGTAAAATAGAGCACTTGGATCATTCCTCTGGTCTTAACGTATTTTCATCTTGTTGTTTTGTTTTCATATCAAGTTTTAACAATGATGAAGTACATGGATTTATCCATCTGACTGACATTGTATAATGTAAAACATCTTGTTCTGAAAGAAAATATATTTCTCTGCAGAGGCCTGAAGCAATATTTTAAAAACCTGAAACATATTTTTAATAACTTTTGTAGAAAAATGGTGATGAGAAATATCAATTGTGACTCTTAAGTGAGTTCTGTGGACAATTTGGTGATTTTTCTTATTTCTTCTAAGATTGTTTCCTTTCCGACTTAGGCACTTTGCCCACTGGAACATGAAGATTCTCAAAATTCCAGTGACAGATGAAGATAACATAGTGATTTTGGAACAATTCAGCTCTGCTTTTCATGCAGAGATTCAGCAGTAAGCTCTTCCCCGATGTTTTAAGTTAATGTTGAAACATACACACATAGTACACCTGTGTGAGTTCAGAGTGTTGAATTTAACATTTAGGACTAGGACAAAAGAAAAATTAAAAAAAAATAAAGATCTGCATTATCTGAACATCAAAGACTAAAACCTACTACCCCAAAGTCCTGTGAATGCCATCATTACTTGCAGGCTCCAGTGCACTATTGTACAATCAGCCAAAGATGAGAAGATAGCAATACTAGATTGTACAGATTTATATAAATAAATGCAAATTTCCATTGACTGTGGGAGTGGGGATGTTTTGTACATGTGGAAAGCAAGCCTGGAGAAATAATTACTATTTTAGAGAAGCTAAAATAAGATACTTCCAAATGAAAAAGGAGAAAAAGAAAAGATTTCCTTTAAAATATCCAGATCTCACGAAACAGCTTTTGCTCCATTTTGCAACGGATTCTAGGTGGGTAAAAAATTGAAGTAAGAAAGCATTATATTGTGTAATTTAGGAACTCCGCTGGAAGCCATAAAGTAACTAGGTGCAAAACAACCAGTACTTAATAAATTTCAATTTTTAATTCTAATTAGGGAGCAAAATATGATACCAGGGTAGCTAATTCTGAAACAACAGCATAAAACTATGTCTGGCTGTAAAACACAATTAAATGCACACCCCCACAGAAGTCCCTGTTAAGCTAGAAAAAAATACCCAGGGGTATAAAATGAAAAAAAAAAACAACACATTTTTTCCCCATCAGTTTTGTTTTAAAAATCATTTACAATAGACCTTAATCAAATTTACTGAACTAGAGACAAGTGTATCTAAGTTTCTGTATTTAAAGAGCCCTACTGCTTTAGAGTGTATTGGGAAAGCACATATTGCTTTTGAATCATACCACTCCCATTGCATGGTAATTAATAAAATGTGCTCATTTCAACATACACCATACAAATATGGTCAGTCCAAAGGACAAGTCTTCAAATTCCCAATATCTGATTTACAGGTAATATTAATCACAACTTTATGTGATGAGAGGAGAGAAATTTTCTAATACAAACAAGGTGAAAATGCTTTTTTTCCCAATCAGAGAGCCATATAACACTTATTAAAGATAAAAACAGGTTATTTGGCTATGTTGGACTCTGTGAGATGCAGTAGGTGAAAGAGAATGAAACAGAAATTTCAGTGATAGAAAATCATCCTGTTTCTCTCTCGACAGTATAATAACCTTTTAAATCATGTTTGACATTTGTAAGCTGAGTGAGCTGGCAGCCCTGTAAAATCTATGTGGTAATACATGTAGTAAACCCTTTCTGGAGAAATAATCTCATTGCTTTGTCTAATGGTTCTCACTTCATGTGGCCTACTTGTCCCCAAGAGACTTATTTGACTCTGTCTTTCCTGAGCCACTGGTTGCTAATGTTCCTTATTACGAAGAAAGCAGGAAAGTGCCCGAAGGCAAGGGCTACTCTGCAAGTGGTACAACCACCAGCAACCTTCTGCTGAGGCCCTTTTCCTCCCCTTGCTAAAAAAAAAAAAAACAAAAAAACACAGCCAACCAAAAAACCCCCATAAAATATGCACATGTGTTATAAAGGGGTCGCTTTGTGTCTCGAGAAAAAAAAAAAGGAAAGGAAAAGAAAAAAAAACCCAGTATGACAGTGCTCTTTACACTGCTCCAATTGCTAATCTGACAAGCTCCATCTGGTAGGCAGACCTTTTATCTTTTCATCACTCTAAATCTCTGAAGGAAAGTGGACACTGGTGGCATATGTGCATTGTTGGTTCCTGTGCTTAATGAGGTACACAATTTATGGGTCTAACTGGAGGAACATTATTTAAACTTGGATAAAGAGGGAGTGTGAGGGCATATTTTTGCTCCTTGTTCAGCAATCACTCACCTGGACAAATATTGTATTATAAGCAAGACCAAACTGTATTATAAAACTTCATTTAATTCATACATATATACTCGAATTATCTAAGGAGATTAAAGCAGATTTACCTAAATGTTTTCTTGGCAGTGACCCAACTACCTTACATAGTTGACCATTTCATACATTTATAAATTATTCTGTGCTGTGAACTATGGAGGCTCTTTTATTTCTTTTTTATATTAAGCTTGAGGTCCCATATTGAATGGCACCACAAGAAGATTGTAAGATGTATGCTGTAAAATCTGTGATGTACTCTAAGTTAGATGGTTATATTGCTACCTATCTAGACAGCATTTTGATTCAATTCAAGTAAGATTTTCTTCATTTGGGCCAAGAGTTAAACACATATGTTACTGCTTGACTCATGTACTCTGCAGATACCATGTGATTCAAATTTGGTCTTCTGATATCTAAAGGAAATTTCTTTCAGACCATCATCATTTCTTTTTGATATGTGCTAGTATCAGGATACCCTATGATTTTATGAAAGTCAGTTTTCTATATACAACTGTTATTACAACTGATTGAGCATTTCCTCTATGCCAGTCCTACACTTGACAGATGTTTGAGTGAAAAGTACACCTGAATGCTTTTGACCATCCACACTTATTTCCAAAATATTTGATGTATTTTAAGAGCTAAAATGACACTTCCGAAGCTGCTCCTTTTATATTGGTATAAAACACCATATCAAAACAGCCTTATTCTCTGAAAACACTATGCACCCTAATCTCCAGCAAGTTTAAATTGTTTCCTTCCTAGTACAGAAAGGAGTTTCAGTCTTAAAAATTGCAGCTGCTCAACACTGAGATCCTGCTCCAGTTCTGCTGTGTGAGGTGGATGTGGGAATGAGCTGGTGGCCACACCACTTCTCCAACAGACCTGAGAGGAGACTTCCTTTCAGTTCCAAGAAACTGATGAGGTTTTAACTTCAAGAATATTTCTCACTGCAGTAACACTCATTGCATGACTTGTCCTTCTATGAAACCTCCCCACCATCCCCTCTCATCATGTCTGTTACACTCATTGTCACTTTTAGACAATGAATATCATATAATTAATATTCCCAATTGCAAAGACAGTATTAAGTGTTTTCTCCACTAGTAAGCAGCAATGTCCACCGCACATACTCTTGTGGAAACTTCAGCAGGATCCCAAGCCCTATGCAATCACTAGATGAACTGTAATGGATTACTCTCTAAAAATGAAACATTCATACTGTAGATCAGTTCCTACAGTTCTCACAGCAGAAAAGTCCTCAGTAGCCTCCCAAGGCCTCTGGTGAGCCCCCTCCTCCCAGAGCTCACACACTTCTGTTCTCTGCACCCTGAGTCACCAAAGGGTGTAGAAACCTTCCCTCTCTGCAGTCACAGACCAAAAGAAAAAGGGGTTTTTAACTACTCACTGAAGACAGAAGGAATAGACTTCTTGCTACTATGCTTCTCATCTCCCTTAATACTCCCCCCTTGCCTTTTTATTTCCTCCCTCTTTATATACCCTCCTACCCTACATTTAGTTCTCTGCTGGTCTTTTTCCCTTCCTCTCTCATTTTGCTCTACTTGCCCTTATCTTGATTTCTATCTTCTACCTTGCAGTCCCCTTTATTGCTATGCTTACTCCCTCATTCCTCTGCTGTCTCCTCTGCATAGGCTGTTGAATTCTCTGCACCATTGTGACTTCCCATGCATTCCATGACTTTAAATCTCTCTGTTGTCACTGTGTTATTATCCCTCAAACACCCTGTGTTCTTTCATTCCTTATTTTTTTTTTCCTCTGCAGATAGTTTCTGTAATTCCAAAATTATATGATGCTGATCATTTTTCATACAAAGGATCTAATACCAGTTTCTTAGGAAAAAAGGGAGCTGGGTGGTGATGTTAATGCCACTTTCAGGACAGGGAAAGAACTAATAGATAACTGTCATTGCTCAGATTCATCCCCCCCAGAAATTATGGAGAATGTGGAAAGATCATCCAAATACATAAAGGATCTTTCTCAAAGCACTCCAAGGCTCATGAGAGGACCACAAGATCCGATAACACAGCTAAAAGAGTACAACCTCTGATGCAAGGCAAAGCTCATCTTCTTTTTTGAGAAGTTTTAATATTTTAAGCTACTACTGGCATCAAATCAAAAGATTTAATTCTCCCAAGAGAAAGCTGATGATATTTCTGCTTACAGAAACTCAGGGAAAGCACTGCCATTGACCTCTGCCTCCAAACACGATGTCAAGGCTCCAGAAACACAAACTCCCCCAGCCCGAGCCTGGATTTTGAAACGTGTAGGAGCTCTCTGCTGCAAACCGTGAGCCTGGGTAGTGTCTGTCTTAAGACCCTCAGGCTTCCACGCTCTACTTTTTTTCATCCATAGAAGCTGCTAACTTCAGATATGCAAGGTAGCAGCAGATACCTCAGGGCCATGGCTAGAAGGATTCAGGTTTCCTAGCTGCCCCAGGCAAAATGGCAGAAAACTTGGCCGGAATCTAACTTATACTGCATGTGAAGTTTCCTGAAACCACCGTGTTTCTGAGTCTTCTGAAGAAAAACTGTTCTGCCAGAATATTCCCAACTAAATTTTCTTCAAATTTATGGAGAGAAGTCAGAGAGCACGTAAAAGAGCAAAGAAAGGTGTCATCACTTGCAGTTTACATAGTTCCTTGCTTTCTCCATTACTTTTCCAGGATAGCAGATGCATTAAAAAATTTCTTTCCCTCCTTAATTACAATAAAACACAATAAACTACTTGGGGTTTCATGTGTCAAAGATGCTCTGCCCTGAGTGATCCACAGTCCTTTCTACTACAGGTGTTTCTAAGGATAACATCCTCATACTCATATTGTTTCTCATACATTATTCATAATACCGTCCTTTGCCAGAGACCTGGCACTTAGCAACTGAACAAAAACTAAAATAAAGACAGGTAACTTCCACCTTGACATATTTGTCTCTAATGCAAACATGAATAATGAAGAAAGGCAATATATGAGGCAAATAAGATCCTAATATAATGGGTCTTTTGTTCTCTGTCAGAACCATCCATTATCTTTTGCCTTTGCAGGAACTCGAATGAAAATGTGTTTTCAAGACCTAATGTATTCAATTTGATACTGGCCATAAAACTGCCAAACTATCTGTCATGCCCAACAGGCAGCACATTACCCTGCTCGGGAAAAGCTTCACACATCTGAGAGCTCCTGCCCCTGGCTGTCGGCACAATGAGGTAATTGTCCACCATCTGACTGTATCATGACTGAGTCACACCACCTGTCCCTTCCCTGGGCTCTGGCCACAGCAATGTCATTCCACCAAACTTTCAGCAGGCAAAAAACACCCCCCCGCCAAAAAAACAAACAAACAAAAAAACAAATAAACAAAAAAAACACAAAACAAAAAACCACACTCTAAAATGTTTACCAAAATCCAGTTCTATTTCATTAAATGCATAAAAACATAATACTTGAGAATAAATTATTCAAACTTTGTCTATTTACCTCATCTCATTTTCATCTCCCAATCCTTGCACACTGTCTTCTTCCAGGCCTTTATAAGCTGCCAAGGATTCTTTAGAGAACAACTTTGGCACAGTCTGACCACAGGTCATGGGGACAGTTTTATGACTCCCAAGGTCCCCATTCCAAACTAGAAGCAACAAGTCCTCCCAAAACACTGAAGTCAGTTTCTTTTTGGCTTATTTGAGACAAAGCATTTAGTTTAACAGCGTTTTTCTTGCAATCTGAAGAGGATACTGGGGAGTCTGTGACTTGGAAAGCTTGCTTAGCTCACCAAGCCTTAAACAACCCTTATATATCCCTATGTAGCCACTCACCGTCTGATCACTGTAACCTTTCTCTGTAGGAGGAAACACAGCAAATTATTATGGGCATGAAAAAGCCCAAGATTATTCTTTAGCCCTCCTTTGTATTTACTACTGTTCTTTCACAGGAGCTCCTGGGAAAACCTCATTTTGCTTATCCTGTGTGCAGGAAGATATGACCACATCCATGTCTGAATGTGTTTTGCACAAATTCTACCTCAGCTAGCAATTCCTTGGCTGATTATCCAGAGACCATAGGGCCTGTGGCTGTCACAGAGTCAAACAAGGAAAACAGCACAACAGAATGTTAATTAGTATAGCATAAGCACCGTCATAATGAACTCTAATTGCTTGTCAGTGGCAGTTGCCATAAGGCACAAGATCTACACCAGTTCTTGCACCTGTGGCTGTGACTACAGGTATTGCCAAAGCTAAACCTGGGTCCCAGTTAGACAATGTGTATTAATATTAACCGTTTATCAAGCAAGTATCACATATATTTGTGTGTGTTATCCTTACTATTTAATGCTCTTATGTTTCTGAGTATCACTTTAAAAAAAAATAATCTTCACAATTCTCCTGATTTGTGGCCTTTTGAACCATTGTCCACAATACTGAGAAACGATTTCATGCTTGATCAGATTTTTTAGCCATGTATTTGATCTTAGTATTATAAGCACAAAAAATAAGTAGGAAAAACAAACTAAAGGGGGGTTTAGGCACTAAAACACAACTGCATTCAACAGATGCTAATGGTTAGTAACACAAAATTGTAGCCAAACACCCAAATAGTAACAGTACTTCTAATCTCATTCCGATAACCTCTTGAAACAACAATACTTTCCCCAAAAAATTAACATTCTTGCAAGCAAGACTTTGAAATATATGCCAAATAAAAAGATCAGACATTGCTTAAGCAGATTCCATTCCATTTATGATATCACTCAGATTCTTCTAAACAGTGAATATAAATTCTGCTGTATAACATCAGAGTCTGAGGTGATCTGAGGAGGAAAATGGATTATGATGTGCAAAGGATGAACAGAGACATCAAAGCACTTAGTTACCACTTCTGAACTGCAGCTATCTTTTCGAATGACACTCCAAAGTACTGACAGGATGGTGAAATCTGGGGAAGTTGCTGTCTGAAAGACTGCAAATCCCTCTTTCTCACTAAGAAAATAACATACTTCCCCGCCTCCACACCCTGTAGTTTGTGCCTTCCAACCTCTCCAATTCCATCTGAATCACAAAGGGATTTTGTTAGTGTTTAGAATCTGAGATTTCCTCCAACTGCATAGAGCCATGCTTTAATTTTGTATTATTAGTTCAGATACTAAGAATAAGGGGAAAAGAAAACTGCTACACAGAGATGGTTATTTCACCATATTTTATGTAGCTCAGCTATTTAAAAGGCAAAAATAATCTTAACATTTACTTTAACCTACACTACATAATACTAATGAAACCTAGCCAAATGTAAATGACAATCACATAAAGGAAGATGGAAAAACAGAAGTACCTCACCAAAAGCTTATTTTACCTTTGAGAAGGAGGAAAAAATGGTGAGATTGTAGATAATAGAGGAGAGCTGGCAAATAAAAGGATTAAATTCCCATTAAAGTAGAAACAGAATATTTTCCTGCAGTGAGCATTCCTCCTAGTGTCCTTGAAGGATGAGTGGTTCATGCTAAAAAGGAATCATGTCCGAGGAGGGCACAGTTATGTCAGAGGCTGGCATGGCCAGGGTATGGCTGAACACCAGGTACAAACACTGGTGTAAATCCATCGTCTGACAGTCTCACCAGTCTCTCGAGGGCAGGGATGGCTCTGAACAGGGATGTCCTACAAACAGTTCTGTATTTATAGAAATGAATGATTTTCAATCTTTTTTTTTGGTTTGTAGATGTCTTCATTTTCTTCTCCAGTGAAGGCACAAATCCTTGAATAGTAAATATTAACCTAATGAAATTAATAAGCTTTTTTTCTGCATTTAAAGATCTCTTTATGTTAAGTTTTTCTTCTTTATTTCATTTTCCCCTCTCACATTCCAGCCAGAGTGATAAAATGTACAACAATGAATAAACCTCAAACAAACTGAAAAAAGGACATTTTCTCTGACACTTCCTACACTGTTAAGTATTTTATATACACTGTCAGTATTTAGTACAATATTTCTTCTTTGGTATTCTTACTCATTGGTATTTTAAGAAAAAAAAGCAGCATTGTTCAAATACTCATCATTGAAGACTTCAGTAAATATTTAGTCTATTATGGTTAGTGTTCCATGTGCAGAGGTCAAATGAAACCACTTGGAAGGACACAGTGAAATTTTAAACTTTGGAGAACTCAACTCTGACACAACACGGCTGTATTTCCATTTTGCTCATCTTTGAATCTTTGTCTTTGATTTTTCTTTTCCTTTCTAAGGAGACTGACTCAGTCTGTAGACTGAATTGCTCTGTTATCCACAGACACATCAATCCTTTCACATCTGAATGTTCTTTACCAAAGGGGAGATCTAGATGAGCATACTACTACCTGATTGCAAAACATTAAAAAAAAGGAAAAAAAAAAAAGGAAAGACTGATTGATATTCTTAAAGCATCTCACACTAAATATTAATAAAGACTTAAATTTAAGAGCTGGGGTTTTTATGTCCCTTCTCCACTGTTTTGTCTTCCCTTGATATCCATTTTCAAACGTTCCAAGCATCTGCACAGAAAATCTTTTATATATTATATATTTCACTTATATGATATATCATTAGGTTTTCTCTAATTTCCTTTTCAATTTTTATTCTTTCTAGTAGATTCAGATGATTTCCACTATTTTTCACATTCAGACATTTTTCACAGTGAAGAAATAAACTTACTTCTCCCTTCTTTCAACCAATTTTGAGATATTCTTCCACCCTCCCTCTACAAGGACTTTGTGAAGCAATCAACATCTAATCAAGCTGCAGAATTAGAAATTATTTTTTTGAAAGTAAGAATATGCATTTCAGTTCTTCTCTTAGAAGAGCTCATCTAGCATGCAGTATAAGATGATCCTAAAATAGATTTAAAAATTAGCAGATTTTGCTGTTTATAATAGTTATAGGAAATGAAGATGACGAAAGTGAAATTTACTCTAAAAGTCAGTCCAAAAGGAACTTAATAGCAAGTTTTTAATCTAATCCATCTTTAACCATGGAAAGAAGTTTCGATGAGTCAGTCTATTCTAGAAGAAACACTCAAAATAGGATAAACATTTTACTATTTTCCTTTGCTATGTTCCCAGTATCTAATGTTCAGTTCTGAACAATCACATCCCCCCACCTTGCACAAATAGTAGCATTTTTGTTATTGGAATGACTGGATTTAGGATGTCAACCACAACTCTACAGTACATTTACTTTGGTTCAAGACTTGTTTCCTGGATCCTTTGATGAGTAAGACTGTACTTGTTAAAAATCCACTTATCCTGGGACGAAGTTCCATCTTTTTTGTTGAAAGGTGAATAAAAAACTAAGGGCTTTTTTTTTTTTTTTGTAAGATTGACACTGTGATTATTATGTTAGCTATTCTCATACCCTATCCTGTTGTCTCAGTCTAGTCAGTCTACCCAAGAGACTAATTCTGCACCTCCGTGAGTCCCAGACCCACACAGCTAAATTAAAAAAACACTAATATGTCACTCCTGTACTCAGTTATTAGACACACAAGAAATGCAAGGAGTTATAAATCTTACAGCACAAAGATTGTTTCCAATCTACTGCTTATGAAACACATTTTGTCTCTGAATCCCACCCCTAAAGATAAGGATATGTTTTCAAAACCATGTGGGATACAAGAAAAAAAGAGCAGTGACATTTCTGTAAATTGTGTGCTTTGATTGTCAATGACTTAGAAAGCAGTTTATTTTTAAAACAAACATTCTCAGAATCTTTGATGGCATATTCATCAATCCATCTGCTTCACTGTAAATTCTTTGAAGTGCAGGTGGCTTGTAACGTCATGCTATAGCAATTAATGAAGTTTTTGAATCTCTCTTGCTCTTTCACGCCCTTTTGAATGGTTAAAGAGGGGTTGTCATCTTTAATTTTCCATCGAAACAGTATTCACAGTTAGATATTTCCATGCGGTTTTCTATTTCTTTCAATAAATATGTGCATTAAATGTTTTAATACAGAGCTACTGAAGGCAATCCAACTGTATCTTAGAACGATCAGGATGACAGTTCCAAAAAATAAAAAATGAAATTATAGACACTGTTTTGCTCCAGAAATAAAAAAAAAATAAATTAATAAACAAATAAGAAAAAAAAACTACAAAACCCTATGACCCTAACTCTGTAACAGATAAATTATAAAACTTGGTAAGTTCCTGAAAGAAGCCTTATGTTTCACACTGTTCTATAATAAGCTATTGGATATGTGGTTGACTCCTCTTCTAGCTGGAATTAGACCTGCCTAATGCCTCTTTATGCAACAAATAGTCTTCAAGAGCTCAAATGACAGATATATCTTCAAAAGCAAGTTTAGAGCTCTGACACAGTGATATTCCTACAAGATGGCATCCCAAAAACTGTGAAACATTTGTGGCTGTGCATATATTGTATGAGTAATTCTATACATTCATCCTGACACTGTTTGACCAGCAGGTTTGGGGTTTTTGAATATATACCTGGAGCATCTTATCACTGTCAAAAGTGAATTTTATAACTCAAATGAGAGGCTAAGAATAACTGAAAGGTTTTAGAAGCTTCTGAATGCCTGCATTTGTGCCCTCTGCAGACTTAAGACAATTCAATGAGTAGTCCACAGTTAAACTATTGTCTTTGATTTGGTGATGGGGAGGGGAAGGGTGAAGGAGATGAAAATAATTGCATCCCTGCATTCTTCCCACTGCCAATTCCACAGCAACTCCTCTTTAAAAATAACTGGAAATCCCTGGGTGGTCTGGAGCAAAGCAAGCCAATGGGAACATGCTCTTTAGTGTGACAGTTGTGCAAACCAAAATTTAGACAGATGGACTGTAAGTCTCTAAATTACAATAAATAAATCTGCTATTCGTGGCTGCCTCATATATCAGTACCTCTTAAATTCTATAATTTTCTTTCACTGCTTTAATCTTTTGGTTCTTGTGTTTTCCTTAACCTCAACTGTTTTTTCAACTATGACTGGATACAGAAGAGAACTTCCATGCACAAAAGTACACTGTCTAAACACATCCTCAATCCCAAGTGGCATAATACAAAGGACAAATACAGGGCATTGAAATAAGAAAAGATATTTTCAGACTTGGTATTATTTTTTCTGAGAGTACTTTGAATATTCTGTCATCACATTACACATTTCATCCATCCATGGATGAAAAACTGAATCAGCCACTCATTTTGTTAAGTTCTATGAAGTAACTCTACAAACTCACTTGGAAGTAGCCATGCTTCTGTTCCGGACAGACCTTCACTAGACCTAGACAGGATGACTGGCAGTTGTGTCCCAACACCCACATCAACTTACTTTGTGTGCAAGAATCCCTCAGCACAACCTGTTACTGTCCTTACACTTGCCCAGGTATATTAGAAGCTTATATCTCAAAGGATATTTATCTTTTGAGCCTGGATTATTTTTCCAAGTTAACTGTGGCAATATAACTGCGAGTCTGCAGTAAGACAGTGAAAGACTACAGTTCTCCAGTAATGTCTGTTGCTTCAGTGGCTCCATACAATGAGTTAAAACAGAAGCCAGACAAATTAATATCTGTAGTTTACTCACAAAATCCAGGCTCCTTTAAGCCTTTGCTAGGGTTTCCTTTAACCCAATATTATATTAAACTTCCTTTTTCATTCTGCAGTTTGTTTTGCAGTTCAGGAATAAAGTCGCACTCTACCAAAACTGTGTTTTTCCTTTTCATTTCCCTTTCTCTTCAGCTATCCTTGCAGCCATCCTAACCCCTCTGATTTCAGGCAGGATCAGAATGACAGCATAAGTTTGCAGATCAGGATCAGTAGATATTATATGGATTGTTGATCACTCCTACTGCAAAAAATGGAAAAAAATTGTTGAAGTAAGATAACTCAGAAGTTCATCTACATACAAGTAAGATACATGTTTTGATCTTTGGGTTTTACACAATCCAGCATAAGGACAGAATTTATCAGATCTGGGCAGAACTGGCAACTGTGTTTGGTATCACCTAGAACTTGGAGTGAAAATAAAAAGAAGTCTTTTCTCTTAGAGAACAACATACTTGACAAAATGCCAAATATGGATGAAATCTAAACTTCCTCCCCATTTAGTCTCCATTATATTTTGGTATAATCTAAGTTTTGTGCACTACACAAGGCCTCAGCTCTGAATTTAATAGCAGGTTGCACCTGATCAATTATATTAGAAATGGAGAAGCATGTCGAGTTTTTATGCATCTAACTATAGAAGACTTTCTAAGGCAGTGACAATCCCTCTCAAACTGAACACATCAACTCTACTTCCTTAGTTTTTGTACCTACTGCTAACTGATCAACCTACTGATCAACTTCTCAAAGAAAAGAAGACCAGAATTTCTACCATCAATGACTACAAATGTCTCTACAGAAAGACATGATGCTTCACTCTTCTTTGGTTCATTTGTACATGTTTCTTGAGTAACAAAAGACTGTACTGGAAGTCAGAGGATCCAGCAGGGCAATTAAGTGCTGCTAGGAGGTCATATGGGATGTATCTAACTTTGTTTAAATAAAAGAAAATACGCAGCAAAATGCAGTTCCATATGTTATCCATTTGTCACGGACACTGACTACCCCCCTTTGCATACTGGCATGTTCAGAATTAGTAAGTGATTAAACATCTCCAGCAGGAATTGTCAGACCTTCACAGGCTACAAGTCAACACACCTCTGCAACCATAAAGAGCACAACAATTGTAACAGCTTTGCATGAGGCAACATACATCCCTCCCTGAAAAACCCAACAGACCCCAAAAGAGGTGTATTTCTTCCCAGAGCTCCAAAAAGAACATGCTCTTTCACAAGTGCACAGGAACATTTTCAGGAACAAGAGAAAGTAGGTACTGCACTCTATTTGATCTCCTTTCCCAAATACTTGTCTTTACTTCCAGACTTGCATTAGGGCCTTCACTCTAAAAATTCAGCTTCCCAGAGACCATGAAACACATTGCCTGATTCAGCCTCAGCATACCCACGATCCCTCTGTGGCCGTGACTTGCTATCAGGAGCTGTCCCACCTGCCACTAGGTTCGTCAAGCTCAGAAACAAATAAAAATCACTTGACAATGATAAAACACATAATCCTTTTCTCCATACTCTTGCATATACATGTATGTCTGAAAAGGGAATAAAGTGGAGTGTTGTTAAATTGCTTTTGACTACTGGTCAGCTTCACTGGTCAGCTTTCCACTGAAATCTTGCAATTTACCCAGGTAAGATGACTTGCCAATTATTCCTTACTGCCTTTAATGAAGTTAAGAATATATTTTAATGTTATGGACTTGACAAAATCTTTTCAAACACAAAATTCCATCAGTTAACAAGGTGAGCAAGAGAATTACATAGTCTTACTAAGTTTACATTATTCATAGAATAACTGTATAGCTGAAGTTCAACAGAGGCCACAGTTTGTCCAGCTTAGCATCAAAATGTTTTTATCTCTTCATTATAAAGGCTTTCTAATATGCATATACTAAAGACTGGGAGAATACAGAAAGCTCTGAAAGTAACTACTATCTCCAAAATAAAATATTTTACTGGCAAAAAATATAAAATAATATCAGAGGAAAAAAGTAAAATGCAACTTCTCTAAAAATCTGAAAACATAAACTTATTCCATATGAAATTGCATTTTTGCCATCTTCACTGAAAGAGTTATTATCACACTGATACTCATGAAACAGAAGAGACAATTTATTTGGAAAGAGGGAAAAGATTTTACAATTATATGCACTGTAAAATTGGCTCACATTAAGGCATAATGTGACTCCCATTAAAAATTTGCCATTTCCCAAGTGTTATGACATAATTGATATTCATGATACCATGATATTTCTCTTTTCTTAGGATAGCAGATGATAAATTTGATGTAATTGGGCAGTATTGCTACTCAGGAGCAACCACTGTAAACTGCTTTACGTAGAATAGGAACTACTTGCAATTTTCAGAGACCAAATGATAAATTGGGTGCATAGCATTAGGAACCTGTTATTAAAGAGCATGTTAAGCAAGAGAATATTGTAATTTGGAAAGAGTCATAAAGGAATATGCAGAATTATAATGCCACAATAGGTACGTTATTTGATTTTAAATTCACGTGACTGATGAAAAATTTAAAATCAATGCTCCTCTTAGACTCAGCTGCCCTCCTGCTTTCCCTAATGCTACTTTTCTTTTTCACTCCTTTCCAGGAAGCCTGCTTTAATTTAGCTCCTTTGATCCAGACCTGCAATGGGATCTCCACAAGCTTCTTGAATGGACTGATGCTGTGATAGTTAGTGAATCAATTGCCGTTTTCTGATTCTGCTTTCTCAGCTGAACCATCATTTAAAGTGGCTGCTTTTCACCATCCTTTTCCTCTGACAAGCTGTTTTAACTTTCTCTGAGATGCTAAAGTGTATCTCATTTCCCCCAGCTCAGTACGATTTCAGACATTGTGCCATTGCTTTCTTTGTTCACTGAAGATTAATTAGATGGCTGAATTACAAAAATAACAGACTTCCAGGAATGAACCATTTATATAATTTACACTTTTGATTAATTATGAAGTATAAAGTTTTAAATGTCAAGTGGCAGTCAGGTGCTTACAGCATCAATAGCACATAGAAATTTGAGTACAACATTGAGGGAGCACCTCCTGAACCACAAATGAGACATGAGACTGAGCTGCTCAATTTTGAGGTGCAGTTTGGCAGGGGTTGCTGTCTGCTGACTACTCTTTGCAAGGTAACTTCTTTTTGTTTTGCTTTGGCTTGGGCTTTTTTTTTTGTTTGGTTGTTTTTTGTTGAGGATGGCCAATTTTTGGCTTTCACTAGTAATCCTGTTGGTTAGTAAATCCATTTGTACTGCATTAGTATCAATAGAAAAAGGTGGAGGGGCACGATGCTCTAGTCCTAAATCTTTTACGAGGCTTTTTCCCCCAGTTGAAAAACTGGCAATTGAATTTCTTTGTGCCTCTCTTTACCCATATGTAGAAAGGGAATTCACAACAAACCTGGAAAGGCACTCCTTTGTTCATTCTGAGAGAGAGAACACACACAGACTCAATATCATTTTGGCACCTTAGAGCATAACTTTGGTAACTTCCTCAAGGTCACTCAAAAGCACAATATCCAGAGTAGCCCCATCTTCTATCAGCCAACTCATAAGGCACGCAACAACACCAGCAAGGGAATGTTCTGTTCCACTTTATTGTGAGGTTGTATGTTGCCTCTAGCTATGACTTTCAAATCACTTTACAGGTCATTCTTTTGAGGTCTTGAAAAGACAGCAAAATAAAAATAATTGCAGAACCACAACTGAAACCTTCATAGCTTCTCCCAAAGCACAAATCATGTGGATTACAACCCAACAGAAACATGAAGCAGTTTTCCTACTTATCCTTTCATCATCTACCCATTAGGAAAAACAATGCATCTTGTTCTTTGTTATCATAACACTTTAATTGTGTGAAGAAAAATTAATAATATTCCAGAGCAGGGACAAAACCCAAGTTCTTATCAACAGTTGTCTTTCCTTTTCTGCCTCCATTTTCAGGAGATATCTAAAAGTATTGAGATGATAAAATAACTTGATAATGCAGAAGAGTTTGCATTGAATGGAACATTTTCACCCAGAGTGAAATCATATCCACCTACTCCTCCTATATCAGTGCTATTATTGACCAAATAAATGCTCAAAATTAAATGCTCCCTTAAGCTATCTGCTGGGAAATGTATGAGTTCATTAAATAAGGGGGGAAAAATAAAGAACTAATGCCCAGAACTACAGACTAAGAAAGGTCATAGGAAATAATACTGTGGCATTGTCTTACATTAGCTAATAAAGGCATTCAGGGGGCAAAACAGGTCCCCCTCCCAAAACTGGGTAGAAGATTGCATAAATATATTCATTCTATGAAAAACAATGAGAAACTGTACTTGGAAAGTAATGGGGAAAACCACATTTTTGCTATGACATTATCCTATATTCCAGAGCTTCCATGCTTGATATAGAAACTACCCACATCCATGAAATAGCTTTTGACATATAGATAATGAATTCTCTATTCTGCCTTCCTATTGTGTTTGTTTCCACTATTTATGAAAGTCATCAGCTTTTCACAGGAACACTAAAACCAGACCAACAAAAACCAGGAAGATAATGGGTGGATTTCTGGGGAGAACAAACTGCCTAAGAATAGCACATCAAGCAGTGATTTAATCACAGAGTGTTCCTTTGTTTGCTTTACACAACTCTGCTGTTCCCTTAATTCTTCAGCTGCTTCTTATAAATACTCTTCTGGGTAATGCCTGACACCTTAATTTCTATCCAGGGATAAGGCTCTATTCTGAAACCTGCACACAAACAAATACACAGAGGACCCTTCTTTTATATTTCACCCAAGAAAAATACACTGAGAGGTGACTTAATAATGAAGGAAAACAAACTTCTCCATATTTATACTGTCAGAAGCATCACAGCATTGATGAGTATAGCAGTAGGTGAGTTATATGCTTTTAGTACTTTAACCAAAGAGAGAGCTGTAGCTCAGAGTAAAGTCTATGCAGCCACAAATAACAACTTTGCAGAACCTGCTCAGTCCCCCTGAGCTTCCTTTATTCCACTGAGACTGCTCTGGCTGTTGTAAATAAAATTGCAGACTAAAATCTCTGCACTAATCTGCAAAAAGGGAGCTCTGAAATCGGAGAAAGAGATGATGATGGGTCTCAGTCATATTCTTCTTGAAATAAACAGCAAGGAGGATCAGGCTGTGTGTACTGAATTAAAATAAGGCTTATACACAAAAGGATTAACAAAACCAACCCCACAGTTAGTGCCCTAACAGTGGTCATATTACTGTCTCCCTGACATCCAGCCCATTAAGTGCACTTAATAGCTCGTGAGTCAGCAAACATAACACAGGTGATGGCACTGGTAATTTGTCTATACATGTAAAGATGCCTTTTTCAGGAAGAAATCATGGGGTATCACTGGTGCAGTCAGAAAAAAACCCCAAACAATCCTTACCACCTCTCAGTAAAGGAAATAAATACTTGGTTTTCTTAGCTTACGTTACCAATGCAGAAGTCTTATTTTCATTATATGTATCTCAAGTGTACTGAATTGTGTGTCTAAAATTTCATGGAGGGGGAGAAAATACAATACGATAAAGTGTTTCACGTTGTAAAATACTCTGATTTATTTGGTATTACTTAGCTATTCCGCCTGTATCATAAACAAAGATTATGGGTTAATAAATTAATCTTGAAGGAAGTAGCTGAAATTTACTATAAGTGTCTTTAGAGCTTTTGGTGACAAAGAAAATGCATCTGAAATATATAGAGACATAAGATGTCCTCTTTTTTATTTATGTATGTCAACTTTCTCTTCAGTACCAATTCAATTACTGTTTCTTCAGGCTAAAAGCTTACCACAAATAAACTACAATGGGAGATCAACAACAACAACCCTGCGTTCTGGAAGACTGAGATCTTTCTACTGCTCTTCATTTACCACTTTTACTAAAAAACAGTTTCATACAATACATTTCTATTCTGACTGAAAAAGCCCCTTAAAACAAAAGGACCTGGGTTCGATTTTATGATCTGTCTTCTAAAGCTCAAAAATCTGTTCACATTGTCCCTTCCCTTAAAACTCATAAAATTTGATGATAGCTAGATTGGGCTTTGGACAGTATGATTTAGACACTGATGATGGCATCAATGAAATTACTCTAAATGTTAAATGGCATAACTGACAATTCCCTTACTTGACTACAGGATATTTTTTCCCCAATTACTCAGCTGATCTGATTGTAAAAGTGATTCACACTGCAGGACACAGAAGTTCGACCTATTCTCCTTTACCTTTCCCAAAGGCAAAAAACCCCAAACCAAACCAAACAAAAAAACCATCAAACTACAAAAAAACCCAACAAAACATAACACTTGTAAGTGAAGCTTTATTCTATCAGGGTAACAACAAACTTTTACTTCTATCAGACCGTGTTTCAAGATATTCCTAGCAATAAGCTTAATTTCTAGACCTGCACTTCACTATGTTGAAGTTACATAGGGATTTTTTGTTCAATTATATGTCTGCTTAGGAGATGGGAGGTAGGTAGTAGGCTTCACCAATCAAGACAGTAAAACTATTTCACATTAAAAACTGAGGCATTCCCAAGAGTAGTAAATTGCTCAGTATTATACAGTATACTGTGGCATAAGTAGGAAATGAATTCAGAATTTCCAGCACCCACTTTGGCGCAAACTTCAATATTTTCTTTTTATCCTTCTCAGAGCAGTACAAGTGGCACAATCCCAGAGTGTGGTCCAAACCACTGCTATGTATCAAATCAAATGCTGCATGTGACACCCAAGCCGAAACAGCTGGGCAGTAGCCACTGAAAAATGCACCACCTTGAACTGGAATTCACTTAATCTTTCTTGCTCTCTTAATTTCCATTCACCTGGAAAGAAGAGCATGCAAATAAACGTACCTATTCTAAATAAAACCACTAAAAGTAAAAATTTTAATCATTGATTTTCAACCAGGATCTCTAATGCCCACCCCAAGGCTCAGAAAAAGAAGCAGTTGATAGAACTGTGGTTGACAGGAAAGATAGTCTGTTATTGCCTCCCAAAAGCCCAAACTCATCAAGGACAGTGCATTTCACTACATGTAGCATGGCAGTGATAATATACAAACTGACACCTGGAACTCACGAGGGTAATGACTTTCAGCAGTGTGCTGGCTCACTAACACAATTTCTTCCAGGCAGCTCTCTACAGCTTCTTTTATGATCAGTGCAAACAAATGTCTTTCTCTACCTTCTAATATTTCACATCAGCCAGTTCCAGACTCTTGTTGACACTCACATTTTTCAGAAATACTACTGCAATGTGATCGACAATCTATCTGCATGATACTAGAACACTTTCCTACAGTTTTGTCTGTCTATTTTTTTTTGTTGTTGTTGGAAAACAGTAAACAAGTTCTTTATATTGTTCTGTCCTGCTTCTATCTTTTGAATGGGGCTCTGAGTGATGTGAGTGGGCATGCCAAGGAAACAAAGCCCACTCAAACTGCACACAAGTGGTCACTACAGAAATTCTGACCCAAGCTGTATAAAATGCACATTAAATTACAAGCTAGCTCAGCTCATTCAGAACATACACTGAAATACATATACACTCTTCCATGGGGGCTAATGTATGTAGGAAATTTCAAAACTGATGTTTTCAACTGCTCCTGGTATTCTAGGCAATGGTAAAGACCTCTGCCCTTGTAAATCTCAGTGCCATCAATGTTTTCAATATCATCACTTTAATTGTGAAATAATAACCTCAGGGGGGAATGCTTATCAATGGCTTCTGGTTACAGGGAATACTTCAAGCCTGAAGACTTGTAATAAAATAATGGTGCAGAGCCTACAGCACAGAAATAGGATCCATATGAATAAAACTAGCAAGCCTATGGGCTTGAACACACATGACTGAAAACAACAATGTGCATGATTAATGCACATGATTTGTGCTGAAATAACCTCGCTTTCTGACTGCATCACAAGCTGCTAAGGAAGCAGTTGTAAGAGAGGAAGTTACAAATTTGTTCATTTACAACAAGCTCACTTTTTTTCACATCGTAATTATTAGTTCAGATTCACTGATGAACTCCAAATTGCTCTGACTTTTTTCATATTCTACCTCCAAAGAATCATGAACAAAAGCATCACCTGTACACAGACTTTAGACTACAGAAAAATGACTACCCAAGTTAATTACAGTTTTCATACCTTTCCTAAGTATAAAAGTGTATATAGTAACTTGACTAAGCGCTGTCAGAGTTCGTATTCACACAAAGCTCCATTATCATTAAGTTTTGCCAAAATGAACTTGGGAAAATCACAAAAAGCTTCTTACATGAAACTACTATACAAAGCTATACCACTGTAAAAAAAAAAAAAAAAAGAAAAAAAAAGTGTCAAATGCCTCATCTCTTTCTAGTAAAGTCGTGACCTTGCAGCCAATGCTGAAACTTCCTCCCAGCTAAACATCACCTTGCACTACTTTCTGGAGAAAGAGGAATGAATAATCATTATCTACCTGGAACAGTTTTCTTTCTCTGCTTTTATGAATTTACTGAAAAATTCCAGCCTGTCCAATTTCAAGTCAGCATTTTAAAGATGAATCCCTACATTAGCTAGGTGTATGGGGTTACTTCTTAATATTTAAAAGGGCTATGTCAGCACTAATCTTACACAGATTTACCACTGTTTCTTGCTTTGTGTAGCTTGTTCAGCTTCTTGTATAAAAATAGTTTAATGGCAATAAACAGCTGTCTTACAGGGCTGCTTTGCTATACAGCAGCCAACAGCACACAACCCCCCTGGCCAGCCCAGCTGAGGAGGGACCTGCAGCATCGTACACTTTAATGATAGTGTATGAAATAAATTGCAGCTGTAATTTTACTGCAAATGAATACATTAATGAACATATATAGGGGTTTCTATGAGAGAAAAATGTTGATCCATTTTATTGGATTATGGAAAGATTGTCTACTGGGATAACTCTGTCAAATCTCTGTGCAATGGAAGACATATGCCTGGGTCATGAAGAACTTGCTGTTAACCCTATTAGAATATAAAAAGAGTAGCAGACAAGATAAGACAGTAAATTAGAAACATTAGGTGCTCTACTGTGTTTCACTCATGGTATTTGAGAAATGCAACTCGACATTAATGTACAACCCAAGCGTGCATTTAGGGCACAGCTCTCAATAACGTCACATTCGCATTAAAGTTTGAGAATGCTCCAAGTGAATTTGGTTTATGCAGACAATGACAAGCCTGCAGGTGGCCCTATTTTATGACATCTTGGTCCTTGATAACTAGCTAGGTCATGTAATATTTATTTCAATGAGTGTGAAAAATTCAGTGCAGAATTATGTGCTTCTTTGTATGTAAGGGGTTAAGTTATAGCCTTTGTGAGCCGTTAGTTGGAGATTTATTGGGGGAGTTAGTAAGTCTATAGTTCAATATGTGGTGATTGAACAAGGACCATAGGTGCAAAGACAGAGAGAGGAAGAGAACTCAGTCAAATGATGCCTCTGGGGCTTTGCAACATATGGCCCATCAGTCAAGGGTCAAGCCCCCTCACAAATTGCATGCACTTTACATAGCCATCTGCATCAATAAATTACTAGTCTTCTTCAGCACAAGCACTAATGCATGAGCTGAAGGGACCACCCCACTTACAAAGAAAATGCTTCTTTATTATCATTATTACTATTATTATTATTACTATTATTATAGTTCACTTCTTCCATGCACACTGACCCAGTCCTTTCCACAATGGGATTTTGTCACAGATGGATGCACTAACACACACACCTCAGCTTGTTCTGCCTGCCTTATTTCCTTCCCAAGTAAATACACATTCCTTCCAGCTACCATAGATAAGATGTATTCAGTCCTAAATTGAAAATATTTTAATTTTTCAGGAGTGGGATTCAACAGTCCTATTTTTCCACATGTACATTCTTACAGACGCCCAGTCCACAATCCCATACTGTCAGCTAATGATGTGGAAACCGCTGCCTGCAGAAGGTACCTCTTGCTGAAAAGCAGATCTTGGCAATTCTAACTTTCACAGCCCAACTTTGTATATGTCGGATGACAACACCTACATTGGTAGACTTTTATGTGCCATCAGCTGTACAAAAGATCTTATTTTGAATCATTACTCCTGCTGCTGGTATTCCCCTTTCTCAACCACCTACAGGTCAAAGATAACTAAAAGTAACTATCTAACAGGTATCGTGTACCTGTTACTCTTAAGGCAGACTTAAATGTTGTACCTCTTCAGATTTACTAATTTGTTTCAGCTTTCATGATTCTTACTGGAGCAAAATTTAGCATGCATTTGTATTTTTATATTTTCCAGGCAATTTTATTTCCTATTAGTACAAAGAGAGATGGATTGCATCAGTGAACAGAGAGTTATTAACTCTTACATTTTTTATGTAGCCACATTAGATAAACAAACCCCTGTTTGGTCAACTATATGGAATTTATATTTTCAGTCAGATTCTCATAAGCAGTTTTTGACAGGACAAAACATTCTTCATGATACCTGGTATTAATCCCCACACTATATCAAGAAGAATGGTAAAGACTGAATGAATTCAGAAAACAACGCCTGTGGACAGGTTGGCACTATACTAAACCAACACCAAAAACAAGCAACATACTTTTTTTCCTACAGTAACTCCTTAATTAAAAAGAAAATGAAACTACTTCAACCATTAAGGAAATAAAGACTTTATAATATGCCTACTAAAAGGTCATACTTTCAAAAGTTCTCTTGCTGCAATTGAAAGCATTTTTTATGTCCTTTCTTTGCTGAAGTTCCTGTCTTGGATGAAGAAGGAAATGAAAAAGTAGGAGCACTATCCTCATGCACTGGTTTTTAGCATTCTTAATTTATTGACATCTAACTTTTCCCTTTGGAATGGAACTGCAGAGTTCCCCTTGGTAAATATACACCAACTTACAATAGATTGACCTTTCTTAGACTCCTTAAAACAGTCATTTGAACACCAGTTCTGCTGCTATGCAGAACTTTTTTAGCTATTATCGCCTTCGAGTCCCCAGATGACAGGCTCACTTTTCCTAGTGGGACACTTCCCATGATGAAAGAGTTGCCAATATCTTGCAAGGTCCAATCATAAACCCATACAGAAGATGGGCCAATGACTTCAAATTGCCACCAGTATGAAGAGCTGAGAGAATATAACAGAGAAGTGAGGTGATGAGTGAGCATCTGAAGCACCCAGGTTTGTAAGTCTGTTTTTGTTAGGATTACGGACGTAAATTCTAATTTCATAGTGCCCCAGTCTATAGATGGAGATATACACATGCACATGCACAAAAAAAAAATGCTTTCTGGATGATACTACATCCTATACAGAGACTTCCCTCTTTGTCCCAAACTCACATACTATGGAAGGCTGAAGCACCCATATAAAGGTCATCTCTTTGCTGTCATTCTTATCGAGGCAACATTTGTTTCCATGACAGAGCTGCTGTAAGCATTACTAAAGTTAGTGAATGCAACTGTAACTGGTTTTCAACCATATATATTTTCTCCACCTAAAGACAGACTGTAAAAAATTGAAGCAGTGAAAATTACCATATAGGCAGCCTCAAGGCATTGTATTTCAGTAAGGCTGAGATGAATCCAGTCAGACAAATGGTATTTGACTGAATACCAGTAAACTCTCTGCAAATCTTACTCATACACAAGATGAAGTTTGAAATATGTTCTTTGGCATCAGAACAACCTAAAGGAGCTGCTGCACTTTATAGGGTTTCCTATAGATGAGGTAATATGTACTTTTCCTTATTACTTCTTTTTTGTGAGTGTGTGTGGTTGCCAAGTTCCAAAAAGAATTATTTTCAAGGTTTCTGCTTAAGCTATGTTGCTGTAGAGACTAAAACAAGTCTTGATGATCCAGTTCCCTTTACTCATTATTTGAGAAAACAGACAGCTTTGTGATGCTGCTCTTCTTTCTTCTGTCAAGGATCCTTTTGAAAAAAAGAACATCCTTAGAGTGTTTCAAAGATTTTTTTTATATCTTCTGAAATCTGAAATGCAAAGATTTCAGGAAAAATCTTTGTCCCTAGGACTCAAGTGACTTTTTATACATCAGACTTTCCATTTTCTTGCACAGGAAATAATAAAATCATTCCAATATAGAGAAGGGGGACAGTAAAAGAATCCTCTCCAAGTAGCCACCTAAAACATGACCAAGACGGACTTTGTCTAAGGACAGGACAATTCTACTTAAAGCTTTTGCCCTCTCTTCTGAGCATGAAGAGAATTTTAGATATTTTAATTGTACTTTTTGGTCTGTCAATAGAATTTGAACTGAATTACTGGCTTTGCTCACACTTCAAAAAATATGTTCAAAATTTTAAACTCAAGTATTTCCTCATGCTTTACTGTGGCTCCTACAGGGTTTTCAGTTTCTTCCTTAGTCTAGCCTACTTTCACATCATCTTAGACAAGACGATCCTGCATGCTATGCTGAAGTATGTATCACAACAAACATTGCTTGTTTGTGTGGGAAGGAATATAACATAGAAATATACATATATAACAAAAATATACAATGCAAATAAACAGAGAAATATTAGGAAAAAACAACACAAAGGAACCTAAAGGTGATAGAGAAAATAGCAATAAACGAATCACCCCAAAAGAACAAAGCATGTTGCTGGTCCTCCTTTTCAATTCTGTTTGCATGTGGCAGGAGGGCTGTGTGGGTCCAGCTCGCAGCGGCCAGCTGTCCACATCCCAACCCCAGCACTGCAGCTGCCGCTAATTGGCACCCCCGGCACTCGCAGCACACAACTTGGGGAGTGCACGGCTTGGTGAGTTTGCAAAATGAACTGACCTCCTTCTGACCCCGAGGAAGTGTCCTGCAGGTCAGGGTGGGAGCAGGCTGGGGAGACGCTTGCTCAGCTGCTCTCTGTCACTACAAAGCACAGTTGCCCCCGTCCTCATCTCTGCAAGAGGTGGCTTTTGCTTTCCTGTCACCGGGGTTCAGGGCAGGGTCCAAGTATGACCCAGGCTGCTACTCACTGCCAGCTCTGGCATTTTTTTACAGTGCAGCATAAAGTTTACAAGAGGGCTTGATCTGGATAGCTCAGCAACGCATAACTTTGTATTAACTCACATTACACAGGCAGTTTTCCAGTGCTTTAAAAGAGATGTCTCCTCTGAGAAAAGTTCTCAATCATTTTTAATTGTCAAATTGGTCCAACTCTCCCAATAATGTATTTTCTTGACAGAGACCATTCGCACTATAACACTGAATTTTTGGACATCTTACAATTCCATGTCACAGAAGTCTTTTAACTTTGAAATAACTTATTTACATTGCAACTATATTCCTCAACATAGTAGGGGAAACCAAAGTGATTAAAACTAGAGAAAATCCTACTTTACCTTTGTGTTCTGGTTTTTGGTTTTGTTTGGGGGGGTGTTGTTCTTTTGAGTTTTTTTAGAACCTTATCGATGAACAAACTGATGAGTATTTCTTTTTATGGTACTAAAAGTGTTTTTATACACTACTTTTCATTAACAATCCAGTATAACTTTATTCTGATCAAACACTTGGTGCTAAGGAAACACTGCCACCTGCTCTGGGAAAAGCTTCAAAGATCCTATCCGATCACAATACAATTATGTGATTTGCTTCAAGACAAGAGAAGGGTGATTTTATTTCTGACTGATAAATGATCTTCAGAGCAAAAAATCTACAGCTGACTATGTTTATGTAATGTTCAACATACCAAGTGGCTTTCCCAAATTTCAAGATGAACTGTTCTTTTTCTTTCAAATGATGCATAAATGGTGTTTAATCACTCTCACTTAAGAGTGATTCAATGCAAAGAGCATCAAGGATGACATGGCACTGCTATAAATGGTTTGACCCAGCAGACATCCCATGGGCATTTCCACTGTGCACCAAAGCCAGAAGTGAAGACAGCTAAGAAACAATAAAAGAAAACACCCAAAGTCCCAGATAACACAGCTCTAAAAATAAATTCCTGACACCTGCACCTGGATTTTTCAGCCACAAGCTGTTATTCCACATGTGGCTGAAAGTGCTAGCTCTGGAATGGTCACAGAGGTCAAACAAAAGTCTCTTTGGCACTCAGGAGTGATGTCAAAGTTAAGCATGGAGCAACAGATTTCCACATAAAGAGTGCTGTCCAACCTATTAACATTAGATACATACATTCACCTATTTGTTTTCAAGCCCAAGATCCTGTTTTTGCAGAGTAAGACTCTTCATTCCTAAGAACAAGTATTATTGGGGGAAAAAAAAAAATGGTTTTGCATGTGCTTTTAAATGAGGAAGTTACATCATCGAGCTTCTTAAATAAATGACAATATTTTCCTGGTTTTGCCTGCCAATGCCCAGGCATCTGGGAGCAAGTAGACTAGTGATGCCTTCTAAATTTGAAAAATACACTTCATCCCAAATCTTGTGACTTAGATTCATCTAAGTCACAAAGGAAAATGTATGGAAAAGAGAAAAGATCACACATGACATGAGTGACCAAGTGACAGCCACACCAGAGTGCTGCTTGACAGCAGAACTCTGGCAGACAAAGCCAAAGGGGGGTAAACCAAAGATCTTTCTGGCATGATCAAACATCCTGGGTTTTTATAGGTAAAGACACATGCACAAGCCATATGTCTGGGTGTAGACTTTTACCTGTTATGTTCAAGAGGTAACAGCAAATTTATCTAATAAAATAGCTGCAGACCTTAAAAGTTGTAAATCAGGCTCATTCTTTTTAAAGATATACTGGGATACCCTCAACACTGACCAAGTTCAGCACATTTTCAGGTTTTTTCACCACCTTCCATTTTCCTCTCAGATATATCCCAGAACCTACAGTCAACTTTCCTAAGATATGAAAAGTGGACCAAACAAGGCAACAGAAACCAGAATAAAAATACACAGATGTTTATAATTACAAATAACTGTTAGAAAATGCTGAATCAATTATTAAATCATGTTTCATATCTGAAATTATATGAGCACTGCAAGAGCAAATTATTGTAAATTGAATTTAGCTTCAATTTGCATTATTATAGTGCTGCTTCAGAGGAATTTTACCTAAAAAAAAAATAAAAATAATTAAACAATAGAAATTAAAAATTCAGCAGTGGCCACAGCTGTTACTGGGAAAGTTCAGGTTCCTCTTTTTTTTTTTTTTTTTTTTTTTTTTTGGGATTGAAGCTATGTCTACTAAAACTACATCCCATTTAAAAAAAAAAAAATCAAACTGAAAAAGAAATTTGAAAACCATGTCAAATGAAGTCAGCTGATAGACTTCAAAAGGCTGGTGTCCTATTGTGCAGACTGAAATTTTTGCAGCTTCCAGCAGATCCTCTCATTCCTGTACAATCACTGATACAATGCTCAGGAAATTGGATGCATACTTTAGTGGATCCTATCTTCTCAGCTGACTGCATTTATTCCTTCTTGCAATATATGCCAATATATGCCTTACTATCCAGATCTAGACTACTATGGGATAAATATAATCTGTTGAAAATCCCGTGTGACCTTTAAGGAAAAGAATCAGAAGCTCAGCACAGGTTTGGGTTCTGAAACTGGACAAATGAGAGAGAGAAGTAATCTTTCTTATACAGATGAGAAGACCACTTACTTTCTATTTCAGGTAATTGTTTATTTCTTTTGGTCTCTGAAAATCTCAGTTTTATAAAAAACTCAGTAGAGCTTATTTCCTATTTTCCCTAGTTAATTGGTATATTTACTAGTTAGTTACAAAACTATGTAACATCAGCATACTCTTAAATAAATGCCCCCACGTTAAATATATTAAACTTTCTGAGGCTTTTTTGTCTAACACATAAATAATCATTGTCATGCCAGAAAAACAGCTGAAAACTGGCTTAAGCTAAGAAACAGTTCTTCATTAGGTGTTGCAGAAAGCAGAACTTCAAAAAGGGTAGACTAGTGTTTGAATTCTACTCGGGAACATAAGAATCAATAATTATGCTGCAGAATTTCTTCACAGGACAGTGATTTCATATGGTATATGCATAAAAGAGACAAGATTTTACTAAATGTTATACATAAATGTCCTATCTATGAGGTGTTCACCCTGATGCATTCATAGGGGTATAATGCCAGACTTGCACAACTAAGGTAACAGCACTACTCTTCTTCCTGACAGGATTAGAAATTTAATGGGAAAGACATTAATGTTTGAGGTGCTATGAAAACCTCTGTGTAATATTTTTATGCCCTAACTTTAGTCCTAATGTAGAAAACACTCCCAAATTTATTAGAGCAACACTTATTCATGGGAAGAAAGGCCATGAACACATTAGAGGTGCTGTCCCTTATATCAATCAGATCTCTTAGTCCACGGAGTGTAACCTGCAAAGATTTCCCATGCAGAGAAGTTAACACTGAGGCAACCAGTGCAACTTCAGCTTCTCTGGTGTAAATGCCAATTGGTTTATCTTGTCAAATACTTGCCTGTTCAGAACCTTTCTATTTATTTATTTCCCACCCATTTATCGAAAGAGAATGGTTGTGGTTTTGATTTCTAGATCAATAAAGTTACACAACCGGAATTAAGAAACAAATGGAACCAGGGGAGGGGGGGAGAGAAAAAAGAGAAAAGGAGAAAGAGATACATGTCACTAGAATTGTGATCGCTAAAGAATTACAGCTTTCAGCACTTGGAGAAAAGAAAACAAGCAAATTGTTGGGCAGCAGTGCCTGATAAGTGAGTCTGGTTAGTTTGCCTGCTTCACTGAGAGAGACAGCTCATTTCAACGAGAACAGGACAATTTTTTACACAGCCTTCTTAGAATCTAAACCAGTCTCTATTTATTCAGTGCACTCTTTCCAACACTACCACATAGCTTAGTAATCTCTGCTAATAAACATCTGCCCTTTTACATCCTAAGGGGAAAAAGGAGGGAATCAGAAAGTACTTACTCATTGAAGCCAAACACTGCTGCGTTTTGAATCAGTCGGTACACTCAAGACACTTCTTTCTGCTGCCCCCAAACACAAACCAACATTCAACTAGATGCTTCCAGCTCCAAATGGCCTGGATTTTTCATCCCACAAATTGTAGGAGCAATCATGCCAAGATTTAAAACCTACATCATTTCCTTGCCACACTTATAAAATCTTTTTTTTCTTGTGCCATTCCTCTACATCATGCAAGTTGTTTCCACTATGCAGCTCACAGCTGCACAGGGAATTCTTCTGGAACCTGCTGCTCCACAAGCATTTAAGGGCACTCTTCTCCCTCCTCTGTATTCCCTTTACAATGGCATACTTACCTTGGGAGTACAGCTGGACTTTTTTCTGCCTCTCTTGATATGTATGTGTACAGCGCGATACCACTGTAATGGCCTACCAAGTGAGAGAGCAGCAGAGCTAAGTTTGTTGATTTTGAGTTGCACAAACACTGTGTTTTAAGCTACTCGCAAGATTTCTTTCAAAATTCAAGATCATAAAAGAAACATGGCTCGAAAGGGAAGGAAGCATCCTTCACTTCAACAGCTTAAAATGCTGGGAAAATAGACACAGCCAAACACAGTGCTCGCCTGATGAAAATAATTTTAAAATCTTTCCTATATTTTCTATGATTGCAACACCACTGATTCAACTATTAATATCATAAAATCCTTAGTTCTTGTATTAACCTGCCACTATCCATGGAAGGATTTCTGCTAACTCAAGACATTCCTTCTTCTGATCAAAGGAAAAGGTATTCCCAATTCTGTTTCTCTGGCCCTTTCTTCTCCTCAGAATCCCTGTTCTTTTGAAGATCTGGTCTCAACATGCTGCTGGTGCTGTATACTCACAGAGGAAATGAGCAGAGAGAGGAAAAAGAGAGAGAGGGGGAAGAGGAAGAGCAAGACACCCACTTTATACTTTTTTTCTTCAGCAGAGTAATTTTTCTCTTGCTCCTAATTCCAATTGCAGAACTCTAGGGATGCACCTAATCTACCTTTCTGTTTCTAAAAGTACGAAATGATTACAGAAGTGTGGCTGAAATGAACAGTGATGAATTTTGATTTTGTCAAAAAGGCTTAGGATGTCCAGAACCAACTATTTTTTTTTCACAAGGTAGGAGGGAAAAAACCCTAGAAATCACTCCATCAGCAAGAGCAGGATTTTTTTTTGTCTGTGTTTGTCTGTTTAAATCAGAAACCCAGGCAAACAAGGCATATTCTGTGTCCTGGCTTGTCACTCATGAACAACAGGTAAGGATTAAAAATACCTTATGGCTTTAAAGATTTCTCCCAGTAAATATTTGCCCCAGTGTGCTGCAAACCTGAAACAATCAGAGCTTTGAGAGGTGGGAAAGTAAATTAACATGAAATAGCTGAAAATTAGCAACAAAACAAAAATATCTCAGGTTTATATTAATATTTGTTACTGCTCCTGCTGTGATAGTCACCTACTATTTTGCTTGTTTTCTTGCTGACAGACTCCTGTTAGGCCCCATAGACCTTTATGTGGGAAAACAAGAAACAAAAAAAGCAAGCCACAAAAAGCACTTCCACGAGCCTCCAGCCATGGGCTAATTTGCTCTTAGAAGAGAAAGAGACTGTCTCTCAAGGCTGAGCAGCACAACCATCTGCTCAGGCAGTGAGTGATGCTAACTGAGCCCAGCAGCAGGAGCCATACGGTCATTTAACTCTGCCTTGACCAGCAGCAGGAGGTCCAGCACAGCACAGAGGTTCAAAGGTGACAGAAGCACTAACACCTGGACAGGGCAGTCAGCTGGAAACATTGCTACTTGAGAAGGGCAGGGAAAGGAAGTTTCAGAAACTGAATATCCCTGAAGAAGCAGACTGCATTGGAGCAAAGCCCTCCTGCCTTACCCCGTCTCCCAGCTATCCAGCGTTCTATCTTTGGCTGGCATTTGCTTCAGGGAGTGAGAGAGCCATGCCAGAGAAGGGAAAGGGAGATGATACAACAGCCAGGGGCAGATCAAGCGGATGTTCACCAGGGCTGCCCATTAGAAAGGGTGCTTGATGGCCTGCCCCAGATGACCTCTGTAGGATTGGTCAGCAGACAGGTACACAGCAGGGTGATAAATACACAGGGCACTTGGCCTGCTGTGAAAATGCTCCCAAAACAGTCCCTTCTCAAAAGGTCACAAATTTACTTCTTTTGTGACTCCTATTAAGTGAATATAGGGATTTTTTTTTTCCAGCTCTCATTAGGATATGACTCCCAAGCCAGGTGTAGGTTACCAACAGTTCTACACAAATGATTTGCTGAGCCATATACACTTTTAAGTACTTGTGTTACTAAGTCAGACAATGAAAAAAATATTCCTCTGTAAGAGAAACACTCCAGAATGTCAGAGAATGAATCCACTTCCTCCAAAAGGCCAACAAATCTGAAAACTCCTTTTAAATTTTCTCATCAGAAATGCTGATAAGAACTTTCATAGTCTGTTGTTAAATAATAAACCTCTCCAATCACAACAAAACCCATGAGATTACTCAGAAAAAAGTCATAATACTTTATACTGAATGTTTGTAATCTAAAATTATCTGACTAGATGAAATGGCTAATCAAATCATCTCCAGAGACATTAATGGGTAACTCACCTGGTTTGCATTAAGCTGTTCTTAAGCATTTTGATGATCAGCAGCATAATGCTATGCAATCTGTCTGATTTGTTTTCTCAGTGCAGTTGTTCCTTCAGCTGCTCTGCTTAGGTATCATATCCCCAATCATTTGATGTGATATCATCATATTCCATGATATAGTAAATCAGCTTCACCCTGCTCTGCAATGCTCTGTATACAGCACTTTAACTATTGGCTGGAGGATGCATCATCGAGTTAGTTGCATAAACTTCGCACAAACTCTTTATCGTGCTACAATAAATTCCATAGAATTTATACTCAGATTTGATTCAAAGCAAAAAGGCACTGCAAAATAATCTGGCTTAACAGAGGTGAGTATTAATGAAGACTGAGCCACAACCCTTCCCACTATGTTTTACTAAGTCTTTCTTCTTTCTACAAAGACTGTCAAGTCAAAGTGCCACCACCTGCCAGGCTGCACTTGTAGGGGCTTGAAAATCTATGGTAAGACTTCTTGTTCCTGCCAGGTCACCTGAAAGTCACTCTGAAGCGGAGATGGATACATTCACATCTGACACATCAAAGAACAGAAAAAGATGCTAGATTAAATGCCAAATATAATTAAGGGATTCTGCTTTTTAAGGAATTTGAGTTGATTTCTTAGACAAAATTATTTTTTTTCCCTAACGGTTAGCTAATTAAAGATAAAGTTAGTAAGATAAAAGAATGTTACAAAAGTATTGAAAAAATAATTTATATTAATATCAGATATCCACAGTTTCCAGTTCAGGCAATGCCCAGGTCTCAAAATCCTGACTTGGTGAATGGAAACCTTTCTTCTCCCATTGGATTGAAGGCATTGATTACATCTCCCTCTGGGAGTTGGATTTATTTTAAATGTTAGCCTAAGTTGTAGCCTTTCCACTATCACTGTGTCTTACTCACTATTCTGGTGAACATTTAGAGAATGCCAGCGTCAGACTGCACTTCACAAAGGCTCTGAGCCTGCTGCCATCCAACCACTGAGCCTCTGAGGTGCATTTGCTTATTACTTTGAAGAGCTAGTAATCATCACATAGACAGAGATCTTCAGAGATTTAAGCTAAGTGAGTCAGTGTGTTAATTATATGCTAAGGGAGTACACACAAGAAATGGAAAGTAGTAGTTTATTGCTTTCCCAAGTTTCTCAGGTAATTAGAACAGCTTCTGGAGATACATGGCACTGTACCAGAATCTATCATCACAATGGGCTTCACTGTAAAATGCACAGAATTAATTTTTTAATGAAAATCCTCTACTGAGTGTCAGAGCCAAATTCACCTGATAAATGTCACTGAGCAACGTCATTACTGGCTCATCAACACAGGGTGTTTAAAGCAGATGGTAGAGCAGTGCATCTTCAGCACTACAGCCTGTTAATATCAGCCACCTCCCATAAAAAAATTAAAATTGGCCCCCTGTCAGTCAAACATGACAGTACTTTGGATTTCTCCCTCATGATATTCTTTAGCCTTGAGGCAGATATGACAGGCGCCTTATTAAATTCCAAAAATAAAATGTAGCACAAGAAGGCAGTGCATTCCAATGAGACAGCAGACTTGTTAAAATGCAACATGCATAAAACTTACTTCACTTCATTTCAGCTATCATCAGTTTCATCTCTTAAAAAACCCAAATAGCCACTTCAGAAATGTGGTGTTTGTTGTATATAAATTAAAACAACATGTCATGCTTTATACTTCAAAGTCATTAAAAGACTCTATAGGCATTGCAGAGATATTTTGGTTATTTTTATGAAAATAAAAGCTGGAATTTCTATTCACTGTCTTAGGTTCAGTGCTTGTGTTACATCATTATTGATCCCAATCTGTAGAGAAGGCATGGAAGCTAACTGTGCTGTTGTACAGGAGCATCACTAAGTCAGGAAAAGTTTTGTACAAGCATTTCTATACAACACTGGCTTATATGTGTCATGTTCCCCAACTACATAAAACAGCAAAGCAAAGCTAATCTAACATAACAATCTTCTAAGCTGAATGGAAAGACAACAAGCATAGTTAAAACACTCACAAGTAAACAAAACATTTAATATTTTCTTTTCAAGTTGTTCACCATAATAAATAAAAACTAGGATATGGATTAGTATTAACAAGGCATATTTGGGCAGTTTCCACTGATCTGCACTAAATTTCAGACCTGTAAATCACATAGGGTGCTTTGAAATTCCCTAACACAAGGTGGAATCCTGAGTGCTGTGAAGTCAATCAGATTTGGCCTTCGAGGTCAACAAAATCAGCATTTTCCTGATAATTTTATACATACATTTCTTAAATAACACATGAGACTAACTAAACCTCCAGCACTGTTATTTTCTGTATCTCAATATTCCACATCCTTCTAACACACATATAAAAAGACATGACATTCATGCCAAAGTCACATCTTGCTTCCTTCTTCCAAACTCTGGACTAATGGATGCCTGTAATGAACACGGTCTCTCTTCTACTTTGTGCCACACTTCATTTTTAAAGTCAAGTGAGGTGATGGTCATGAACTTACTGACAAGAGACTCTCTATTCATTCCCAGGCTTTTGTATGTATTGAACAAACAGCTTCCTCATGTCTGTGACACACTATACCCCCCTTTTTCTGCTGCTTTGCCTCCTAGACATTAACTCCTATGGCTCTGCAAAATTCATGCCAAAAGTCTTCTTTCACTTTTGAAATAAAACGGGACTGATTTAAAACAAATGCTTTCATTTTGACAACACATTTGCACAAACAAACTGTGTCAATGTTGATGTGGCAATAACACAGCAAGACAACTGAGTGCTGCACTTCCCAGGAACTGCCCCCAAAATGTCAGCGATTGCAACTCTTGCCAACATGCTCTGAAAATGAAACAGCAACGGGTTCATCTTTTTCAGCGCAAGTCTTTTATGTCTCCTCTCCATGTACAGTGGTTGGTTCCAAATGCTGACTGCAACCTCAACTGAATCCTATTTTAGGAAACATAACCGAAGTGTTACATGATGCATAGAATGACATTTTCTATTGCCAAAAGCACGCTCTAGAAGCAAAACAGAGGAGGAGGAGGGGGAAAGGAAATCTATTCCCACAAGGCCTAAATGTTGTTATCTCTAACTGCCAAACACATGACATCTTCCTGCCACTTCAAAGCATTTCTTCAGTTCCTAGAATGATGTTATTTTTATTTTTTCCTGAAGCAAATGCCCCTTTTTCCAAATTCAACTTAACCTGCATTTAACACCTTGAGAGGCTCTGTCAATAGCAAACCATAAGGTAATATATTCTCCATCACTTTTACATATATATATATATATCTACATCTTATAGGAACACAGAAAAATTTCTGTTGCAATGCCTTCTAGAGGTGACCCGGTGAGATCCTTTTCCCAAAGCGGGGATAACTTTGAAGTAGGAGTCATTTTTCTCACAATCTTTTCCAGATGGGTTCTGACTAACCCAGGAATGGTGAATTCCACCATCCCTCTGGGCATCAGTGCCCATGCCACAAATCAAACCTTTCACCATGGAGGATTTTTTCCCCTTATCTATCTGAAACATTCTTTGCTTCAATTTGTGGCCATTGCCTCCAGCCCTTTTCCTGCACACCTCAGAGAAGAGTGGGACTGCCTTATATTCTAAATATTAAGTAAAACAAGGCTACAAAGTACTCACCATTATATGACAGGGCTTAGTAAAATATCTGTGTTTATCACAAAATCTCCTGATAATAAAGGAAGACATTCTAGTGGTATGTGAAGGCTTTAGGTTAATTCATCTGTACTTAAAAACATGGTTACAACCTGCATTCAGATCAGACCAAATAAGCAATCTGAATGCACAGTTTCTTCCCAATGTTACTTTTGCATAGCTGTTAATGTTTGTATTAGGGCCAAAATAACCCTTAGATGAAAATTAGACATTTCATTTTTTCCATGTGCAAACGTGAATGATACCACAGTTGCCTGATAAGGCTAAAAAGGAATTTGAAGGACACAGCCAATGGATCAGGTTGAAGGACCATCTGCAAAGGAATTTGGGGGAAATCTGACTAATCTAAAATACTTTTTTTTTTGCTGTTATCTAATACTGTAAGCTGAAAATTCACCTATATTTGGTTTGCAACCATAGCAAGTCTCCCAGCACCAAGGCAACAATGGCTTGTCATTTGGGAGCCATAATAATACAACTTTCCTCCAGGAAGTAATTCATATTCCTTTGTACTCCATAAATCTTTTGAGCTGTCTGTTGAACAAGCCTTCTGCAATTCTATTTTGCCTTCACAACACTTTGGTTTTCAGTAACATTAAAGGTTTTTGTTTGTTTCTCGGCATTAAAGTACCTGGTTTTAATTAGCTGTCACACCAGCATTGTCTTTGCATGCTTTTATGCACCCACATCACACTACATATGGGTGGCTGTTGGTTTTTTTTGTTGTTTTTTTTTTTTTTTTTTTTTAAAATAGATAAAGAAAAGTAAGATGGATTTGCCTAATTGGAAAAAAAGAAAGGAAGAAGTCTGACATAAATTGTCACCCTTTTCAGAGGAAAAGGACAAAAGCTAAAATTATGAAGTCTCCTGTATGTGTGAGTATGAGCAAAAGAACATTTTAAATATAAAGATATGTTGTTACTGAGGGAGTGACACACTAATGAGATGCTGTAACTTCAGTGTGAAACTAGCAGCACCAAAAGCTGTGAAAGCTCTGACTGGGCTCAAAATTACAATTACTATTATCCTGAATAGACAAATGTATAAGAGATCAACTTGGGAAGAGTTTCTCCGTTACTTTTTCTTCTCAATGGTTTAAAATATTTTAAAATAACAAACAAGTTGCATGTCACATTTGCCTATTTCATCTTTCCAAAATGTAAGAAAAATCCTATTGTAGAACCTGATGTCTTGTATCTATGTTGATGGGACCATGTAGTTTACACACATGTTCATGTCCACCAGGTAGAGGAGACAGAAATGCCCATTTCATAAAGACAGGCACAGAGAAGGGGATTTATGCCAAATTCATGTCAAAGATAAGAACACAAATTAGACCTCTTGAAAATACTACAGTATCCTAACCTCAAGATCCTTATTCTTCTCTAAACAGATTTTCCAGCTATTAAACCTTCCAGCAGCTAACTGGATTACCACATCAGCAATCAATCACATTTATAAGGTATTAAATTTATTTGGAAACTTGATGGCTGACTTCAATCTAGAGGGACAAGATCAAATTAAAATTCCTACTACATTGTGTGGAGCACTGTATTTGGGGTTTTGTAGGAAGAAATTGGCAAATTGCATTTGATTTCTTGTTTTGACATGTTACTTGGCATATTAATAAAACAGAAACATTATGCTGCTTAAAGTAATGATCTCATTTCCCCCAAATTTATATTGAACACATTTTTAAAAGAAAATAGGGTAGTCTTGTTCAGTTACTAATTTTGATATCTGCTTTTTTCTTACTTGAGTAGAATTTACTTCACTAATCCAGCAGACCAAAACCACTAACACTAAGACAACCTTATCATACCTATTTCTGATTCCAGTTTGTAATCTCAAATGTCAACATGGGTTAATATTGCACTTCAGTTTCATAACTCACAAGAGTTACATGTAATTAACTACAAGTTTGCTTAAGATGGGGGCACTGATATTTCAACTGCACATCAAAAGCAAATATGAATAAGTAATGAGAAATTAAGCAGAAGGGCATATTGGAGAGCCACCACATGGAAAACCATGCATTTGAAGAGAACCTCATGTCTGATAGCTGCTCAGTAAGAGTCACACAGCTGGTAAGACCAAGTTCTATGGCCACAGAGTTTCCAGAAGTAAAGGTGTAAAGCACCCTGATCTCCAGAAAAACTGCTGCAGTGGATTGGAAGCACCACTGGGAGCATCCCTTCCAACCCTCTGCTGTCACCTGCCCAGATTTCTGGGTCCCTGAGGAAAGTTTGTGCCCTTGCAGAAGGGCAAGTCATTGTGACCCCTGGACATTGTTCCACTGAATGTATCACTGCGTATCGACTGACTGAAGCTCATCCCCAGTTATTGAAGACATTATAATTATAGAAGGTTCCATGAAAACAACAGCTATGCTAAAATTATTAGAAATACTATCTTTCAAGAGCAGGATTTAGGTACCTAAATAGTTTGCACTAGCAATACTAAGTTTTAGCATACCACAAAATATTTTTATTTTCGCTGGAGAACAAAATGGAGATTTCACCTGTGGGAGTTTCTGAATGAATTAACTTTTTCATTTTGTTGTTAAAGATAAATCATACAAAACAGATAAAATTTTCAACCATGGAAAAATTATGTAATGTCTAAGTTTAATCTTCAAACAGGTCATTGCACCTGTCATGGATTTAAGATTGGTTTCTGTTGAAAAGCCTCTGGAAGTTTCCCTCCATCCTATAGAGCAGAGCCAATGAGGGCCAGCTC
>JAWWEE010000001.1:9853307-9991265 GCA_035221455.1 Xenops minutus
GGCAAAGGCCTTGAAGGAGCTTTGCTGGACATCAGGCGTTTATTCAGGGTCAAACCTCCACAGCACCTTACCTGAAACATGAGAGGTAGAACATGAGTAGGGGGATGATGCACAAGTGAATGCTCACACGGGCTTTTTCCTGAAATGATGACAATACTGTAGGGACACAAGCTGAAGAACCTGTGAGACTAATAAAAGTTGTAACCTACTCTTTCATGCTCCAGATTTTGCTGGTGAGCACAAAAGTTAGAAAGGCAGCAAAGTCTTCCTGCACTGAAAACACTGAGGGGAAGAAATCTCCTCACACCTTTCAGCTACTGCTTCTAGCCCTGGGTAAGGACATAACGTAGCCCTTCCTCTTTTATTTCCAGTAAAGAATAAGTCAAATACTTCAAAAGAAATCTTGTTCTTTCACTAACAATTATTGACATAATTTTACATGAAACATACACCCCAGTGAAGCAGTCAAATGAATACATTAAAGAAAACTCCAGTTTAACAATGTAGATGTGTATAATAAATGAACTTAAAAATAAAAACAAGCAAACAACCCAACACTTTAAAAATATTTCCACCCTCTTAAATAACATTACTACTTGAGGGCATCTGAAATCACAGAAGTGCACAGTGTCCACCTGTACACACACAGTTATCATTCCCTCATTTTCCAGGAGTGCCTTATGTCATATAAAATACCTGTTAAAACCTCAATGTGAGCTGAGAGAAAATAATAGTGCTGTATCAGTATGTACTCATTCAGTGTTACAGGAAAAGATGTTCCTTCATATTTGTTTTATGAGATACTGAAGTTCACGTGTTCACTGATCTTAGTTTCACCAATTAAATTTAATCAATCAAGAACATAATCCTTACAGAACAAAACTGCAAAAAATACTCTACTTTCTGGCTATTTTTTTTTTATTTGTTTCTAATACAAACCTGCACATCCTTATTGAATGGATACAATGGCATTTTTCAACTACCAAGGCAAGAAAAAAAGCCAACAGTATTTTATTTAATAACTTACAACAAGGTCTCATGAAATGTAAACATCTGTCTACAAGGACGCATAACCCATATTGTTAAAATCTCTGAATGAGACTTGAACAAGATGAAACACCTGAAAACTGGGATGATTGTGTTATACCAATGCTGATATCACAACTAAACATTTGGATAGCCTGTT
The DNA here is from genome assembly GCA_035221455.1 of Xenops minutus. Classification (NCBI taxonomy): domain Eukaryota; kingdom Metazoa; phylum Chordata; class Aves; order Passeriformes; family Furnariidae; genus Xenops; species Xenops minutus. Next base: position 9,854,494 of record JAWWEE010000001.1, read on the forward strand.
CAAAGTGTTCCCAATTTACAGCACTACAGTTTACAAGTCAGTGTTCACATGAACTGACATTTACCATATTATGTTCACCGACTATGCATTTTTTGAAGTAAATTCACTACATTTAATTTGATGAGGGATGCTTCATGGCCAGAGCACTCAGGAAGGATACCATAAAAGCTAGAGAGGGACTGAAAGATAAAAAAGATAGCAAAAAAAAAAAAAAAAAATTTAAAATACAGTATTAAAATCACACACATTCTGTCTGTTTCCATGACACATATTTTTCTTGTAAGAAGCATGCTTTTAACTGGGCAAGATAAATTCTGTATGTGCACTGTTAATTTCAACCAAAACTCTTAAGAAAAATGCTTCCTAGATATTTAGTTCAACTGACTGATATACTGTATGGATTTTAGCCATACACACATTATGCTATCCTGCAGTATTATTAGAGAAAGAAAGATCTCACTGACAACAAACTAATATAAGGACTCCTTTTCTACATTACCACTTGAGATATTAGACTCATTTCTATCAGGGTCCTAATTTCACTTCATTTTACCATGAGCAACCCCAAGGGTTCCTGAGATGGTAACACTAACACAGCCCCGAGGGTAGAAAGGGAAGGAGAGGGACAGGTTTCATTTCTGCAGGAAACATTAGATGTTGTTTCCCAATGAATTCTGCCGTGGTACCCAAATGAAGGTTGAATGCTTTTAAAAGTAAGCACAGACAAAGCAGTATTAAATATTTAATTTCCGGAGGCAAAGGGCGAAGTCCCAAAGCTCTAGGAAGCTAATGGACCTCAAGCTACATAAGCTGATTTTAAGTAGATGCAGAATCCACAGCAAACTTAAAAGTTTTATTGGGAAAGGGGGGAAAGATACTTTACTATGAAATTATATTCATGTACAGATATTTGAGATTATTCAAAATTAACAAAAATGAAAATTAGTCCTAATTCTCCTGACACAGTCCTCCTCCTGTCTCTCAACTTGGGGTGGATTAACAGCACTAAGCTTACAGGAGCAATTTCAGCACGCTCTAGAGCATTATGGTATTGCTATTCATTTCAATTAGGAGTAAAGGTTTTACATGCACTTAACAATTTTAAGAAAGCCAGAGACGGTCAGTCTGTTTTATTCAAAAGCATTCACGAAAACAGTGAAAGGAGAACTTTAGTTCTCTATCAGTGAATTTCCTTCAGGACTGGTAGCAAGTCCCTTATTTCCTCCTGTTTGTGTATGTGCACATACACACAGAAATGTCTTCATTTTCTTCTTTTTATTATCAAATAAATAGGCAAATGTTTTGGGGCATTGCTGATACAGCAACACCACCATCATCCATCAGGGCTTTGGTTCAACAGAAATGTGAGATGTGCTTTGCACAGTGCCCAACATGCACCTTCAGCTTCGGAATTTCAACTCAAATTTGAACACTTTTGACAGGTCACATCTTTCAGTGAAACTGGAAGTTCAGAGTATCTGTATGAATGACCCCACAGTGAATGAGAGGCAAGTTCTGTGACACAAGGGAGGTGGTAGAAACTCTCCCATAAGAAGTACAGTATAAATTCTGGGAAGAATAAAACAAAACTATGTTTAGACGCACTTTCCACAAACAAAACTGTAAGACCAAACTGAATACTTTCACTTTTTTCTATTTCCCACTTTTTCTTAAAAACATATGGATGAAAACTTTTGATTTGCCCAGTGGAGACAGCACAGCTGAGAAAGTTCCTTGCTGTCTCCAGATTAATCATATGTGATATTCAGGAAGTGAAGGCAGATGCTACTTTCATCCAGCTGAGGATTGTTGAGGTAACCATTATTTATCATGTTTTGAAATATATACTTTATCCAGTAATTATTTGCTTGTTATGACAGGAGCTAACTTATAATTTTCCATATGGCCAGAAAGGTGTTAGACCTTCTCTAATTATAGATAAAACTATATTAATGGCTGCTGAGCAACAAATCATCTGTGATGCTCAACTGCAGCCTCAAGCCATGAAATCTTCCTCCTACATCAGGTGGAACAATAGAAACTTACAATTCTGTGCACTGAAATACCAAATCTTTTCTAGAGAGAATGAAAATACTCATGTTCCCAGTTCAGAATGCTGATAGTATTTGCTTACTTTATGGCTAGAAAGTTTATAAATTCTTCCCAGTCATATTGGACATTCCACTAAAGTCTACTGTTACTTTACAAAACTTTCTTTTATTGTACAACATCATAGCTAGAACAGCACTTCTATAGATGATAACAGCAAAGACAATGTTACAGCTGGCCCACAGCTTCATTGCCAGGCCATTATTTGCATGATAAGAAGACATACTGAACCATAAATATTAAGATGATTGGGTACCCTTTGGCACACACACAAAAAGGACACACAGCTGCTAATAATGCCAAGGTTGCAGATTCGACCCCCATACATTCACCTAAAGTGTTGGACTCGATGATCCTTGTGGGTCCTTTCCAACCCTGAACATTCTGGGAATCTGTGACTTTTTCAGGCCTTTTCTAAATCCCTCTTCATTTCTTCCTTGCAGGCTTTGTCCTGTGATCACACTCCTTACTGCCAGAAGCCAGACAGGTATTTCTCCAAATCCCAGATCCAAATTCTCCTTAGCAGGCCCAAGGATACATCATGCAAGACGAGACCCACCCCCATCTCCTTCAGGAAACCCATGTGCCGATGACCCGTGTGCTCATCCTGCTTGCCTGGCCACTGGAAATGAGGGGAAGTGCTGCATGATGAGAACCACTGGAATTTACAGGCATTTGTTTTAAATCATCCTTGGGCAACAGCTGCCTGGTAGAGTGGAAATTGATTGCATAGCTAACAGGATGATATGGTTTCTGAAAGTAACTGGCTTGCAGGATAATGGGCAAAATGCAATGCAAGCAGCTTGCTCTCCACCACCTACAGTAGCTGTCATTAAGGTTTTCTGCCAAATAAAAAGGAGTTTGGCAATAAAGGAAAATATTTTTCACCATTTATTCCTTGTGCTGCAGGCTGCTCCCACCAAACATCAGTTACTCTGCGTACAACACGAGCCATGGCACCACCTAACAACTGACTGAAAACTTTGCAGTGTGTTGTATTCAGGAAATTGCTCTGGAATTCCCTTGATGTTTTCCTTGCAAAAACATTTAAAATGCTCTCCATACTGGGATTTGGGAAATTACTATTTCAGCATGTTTACCTACTACCCACAACAGACTTCAATATTCTCTTGACAGCAGCAATGACTCAGGAAAACAGGACTTAGATGTTTGGTGTCATGTGAGTGGTCATGTCTTCTTCCATGTGCCTGGATCAATGCACCCTGGAGGGGAGCTCTGAGCAGTCAGGCTCCCTTTCACTTACTGAGTGGATGCATGTATAGGAGTGGGAGAGAGAGGCAGCTTTTCTCCAAATTGAACCTGTCTTATGGGTCACTAGCTGAGCAGCAGAGGAACCAGGTCAGCTCTTCTGACAAAGAGAAATCATCAAGGCAAAAATTATTTCCCCAAAGCCTAATTATTTCCTAAAAGCCTAATTCCAACTGCTATTGGTAGATCTGGCATTATCATCTGTAAAGCAGTAGTATCATCTGAACAGCCCTTTTGTCATTGCTCACCTCTGACTTTCAATCATTAGGCCTAAAGAAGTTTCACTGGCTCCCACGCAGTCACATCAGTGTATGATTTTTTTCTTATTTAGAACAATACAAAATGAGTTTTCCCTTCCAGGGATTGAAAACGAACAGGGTGCCAAAAACACTGAGTATTTTTCATTGTTAAATTCTTCTTTAGCTGTTATCTTTGAGCTCAAGTAAAATACCAAATTTAGAGAGATAATCTATTTTCTATGGTATATTGCAGCAGTAATTGTTCTTCTCTCTCTTTCAAAACATTTTCCATGCTGGTTTCAAAGTACATGCTTTTAAACATCTTTTCTCTTCAGGATTAAACTTTTTTTTTTTTCCCAAGTACTCATGCACAACATAATGAGGTACAGATTTTTGGGCACTTTTGCGTATCAGGGACCCCACATTTCTGTGGCATTCAAAGCCCCTGTAGTAAAATGAAGCCCTAAGAATTCACAGTACCAAACCACATGCAAACTGCAATGCAACTAAGCACAAGTTGCATAATTGCACATGAATAAGATGCTCATAAAACACATACTGATGCACTCCCTCCTTCCCACCAGTACTCTATCCAAGCATCTCTCCAGATGTGTACATTTATTCCACTACAGCAGCAAATATACATCCAGATTGCAACCCATTTAGCTGCAATGAAAGCAGCTTCTCTGCTGAATACGATGGTTTGCTAGGCATAAAGTGTATTTCAACAGTTCCATACATAATTTCAACATATGTACAGTACTATGGAAAAACCCAACTGTGCCTTTGGGTGTTCCTAGTTGTTCCACATCAAAAACTGCAGGTCCTGACAGTTCACATTAGGATTTACACTAGCAAGGGAGTTTTTCATTGCATCAAAACTCCTTGTTCTTTTCATTTTGCTCACTGGACATGAAGACTTTGGGCAGTCACAACCCTGCTCAAGTACTGACCTCAAACAATACAAAGAGATGTGTAAGCATGTTCTATGATGATCTTTAAGCTTTTCTTTTCCCAATACTACTTCTTCTTCTGCATATTATTATTTTTCCACTCCAGAAACACATTAATATGAATTTATATCTGGTAGGGAAAAGAAAGTCATATTTAAGTATTTAAAAAGTCTGTTAGGACTTGCCTTAAGGAATCTCAGAGATATGTAAGCTAATATAAAATTCATACACCCCAATCTGCACCTTTCAGCTTTGTGCAGTCCCATGCATCCAATTCTATCTCTAATATCCTTTTAATATCATTTCCCTCTCTGCCTTCAGCAAGCCCTATAGCATTCACCTTTGTCCTCAGAGAAATCTAGGTTAACATTACATTTGTGTAGCAGGTTCTACATTTTTTATTTTATTGGAAAGGCAGTCTAGCATGAAAGAGTGAAGGCACAACCTTAGAATTACCTGAACCAGTGGAGAGAGATACTTCCAATCACCAGGGGAGAAATCACTTAATACAGTTCAGTCCTCTTATAAAACAATCTATTTGCCAGACAAAGCAATTATTTCATTTGGACAGTCGCTGCATTGCACTATGAACCTTGAGGCTGAAGTGAGGTTAAATATTCACTTTTTTTTTTTTTAGTATCGGGTAGCAAGTAATCTACAAAATCTGTCATAAATTTAGTTATTCTTATAAGAAAAAAGTAATGCATAAATACGTAACACAATATGCACGTCCTGGACATTTTTAAAAAACTCAACCATTAAATCATATGATACTTACAATAAAATGACAGAAAATCAACCTGAAACCCTAACATACTTTTCCACAGTATGAAGCCTTTGATGGACTGTTCTATTCCTCTTTGCATAAATTTGTCCCAATCCTAGGAAAATATATCAAAAACCATTTACATGTAGATGCACAGCCAATGTTTATTTGTATTTAAAACAGAAGACCAGCTATAATGGTACCTATAGAACTGTATTTTTCTGGAAAAGCACAATATCTACAGCCATATGTGTTTCTCTGGTTTAAAAATAATACACCAGTGAATTTACGCTTCAACTGTTTGCTTCAGAGAACTGAAAGGCTAAATTTCTTCAGAAATGAGAAATAAATCAGTCTTCATGCTAGCTCAGGTCTATGTCCCTCAGGGGTGTAGCAAAAATGCTTAGGTAATTCTCAGAGCTTTCTGCAAACATCCTACATGTCAACCTGGATTACATGCACACTTTCAGAACAACAAATTTAGTCAAACTCTGAAGGGATTGTTTGTGCACTTCTGGAAACTCTGTTATGAACATTAGACACTGTAAAACTTCATAGAAGATTCTCACTACCAGCTTTCCAAGTCACAAAATATTATCATCTATTGCTTGTGCCTCTTCACCTAATACTTTATAAACACAAAAGCTCAGTGCCTGCACTGGGAGCTACCACAGATCAATGCTGACAGAAAAGGCAGCACTTCTTTAGGCTGATCTGCTTTGGGTATGAACAGCTTGTTATGGATTTATACACTTGAGTGTGAACACACACACGTGTGTGCAGGGAGGTGTTCATTCAAAGAACCTGGTTAATGCATAATGGAAGCAAATACAGTTTACAAAAATGACAAAAGGACTCGACACCAGCCCCAGTGTTTCTATTCTATGAAAGAAAACAGACTGTAACTTCTTTAAAACCCTCAAACTTGGCAGATTGTATTGCTTGGTCTGTTTCCTGTAGAACTTCTCATTTAATTTCAATATACTGGAAACACAGAGGCAAGTACAAATGTAAGTAAAACTGAAGTGAGAGCTGTAGTTTAAGCTCCTTTTGAGTTTATCCCATAAAAAATTAATTAGCTGAATTTGAAGTAAGCAAATCCTACTAAAGACAGTATTAGTCCCAGCAGAGGAATGCTCCAGAGGCAGAGAACTCCACTGCATCCCTTGCTTTAGTGCTACCATGGGAGTACCAAGAGGCAAGTCTGCTGCAGATGAATTCAGTGCATGGATTCATCCGGGTCACCCAATGCCATGGTAAATCTTTGCAGGCAGTCTCTGGTGAGAACTGAGACCTTCTGCAATACCTGGGGGAAAGGAAGGAAGTGGCTCTCCGATGACAGGGTCTGTGCCAAACTGTGGGCATGGGCACAGCCTTCATTTCCAGCTCATCAAGAACTCACAGTCTCTTTGATCTCTCCCTACCACTCCTCCCTCCCAAGGAAAAGGGACATAACAGGCTTTGGGGCAGAGGAGATGGCTGGGCGAGGGGGGTGTGCAGAAGTTAAGATGCACCCCAATACAAATTTAGCAATGAGTATTGTATGTTTTCATGTGTGTGTATATGTAAACATGCACAAATATATGTACACTACTTTTCAGTTCAAAATGAACTTCACTTTTACAGCCCAGTGGTGCTGATTTCTCCTTGTAATTATATGCTTATAAATACAAACGTTCACCCAATTTTACCTTTAGTATGGTGAGCATCTTGCTGTAACAACGAAATGAGCACAACATATAGACTTATCTTGATATTACAATTCTAGCTGTATACACTTAGCCTGCAATGAGGGATTGAATTTAAATGTTTATAGCTTTCCAAACACTATTATGCGCTTGCAAATGTTAATTCAGTTTCAATGAAAGAGTCAATTTTTTTTTAACAATATAGAATGCATTTTAATACACTATTACGCACAATAGGCCGACAGTGAATGGACTCATAATTGATTTAGAAGCACGTTCTACCATCCTGCTACCTCTATCTCTTTAGTAAATCACTTTTTAATCGGGCTAGTCTAAGCTGACCCGTACAGAGCTTTATTTAATTTATTATGGAATTTATATATAAGGTTGACTAGTAATGCATGGCTACAGCAGCATTAAACAAATTGTACAGTGAATAACAAAGAGGAAAAAGAGAACAAGAATACAAATAGCCTAAGCATATTGCTGAGGTTAAGACAGGTTCCAAATGAGCAATGTTATTCAAATGTTTCAGAACAGGAAAGAGGAAAAGAGCTCTGACACCATTATGGTTTGAAGAAAGAGGCTGGGTTTGGGTCAATTATTCAAGGCAAGATAAGGGAGAGAAAAATCTCACAAAATACATTAGTTGGCTCTTATTCCTCCTAATGTAAAGGACAAAGATAATAAACTAAGAAATACAGGCCTAATTATCACTCCACAGCTTTTTCTGTGCCTATGAAACTTACTGAAAATACAAGGACAAGGCACTGAATTAATTCTACAATGAGATTTCCTGTTACCCAGTATGTGTAAGATAAAGCCTAACAAAGACTCAGAACATGGCCTACCAATCTATAGTGAGCATTTCATAAATTATTTGCACTGAAAATGACTAAACATGTATGCATATTTAGAATACACATATGCAGACATATAGTTGCATATTAATATACATTTATTACCTTGCCCAGTTTTAAAAAATAAAGATGACCTGTAATCTTTTCCTCAGATGAGAAGGGGAGCATCTACTTGGGCATCATTCAGTTTGTGCACAACCTGCTACTGTTTGGAGGAGCCACTGCTGCCATCACTGCCCCATCCATTTGCACAATTTTACCACCCTTGTGGAAGCTCACTGTTCACATGCAGGGTTCAGCAAGAAAAAAAAAAAATACAGGTTGGTCCATGTACCATAGCTAAATATGGTTTTCTTTCTGTGATTTTTGCACACACATGCTAAATTTGCAAACTCACGGTGTAAAAGCAATCTCTACAATTTTATATTTTTTTTGGAAATATGTAAAAACTATGCATTGAAGATCTGATGAAAATGAACACACACAAAAGAAAGTACCTTCTGACAATGAAGAGCACGTGCCCTGCAAGCTCCATGGCTCAAAAGATCTGTAATAGGATGGGAGCATTTCCCCAGTGACCACTGGCTTGAAACCACCTCCAGGTCATTATCGAGTTGCCATCATTCACAACTGGTTTGGTAGTCAACTTGAAATGAGCTGGTCCTCTCAGCCCAAGGTCCACATCATAAATTGGCAACACTGATAGAGTCTTGGCAGGGAGGTCAAGGATTGAATGGGCACAGAGACTCATCTCTAGAGGTGATCTGTCTAGGTCAGGGTTCAGACATATTTGTGGGAGAGGCATGCTTTGCCATTGTCTCCTGCTGTATGACTTCTGCAGAAAAATACAGGAATTCATCTTGAAATGCTGTCACAACCCAGCACCTTTCACAAGGATTAAGTGCCTATTAAAAAAATACATTCATCTGCAGCAAGAGAAGCCTGTACCTTTTAAATCACACCTATCACTACAGCAATACTTTACGTTGTAAAGTTAAGAACAAACAAAACCCAACAGAGTAAGTATAGTCAATCTTATTTCAGCCTTAGAAAACAAAATTGCAAAGCTTATACAAAATTCTGATTTTTTACAGATTCTGCAAGGGGTCTCCCTTCCATAAGAGCAGCAGAGAAATCTATAAACGCATCTAGACCAGACAAAGCCAAATCTGCTAACTCAAAATACTCACAGAGATGGCAAATGACTGATTTCAGAAGACCCTTTGGAAACCACTTTCCACTTTACCTCATCCACAAAAATGGGTCAAGTCAATCAGCAATTCAATCACTAAACTCTTTAGCAGGCTGACTGAGGATTATCCCTGAGCATGGCTCAGCTGGCAGTGCCAGCCACTTGCCACATGCTTGCTTGCCGTCTTGGCTGGGCACAAAGTACTTGAGTGAAGTGCTGCTCTGCCCATCGCTGCCAAAATGACCTCCAGGGGCCTCTGAAGGCACGGCGGTGCTAAGATTGCTTCCTCCAACACCTGAATTAGAGCTACAGAGATTTCAGCGCTCCAGACTGAAGGTCAGGAAGGGGGACAGGTACTGCTTTCACAGTGTCTTTCACACAACCTGCAAAGTAAGGCCTGTAGCTTGCCAAGTTACCTCATTCATTCTCTTATCCCTAAGACCGAGATCGTGTTTTAAAAGATGAATCTCATATCCTGTTCAGGGCTAAATAAGTAAAACATACGAATAAATGAAGCTACCTATTACAAATACTACATCCTCTATAATCTCCACATTTCCAAAGATCTGAATATATAAAAAGTGCTACACAGTCAATGTAGTTGCAAGAGCAAGTAGACTTCTCCAGTTCTCTCCAATATGCAAAAGAGAAGGTCAGCAATATACTACACTTAATGCTATTTTGACAGGGTAGATTACCTAAACAACAGTTCATGCATATTTAAACAGAAATAACAGAGTTGTCAGGGATCTGCAGCTTTAGGTGCCCAAAACACCAGATGTCTGCAGTGCAATAGACCTTCAGATTCAGAAAGAGAAAATAAATTGGGACTCAACTGTCTTATCACTGAGATCAGTGTCAATTCTACAAAAGTTTAATCTGTGATCATAGTACCCTTCAGTTGTGCAATGCCCAACTAGATAAAGAATGAAAAGAAAAAAAAATAAATTAAAAAGAGGAACAAACAATAGCAAAACAACACTGATGAACTACATTATGGAAATAAATGAACAATCCATATTAGCTTTTTCTTAAAAACAAACGAACAAACAAAAAACAAACAAACAAAAAACCAACCAAACAAAAAACACACAAAAAACAAACTTCTCTAAACCACTTGAACAAACCCTGAGCCATATCCAATTGGCATGCAGGAGAAAAGCATGAGACCAAGGACCTCAGCAAAAGGGACAAAATACAGACACTGTGTATACAAGCCTAAGCCCACGAATCCCTCCATACCTAATCCAACATCCTGTGCCACCTCCTTGCCTCCTTTGTCACAGAAAATGTTAAAAGAGAGAAGCAGACCCAGTTGGGCTCTGATAGTTTTCCCCAGCTCTCAGCAAAATGCAGTGACTGTTTCTACAGAATCTGCAGGAACAACTTACTACAACTATGGCAACAGCTTAGAGGCATCCATCAAGGATCAAAATCCCTCATGCAAGAGACTACACACATACATAAAATATAAAGCTCACTCTCACTCCAGTCTCTTCACATTTATTCAGCTATGACATCTCTGAAGAGTGTAACCCCTTAATACTACCCCTGGTAGCAAAATGCTGATATGATAGAAGACATGCTGTTCAGAAGCCAGGCATGGCAAGAGGATCAGGAATCCCAAGTGAAGAAACCTTTGACAAACACACCTTTCATTTTGGGCACAGCAGTTTGGCATTTTATAACAAGGTGGCAGCAAATGTAAAAACAGATAAAACCCACAGAGTGTGAATGCAACTCCTCAAAGCATAACTTAAAAAGTGCTTGACCTTGTTCCTCTTCTAGCAAGCCAGAAGTAGGGGTAGGATCCTGTTCTGAGTGTGACTTTAGACATTTATTAATCAAAGCATGTTAAGAACTTCCTCAGTGCTTGAGTTATAGAGTTATTTATACTTCAACCAGATTATGCCCTTTAGCCATATAAAATAAAAATGCTGCTGTTTAAACAAGTATTCTCATTATAGATGCAATAAAACTCTGAAGCACTATTGAAAGTTATGCAATAATTTGTCTCTTAGGAAAGATGAATGGCTAAGTTGGGTGCCCAGGACTTAAAATTCATGAATGTCTTAATAGTGAAACAGATATTAATCTCTCTTCATTAGCTCACCAAAATTAATGAAGGCAAGTTAAAAAAATGTTCTGAGACATTACTTGATTCCAGATGAATATGCCTGAAGTATTGCTCTTTCAAAAAGCTATTATAAACAACAGGGAAAGGGGAAAATCATTTGAAAAATTACTTTGACATTGTCCTTTAATCATGCATTGTATTCAGGAAAATTATTCTAATGCATCTCTTACATGACTAAATGGTTGCGGTATATAAATAGCATACTCTCCAGAATACCATGCAGAATATCTGATGATACAATGCATTATACAGGAACTAAATTATATTTAAAAGAACATGATGATGGAGTGAGATGCTTTTAAAACATAATATAGGTAAAGAAAAACAAAAACCCCATAGGGTTAGGGTATTCTCTACAGTACATTAAAATACCATCCCATTTAAGTAACGATTATGTTAAAAATATCTCTAAACTATCATTTTATTATTGTTTACTAATTCAAGTCTTTTTTTCTACTGATTCCGTTTTCACTGTGATGTCTGAAAGGAACAGAATGAACATTTTAATCCCTCATGAGAACTGTAAGTATCTCCTGGAAAAAAAAATACTGCAAAATTTTGAAAAGTTTAAGAAAATAAAGAAAGTTTAAAGTACCCTATTATCAAATACCCTAAGCACAACCAATTGAACAAATTCTATTTTTGTATGTAATAAAATAATATAGATTAAAATAATTCTCCTACAATAACGAAAATTTAGGATTTTATGGTCATTAAATAATGCTCATTCTTTCCTTCTATTTAGGCTGTATGAGATTGAACAGCAGTTAATGTCTTCTAGTGCCTGAATGCAAAGAAACTGTCATAATGGGAAATGCAGGCAGTGCAGAGTCAGACTCCATTAGCATTTTGGAGCTGAAGAAATTCCAACTTCTGCTCTTTACATAAAATGTAAAAATAATCATTAGAAGACAACAACATGCAGATTAGATATTTCTTATGCATTGGTTGTGCAACACGGGCCAGAATGACAAAGTAGCCTAATTTATTTCTTTTCTTGACTTGCTGCTGCACGGCTTCTCAATTCTTATTCAAAACTAAATATTCTAACTAAATATCAGGCAGATACAAACCTTCTAAGTCTGATCAGGAAGACTTAAGTGACTGTCCCAAATCAAAAGGTGAAGACAACTGCTGCAAGATGACATCACTATCTCAAAGCACTCAGAATTGAAAAAAACCTGATTTGGCTTTTTTACACTGGCATTTCAATGTTGTTTCAAACTTCACTATAGTGCTAAAATTATGTACTGGCAAGCATGGCAGGTGTTTATTTCTAATATTACAGTAATTCCAGAAGACTGAAGATACTGGCATAGGTCAAGGAACAAAGCAGCAAGGATTGTGCCATTCACAAGCAAGCCTAAGATTGATAGCCTATTTAAACCTGAATTATAAGTAGCTTCAGTCCATTAATATTAATTAGGTCAAGACTAATAGGCTCTCATGAGTGGACTGTTTAGCAGGTCAGAGGCAATGAAAAGGTAGTAAACAATTTACCACATAATGAAGTTTGCAGGCACATGGCACGTGTCTCTACCACTGTAACTATGCATCTCACACAAAGTCAGATTGCTAAAAACTGGTCAGACTGTTTGCCTCCTCAGACAACATGAGAAACACCAAAATCCTATTTTAGATAAATTAGTTTTAATAAAAATGCTTCAAATTCCAGGCAGGGTGCCATTTCAGTGTATCTGAGAATGCCAGGCTGGGGTTTTGTGGCAGGAGGAACTGGGGACCATCCATCGGCATGGCCTTTCACATCCCCGCAGGCAGAACTCTCTACTTTTCCCTGCAAAGTGCTCCCTCATAGGAAGAAAGGACACTCATAGTTCACTCTTCACATGGATTCATTCATTGTTTGGCCTGTCATTTGTTACCACATTAGGTGTTCCCTGGGCAGTACAGCTCATCACATGGACATGTATCTAATTAAGGAGATCACTTATTGCACAAAGATCAAGTTCAAAGTTTTTTCCTAATTGGATGGTAATACATTCTGATCAATAAAAACACATACCTTTCACTAGAAATTTAAAGAGCAGTCATACAAGGAGTATGTGGACTTTATTTGTGAAAAATATTTTGACACAAGCATGCAATAATGTTGTGCATTATTTTTTTTTAAACTTTATTCTCATAAGTAGAAGGAATTTAAACCTCTCATTTAATCATTTTCATCACAGGAAATTTGAATGTGTCTGAATACAACAGTATTTAGAAAAGTGCTCTGCATTTCTATTCCTTTCCTTATTTGTATGGCTCACAAAAGATGACAAAGACTCCTTCAATGAACTAAATTTATATCCTTGTGCTATGTTATGAAACTCTTCCTGTTGCTCCTATTAAAATCAAAACTGTGCAGGACTGCCCATCACATCCCTACCATTTAAGTTCCACTTGAAATCTCAAAATAGCATTTCCTTCAAGTGGAAGGAAAGTACAACAGAGGCCAAGGGTGGGCTCTTCATAGAGGGATCAATTTTACCATTGGCAAGAGTCACAGGATTTCATCTGTAAGAGTATGGCTCATATTGTGAATCTTTATTATTTTTAATTTACCTGTGATTTTGATTGGTTTTACTTTGGGATCCCCCCCATTTTCTCAAGTGGCATAATTTTCCATAAGTACTGATTATCTGCCCTTGTAAAACAAATACCTTAGAGATGCCTCAATCTAGACATGTAAAAAAATCAAGGTTCCTCAAAAAAAAACCCAAAACAGACTATTCTGAAAATTTTGCCTGCATAGTTTTACTTCAAGCAAAAATTCTGAAGTAAATATTTTATTTTATTATTGTCTACATACAACTGATTAAACTGTTCCTTTCACTATGCATCATGACTTGCCTGCATTCAAGTTACCTATCAGTGCTTGGCTCAGATCAAGAGCAGGAAGGCTATGAAGGTGCAGGTGTTGGTCCTCAGGCTCATGTACACAAACTGAGTTCCTGCCTGGAATAGGGTATATTTGAGTCAACTAACCAATGCAAAAGACATAAAAGTTTTGAAAATCTAGTCTCTATCAGCAAAGGTAGTGGGGCATGGCAGTAAGGAATACGAGGATTAAATGTGTAGATCTTGCAGGATGCTGAGGCTCTTTGTTTCCTCAGAGCTTCAAAGAAAACATGGTCACCAACCATGTTTACTTTGCTGCAATGCTGCAATGTAAGAACAAACACTCAAAAAAGGCAACTTGTATGGCACACAGCTTTACACAGTCTTGGTGTGTTCCTGCTCTGTATGAAAACAGGTCAGCCAGTATGAGGAATGCTCTGAGAATGTGGTGGGAATCTGCACTACTCTTCTACCCCCGAGATCTGTGTGCCAAAGATGGCAGCATCTTACACTTGCACCTGCAAAATGCATAACACAGCCTGAATGCAACCCTGCCATCCACATTTTCTTTCTCATCGTGACTATCTTAAATTTTCCTCTTTAGCACTGATGTTTTGGCTCCAGCAGCCACACTGTATGCATACTGAAGAGATGCAAGTATGTATTGACCTTCCCTACTTCACAGCCACATCAAGACATACGAAAGCTTTACAAGATGTATGTCCTTGGGCCTGCATCCAACTACTGAGTGCTATGGTCATAAAGACACAACTTGAAACATAACAGTTTTAATACATCCAATCTCTACTTACTGAACATCTGAAAACATAATTAAAACACCTGTTGTGACACAATGTTTGCTGACACAATGGAAAATTATGATACTCTATCATTCACTGTGCTTGGAATCACTACAGTCCATTACAAGATTTTGATGTTCTACTGGAAACACACACCAAAATACATCAAAACACAACACATTTGCATGACATATTAACATGTTATGCACCGATGGGCCTTCTCAAAATCCAAGCATCAGCATGTCGATGATACCAGGGACAAAAGGTAATAATTTTCTTTTTTTCTATTTCTTTGGTGCTAAATTTATCTAGGTCCCTGAGTAGCAACTTTTGTAGGAAACCTATCCAAATATTGTTCCAAACATCATAGAACATGACATATGCACAGACAGAAGGAAATCTTCCATTTCCTCTAGAGACACTGTCTCTAATTCAGTCCCAGAGCAACTTTCTCTCTACACCCCACAGACAGGAGAAATACTTCCTCTCATCAACCAGATTATGAAGCTGGTTTAAGACTACATGAGGCAATAAGTGCTGGCATGAGGTCCTGGCACATCCCCACCTTCATGCCTAGTGATTTGACTAATTAGGGTACATAGATGTTACATTTTTCTCTTCTGAAAAGATATTTTCAGGTGGCCACTGTGGCTGATGTGCCCTCAATACTTTGCAACACTTGCAATGTGGCTTACGTCCTGCTTATGCAAAGAATGAAAGCTGTGGTTCCTGCAGGCAAAAAACTCCAAATGACAAAGGCTCCACACGACAAAGGCTCCACACTCAACCTATAGGGAAAAAGTTATTTTCTTCACCATAGAACATTGATGTTTTACAAGAAAAGAATGCAGAAGTTCTCTCTAATTTCCAACACTTCTGCCACACTGAACAGCATTCAAGGATGACTTCAGTGGCTGTTCTTGCATTCTTTCCTGCCAAGGGCTTCATGGGACAAAAAAATGAATTGAGACCAGCTTGTACCTTTGATATACAGCTCAAATTTTCTCATTCTAGATGCACTGACTGTGTCACAGTTCTCTGAGAGATTTCACTCAAATTGAGTCACCCTATTACAGATCCAAACTCCCCAAGTTAACACAGCTCATTTTACCTTAGACATAGTTACAGAATCAGCAGCACCAGATCTAATGGAAACAAATGGAAACTTCCTGATGAGATGATACCATGGAGCAGTTTGAGGAATCTGTGTAGACACTGCATCATGAAAGAAAGTGTGTGCCAAGCACCTAGAGCCTGCAACAGCCTTGACACTGGGGAGCTGTGAAATCACACCTCGCTCCTCAACAAAATAAAGAGTCCACCAGCACCACAGAGCAGACACAGTGGCTGTATGAAGCATACTAAAGTATCCTTGGTGTTTGTACAACTTCCCTTTATCCATGCAAAACCAATAACAAGCACAAAAAGTTGCAGAGGGCCTAAAGAGGACCTGTTGTGTGTCACAGAATTGGAAAAGAGGCACAGAAAGAGGGGGCTTGCTTAAGAAGGTTATAATGCATTAAATCAAGCAACATTTAACCCAATTTAACTTACAAATTTAATCTAAACATGTTCCAAAACAAAAACAGCATTGAGAACTAAAGAGCTGTGACATTGCAGGCATCAGTTCTTTACTGTTTGAAGCAGCAACACATACAAAGTGACTCAATACAGACTCCAGAATAGCAAAATATTTGAGTGCATACTTATCTTGAAGTGTACCAGAGTGAAATTTGACCTTGTATTTTTCTCTGCCCACAGTGCCAGTTTCCAAAGTTCCCATTACACTTTCTCCCAGCAATGTCCTCTTGTCATCCATGCTACAGTTTTCTGGCTTCCCCAGTTTAGCTGGTTGAATTGTTTGGGAGCATGATGGAGCTGAGCTCTGAACTGCTGAAATAGTCCAGCAAGCAAAGTAATAACCAATAAACCCCCGCATTATGTTCTTTTTGCCCTGAACAACAGGGGATTGTTGAAGCAGCTTTACCACTAAGGACACAGCACAGTTTCTACACACAATGAACCCCAGAGACCCACCAAGAAAATGGCAATGTCCTCTTAAGGGAAGTGTTTAGGATTTTTTTCTTAAGGGTCCTGTTAACTGAGGTCACAGCACAATATCTCACCCCTTTTATTATAAACATGTCGCTCTCACTCGAAAATTAGTCTTGAAGTATTTGTTGTCACAGGGTCATTGATATTTTGATAAACTTCCCTTGCATTATATACATAGTCAATCACCCTTTGCATATGTAATGCAGGTCAGCCAAAACCCATGATGACAGATTAGTCTTGAGGCTCCCTTATTTACAACTTCCTAAAGCTTGACTCCTTTAAGAAAGGCTTAGCTCTGCTTATCTGATCCAGGAGCAAGACTACAGACTTACTTAGATGGCTGAGCTCCTTCCTTCCCAACCAGCAACTGAAGTAAAGGTTTAATACATGCAATGTACTCCTGAACACTCGACACAAGATCATTTCATTTCATTACACACTACTGTAAGTGAGAAAGGATTATTACGCATCAGTTATTTTGTAGTGACTATTAGTATTAAAACACTATGAAGAAAGGATATTTCCATTTTTAGAAGGGAAGTCTCTCTTCAGGGTATTTTTCTTAAGGGCATTAAGGGCAAATACACATTAAAAGGACTTTTCCCCTCTCCTGCCCCATATAACCTCTCCTAAAGGTTCACTAGAAAAAACACTACAAACAACCCAGTACACTACTTCTGCTCTAGTAAGATAGACATGTAATCAACAGAAGCAAATTGGTATAAAGTACTATAAAGTAGAAGTGCTGTATACTGCAGAAAATGCATTTATTCCAGTTCACTATATGCAGTCAAAACTGGAGGTAAAATCCAGATGATCAGTAATTTCACAGTTGGCTGACTTCTCTCCTCTTTGATATTATTTGTAAAATCTTTCCTTGGCCTCTGAATGTGGGAGCAAAGTAATAATTCATTCATTTACTTGTGGATAGGAGAAATTAAAATAGCTCACTTTATGGAAGATGCTGAATAGACAAGAAATACATGTAACAATCTCTGAATCAAATTACCAAGATGACATAAATTATGTTAAAAAATACTCAGGCATCTACAATGCTAGAACAAGAAAAACAAGAAGCAAAACCATAAGAGAGTGGTTTAAGAAACCCAATAGTCTGGAAAATTAATATTCTTTGTTCTGGACTAACAAGATCTGGATTTGAGAGAAGAAAATGAAATAAAATCCTGGGAAATCTGGGAAAGTCTTTATATAGCTTATCAGGGTACCTGTTATGCAAACAACAAATATTTGCATAAAAGGTATGTCTGGGATTTCAAAAGAAAATGTATCAATGGAATTGATATCTAACAGCCAAGTATTTTTACCTTTTTCATACAAATGTGGTGTCCCTTGAACGGCCATGACACAAAACTGAATAATTCAAAGAAGCACAGAAGAATGTGCTTATACTTTTAAGAAGTGATTAGTCCCATAAGTAACTGAATTATGTTGCATTTTCCTGGATAAAATCCATAATGGTGGTAAAACCTTCAGAAAGGGCATTTTCACCCTAACTGAAGACAAGTTGCCACAGGGGCAGCACAGGTAAAGGCACGGAAACTTAAAGGCTAGCAGAAAAAGTTTGCAGCCCAGATGAGTTCAGTGGGAGCTGGTTATCTAAGTCCATCTTATCCTGACAAAACTGTGACCCTTAGGCTGCATCTGTATTCATGTTTTCCTTTAGAGCAGTAGGGCATTTGTGAAGCAAATTCCCTGCCGGCTCCTCCCCAGCGTGCACCGATCCCAGCCACAAAGCCGGTTTGGAGCTCCTCAATTAGCTTGCTTTCAATGAGATTGTTTGAGGCTAAGAAAGTCTACAGCAGGGAATTTCCTCCTCTCACCCCTCAGTTCCAAACAACAGCTGTCCCGTTTTTTGAGGAAACCAGCCCTGGGTTTTGTTTTGTGGGGTTTTTTTTAGTGTGTGTGTGTGGGGGGGACGGTGCTTTTTGTTGTTTGGGTTTTTTTTAGTAGATCACTTCATCAATGCATTATGCCTAAATGAATGGCCAAGACTGGCACTCTCAGCAATTCTTCCCAACATAAAGTGGTTACTCCTGTAGTATAAACAGCTTTCTAAGGAAACATGACCTGGAAGTTGAACTTGCTTACATGAGGACTAAATCAATGCTCAAAAAGAGCAAGAGCCTCACATTCTGAGAAGTTGCCACTAGGCATCATTTGCACATCTTGCAATAAAAACAAAGTAGAACGCTGTGCGATGTATTTACGAACCTTTTACTGTGGCCAAGGCATTTAGCTACGAGAGAGTTTTATGAGCTACCAATTAAACATTCTTTCTCTAACATGCACTCTCAGTAGGAGAACCCCAGAAAAGAATCCCAGGAGGGGTGCGGGCCCCTCCAGCAGTTTGGATTCTCGGAAAGCCTTCTGCCAACAATGGATACATTCTTGAAAAGGGCTCTCTTCCAGCAGTGTTAAATTCCTCCAAGGGGAACCTCTAGTGACATGAACTTTTAGAAGAGGGACAAGCTCAGTGTGGTAAAGAGGAAAAACCACGGGGGACAATTTGCTTACAAACACATTAACTCAGTAATTTCCACAATTGCTGTAAAGTCTGTAATTTCACTTGAGGCTGTGATTTACACAGATCTTCAGCCTTTACTTCTCAGCTGGACTCACTCCATACAAACAAATTATAACTATTCAAAGACGAACACTGAATAAGGCATCAAGCCAGGCATATGCGTTACTTTTAAACAAAAGAAATAAAGCCTTTAGATAAATAGATAAATAAGTAGCTAAATAGAAGAAAAGACAGGCAGATGATTTTGATAGGCAGACAAAGATCGTTGCAGAGGGAATTCTTTTCTCTTTATAGCAAGATCATTTAGTGTGATCTTGACTTGACAGGACGGGTGTTACATTACGGTTCCAAATTCACCCCTCTTTTGGTCTTTTTTTTTCTTGCAAAACAACCAGGAAAAATGCAAAAAGACACAGAAGAATTTCTCATAACAGCGTTTGACTCAATAATAGCTCTGATAACACGACATGCTGTCAAAGGAAACCATCACATTCCTATACAAAGCCACGCAAGTGCCTGAAGGGATCTGTCCACATGTCTGCAGCTTCCCTATTAGTGCCCTAGAGCAATCCAAGCAAGCTGCCAGCAAAGGCTCTAACTATATTTGATTAGTTTCAGGCCTTCATTTTTAGCGAGTCATCACCCTCTTAACGGCAGATGATGCCCTCTAGTTGGAATCAATGTGAGTGACCAGCTCACAATAGGCCGGATTAATGATGAAAAATGTGTAGTCAGCCTGGAGGGCTTTGGACATTTATCACCCACTGGGTCTGCCAAGCGGTGGGCTGCCCCTGACTCATCAGGGGGACACCCAGCCTGCCTTAAAGAACGAGCGCCAGCGCTGTTATCCGGCTTAATGAGCCTGGGCGAGAGAAGAGGCGGAGCACCAGGCTTAGGGCATTTCCATCCTGCAGTTGAACACGGTCTGAAATGTCCTCCCTTGTCCCCCATCCTGCAGACAGTGTACTGCAGCTACAGCGAATCCTTCCAAATACAATGTAAAGTCACAGCTGGAAAGCGGAGAGTTTGTTACACGGACAGAAAACCCAGGCAATAATCTGTGTGCAAATCTATGCCGCAAAATTTCTCTTTGCCAATTCATCCAAGGGAAGCAACTTTCTGACAAGCGAGTGAAACCTCATTAGAATTTCAGCAACATAATGAAAGGTGGCCAAGTAGATTTAGTGCCTGATTCATAAATATTCATGTCAATTTTACATACCAGAGGAGTGGTATCTCGTTAAAGTAAAGGAATCTGCATCGTACATGATAAACACCTTCCTCTAAACTTCCGATATTACAAAGGGCTGTCTACAATAATTCACATTAAAGCAGACATACAGCAGCCACTATGTGAACGCTGCCTCAAAAGTTATCCTTTCAGTTGTCACACACAGGGCGGTGGGATTTATGTACACAGTAGGTAGAAACTGTATAGGTGCTGGCAAAATGTGCATTTTCAGGAACAGCATCACAGGGAAAATGAAGCACTGACAAAATACATACATCAGGAGTTTTTGCTAGAAACACAATTAGGAACAACAACCATGAGCTGAATATTTTAAAAAATTAAATCATAGACCTAAAAGTAAGCATGGGGTGGATGGGAGATGTTCTAGTATGTAAAAAAAAAGACTTAATCACGTGGTTAAATGCTTTTCTGTCGCAGCCTGATACCGCTCTATCTGTTCTGCATCAATTTATTTTCACAATCATCAAAGAATGTTGTGTCAAGAAAAAAGAATTAGCAAAATGGACTTGTTACTACAACTAACAAGCTTGCTCAAGGCTCATCTCATTTTTGCAAGGAAATGATGGCTTTGTCCTCCATTAGGAAACTGTTAAATGCAATCATACTGGATTTTTTGAAAATTCCTAACTTTAAGGGAACAGACAGTCTTGGAAAAACAAAGCAAGGTTTCCTTATAAAGAATTTACCATCCTTTCAGACAGTTTTCAGTGCTTGACAAGAAAACAAATTATTATCTCAATTGACTTGTTCATTTTAAAGAATGTACATTTAAAAATTACACAAAAGCCTGCACATTAAATATGAAATGTCTCTAATCTTGCTTTCCATAGCAATCAGATCTGATGAAGTGCTTTGGTTTGGCAAATGTCCTAAAGACCCTAGAAAAACAGTCATTATGTTTTGAACATTTCAAGAAGATCTCTTCATATTTAATGAAGTTATTTTCTCTGCTACTATGAGAGATACAGCAAATTCCTAAATCATAAATTAAGGTTCAAATTGCTAATCATGCTTATTACGAAAAAAATACTTGCAAGATTACTTACATTATTAAATTACAAAAGAGCTCACTCAACGTAACGACATCAAAATCTTTAATAGCTACCTTAAACCTCCTCTGCTATTCACAGCAGTCTTTCTCATGATAGACATTCTAAATGCAAAAACGAGGGAGGCAGGCCCATTGTTTTGGTTTAAATTGCAGCCTTACCTCATGCCAAATAAGGAGCAACATCCCACCACACTGCAATGGGACCAGACCTGGGATCAGAGACCTGGAATCAAATTGGGTTCTCTGTAGGTCTCCTCTTCTAAGACAGCCACACATTGATGTGCAAATACGAGGAGGGTCTTGAATGCTATCATCTCGTAACAAAAAACACGTATGGCCTAAAACCACTTCAATATAGTAGAATGTCATTCCTTAGAAAGTGCTACATCATCTCCAATCCAGCAGTCCTGATAAAGGGTCCTTTTTGTTTAGACATTATAAAATGAAGAATAATCATCTTAGTGCAGTCACTAACTCTGCATGTAACATGAAATATTTTTAAATTATTATTTCATAAAATAGGGAATAATTTTGCTGCAAAATTAAACCAATGATCTAAAATTTTCTCACCTCTGTTCATTTCCAATTGAACTCAGTATTCATTTCATACTATAAAATTTGTTTTTAGATAAGTCTTAGCCACTGCACTTCACTAACTTGGCTCAATTGGTGTCATCTCTGAAAATTCCCAAATTTTTTATCCAACTCATTGCTAAGGACATTAGCATCATCTTCGTTTAACTAATTTCCACAGCTGTGACTTGAATCATCAGGTCACCATCTTTCAAAAAGGGAAATGTCACTTTTAACTTTTACTGTCCCTGTTTAGCCCATTTTACCTGTCACCTTTATTGATATCACTCTGCAAAAAATTTAAAGATCCACTCTAATTCTTATTAACAGGAACAAGGATTTTTTTAAAAAGAAAAAAAATCTGTTTTTTTCTAAAACTTAGTGAAAAAGCCTTAAGACATCATTTTGGGGTTTGCTAGGGTGTTTTCTTCCTGTTTATTCACTGTAAAATGAACTGGTCATTGTCTGGATCTCCTGAGATTCATCAGAGTATCTGGAACTGTCAGAAACATGCAAGTGTCATCTGTTTCCATAACTGAGCTTTATAAATTTTCCCTTTTCCCTACTGCAATTTTTTTGGTCCACATTCTCTAATTTTTCTTTGCTGTGTAGTTACTTCATATTCACACCTATCTAATATTAAAACCCACAAAGCCCTGATAATCCTTGACTTTACCGAGGACAAGGTCACGATGGGGAGATGGCGGTAGTGGGGCTGTGTATCAGCATTTCATCTCTGGAGGCCAACGCTCATGTCTGTCTGAGGTCAGGAGTTGAGAGATTTGTGATCTCGCCTTAATCCCTAGTGGACATTTAGCTGCATCATGAACCAACTATACAATTAGCAATTTCCGCTGAAGTTGAGGCCGAGGAATGAAACATGGTAGTTTACAAGTCAGGGTTAAGGTTGATGAGCTGAGCCATTCTGCAGTAGTTTATATGTTTTTCTATCATATAAACTATCTATATTTGCTAAAAAGGTGTGCAAGGAAAGAAGGAACTAACACACTTTCTCAAAAAAACCCACCTTTTCCAAAGGTATGAAACTATATTCCAATTCTAACCGTTACCCAGAAATCCACCTAGGAAATTTGCATTGCAAAGGCTCTCATTTTCTTGAACTCTTTCTTTATTTTTTCAAGTAGTATTGGCTGAAATTCTGGCACTTGATTCATGAAATGAATAAAAGTAGCATCTTCATTCACTGTATGCTTTACAGTAGATGAAAAATAATGGATTATTTTAGATAGCAAAATGTGAAGTGCCATGCTCAAGGCTGAAGACAGCATTTGCAGATGAAAAGTACAATTTAGCTTTATGGCAAAGTCCAATGGGTCTGATCAGAATCTAGGTTTTTTTTTAATTATTATTATTTTGGCCACTATAATTTACACTAATTAAATTTTATTCCACTGCAAACTTGCTTATTTCTTCCCAGCAAAAAATATTTTTGCCAGTACTGTCATTCCCTAGTCAAATGGTAACAGGTTTCGGATATTGTTTTATTATAAACTGAGTTATGTAGTTTCTCTTCACAAACAGAAAAGATCTCTTCACACTCCAGCTCATGACTTCAGAGTGTCAAGTGTGGGACACGACCAGAGTCAGCCAACTAAACAATTGGTGATGGCCAGGAGGGGCAGAATCTGAGTGCACAAGGCAGTTCTGTCAAGGCACCAGAAAATGAGTTGTGGTCACAGAACCAGACAGGAGATGCTGAGAGAACAGCAGAGCAATAAGGGAAAGCCTATGTTTTTTCAAGGATGAAAGATAATGTTTTCTCTGATACTAAAAAGGCAAAAAAAATCTTATCTTGTTTAGCACATGGGACTGTGAATCCAGATATGTCCCACACTATTGCTTTTGCTCTAATTCTTTCTGTTCCCATTTTTTTTCTTCATACATATTCTAATTATTAAGGTTACAATGTTATGAACAGTGTCAAGTTGACATGCACAAAAAAACCCCACTGTGTTTCCTATAAAGGAATGCTGAAGGTTAACTACGGTTTGTAACTGCACCTGACCTATACATGTTACAAGCATAAAAATGAAATGTATTCCTCATCTCACACCTACCAAGGAGGTAAGGGCTAAGCACTGTACTTACACGGCTTTAAAAAGAATATCTCCTCAGTTCCCAACTTTAAATTTAATCTTCATTCAGAGTTTCATTTTATTTTCTTTCCTGCCCTTCACAAAGGGACTGAAACATTTCTATAATTAACTTCAGCCCAGAGCAGACAAGGAAGAGCTGTCCTCATTCACAATAAGAGCTATCTTTCCAGGAGATCAATATATCTGAGGAATGAAGCATTACTGTTTTTACAATAATTAACCATCCAACTTCAGGCAGGAGGTGGGCAGGACCACCTTCCTGCTGCCAGATACTTTACAGGAGGATGGGTACTACTGAAAAGGTGGCAAAATAGGATTATCTGCTTTTTGCCAATGCTCTGTTACCTCTCCTGAACTTATCCCTGCAGCACAGCATCCACATAACTGCTAGAAATGAACATGACCATTCCTGGAGAAACACAGCAATTGTCTGCTCTGTCCCCCTTTCCCGTGATGCCTTCTGATAGGTTTCAGGCAGGTCAGAGACCAAAGGCATGTCTGGCAATAATGCTCGCTCTTTCTGCTCAGATTTGTGCCCCTTGAGGATGGCCTTGTAGCTATAGCAGTGTATACCTGCTGCACTCTGAGTAGAAATTATGACAGTCTGTCTAAGAAGCAGATAGAGTTCTCCCCCTCCCACTCCCCAGATGAATCATGAGATAAAAGCTTAAGGAAAAAAAAGAGGCTAGTAGGTCAGGTTTTGTGTACTTTGCTTTCAAAATGATTATCCTTGTCTTAAGAAATTTCTGGTTGAATAAGCTACAAATCACAGCTCTAAGTGAAGCATTGTATGGCTGGGTAGTCACACTCCTTAATGTGTAACTTCACCTGCTGCAAATGAAACAAAGTAGCTTTCAAAGCTGCACAATGACACTTCACTCATTTTAAATTTATCATAAAAGTGCATTTGTGTTCAATTACTAAACTTTTGCATTTATACCACTAGAAATGTGTAAAGTGTTTTCTGTAATATAAATGAAAGATAACAGCTTGGACCTCCTTTATGCAAGTTTTGTACTACATGGTCTGATTTAGTTACAAAACTATCTTGAAAAGATTGTGAGGAACAGTTGGCAAAATGGTCAAACCAATTATAACTTCAACCCCATCTTCTTATATTCAAAATACAGGGAGTCACCAGTCCTTGAAAACATGCCATACTCACTTGAGAAGAACATACTTAAACTATTAATTTGAATTATTTTATAACAAGTAAGCAAGTTAATCAAGAAATGGAGAAGCAAAACCCTGAAAAATTCACACAGCACAGAGGAACTCTGCATTTTCCTATGACAGTTATTAGTTTTCTGAAACAATTTGCACATCCATGAAGAAATAATACTGAAAAGCAGCCCTGAAGCCTTGTAGTAAGAGAAGAAAACAGTTTGTGAGCAACCTTTTTCCAAGTATAAGGTCACCTGCTGATCTAATAGCAAAGATTGTGGAATTATTTGCAGCAACAGTAATACTGGTGCCTCTTTTTGCTGTTGGTCTATGGGATCTGGAATATATTTTGTTACGAAAAAGAGAGCAAAAAACATGGAGACAATGCCTATAGCTAAGGTGGATTTCTAAAGACATAAGAAGCAGAAAATGCAAAGCCCAAGGCTTGCAATATAGCCACACCTCCCTTTTCATGCCTCAAGAAATTAATAACATGAATTGTGTGGGCAGGGTTTTTAATTTTTTTTAAAAATATACTGTTGATAAGATCAATTACATGAAAAGCCTTCTTACAATGGGACTCTGTGTCTGCCAGGGCTTTGAAGAAGCACTACCTGCATTTGTTATTTTTTCTTTCTTACAGAAAGCTCTGTGAAAATATCAAGAGGTCTTACAAAACCAAAGTCCAAGTTGCATTGAATTTGCTCCCAGAACAGGCAATTTTTAAAAACCAGCAAAACCTGGATGACTAAGTAAGCAAGCCAGACATAAGAAGTTTCACAGTGTCCCCTATCAAATGTGTTTCTTCAGGTTTGCCCTGCATCCACAACTTAATGCTGCCATGAACTCCACACCCCGCAGCGTGGAAAGCATTTTGCAGACAGCCTTTGGCTGTCCATGGCTCCTGAGATCTGGCCTTATGCCAGCTGCCAGCCCCTCTGCTGCCCATCAGGCACTCCACATCCTTACCCCACCTCTCCTCAGACCTCCCGCAGCACGTTTTTGGGAAGCACCAACAACTCCTTATCTACAAAGCTGCCGCACAGGCAAGGGCAAAGCAACCAGGGGAACCTTCTGCTGTACACCACTTGCCCACTATTCAAATTCATCACACCTGCCACAGCTTTGCTCAAAACGCTGTGGACATTGGCCAAAGTGCCATCGGATTGATCATCTCAGCCAAGGGCCCCCATGGAGGGAGTGCACGAGGGCTCTGAGTAAAAGGTCACACTGAGAGCAGCAGGTCCTGACCACATGCTTGAGAGCCCAAAGAGGGTGGCAGTGTGGACAAGAGAAGTGTCCTGGCAGCTCAGTGCTGGAGACGCAGCTGCTGCCAGCTGTATTATTTTCAGTCAGTTGCCTCCATCTGCACAACTTCAGGGTGGGGAAAATAAAGGCAAGATCACTTGTGGCTAGGTTGTCTCTTGAGAAGACTAAGAGTCCTGGATAGGAAAATGTGAAAGAGCTTTTTCACCAAAGGAGGAAACTTTTAATCACATCAGACCCACAACAACTAAATGTGAAATCCAAACACAAATCACTGGCAACAAATCCTACATACTTCAGGGGGCACAGGATTTTGCCTAGAGACAAAAATTATTAAAAGTTATACTACTACTACTACTAATAATGTTAAAAATAAACATTATTCACTTTTTATGGTCAAAGATAATAAAAACAACTAGCAATATTCAGACAGTGCAGAACAAGAAATGTTTGATACCTAATCTGACTTCTTGAATATCCAGACAGTGAAGCTATATCTTTTTTTTCTTCCCCTTTTCAACTGAAACATCCAAAAGTATGATAATTAGGCTTAGTTAAAAGAGTTAAAGAGCTCCTGTGGACACACTTAAATCACTTTGAACAAAGTTTATTTGGACTTGACAGAAGTGATTATGCAGAAATTAACCTAAATCTACACGAGAACTGTGCCTCCAGAGGATCCACAGTGAGATGCACCAGTTTAAATTAAAATCACTGAAAAATTTTATGGGTAAACAAAGTAATTGCTTGGACACACAAGAATTTGTGAGCAAAGTGTATGTTAAGACTACTTTAAGTCTTAAGGCATTAAGTAGAATTTTAAACTTTTGCAACAGTGAAGTCATTTACATTATTTTAACTTTATATAGTCCGATTTTTTTCATACTGAAAACTCTAATTAAAGTATCTACACTGTTTTATATAGCTTATAACAAGTGATTCAGCTCACAATTCTACTAGACAAACTCTTGTATTCTAAATATACTACTATCTCCATTATTGCCTCATTAAGGTCATTGACAATCCACAATATCGTTATTCACTGATTTTCATTAAAAGCTGCTCTGTTATTACTTTAAATTCTACAAACCTCTTGCTTAATGAAATCTCAAATGCTCCTATAAGAATTAATTCTGCAACAGTGTACTTCAATGGCACACAACAGCTTTTTTCTTTTTCATGCAAACCAAGTTCATGATGCAATTTCATCTTCATCACTATATTGCCTCGCACTGGAGGGCAGTGGGGGCTCAGGGCATATTCACACACAGGCACAATTCAGAGAACATTCTGCAATTCCAATGTGTCATTGTGCACATAAAAGAAACTTGTATCACATATTATTGATCAGGGGAAGTCAGAATTATGTCACTTCAATCTTCACTTGGCTTTTGGCTTTCCCAGTAAACTATAATAAAAGAATGCAGTTATAATCCAGTTTCCATTTTAGTCCTTTTTGCACTTATTACAGCTAGAAACAATTACCATGCCAGGGGCTTTGCTATTTGAACTAATTTTTAATTGAAGTAAACACTATTAAAATCATAAATACAAACTCACTCCTATCTGCAGACTCACTTCAAAACAATGAGTGTCTGCAGTCATAAAAGCATATGGCACAAAATAGGAAAACTCTCCATTTGTAGATCATTTTCTCTAACAGATTTTAAACATTTAATGTGCTCCTAACTCTGTACTCATCGGAATAATGAGATATTACCTTTGCACACTGTAAACAAAACAGATCATTATATCTACCTCTTTATTGAAGCAGGGCCCTGGAGGGATTAAGAACTCTTAGAAACACTGTATAACCACACATTCCAGGTTTATGATTTAGTACTGTAACCAACATTATAAGCATCTCTGATAGCATTTTTATACTCTTTCACAGGAAAATTCCCACAATAAATTCATAGTGGAGGTGATGATGACACAGGTCATTTTCCCCTCCTCTGTATCAAAAAGCTGATAGAGAGTTATGTTGGTGAACAAAATGTAACAGTTCAGTATTTACTGACAAAAATATTTCAAGCTGCTATGCTATCAGATCTGATGGACAGTGAAACAAATATGCCATCTGGATGAATAGTACAAACTCATCAAAAAGTATCATAGGATATAGGACAAGAAACTAGTCTCTTCAGTGAACATGCTGCTTCCACACTTAACTAGATTTAGAGTGGTCATTGATGAGTGCGTTTTGATTAGGTTTTTTTTTCCCCCCCCAGTCCTTTAAGGAAATTAAAATCCTCACAGTTTCTGGTCTACAAAGCACTGAAAGAAAGCTAAATTACTTGCTGCTTTTAGATTTTGCAAAATAGGCTGATGTAAGCTGTGCAGGGAGAAAAAAACACACACTTTACAATTAATGCCATTGTCTCTTGAGATGCAGGTGTGTTGTCCACTGATATGGATGCCTCCAGAGTAATTATTCTTTACACCAATCTTAACAAACAGGATCCTAATTACCAATAGGCATTTGGGCACAGCATTGTTTAGACAGATTTAATACAGTTCACTCTTGCAAGTTTGCAAAAGGTAGCCTTGTAGAACAACAGTTTTCTTTATATCATGACTTAAGCCACCATCATAAAGGATTAAAAGAAAATTGACAGCACCTTTGCTAGAGATTGAGTAGCATCTTCATGGTTGCTAGATTTCAGTGTTTGTTTTACATGAATTGGAAATTTTAGCAAGGCTTCTTACCCTGAAATTACTTGTAGAAGATAACTAATCGAACTAATCTTTATTTACATGAGACACCACAAAAAAAAACCCCACTCGGTGCTTCAGAGGTGGTGATTTACAGGGGAGAGGGGAATGGGAGGGAAGTGCAAAGTCCATACTTTCTGATACCATTGTCAATCCAGTCCAGTTTGCAGACTTCTGGTTATGCAAGGCAAAGGGCAGGAGCACAGATGTGCATCCTTTCCCCAACCACAGCACAGCTGCATCCAGCCCTGTATCACTGGAGTTCTTTCCCTGGCTGTGGTTTTCCTCATGGCCATCACCTCTGAAGGACTGAGTTTTCCCACAGGAAACCCCACTGCACAGCCACTGCACTGTGGCTGCTTCTGTGCAGCTCCTGCCAGCAGAGCTGTTCTGCCCTGGGCTTTGATCTCACATCTCATGGGTCTGAGCGAGGCCACGTCACCCCTGTTTGCATGGGAGTCCTCCAAGGAAAACACAGGTGCACCAGGAAGTGGTTTCATGGTTCAAAGCTGACACAATTCCCTCTCAGGGACAGATTCATTAAGAATAGTGAATTTCTCTTCCCAATGAACTTCAACAGAACCTAAACCAGAGACAATTTGGCATTTAGTCTACAACTCAGGGCTGGAGTGAGGCAGCACTGCACTACTATAAGCCCTGAGGGTTTTGGTAAAGTCCTCCTGTTACTCAACACCTTATAGCATGTATTCTCAGGATCCAGAGTAAATTCCAATTTACTATCTGCCTACCTAAAAAAGAATCTCCTATAGGTTCAATTTATAAAGTACACATATATACTTCCTGTATACATCACTTCAAATTCAGCTGTATGTCATTGGCAAGTGAATTTAGTGACTGGTAAGAGTATTTCATAATGCAAATCTTGTGGAAAATGTAAAAAAACCCCCACACTAATAAAAAGAACCCCATGTTCTCTAATAACAAAGATGTCTAGTTTTATATTTCTTGCCTGGTATATATCACTATTTACCAGCCAGACCTTCGGATGAACCAGCAGATTTTATTTATTGGCTTAGAATATCCCTTGATGAGTATGTCTTTGTTGAAACACAAGCAGACATAGAAGTTCATTGTGAAACACAGCTGAAGGTTCTTCCAGAAAAAAGCAGGATACCGACCAGACCACAGTACAGCAACAATAGGAAAAGCAGAAAATGTCAAAAGCAGCATAAGGACACTAAGTTTAAAATGTGACAAAAACTGAGCTCCAACCCATTACAAGTAAAATATGAAGGTTTTCTGCAGTACATCAGCTCTCCTCCACCTCCCTATAGGCCCTATCAAGAGAAAGTTCATCAACTGTGTATGTAATTAATGCTCAGCCATTCAATTCTTATTACAAAAATCAACTGTCATAAAATACACCAAATGATCCAACTTGGTAAAATGAAAAAAATTTATACTATCAAAGTTCAGCAAGCTGGAATAAATCTCTTCATCTAAACTGATATTTCAGCCTGTGACTTCTGAGCCTGAAGAAAATACAATGGTCCATCACTCATGCTGGCAGTGGCTTGGAAGGGTTAACAAAGACTTGTCATCCCTGCCCACCCTCAGGGGCACTTTTGATGTTGCCAGTCTTCTCAGAGTGTACTACAGCAAGCATTCTCTTACTTTACTCCAGGGAGGCTTCTGAATACAACTTTGTGTACCATCCACTACTCATGAGAAAACTCAACCTGGGCAGGCTCTCTACCCCTCTACGTGGTGTCACAGCTCTTCACATGTGCCCTCATTACACATTCATACAGCAGCTTTGGCCTAGAAGCTTTAAATTCAGTCCCATATTACATGCTGCTCTTGCTGAGCAGAGATTACCATGAAGTCCACCTCAATTGCTTTCAGGACTGCTGTCCAGTGCCCACATTTTTATGAAGGATGATCATAGCATGACAAAGTTTCCCGTATGCCAGACAAAATCTGGGGAGACATACTGCTTTGATTCTTCCCTTACATCTATTTTGATAAATTATTCAGTGCTCAAGTACTGTTCTGGCTTAATTAATTTAATTAAATCATTACACTGAGCAGCTATAAGAGCCTGAATACATCTGCATGAGTTTAATATCCCTTACACTAGCTCAGGGATATTCTGTTTTGAGGAAAACATTGCCCTCCAGCAAAATGAAGAACCGTATCACTTAATCTCGCCAGCAGCACGGTGGTACTAGTTTAGTCTGTGGCTTCTCTGGTGTATCACTGTGCATAAGCCCTCTCTTAATTAGACCTTCCCGTCAACAGAAATAAGCTCATACAACCTACCCACCCAGCTACCAGAAACATTAGTGTGATATCCAAGCTCAGACGAACATCTACAGTAAATGAGAAAATTAAATGTGCTTTCTCCCAGGAGTCCCATCTCTGGATGGGCTTTGTCGGGGCCAGGTTGTAGTTTATGCTAACTTATGCAAACGGGCACAGAGATACAGGTAATTAAATCCCCCCCACACACACTATTGTTCTTGCCTTCACATCAGGAAATATTACCAGGAGCAGACAAAATAAGAGTGGTGTGCATTTCCTTAAATTAGTTTCCTTTCTTGTTTCCACTGAATGTTCCTTTTCCTACATCAGCATCTCCAGAATGGTTCAGGACTTTTGGTCTCGAGTTTCTGGACTTCAAATGTTTTTTCCAGGTTTCCACCTCCAATGAGCGTTCAACCACCTAAACAAGCCTTCTACTTTGAATTCAGGCAATTTTGCTCTTCTGCTTTATGGAGAGCTTCTGAAAGTCTCTCTCTTGGTTTTTACATCTCTCCCAAAGTAACTCTGAAAAACCTGTTTAAGTCACAATTCACACAAAATATGAAAATAAGCATCATCCTCTATGAAACATGATTGTCACTGTATTTGAATTGTTTCAGCACATATAAAAATGACAGACCAAAGGCTCACATGCTACACAAACTTCTTTCCTTTTTTCAAGTTTTAGACAAATACAGGAAAAGTCATTGAGAAGTTATGCCAATGAACTGGACAGAAGGTGGTTGTTTTCCCATGCTGAAAGGGTCTGAGCATTTCTAAAGGCAGGCAGAGGCTATCAGCAGGTTTACAGGAGGGCTAACAAAACTGACCTCTTTATGAACAAGCTCACTGAGTGGATAGAGTATTTCAAGCCTGAACAGAACTCCCAGAGTGACTATAAAATGTTACAAATATTTCCAAATCCAGATTGCCTTTAGCTAAAGCAGCATCAAACACAAATCCTATAGTGCTAACCAATCTGTACAAATAGTCATAATTCATAGGTTGTAAACAAATTCCTCAACTTTCCCATGGAACAGGAACAGAAAATCAATTAATTCTCACGCAACAGAAACTACAATATGGGAAAAAAAGCACCTCCTCACATGCCTAATGCTAAGCGAGGACATATTTAGAGAGATTGGCCAACTGTAATGAAAGTGGTAAGGTTCTTGAACTAATGCCACTTGACCTGTTCTGAAAGATTTAAATCACAGTTATAGTTAATTATGATTTGGAGTACTGTTTGCTTTGTGGTACAACTCTTTCCTCCTGTAATTATTTACAGTTCGGATATTTCCTTGATCCAAAGCACCACTGGATATGAAAAACACATGGTGTGAAAGAAATCAAGAAGTGAAAAACCTTATATCCCAAATCTCCTAAACTATCTCAAATTTTGTACAAAATCTTCTCTCTGCATATTGTCCCCATGGCCATAGAATGAGATTTCCCTTATAGGCACCTGAACTGACCAATTTTCTGGAAACAGAATCACGCTGAAGTCCTGAAAGACTTTTGAAAATTACTTAAGTTACTGTTCTCCCTCCTCTATTTTTTTTTCCTTTCCCATTTGCTGGCTTGCACTTGAAGGTGTATTTCAGCTAAACCTTGTTAGCCTGTAGTCCCAATGCAAGGCAAATCATATATCCCTGTGAACGTGCTCAATAACTTTCTAGACAAAACAAACAAACAAAAAACCCAAACAAATTAATTCACTGCATGAATGAACCTAAAAAGCTAAGAGCATCAACAAAGTGCTATTGATAGGAAATCTGTCAAAGCAAAGAGGAGGAGGCTGGCAGAAGAGCTCTGGCCCTGCAACCTGCTTGCCCGTGGCAGCTGTGGCTACATGGGCTCCCAGCTGTGAGACTACACAAGTGAATAGATATCCCTTTCCACCTGAAGAACGGAGACTTTTCTGTAATTTGGAAAAGGAATATTGTGATTTAGTCATCAGGTAAACATCATACGTACCTTTAAAAAAAAATTAAAATCGCCCATCAAAGTTTTAAGAGATTGTCTTGAGCAGCTTAAAAAACTAACAATCCTTATCAAGTTGCAGCTTTGAACCGGGTTGCAGCTAAAACAAAGCTTTACTACTGGAAAGCCAACAGAGAGTTACCCTTTTGTGGTGCTGCATCCTCTTTACAAGTGGTTTGCTAGTAAACATAAGATTAAATGTTCGCTCTAGATCTCATCAACACTAAACACAAGGCTGAAATGTCCGTGGCTCACTTCCAGGCAGCAAATTAGAGAGTAATCGGTGGTGTTACTCCAAACAAGGCCTGATGCTTTTATCGAACTGCATCACCATCTCATGCAAAACCTAATGTTCAGTCAATAGCTCGTGTTGGAGGGGAGCCACTAACTCACTGTTCCTGTCAGTATTCCTTATCTCATTACAAATGGACTGCAGTTAGAGCAACTCTATCTCCTGAGCACAGTCCTCCTCAGCTGCGACTTCCAGCACAGACTGACCTACACATGCTGCTGTTCTGCAGCTGTCAGGGACTGCTCCTTCTCAAATTCCCTTCTATCACTCTTTCTGCAATCTCTATTTTTGTGCAAAATACAGAGTTACTCAAAACCACCACTTTAATAATAGCAAGGGAAAATAACAGTTTCAGAACATCTGGAAACATCTTACATATGGGCAGTTCATCCAAATTGTAAGCAAAGCAGATACTGAACCACTTTACAGAAGCTGAAAGAGGGCAAACTAATGAGGTACACGTTTTGGTCTGCTTTAGAACTGTCCTGTGTTATGGCTAAAGCCAACACACAGCATTGCCATATATAAAATGCCACACTTGGAGCTGCCTGACAGCCAGGAAATCATGTCTCAAATTGTACAGGCTAAATCTGATTTCCAAGAAGGCTGAGGTTCAGGTGTGACAAAATGTATCACAGTGGTGAGCATTTCTTTGAGCAACGTTTGAGAGCCCCCACAGGCAGAAGCTATTGCCCTCCTTGATGGGCAGGTCTGCCTTTAAATCATGTGAAGGAAAAAAGGAGTTAGAGTGGATGGCAGAAAGCCTCTATAAACAAAGCTTACCTTTCCCTGGAATACCATTTGTTCACTCTCCACATGACTTTTTTTTTAACTTTTCTTTTTGTTTTACCACTACTGGGATCCATTTCCCTCCACTCAACAGATACCACACCACAGACCTCCCTCACAAAGACAGGCACTTAGGTCTTGTCTTTCAACAAATAAACAGGAGTTGCAAATTCCTTTCAAAACAGAAAGAGAAGCAAACGTGTTTACAAAAGTGAGATGAGTAACTTAACCCAGCTTGAGCCAAGAGAGCACAGTGTTTGGAGTTTTCACATGGGAGACAGGAGTCCTCTGTTCCCAGAGTCCCTGAGGAGATACTCCAAACCTGCAGCTGAGCCGCAGTGAGGATGTAGGAACTGGCCTCGGTCCCCACAGCCGGGTCAGAGCCTCAAGCAGAAGGGGGTTGTGGTGGGTTGACCCCGGCTGGATGCCAGGTGCCCACCAAAGCTGCTCTGTCCCTGGATGGGGGAGAGAAAACACAACTAAAGGCTCATGGAGCAAGATAAAGGCAGGGAGAGATCACTCACCAGTTACTGTCACAGACAAAACAGACTCAACATGGGGAAACTGGTTTAATTTATAACCCATCAAATCAGAGTGGTGCAATGAGAAATAAAAACTAAGTAATGAAACACTCCAACCCATTCCTTCTTCCCAGGCTCATCTTCAATCCAAATTTTCTGTACTTCTGCTGCAGCTCCACAGGTACCAAAACCTTGACACACAAACCCAATACAGTTCTAATTCCTTATTTTTCCTTTCAACACATGGATGATTCAAAAGGCCTTAATGTACAGGAAAAAACCCCAAAAACTAGTGATGGATCTAAGAACTCTTCTGTGGGAAAACCAAGGGTAGTCAAACAGCTAAAAAATTCCAAAGTGATAAAGGTACCTGGAAAGTTTTAACTGAAACATGTAATTAGAGGACTTTGAGAATGAAAATGTTATTCAGTGACTAACAAGCTTTACTGATCTTTTTCTACATGTAATGGTGACAGGTACAAAGAAACGTGCTCAAATTAGAGCACACTAGTGAAGACGCAGACACAACAGGGATAAAACACGAGAAGAAAAAATATGATTAATCTCTTACAATCAATATGAATATTTTCCGCTAATCCTACTGGGGCTTATGAAAACTCACTGCCGGGAAAGTAAAATCATGGTGAATCATCAGAGAATCAAAAGCTACTGAGTTTGTTGTACAGAGCCCTTGTTCACAATCTATGTAATTATACCATGTTACTGCTCATCAGGAAACAAACAAACAAAACAAAACAAACCCAAATTTTAAAAGGATACCTGATTTTTTTTTTTTTTTGAAGTTGCATACTATTTCTGTCTGCCTTTTTAAATGTAACTGAAACTTAAGAGGTTAGTCAGTGAAAAGGCTAAGTAGAAATGAATGCCTAATTATTACGAGCCAGTATTTTAACAAAGAAAGCAGTATTGGCTGTGGAGATTTTCTAATAAATTCAGTGAACCTGGAAAATGGAGTTCACTTGCTGAATTATGATTTCAACATATTCAGGCTGAAGATATAGTGGCCTCTCTTCTCCTAAAGCTGACTAGAAACAAAGGCAGAAGAACAGAGACTTTGATTTACTAAATCAGAAAGCAGGATAGCCTCAACTTCTGCCTTTTCCCAATGTTTGTGTGCTGTCAGATTAGTTTTTCAGGTAATGCAACATTCCCTTAAGGTGCATTCTATGCCACTATACTTGAAACATGAATAAGAAGAAAGGAAGACAACAAAATTAGCAGACGTTCAACTCACCAGGACATTTATTTACAAACAAAGGATCAGCGCCAAGAAAAAAGCAAAGGGAAATCATAGATAGCAAGAGTGGGTACCGAGCCCAAGCTTCCAGAACTGTGATACAGCCAGAATTAGATTGAACAGAGTTTATGATGTGCTCAGTCAGTCTCACACTGAGGTCTCTGTGGGAAACCACCAGCTAATACTGTAGTATTAAATATTTTGTGATACTGATAACAAAGTAACTGCACAATTTACCTGTCTAGGTTTATACTATTGTTTTCTACTTTAATGGCTAGGACTTCACATCAGTTTCCCTATTACTTGGATAACCATGGTTTAAAAAGGGATATTCTTCATTATCATAGTTCTCTCTTATTTATCCACAAAATTGCTGACAAAGGATGAAAAGAAAGATTCTTTCTGCACCATGCAGGCTAATATAGTTCCTGTCCTCTACTCATTAGATGGTAAAAAATTATATTCTCTACTTTACCATTATGGAGTCAGAATACAAAAGTGACAAAGTCAAAGCCTGAGAATTATGAAAAGGTCTGAAATAAATTAAGGAACTAAAATTCAAACTACCTTGTTACCTGATACATACAAGCTTGTGATCCTGAGACATTAATACTAGTGCAAAATATCTTGAGAGCAACATAGACATGTATTCTCAGGTAGCTAAGCAAAGCATTTCCTCCACCAGCCTTAGTGCAAATACACTAAGGTTAATTCCATTTTGCTGCATAATGCACATACTGTTTTTGTCATGCGATTATAGTTTTAAAAATCTTGCTTTTCCATTTAGTTACAGATTTCTGATCAGCAAAGAATTAAAAGATCTTTCTGTAAAGGACAAGACTGTGGGCATTCAGACTTCTCTGACATAAACCTCTATTAAACTTTGCTAATCAACTGAACAATAGGAAAAACCCAAAGGCCATTTTCAGAAATCTACCCAAGTCAGTCACAAATACTGGCATGTTATCTACATATGAATACACTTCACTGTTCTGTTGAATATGGGGGTTTGTAGAAAGTATGCACAAGGCTGCTGCAATAAATTTAAGAAGGATTTCAAAATTCAGCTAAAAAAGCCTGAAACATCCATTCCATTTACTGTGTACACCCCTACCAAGTAACTAATTAAATAAAGAGGCAGGAAAACGTTATATCCAAATACTTTTAAAACTACATATGCAAAAGAAATGCTTTTTTCAGTCTACAGAGGTCTGCTTCCACCACAATATACAGCATCAAACACCATCTTTTTTTAATCAAAGAACTTCATAAATAGTAGATTTTGTAATTATTTTACTTGAAGGGTTTTTTATGAAAAAGAATCTGGTGCTTCAAAAACAAGGAAAAAGTAAATGTGATTCTCTTCTTTTGAGATCCATGTGCAATAACACCATGCTACAATACATAATTTTTGATCTTCCTGTCTGGATATGGCAAAACTCAAATCCTTCCCAAAGACAAAATTCCAGAGAGCCAAAAACACCTCAGTCATGAGTGCTTTGGCCACTCATCTGCACACTTATTTCTTCAAGGACAGTTTTCTGATGAGGAGCTTCTTGTACACATTCTCGGGCCTCAGCTATTTCTGCCCAAATTTCAGATTTATTTCCTGTGAGAAATATGCTTTATATCGAAACAGTTACGAAAAATATTGGAGGCAACATTGCACTCCAAAGCCGTGCTCCCATTATTACATATACATTCTTCTTTTACTCACTAGTATCCTGTATTTAAAAGCAGGTATTAAAGGCTGGCTTCACATTCTGAGGCTCAGTTAAGAACCTGGCTAGCCCAAAGAAAATTGAAAACTGAAGGGTCACCGTTAATTTTGGAATCATACTGCTGACTAAAAATGAACAGTATGCTATTATATTACAAATGACTGTTGAGATTTGCTGTGATCACAAGAGATAAGAGGAAGCATCTAGATTTGAGAATAATTCCTGTCGCTTTCCCTCTCTGTGGGTTTTCTTTTCTATATACAGGCAGATTAAAAAAAGAGAAAACTCTTCTGTGACCTACAAAAACTGACGAAAGAACATAAGGAAAGTATATTATTAAACAACAGTTAACTTAAAAAAAAAATCAAAAAAAAGAGAGCTTTTCAGTAACTAACCCAGATGATGGGGATGGAAAAATACTTTTATTGAATTTCTGTTCCCTTGTTTTTCACTGATATCAAAAATTCCCAAATTTACTCTTAATATATATGCATAGGCTAGAAACCTTTCTTGCTTAGAGATTTCTTTCTCATAAAGCCTCTCTTTTCAATGTTCAAGAGAATGGGAACTGTAGGAAGAAAAGCTTCCTCCTGCTGACAGATTCATCTGCAGCAGAATTTCCAGCAGTAGTAAAATGATGCTTCCTAATACATAGTATGAGTTACAGTATAAACCTTTTAGAGACAGAGATGATCTTTGGCTGTTAACATAATCTAGGAAGATTCTTTTTTTTTTTAAAAAAAGGAAAAAAATCCCACCAACCCTGTAGAAAAGTGTGTTGTTACTTTTCAAACCAGATAAAGGAAATCATGCAGCTGTTTCTGAAATCAGCTACATGACTACCAAGAATAAAAGCCCTCCTGTTTCAAACAGGAATAATGACAGGGAGTTACATTTCTTAACCAAAGTCTCTTCAGGTAATATGAAAGTGCAATGAACAGGCAAGAAACAAGTAATCAGTAATCTTTTCCTTTGAAATCTATTGCTTTTGTGAGAAAGCAACCAGCCCCACACAATAGCTTACCTTTTTTCTTTAAGTGTTGCCTCAAGTCCTGCTAATGAACTGAACAAGTGTTAATTCAAAATTAATGATTTAAAGGATTTCAAGAGCCAAGGGAAGCACTGAGATGAACAATATCGCAGATGATCTTAGAAACTAAAGGTGTTCCTTTGAGAGCCTGGAAATTTATTTCTAGGAGCTATACTGAGCTGAGTGAGTGAAGGTGAAAATGAAAGGCCTCGAATGTTCTGATTACTTTAAAAACTTGCAACTGTGTATGTAATCTATCTTAGAAAAAATGCATTCAAGAAAAAAGATGCAGATCTGTGCTTCGAACAGGCAGTGTTTTGTGACACCAGAAGGGTAAGAGCATGTCTAATGTAGAGATCGTACTGAGTGACTAAACAATTGATGTACAATTTGTAAGGATAGCAATTTTGCCTGTCAGTTAAGTAGAAAAATACTACAAGCCCTTTTTCAGCTTGGGAAATCTTGCAGAATCCCTACATATTTTACTTTTCAAATTATTTATAAGCTCCACTTACACCGTATGAAGAAAAACTGATTTGGACTAATCCTTTTGAGACACCAATTGCCCAATTTTCAGTAGTTTGACCATCTAAAGTTTCTCTAGACTATTTAATAATTCTAGAATGATGCTGAAATTAAACTGCCACAAAGAGCAATTATGAAACTCAGCCATTATTTTCAGTTCTGTTTACAAGTATGGCCATTAAAGCGGGTTTAATCTTCAATAAAATTGCCTGGATAATAACAGAGTAGAATTTCCCCACTGTTTTGAGAAAAACATTTATTTACACTGCAAATGCTGTTTAAAAAAAAAAATCTACTTAATGTAATAGAAATTAATATTTAAGAAACTCTGTCAATCAGAAATCTGAACTTTCACCTGAAGATGTATTGAGATCATTAAGTCTGAACAAATGTATGCCTTGAATAATTTGGTAATAACAGG
Organism: Xenops minutus; assembly: GCA_035221455.1. Lineage (NCBI taxonomy): Eukaryota > Metazoa > Chordata > Aves > Passeriformes > Furnariidae > Xenops > Xenops minutus. Next base: position 9,894,891 of record JAWWEE010000001.1, read on the forward strand.
GTGCTCTGTACCATGTCTGCAAAATTGTCTTTTTTCTGTATCACATCTACCCCTGCACTGCAATAGTGCTGCAGATCTAATTGAGGTGAAAGACTGCATAATGCCACCATTTTGAAAACTAGTAGCTGCTGGTTGCCTCATATCTTCGGTCTTTTTCTACTTTAACCTTGAAAGTCTCTTGAAAACGAAGCACAAAAGCTTTCAAAACTGCTCACAGTCATTTCCACATGGCTCAGTCTACAATGTCAGTTTACTCTGTCTCGTTACCTGACATCTCCACTCCATTCAGGGTTCATCAAACAGAGCCACTCTTCTGATTAATGGCTAATTTATTATTTGCCTTGCAAATGTTTATCTGCTGGGAGATGAGGTAAATATACTTCAGCTCTGACAAGCACCATGACCACTCTCTCCTCCCTGCCTGATGGAATGGTCAGTTGATGGTGTCCCAGAGGAGGCATGCTCTGCCTTAGGTTTCCCAGACAGCCCTCTGAAAGGCAAGGTATCTATTTTTAATGAGCACAGTGCAAAAATCAATTAGCTGGTGGCTTAGAAAAAAGAAATTAATAATCACATTTATTTGGCATTTTCATCAGGCCCAGCAAAAATAACCTTCTGTATTAATCACCTGCATTGGTATTTTTTCTGCAGGCTGATGAACCACTTCTTTTAAAACAAAAATACAAAACCATCCCTATATTGCCATTTCACAGTCTTTCACAGCACCAACCTGAAAAATGCCATAGCATAGCCAAAAAAAAGCACTCAAGGAAAATACAATTTCAGAAAGAACAGAAAAAGAGAAGATAAATGTCTGATGTAATTCTCTAATGCCATTCAGTTGGGTGACAGCCAACTCCATATGTCATATTATATCTCTCGTGCAGCAGGCAATTCTTCACAAAGTGCAATTTGTTAGGAAATTTTCCTTGTACCTGGAAAGTGATAGGTCTCAAATCATGACCTCCACTTGTAAAGATTTTTGTAAGCTCACCAATATAAACTTGTCTTGGTGGGGAGAAACATTAGATACTCAAGAATCAAGAAAACAAAAGAAACTTGAATTTCCACAAAGAGCAGTGTCATTAGATAATGGTAAAGTATTGACAGTAGGTAAGAAAAATTCGGGTAGCAAACAAAGTAATTTAAGTTCACTATAGACTCATTCTCTCAGAAAGATGAAAACTACATCTCTTTTAATATGCATGAGAAAAGTTCTGCTGGATTGATTATTTGCCTGCACAGACAACGTTGCCACTATCTCATGCTATCAGCAGAGAGCAGCTTTAAAATCTTACTGTAGCAGTCCCAGTGGCTCAACAGTCTCCATCATGAGCTGTCAGCAGCAGAAACAAACTCCTCTGTTAGGAATTGCTCCACTGAGATCCAGAATGTACAAGAGAATCATAGAATTGTTAGGGTTGGAAGGGACCTCTGGAGATCCGCTCCAACACCCCTCATGCCAGGGCAGTGTCACGTGGAGCAGCTTACACAGGAGTGGGTCCAGAAGAGCTTCAGAAAGACTCATACTTCATACCAGCATCTCTTAAATCCTACTTGGCCTGCTGCCATCAGTGACCTAGAACTCAAGAGATGAAGCATGCCTGAAAGTATGAGCAAAATAACTTTGCTGAAGTTTGGACTCTATTGTTTGAGAGATCTAATTGCATAATGGAATCAGAAACATACATAACATCTCTAATTTTCACTACTAAACGAAAACTACAAAGAACGTGCATGTATATAAAAGGCGTACTGGAAAAAAAAAAAGGAATAGAAAATAGAGAGGAACTAATATATCAAAGCAAGTTGGTTATCAGATGTAAAGTGATTAAAAAGTGAAAACAGGAGACAAAAGGACCCAAACTGAGGAAAATTAACATACATGTGACCTTCATACCACATACTACCCATGACTGCATAAATGTATATTGTACAAGGTAGAGAAAATAACCATCACTTTGATTTTCAGCGGGTGTGGAAGGTGCAAACACTACAGCGATGGGTTTCAAGTAACTGTACCACTTTTCCTGAAAAGCACTCAGACTATTCCTCATTGCAAAGGCTCTCTGCACTATTTTTCCACTGATTATATGTAGGTCTGAGAAGCATCATTCATATTCTGTTAGTGATACACACATTTTTCTTTGGAGAGACACAACTTTGTTGAACTACTGACCACTACAATTTTTTTTTTCTTAATTCATTATAAGCAAGACCAGAGATATGGGCCTGTGGGAAAGAACATGATCTTTCCTAAAACCACTGCCTCCATGATCTTTTCTTGTTTCAGAGTACGTGGCATGCAGGGAACTGAGTGCTCTGCCATCTCCCGTGCTTGCTGCAGGAGATCTTGGGAAATAGACCAGAGAAAAGTCTCAGCATGATGAATATTCCAGGTAAAAGTTTGAAGTAAATGTAAGCACACCATCAAAATAATAATTGAGGTTTGAAGACAGTACCTCTAAAACACACTCAGAAAAGGCCCACTCAATCTAGAGCTTCTGGGAGGAGTGGCAAGAAAAGCAGTAAAGAGAACACTGTTGATTGCAGACAAGCCAGATGTGCTCTGTGCTGTAAATTTCTTACATCTAAGTAATTTCTTGAGTCTCTTTTTTTTTTTTTCCTAACAACCTTATTCTCACCTCAGCTTCCACAAACAAGAGGAAGTGACAGCTGTTAATATAACACACAACTAGATTCATCAGTACTCAGTATGCACCACTGAAGTCTTACCCTTTTGCAGGAGCAGAACAAAGTATTTTGCACAATAAGGTGTAGCTATTATAAAATAATTCAAAGAAGTACATAGGTACACCTAGTACAGATCTATGTAATGTTAAATAAGTCTTTCAAGATGTTTAGCTTAGTCTGCGTGTTTTAGATTGGCAGGTTAAAAATGTAACAAAACCACAAATTACACATTCACAGTTGCTGTCTGATTAGCTGTCAGGGTAGTCAGAAGAAATTCCAACACAGGACTCCTGAAAAAATCTTAGTATACACTTCAGATCCCCTCTTTTGAAGTTCTGAAGAACAGCTCACTTATTTTCAGGGAAAACTACATGGGTATACAGTCCCTTGATGCTTAATTCCCAATTAGATTACCAGGGACTTGTAGCACTAGTCAATAACTTTCCCAAGGCTAATTTTTATGTGGGCTGAGGAATACACAGTAGAGTTTATGTCAGAGTCTGCAGTGGGACACTCTGGCCTTGTTATTCAGACATCATATATGTAACTAGTCCTGACAACTGCTGATTATATCTTTTTTAAAGTGCTGCTGCCTTTTTTTGTTTGCCAGTTATCCTCTGGTGTATATGCCAATGCAGACAATGTCCCATCACTGTAATTGTCACTCAACTGTCTGTCAGTGATGAGAAGAAAAGGGTGACAGCCTTGACATCCCACCAATCATCCCTCTGGAAAATTGATATCGTCCTCCCCAGTAAACAACAGCTAAAGAATCGACCAGCCTTGCCGGTACGTCCCTGAACAATCAGCTTCCATTAAGGGCAGAAGCCACACATTTATCCCACTGCACTCCAATCAATAGAACACTGACTTGCTCTGCGTTCAAGCATGATGCTGCTCAAGGTCTCCATTTAGCACAGGCTACCTTTCAAATACTTTCTAGGTCTTTCAAACTTAAATGTAGCTTTTGGGGTCTTTGTAAAGTCCTCTATTTTAATGTAAAATATCCTGCCATCAATTTGACTTATTTACTTCAGTTCACGGGAGGCTTAGCAGATTTATTTTCTCAATTATTTTTTTTTCTTTAAGTGTGAAATTAAGTCATTGTACGCAAAATCACTACATATTTTTACTACTCATCCCATGTATAGGCTTGCCTTTATATATAGCCATGCTTTAGAGGAAATTTATGCATATTGTGTTAAAAACTGACCTTATTTAAAACTATCAACAAGGTGTTTACATACTAAAAATGCTGCCTGGCAATCAGAACAGTTTGTTAAACACGAAGTACACAGACATTTATACATCACCCAGTAACCTAAAACTAGACAATTAGCCTGGTAAAACAGTAAAATGATCACAAGCTGGCACACACAGTCTTTCAAGTCAAGAAAACCAGTTACTCACAACTCACAGGACATGAATCTTCAGAGGCAAAAGCCCTGAACGTGGGAGCAAGAAAAGAGTGATTGGGAAGATCATTTCCCAACTTGCAAAAAAATTGCTAATCTGCAACTGCAGTTGTAGATTATTCCTTCCTACACTATTACCCACCATGAGGTGCTAAGTCAGCAGCTGTTACTGTCCTCATAAGCGTATCTTCTATACACAAGTCATCTAGAAGTCAGCTGGGGCTATTGCAGTATCAAATCTCCTACACTGACCACAGGAGGCATGACTGCTGCCCACTGCCTTGAAATTGTAAAGCCCTCCTGTATTTGGGTAGAATTCTATGTGGGTATTTTTGGTCTGTGTTTGGCCCAGCCACCTGTGAGAAGCTGGCTTTTCTCATGCCAAGTTATGGGAAAACATGCTGATAAAGACAGTCTATAGCCTTGAGAGAGAGATTTCTGTGTAAACTAAAATTAATTGGTCTCTCATGATTGACTGATGGCCCTCCAAGGGCATTTGAAGGAGAAAGAGAGGAGAAGGAGGATGAAGTAAACCCCCAGACTCAATTAAGGAGGACCCTCTGAAATGGACTGTGCAGGTGTGGAGAGACCCCCACAAGGGCAGAGAAGTGTCAGTGATGTAACATGAGGGGCAGTGCCAAATACCTTTGCCTGGGCGGCTCTGGCCACGCTGCTCAGGTAAACGTCATTTGGCCAAGCAGATAAAAGGCAGATGGCTCATGTTTTGGGGCTCAGTCGCTTCACATGACAGGCCAACTTATCCTTGGCAGGGACACCCGCCGTCACCTGTGAGCCAGCTGAGCCTTGAGGATGCAGCCACTGCTAGGGAAGTTTGGGCATTCTGGGCGTCGGTGAGACAACTCCATGGGGCACACCTGGGCAATTTGGGTGTTTGCACCTGGGGGCTTATTTTTCTCTTCTTTCTCTCTCTATTGGGTTTCTTTTCCTGTTTACTTGGCCACCTTGAGTAATAAAACTGCTCTTTGGGTTAAGTTTTCTGCAGTGTCTCAGTTTCGGCTTCCACATCCCTTCGGACCCCTATTCTCCCTGGAACACCTCCACTTCTAATTTTGTAGTTTGACTGTCTCTTATAACCTTGTGACTTTTCATCCCCACACACCCCAAGGATACTGTGGCGATGCTTTTCCTGCCACCCCAAGTGTTCTTCTCACAGTCTTGCGCTGGCAGGTTCTGACCACTGTCACACTGGTTTCTTGTGACTAGCCCAGATAATCACTCTTTACCTCTTGGCTTTTAGTCTGCAAGTCCAGGCAAAGGCATCTTGACTGTTCCCCTCCTGTCTTTTAGCTTAGAGCTTTAGCTCACCGCAGATAGTGCAGCAGAGATGAGTCACAAATCCATCGGGCAGGCTCCTATTATCTTTGCACCCAGGAAGTTTAGCCACAAAGCTTTGCCAGCAAACACCATGCAAGACCTGCACCCATTTTCATATGTTCCCACCACTGCCACCAGTGCCACGTGCAGGAACACCCAGTCAGGAGTTTGAGCTGGTACCCATTTCCATCCCATGAGGAAAGTGCTTGGGTAAACCACCCGGCACATTGCAGAGGACACTTGTCCAAGGACATACTTTACTACTTTTTCCCAGGCAGACAGTAGGAAGTTTTTTTGGCTGCTTGGTTGATTGGGGGTTTTTTGAGGGGTTGTTTTTTTCCCCCAAGATAACTTTAAAGTTGTCATATACCATCAGCTCCAGATTTCAGAACTAAAACTTTGTGAACATAAGTGTGCCTGAAGATTCTTTGTGCACCATCACCAACAGCTACTGACAGATAAAATCACAACCACTGGTAGCAAGAGCAGAAATAAAATATTCCGAAAGTACAAGGAGCAGAATTTGCATTTCTAAACTATAATCATGATCACAACATTGTGTCTCCAGATAAAATGTTACTATAAAACTACAGCAATCATTTATGTTACGGGAGACCTTAATTATTATGTGTAGTGCTAAGACGGTTCACCACTATTTCAGCTTGGGAACATTCAATTCTGCACAGTTATCAATAAACACAGAAGGTTGCTTAGTCTATTTTAAACAGCTTGTGGTCTTCAAAACAAGCATACTGACATTAATAGGTACAATCTATAATTCAATTTTTAAGGAAAGTTAAGGTGTATCTCAATAGGTTTCCTTTGCTTGGGGGTCTAGACACTACTGGTGTAACGTGTAAACCATTAGGGAGTTCACTGTCCCCTTCACTTTGCTAAATGGACACAATCAATATCTTAATGGGAATGTTTGGAAGCATCTATAGGCAAACCAAATTGGCACATTACAACACTTTTTCCAGCCTGTGCATTAAGTTCATTAACTTTTCTAATTTGAATTACAAATTTCATTTCTCTGATCAAGATGAAGACATGGGTCTCATTTACAAGATCAGATTTTTGCTGTGTTAATGTTTTACAGGGAACGATAAAGTTAATGCAGCGAAGAGACACCATGTCACCCCTATTGGTAGACAATTATAGATATGGTTCCAAATTCCAATAATCCTGATGGGAGGCACACAGGAACCTCTGTAGAAGAATGACAAAAATATTAAGCAGAGAGGCCAAAAGGCTAATCAACCCTCTTAGAAACATATTCACGCTTGTCACAACAAGAGTGCGCTCTACAAAACCAAAATGTGTTATTTAATTTCCTTTAATTTAATGGAAAAACACAGCCCCATTCTCCTTTGCATTGATCATTAAATTGCTAATTAAAACCTTTTAGAAAGGTTTAAAGTTTAAATGAAACAGTTCTCTAATTTTATGATACTGTACGTAGGGGAGTTAATAAAGAGTAGGAAGAGAATTGTATCTTACCAAAACTTCCCTCTAACTTCATCCATTCAGATGAAATATAGGCAGGGTTATGCACTAAGGCACAGCACACTTCTTCCAAGAAAGTTTAAAACACTCTTTAGAGAATGTGTTAAGATATTTCAGGTAGGAACCAAATATTCAGACCTGGATGTTTTTCACTTTAAATTCACTTATTCAGGAAATAAGCTTGGGCAAACTCCATGCACAGAACCCTTTGAGAATTCAGGAATTACTAAGACAAGAATAGATATTACATTCCTACTACAAGTTTGTCAGAAATAATGACAGAAGTGACATCCAGGCACATAACTTTGAGGTAACTCTTATGTTTTAGGTTCTCCTTCAGAAGCAGCAAATACAAAGTGCTGTTAAATTCCAACATTCATTTCTCATTTCAGTAAGCATACACATTCCTCTTCATGACCATGCTGTAACAAAATGACATTCAACTAATGGCAGCTGCAACAGTTATCTCCCCAAATACCTCAATAATTCTATAACTCTTTCAATACTGCCACTGAGGCTATGATTCTATAATTATTAATAGCAGATGCCCGTTCCTGCTCACAGGACACAGTTGCTCCGGAGCAGCACAGACACACAGACTGCTGTAACTCCACCAAAGCACACTTTAGAAGTCTGTGCTGGCCATGTGGGAAGACTGACAACATGGCATAATGCCTGCTGCTGTCATGTTCACCTATCAAAAATGTTTGGAGAAATCGGAATCAGCAGCATGAATTTATAACTAACCTGCGTGTTCTGTCACATGGCACCAGAATTTTGAGGCAATAAAAGGATCCTCTTACAATGGAATTCATAGCTTTGTCTTCTTGGTGCCTCGTGCATCCAAACAGCACAAATAAAACCCAATCCCCAAACATCAATGGAGAATCTGCTAGTGCATTTTCCTGAGGTTAAACACTGTGAATTTCAGGAATCTTATGTTGAGGGTTGAAAGGAAATAGGTCCTTTTTTACATATGTCCATGTGTATAAAAGATCTGTCATAACCTAGTCCAGAGTAACTAGCAAATACTGCATATAGCAGTATCGTGGAACGATAATTTGCTCAGAAAAATCACACTTGACTGCTCTCTCACATTCTCTTTCATAATCAAGGGTACTAATTTTGAATTTAATTTTAATTTCAAAGTAGCTACACTGGCCCCATTTAAATTCAAAGCAAGAGGTATTTAAGATCATCTCCTCTTGTGACTAATAAACTTTGGATCCCTTAGCACAGATGCATGGAGGCAAAGGGGGAGACACAGAGGGAGAGACAAATGTCAGTGGAAATTAACGTACACGAGACTGCATACCGTCCAAAAGCAGAATTTCAGTATTACAGCTTTTTTAAAATACATATTATTATAAAACATAGAGCATAGGGCATTATACTGCAATGTAAGTCCCTTCCTTGTTACACTTTGTCTAAGTTGGAGGATGAATAAGTGATGAAAATCCTCTGTTTGAGACCTCCGCTGGTTTTATTATATTTTCCAACTAGTAGGAACAGTCAATTCTCACTCATATAATATTCATGGGGGTTTGATTTTTAATGGGGAGTTACATTTACAGGCTTTTGTGCAGGTTCTCCATTCTCAGAGAGTTGGTTTGTATACAGAGAAAACCTCTGGATGCTTTTAAAAACAACTGAGATGAAGCTAACATGTATAACACAAATAAAGGGAACGTGGAAGCTAAGGATTAAGAGGATATTCACTGTAAGTTTGAATAGTTACCTATCTATAACATTACCAGTTTTCTCCTACCCAGTTACAGCTATAAATATGTATTTAAGTACACTTAGGTAAGTGGCTTACTTTTCAAGTGGAACAATACAAAATACCCATACATTAACGTTATAATTAGAATGACACAGAAGGAATATTTTCACTCTGCCTTTCCAAATCCTTCTCTTTCTTTCCATTAAACACACAGTAAAAATTTTCACCTTCACTGAAACATCTAAATTAATACAATTATGTGAAAACTTACAGGTACACCACCACATGAAGGATTTATTTGACCTTTCATGATAAATAACTTGCATCAAATGTTTTCTTCAACATGATTTAGAAAATACCTAAATCTCAAGAAAAAAAGTCTATAGCAGCTAATCATGGGTGTATGTTCTGTTTTCTATTTAGAATGAATTTAAAAAAAAAAAAAAAGAAGAAAAAAACCCCAAACAATAAAACCCCCCCAAAAATCTACAACAAAAACCATGAGCAAAATATGGTATGAAGATACATATAAGATTATTTTCAGAAATTTTTCACTAACCTGAAGGCATTGCAATTTTTTCTTTTAAACAAAAAACCTTACCACACACCAGAAACAAAACTCCTTTTGAATTGCTTGTGACTTCTTTTTACATTTGTATACATTTTTTGCACTATTGCTCCCAGATTCCAGTGAGAAGGTCAGAGCCTTGAGTAATAAATCTCTTTAACAATTATTAAGTTGGAAATATTATGAAGCAAATATTCACAGTAGCATGTAACCTACTCAACAAGTGGGTCCAACAAAGCACAGTGTGTGATTCTCTTTTCACTGCCAGTATACTGAGATGTAAAATAGCAATTTATCTGAGTTACATGGCAAAACACATCAGCATTTTTTCTGTCCCGTCCGAGCCTTTAAAACAGAGTTCAGGGTCAGAACTGACAAAAACCCAGGCATCTTTCTTGCACCAAGCTTACTCTGAAGAAAAGAGAAAAATACTGACTGTTAAATCATCCTCAAACCATCAGATATTTGTGTTGTGTCTACTGAGATCAAGGGGAGGTAAATTACAAATTTTCAGTGTAAGACTGAATTCATAAATTTAGCATTCATGAGCTGTAATAGCATTCCCTGATGATTGCGTGCCTGTATTTAAGTTAGTTTACATTGGTCCATTAGCAAATGAAGCCTTATAAAATCATGCTGGGTTTGCACTTTCATGCACAAAACAACTGTGTGATAAAGATAAAAAATCCTATTCAAAATACGTTATTATTGTTATCATTACTATTACCATCAACTGGTGTGTTTGTTTTTTTTTCCTCAAATTCTAAATAAACAGCTCAAAGCCTTTGTTGTGTGGGTTTGTTGTTTTGTTTTCATTTTTTTTCCTCAAATCCTAAGTAAACAACTGAAAGCCTCTGGGACATTCATGTCCTAGACAGTCCTTCTTCTCTGGCTTTCTGAAGCCACCCTCTAAGACCACAGGCTACAATGGTATGTGAAACAGACTTGTAAGTGCCAGGCTTCACCAGGCCAGGCTACTCTTTCTTTCACTTGTGTAATCATTTAAGCATTCAATCATATAAGATGCTTTAATAATATTTTACATGGCCATAATTCTTTATGAGACTGAGAAATCCATACATTTCATCATTGGCTGAGAAAATAAAGCATGTACTGTAGCAATTTCAGCCCACCGGAGAGTCATGTCTGACTTGCATTTTTTCAGCCTTTGCTAACATGGTACTGCCCTGTGACTACATGATAAATACCTGCCAAGAGTATTCATTTCACATTTCTGAAAATTTATTCTTCTCTACACATTCATTTCTTAGAAATTCTGCCCTTGATGCCCCTTGAATGGGTATACTGGAAGATTTACTCTGGGAGAAGGAGTCTTACACTGAAATTCTCATGAATTTATGTTGATAGAGTACACACCACACACAAAGAGGAGCTGTAGTTAGGAAGACAGTGTTTCATTTTCAATATACATTTCCGTATATTTCAATATATATTTCTGCCGGCAAACAGAAAGCTACTTTCTCTGCATCTCAGTGACCCAGCAGCCCTAAACTTTCTCTGTATTATCTATTTCTCTCAGTATTGCTGATGCATTTACTTGGACCATTTTTTTACTAAATGTGATGATAAAGATGCCTAATGAGGTCAACAACGTGAGAGTAAACCCTCTTTAACTACACTGGACTTTGGTTTCTCATGCTCACAGGCACATCCATTAATTCTGTTCATGAACTGATAAATCATTATCTTAAATCTAGTGACATTTTCCAGCCCACTACTCGTGTTAGCAGGACGCTCCAGAGCAGAACACTGCTGGGGATTATTATCAAAACATAACAGAAAACCGCCAGCAAATTTTTAATGAAAGCAGTTGCTAACACCACACTGAAAAGAATATCACAGTTTCCTATGTTTCTCTAACTGATGTGTAAATGAGCTCTTAGGTGGAAAAGAATGGAAAAAATCCTCACCACACTTAAACCAGACACCAATGAAAAATTACTTAACCAATGAGAAATAACTTACCCTGCTGTGACACTATATGAGCAATGTACACTGTGTGTGGGGATCTACACATGTTGGTACATACAAATGTAATATGCATGGAAATTATGATTAGGCACATATGTGTGTCTAATTGTTTTTAAAACTAATTAATAATGGTCTTGTGTTAGTTATATTATACTAATTTATACAGCTCTAGAGAGAGTATCCTGCTGGATATCATGCTTGTCACAGGAAGAGCTCAACCACTGTGCACTCCAGACTATCCTGAGCAGATTTTTTTGGTGTTTCTCCTGTGATTTGGCTAAAGAAAGTAGCAGGACATTATGGAAAACTGTGTCATCCAACTGATCTTTCAGTCAGGTGGGCTGGAAGATTGGGATATGAAGCAACAAAACAAAATATCACAAAAATGTCTACTGCAAACCATTATCATTATGCCAATGAAATTACTGTTAAATCGTACTCCAGAAGCATTTTATCCGGTAAGACCATGTAAAGGCTGTTCCCTAGAACAACTTCTGTGACTCTTAGCTACTACAGACAGACAAAGATTCGAAAGAAAAGAAACTTATTTTTGCCTTCCAGCAGAGCCTGGAGAACACATTTCACACTGAAGAATTTGCCAGAATCTCTTAAACTCAAAGAATGAAAGAGGATTTTAATAGAAAATCAAACTACATCCCAAGTAGTGAGCTACAGATTGATACTTATTCAAAAACTCATGTGCAAAGCTGGGAGTAGAATTTGCATGTAAAGTACAATATCACCCTCCCTTCTTTAGGCAGATATTATAGGGGAACTAAGACTGATTATATAGTCTCTGGAAATCAGCCTAATAACTTAGGCACCCAAAGTCAGATTGCATGAAACCTCTGTGGTATTTCCCATTATAAAATCTGCCCAACTCCCATAACACTGTTCAACATCTGCTTTTCAAAAGAGAAGTCTATGATGTGTCAGGCTTTTTCCTCATGCCTGTCTTTTCTATCTCCCCCTTTTTCTAATAATTTAACATCAGATCTAACACACAATACTTAAAACTAATCTCAGATATTTTAAAAATTAAAGCCACATGCCACTCTCCCATGATGGCAGCTGAAACACATTCAGTATGTGGATTTCCATCCAGGTCACTTTGTGTTAACTGGAAACACATAGAACTTTTTCAGCACTCATGTTTTTTTGTGAATGCCAATACCCTTCTGAACCGGAAACATTTACTTTATTACCACTATGTCAAATCATCCATTTGAGTGCTATAGGTGAGAGCAAGTGCTATGTGAGTAAATTAGATTTTAATTCCTTTAGAATTTTATTAAATCAATTTTTCTTCCCTCTTAGAATGACTGTAATTTGATAAAAATACAGTATTTAAGAGTTAGAGAAAAGGTGGCATTAATGGCACTTTCAAGGAGTGTAAAACTTCTACAGTAGAAAGAATGAGAATGCATAGTTCTGCTTTTCTCATCCATTAAGTCATTAATATTCCTATTTCTTAAGTCCTGCTCCTGCAAAATACTGCACACATTCTTGGACGAACCTGCCCAAAATCTCCGACACTTTGGCATCAAAGTAGGTGGGAGATGAATGAAACGCTACACTGTCCAATGCATTATTGCGAGTTATTTATCCCCATTCTGATACTGCATGCATGAACTGCCACTGTTTGACGAATCACTGAGGAAAACGAGATCTGACAAAGGGCCACTCTTCCAGCAGCTGTGTACTATGACAGCAGCAATAGAAAAACACATCATTGGTTCTAAAATGCCACATTTTTACCATTTACATTGAATAAGACATGAAACTCTTTAAGGGAAGCAGCACTATGTTATCATTAAGGCCTGTTGACACTATGGAGGGTGTGCTTTGAACTCTATTCTGTCATCACTCTTAATCTGCAACTAATCGCATCCCACTCCAAGCAGAGGGAAGGGCCTTCTGCACGTTGACAACATTGCCAGTGATGAAGTATTGCACCCTTTAAAATCTCATTTACAGATTGGTTTCATTACCACCCACAACTGGCTTGGATCCATGAGGGAACACACCTGCTCTCATTAGGCACACGTGATGTCTGCTGTTAACAGTATTTCCATGCAAATGGAGTGACAGGAAGATGAAAGCTCTGGAAACTATCTTTATCTTTCTGCTGATTGGCTTTTCTCCCTTCATTTGGGAGGTAACACATACACAATCTGTTGATTGCTCTGATCGACTTTACTGACAGTTTCACAGATGTGGACTTTTACTGTACCGTTCAGCCTCCCTCCTCCACTATTCAGCATTTCCAATCATCTTCTCATGCACACACGTTTATTATTTCCTACTGCATGTAAGTCCCTTATGCTAAGTAGTTTCCAAAAAGGAGTGGCTGAAAAAGTGGGTTCCAAACTAAGAGTATTTAGATGTATAAAGAACAATTATTTTTCCTATGGAGCTTTTGGATATTTAGCATTACAGATTTGTAATATCAAAACAGGGACTGTTGTTTCATACAAGTATGGAATAATTTGGGCTGGAAGGAACCTTAATAATCATGTAGTTTTAACCTCTGTGCCTTGGGGCAGGGACACCTTCCACTGGACTATGCATGTGCATGTAAGCTAAAAAAATCCCTAGTTTAGACCTGGTTTTATGTATTAATACATAGTCCTTTTTAGCAAAAGGAAGAACAGCATAAATGTTAAGACTTACACTTCTTTTCTTTTTCCTTAACTATTATGGCTCCCTTTTTGTATTACCTGAATACATGAAAGAATGTGTTTGTCATTTCAGTTAAAGGGGCTTACTGTGATTGTTTTCAGTGTATCAGGCATCAAAGTAAAGCAAATAAAATGTTCTTGAATCCCAACAGGAATATCTATTTAGCTTAAACTACTTTTAAAACTGTTTTAAGTTAAATCAATGAACCTTTGCTTTATACATAACGCCTAAACCGACAGGAAAAAAGAGGCAAGAAGAAAGAAGACAAAAAATAATTACCATTAAGAAAGTCAGCTTCTTTGGCACTTTAATTTTCCACAAGTATTAGTTAATCCTTAAAAAGGTTTATGCTTATTCTATAGTTTAGTTAACTTTGATTGTTTATAAGCAAATCTGCCTGTCTTTATTTTTTTTTTCTGTTAAACTGAAATAAAAAGCTGAAAGTCAGCATTACTATTAGAACTCCTGCAGATTTCCCGGGAATTCCACTCAGGTGTCCAGCCAATCAGCTGTAGTAAAAACCCATCAAGAAGGCTACTTTGCATATAAAATCACTGTAACACTCCCTTGGAGTAAATTGAGGTAAGACTGAACCCAGAAACAAAAATCTAAAATCCACCTCCTTCTCCCTTCAACTCTGCCCTGTCAGAAGCAAAATTAGATCTATACCATGAAAGAATGGAATTTTTAGAAATTCGCAGGGATAGTATGCAAGTGTCTCTGCTCCAGGTGGGCCCTTGGATGCAATAATGCATTTTAGTGGATCCTAATAGAGCCTGGCTTTCAGTTTGCTGTTTGCATAAGGATTTAAGAGCGAGTCAAGCCATTATTTAAGATACAGTGCTGTAGAGAACCAAGGCTCTGAAAGAGGTGTAGCTAAACATACAAGTCTATCTATGCCATCTATTTCCAACATCTGTTCTCTTAACAATACTTTTGGCTTGTCTATAAACTCTTCTAAAACCTTGACATTGAAGTTCACACGACCTTTAAACCATGAACAACTTTTTCGAAAGTTAAATTTTCACACAGGAAACATTCCTGTTCCTTAATTAGTTCTTAACAAAGACAGACAACACTGATATTATGGCCAGAATCTGCCCTTCATTGCAGGCCATGAATTGGAACATACTACTTGTAGACAGGTTATAGCAATGTCTTCCTTATGAAAAAGGGACTCTCTTAAACCACGTTTCCACTATGACATTCAAACAATTAAAAAATAATACAGCACATAGTTTTATGGAAATCCAGGGGAATATTTTTTATCTATGTGCAACTCTGAGATAATTTTTTGGGGTTCTTTTTGGTGAAGTTTTTTTAAGAGAATGTTAAAAACTTACTGTCCCTCCTAAAACAGATAAAAATTAGTCTATAAAGCGATCAGAATACCAGATGATGCAGTGAACTTCAATACACTTCAGTATTATCTATATTTTTTTTTAATTAACTTTTTGGATTCAGAAAAAGTAACTTCTTTTTTTTTGTTTGTTTGTTTTTTTCCAGAAACACCCATATATAAGTATGTGAGTCAAAAGAAAAAAGATAGGTCATTCAGGTAGGGCTCTTTCCTTCACAAGATTGATGCTTACCACCCAACAGAATCAGAATAAAACCACATAAAACTCCCAAGTAATCAATCCCAGAAGGTTCTAGAAGTCTCCAGATTCTCCAGCCTCCCTCTGCACCCCTCTCCTGCTAATATTCTTTCCTACAGCAGGGAAGACTAGTTATCACCCATTCCTTTCTGGATGGCACTAAATAAAAATCAGCTCACTGCAAGACTAAACACAGAGGCCTGGAAAGAATTGCTGTATGGGTTTCTGTGCCTCAGTTTTCAGGTAGATTTTCTGATACATATACATATTTCTTAAACATATTCAGTAAGAACTGCTAAAGTGCATGCGAAACCTTCCATAGGTATGGGGATACTTGTTTAGAGAGTGTCACCCTCTCAGTCCTGCTGGACATGTCACATGATTTGTCAGAGCACTTTCTTTCTTTTTTGCCAGCACACCATGTTGTGCTGTATGTAAGTACAGGGTCCACAGCCCCACAGAACATTACAGTCTGGGCATAAATCAGAACACAGTCAATGCACCTGCCTAGATTTACAAAAGCCATTGGATCCTGGCATTTATTTGCTTCTTTAAGGAGCTGCATTTCTGCAGCAAGTTGCTATAATGAAACAAAGGATTTAGTGCCTACAAGAGTATTATGGATGCAGCCTAGTCTGGTAAGAAATGGGTCATATACAGTCTCTCTCTGCTGACAAACAATTATGAAGTGCCAGTTTGACAGCCACATTCTTGTTCCTTCCCCCAGCTCCTTTGCTGTGCCTTATGCAGCCCCCACACAGTGCCTTACAGAGCACCTTTCCTTGTCACATTCCCCTGCTTTTCATATGAGGCACACTAGGAAAACAATACTCCTCAACCCTCTGCATTTAAGCCAGATATCTGTAAGAGCTCAAAGGCCCCAGCACCCAACTTCCATTCTGAAATTAAGATTCTATTTCCTTCCCCTAAGCTGATCCAAAAATCCTGCCTCTAGAGCGAGTATCGCGTGTGTGTTAATTCTAATTATTTTCTTGGCAGCAAATGAAGCAGTTTTAGGCATGGGGTTGTAAAATGTAACTCTCTTTCCAAGAGAAGTAAAACAGACAGTCTCATTCACATTCTTGCCCTTTACAAGTCACACAATCTTCAATCATTTATACAACTTGTGCTCACCGCTTCTGTGAAATACAAACAGATGGGCTCTAAATGATTTCTCAGAGAAATGGAACTTTCATTCTCAGAGATGACTACCTGCTATATATCCTTTAGAATGCTGCTCCTGAGAGTTTAAGAGAAAAAGAGCTCAATACACCTCCTCCTTCATTTCTGTCAACCACATACTTTTCCTTATTCAAATTCTCCCTTAAAATTAACTGCTTTCACTAGCTCCACATTAAGCTCACTCATTGATATCTAAACAGTCCCTCTTTTCTGTAACGTGCTGTTTAAATTATATAAACACTGTGAAATAATACCATATATACTGTATTATATACTGTAGAATGCAATATTTAATGCAAAATATTGTATGAGCTTTTAAATGTTTTGGCAAGCATTATTTATATTTACGATACTATCTAAACAGAACCTGTAATATAACAAATGAGTGTGGAGGATTTGAAGGGAATAATTATTACAAGATTCAAAAGAAGTGGGGAATAGCATAATAGGGAATGGAGAGCACATTTTTCATTAGTGCTCTGGGTTTGAGCAGTACACAGGAGGTTATGATTCTTGTAGCTATAGCAGACCTGTAGGTATTACCACAACACATACAAAGAAGCTTAAGAATAGCATTAAAAGGTAGATTTATTGTATCTCAACACCAACAACTCCATTGCAGAGTACATTCCTGCAACCACTACTGACAGTAGGCTCTGACAAAAACTGGCATAATTGTTCTGTAGGATTTCACATGACATTGGGACACCTTATCTTTGCATCTAAGCAATTACACCTATTAATTTCTGCTAACCAAGACTTGATTTCATCACCAATGGGCAGGCTGAGACTTCAGTGTTGTTAGTTCCTAGAATACTGCTCCAGTTGCCAGTAGGCTGGGTAACAACAGGGCTCACCAGCACGTCCACAGTACAGTCATTATAGCGACCACTAAGTAATGATTAATAGCAAAAGCATTGGGAAGCAGAAGGAAATTCAAAGAGAGGAATGAAAATGCAAAGATAACTGGGAAGGAGAGAAGAAAGGGCCCCACAGTAATACCTGCTGCCATTCTCTGGCATTTGAAAGGCTTAACAGGAAAGTTGATGAATTCATGACATTTATAGGACTCAACAAAAGGTAAGCTGTGAATAAGCAGCAGGTGGAAAACGGTGATGAACCAGCACTAACTCTTTGATTACATATAAAAAATAATTTGTAACGTATTTCAGAATGTCATTCTTCCTCCTCCCTAAAAAACAATTCATGCATAAAAAACCTACTATTGCTTTATCTTCTTTAATAACCTTTTGAATGCATGAGTCACATTTAGCATTACAGCATTGTTCGTGCCTCTATTTCTCAGGCAAACTGGGCAATTTAAAAATGCTGAGGAACTCCTCTCTGAGCACCTTTTTGCACAATCCTGCCTAGAGGAGATGTGGGTTTTTTTGAAAACTGTGTTGAACTTCATGGCAAAGTCAGATGTTGCTCACCTCTCTCCTAGCTGAGCTTCTCTGGCCAGCACTCTCCAATTTCTCAGCCTCACATCCTCCCCTCTCTTGGACCACTCCTAGCGCTTATGTGACCTGTTCAGAACCAGCTGGGGAAGTAGTCCAGTTTAAAAAGGATCTGGATGAACTTCTAAATTTGGCTAAACATGCACATGCACTTACCACAGAGGACTTTTTTAACCTACGTGAGATCCCCAGGCTGGAGGAACTCTCTGACTATACAAATTTTCCTGACATTAAATGGGATCACTGTAAGTGTGGAAAGACCTGACAGGAAATCAGGAGGCAGGTTGAGACACTTTTGGCTGTTTTTGCTGGTTTATAGACTTGAGAAAAAATAATACTTAAATCTCTGTACACCAAAACAGTTTGGAAGATATAAAGTGTTACATACCCTTAGCAGTTTCAAAATTAGTGCAATTGCCCCAGTGTGGTTCACCTCGGCAACTACGAGATTTTGAATTCCACCTTCCTCCTAACATCCAAAAACCCACCCTGCGGGAACCAATCTCACTTGTTCCTATAATCTTAATCAATATGTTAAGATTTTTGATGTAAATTCCAGTAGTGGCTCCATAATAGGAGTACATTTGGTATGAGGGCACAGAATCATGAAGCAAGACATAGATAACAGTTACACAACCTTAGTGCTGAACCAGTAAGAACTCATTAAATTGATACCATCTGCCTCCCCCCAAACAGTATAGAGCTCATCTTAGAGTCTGAATACAGATCCAGTAATAATAAATGCTAAACCATAGCCTTGAGGCAGCTCATCTATAAACACTTGAGAATAATACACTTAGTGTATCATCCTTCTGGAAAATACTTCAAAGGTCTGGGAGAATTTTCCATATGAAGTGGAAAACATCAACCCTTAATGCACTCTGCAGCATGGAACCTCCTAGTATAGAATGGTGGCAAAATTACAGCAGAAGAATGGAGAACAGATTGCGGAATAAAGAAAGACACATGGCACATTCCAAGTGCCTAGATGGGTTCAATAAAAGGGGCTACAAGTTCCATGAAGCACAGAGTTACCTTTCTAAGAACTCTACTGAGACCCATGGGGTACATGCTCCATGTCCACCTCCTCCAAGCCCTTAAAACATGCAACCCAGAATGAGGGCATCAGCATTTATTTCTTGATGAAGAAGTAACTGCTGACAAAATTAATAAAAATAAGAGCAAATTACTATCAATAATGATATTTATAACAAAGTACATCTTCACCAGTCTGAAAAATCATACCAGCTGCATATGGTCAAGTTGTAGATAAGCCTGACAGAGGATAGCAACAAAGCAGGAGGGGGACATGTGTATAAGAAAAGGCAGAAAATGCTACTTAGCACTGAGGAATAGAGTGTGTGAATCAGCCCTGAGAGCATGGAGGGGAGGAGGAGGAGAAAGTACTCCAGGCACTGGAGGAGACAATCCCCTGCAGCCCATGTAGGGTATCATGGTAAAGCAGGAGGCTATGGCCTGAAGGAAGTGCAGCTGGTGGAGAGCCCAGGCAAGAGCAGGTTTATCCTGAAGGACTGCCCATGGGAAGGACTCATATTGGGACAGAGGAAAAGCATGATGAGAAAGAAGCAGCAGAGAAGAGCCCTTAGGGGCTGATCACAACCTCCCATCCCAGAGAGGGGAAGGTAGAGCTGCTGGAAATGGAACGAGGTTGAACCTGGAAAGGGAGGCTAATTTAATTAATTTAATTTTCCCCAAGCTAAGTCTGGTTTGCCCATAGTGGTAATTGATCTCCCTGTGTTTGTCTCAGCCCATGAGGTACTGCATCCTATTTGTCTGCTCCTGTCCTGGAGAAGACTGAGGATGGTGATTGAGAGAGGGGCTGGGTGGGCAACTAGTCCTTTAGCCAAGGTTAAATCACCACAGTATTTTTTAAAGATGTCTCAATAACCAGTGACAACAGGTAACTGCTATACACATTCTGTGACAATAAAACAGATTACAAACTTCTGTAGGTTGAATTCATTAAAATACTACCTCTACAATTATATACCAGAAATAAATTATTGAAACAGAGGAATTATCACAGGCCACCAGATTGCAATATTGGATCAATAATTTGCAACCTACAGTAGGAGAGATTTTCTAAACCTAATAGAATTATTACAATCTGTTGGATCAATAATCCACTATTCAAAGTTGTTTAATAAAAGTTTTAGTTAATAATCCATATTTTTACATGTTCCTAAAGTCACTTTGATATAATCTGTTGTCCAGGGGAATTTTTCACTTCCCAGTTTCCTTCAAGATTTACAAAATATTCAGTTGTACTCTTGTGGAAAAATAGAAGAGATTTGCAGCAAACATCTATATGAATAATATTTAGCTTATATTTAAGAGTGTTTAAATAAGACAGCATGTTGCTTTTCTTTCAGAGAGGTAATAGGCCATCATCATAAGAAGAAAACAAAGAGGAGCATGGGACACAACACACCATTTCATGAAGTCGCCTCTCTGTCTACCACTCAGTAACTTCATGTCAAGTCCTTAAAATAAAAGGCAAAAACACATACTGCTAATTATTGGAATACTTATATTCAGGGCTCAAAAGTTGTTCTGGAACAACTGAATAAATACAAGAAATTGATTTACAACTACAAAAATATGGCAGCCACACCTCAAACCTCTGCAAATCTGACTTCTCCTAGGAGCATATTAGTAAGTATAGCACACTGTGATGTCCATCTTCCCTCACAGACAGACACGTCAGTCAAATATGTGTTCAACACTGGTATGTCTATGCCATCTGACTGATGTTCCATTAACTCTTTTCCAGCATATGGAAATACTACCAACAGATATTACAGGTATCATTTTTTTTTTTTCCAAAAGTTTCACTTTATGGTAATTTTTTTTTCTTTAACTTGATAACACTTAAACAATTGAAGTTTAGTCCCCATAAACCAGAACCACCTCAAAGATTTACACTGACAAATAAGAAGTCAGTATCTTAATGCTGTCTGAAGGTGATATTAATAAATATATTTAGAATTCGAACACAAAAAGCAGAAATTGTCATGTGGCACAACAACTCTCATCACCAAACACAAGCACCACTCTCTCTAATGAGTGCCAATATTTCAACATTCAGAATATTCCAATACTTAAAAATTCTTATTTGTATCTATAATAATTCAATAATCAACATCAAAGATTAGTGGCATCTGCTTAAATATTTTGCTGGTGGGTTACACCTCAGTTAAGAGGGTAACTGAAATAATTCCAAGTGTCTGAAGTACCAGCTTATCTCCCAAATTGTGAAGGTGAGATTCAATTCAAGATGGTCAATGAGGCTTAACAAATGAGCAAGTTTGCAGCATGAACCAGCCAGGAAGAGTTTGAAGTTACATGAAGAGCTAAATGTCAGAAGCCAAAAGGCATAACAGATATGGTATTTAAAACCACCAGCTCTACCTTTCAAGCTGCACCACACACGAATATTGCCTCTATTCTTCTTTTGTAAGCAGCTGCATGAGGATTAAGTTCCTTTAATTCAGTTCCCCATTAATAAAATTGAGCACAACTGGAAAGCATAACTGCAAGGTGCCCTCAGAAGACTGAAAAATTAACAAATGTTATAAAATAAGCTTATGCAAATGTCCTACTCAGCAGGAGATGTAAAAAGGAAATCATGAGAGTGAATACAGTGTCTTTACTCCCATGATTATAGTAATGTTATTACTCTGTGAATGAACGTTTGACAAAATTATAGCTTTATAAGTAATGTCACATGTAACTTCAGAACTTGTGTTTTGTCCTTCTATTTTAATTCCATTTTTAATATAAAAGCATATTTTATTATAAAAGCATAGTGGTTGAGGGCTCACTACATTCTGCAACTGAAATCTATCATTTTGACCTCCCCAAAACCAAGAAACATAAAACCAAGATTTGCCTTTGTCAGTTTTGTTTTCACCATATGGGACTACTGAAATAATGGAATACAGGAAAAGATGTAATCAAAATTTTAAACCTTTTGTAATGAAAAATGAATACCTGACAACTCATTCAATGACAATAGAGCCTCCCGTGCCTCTGTACTACAGTTAAAATATTTTATTTCCCAAAAATAAAAGCTTGAATAAACTTTGCAACTATGCCATTCATGAGTTTACATCAATTGAATACTCAGAATTTTGTTTGCAGTCTGTCACAAATACTCTCACGAGTAATGCTTTTGGCAAAGATAAATGGAAATGTCACTCTAGATTTTGCCAAAATGACATACAGACTTCAACAGTTTCTCACAGTGACATGACAGTCATTTCAGTTACCACAACTGAGATCAGAGGTGCTGTACCCCAAAAAGAGAAAAGACAAATTTATGGGTCTCTTTCAACCATAAGGTTTAGTTCAGCTGGGGGTGGCAAGGGAGAAAGAGCTTAAAGAGTGATCTTTTGATCTGGTGTTTAGTTTAGATAAGCACAAGTCTTTGTTGAAGGGCAGCTGTCACAGAATCAGTTTCTATCCATGAGGTCTTGTGACCCCACCCTCAGTTCTCACAGTTCTCATCTCACACTTTCACAGGGAATGGGAAAGTATCAGTATCAAAAAATGCTTGTATGTCCACAGTAATATAAAATATAAGTCAAAAACAGGCTATGTTGCAAAACAAAGTTGCTGAATAATTAAAAGTTTACCCTGCTATGTTAAGACAAGAATTAAAACTCAGTGACCTAACTAAGTTTCAGTCAGGTCCAAAACCAAGTAACTAAAAATGTCATCCAGAACATCCATCTCTTCCTGAACCTTCAGATATTTTTACAAGATTAACCCAGCGAAAAGGGAGCACGACACGTGCAACAAAGAAATCTGTATCACCTAAGAAACAAACAAAAAATTAGAACTAAAAGCATTAGGAGGAGGATGTTTAATATTTTGCCTGCTGTTATTCCAAACTTAATACCAAATCACCTCAAAGTAAGTGTTAAAAATTCTGAGAAATTCTTCCTACCTGAAGTGACTAATTCTGATAAAGGAACACTGAATTACAGCCACTTAATTGTTTCACTTGAATCTCTTCTACTTATGACAATAACTTCAAGACATTTTTAGCTGAGACATGTATGTAGCCCAACACTACAGAAGATAATGTTTCCCATTGTCTCCAGTAAGTTAAAATTAGAATTAATGTGGAGAGAATAGTACATGCTCTTCCTAATAGGTTACTCTAGAGATTTGTATCAGGGGGAAAAAAAAAAAAAAAATCAAGATTGGTAACAGTAAAATATAAATGAAAATTTCTGCGTTAGCACCTGAATAAAATCAGAACAAATATTTAAAAGAGTGGCCTGTATTGATAGTGAAGGATATTATTCCCAGGAATAAGGGTTGAGGAATGTGATGTTTATGTTAAAGACCAAAGATCTGTCCAAAGACCAGTGTGTGGTTGTCAGTCAAGAGGAACCAGCATCCCTCCACTCCTGTGTCACGCACAAGTGATCTTGATCAGACTACGTAGACACAAACTTCTTGGTTCATCTGAGCATGAAGCTTTGAAGTGTGAGTGCATACAAACAACTTGCTGAAACACTTTGTAAATAAATATCACCTCCCCCTTCCCTAAGATCTTGCACTGAGTTTAACTGTATTGCTTTTCCCACATTACCTTAATACGTACTTTACATTTGAAGCCATGCGTAAATGGATCTCCACAACACCCCAAATGAGATGCCTAAAGATAAGTCATTTTGTTAATTAACATGAAACCACAAAGAAAAATAGATTAAATGCTTATCTGGGTTTAGCTGGTTTGGACTCTGACAATAATCACTAACTAATTGACAGCAGAATAGCAAAAAATCCTAATTTGGCCTGAAGGGGCATTGACACTGTTTTCATACTAATTTCTTGAGGAGTTGACTCATCTTTTCATACTTTATCTTCTCCTATCCATGAGTTCTTTTTCAGTAGGGAAGTTGTCCCTGAAAATTGCCTCCTTCAGGCAGGTCTGTTGACTCACATTGGTTTAAGTGTGCTACAGACAGTTTTAAAAGCACTGCAAGTTTTTCAATATCTTATCACAAATTTGTTAGATATACCTATGTCTTGGCCCACAAGAACAAGAGAAAAAGTTCAGCATCCAAACCAATCCCCTGTTGCTAACCAGCAAGTTCTCTACGCTCCAATCAGATCCTCAGCCTTCCTGAAGCCACCAAAGTCATGACAAGCATCCCATATTCCTTTTCAGAACAGTTGTACTTCCTCTTTTTCTTTTTGTCTGCCTTTTTTTTCTATTTTAATTTGTAGGAGATACCCTGGCAGTGTTTGTTTCATTATTCTGAAGGCAGAATCCACCAAGTACAAGCGGATGTAATAGTTGTAGCAGCATTGTTGTCTTTTAAGGTATGTATGCCTTAAAGGTCTTAAAATTATAATTTTAATCTCAAGACTAACTCACTTGAAAGTATCATTTAGATTTTAAATATACCAAATAACAAAATAAAATGTTTTAGTGTTTGAAGCAATCATATACTGGAGAGAGAGAAATAGCCTGGATACTCCTCGACTAGGCATAGTGGGAAAGCCAGGCAAACAGGTACCTCCTCTGTGGTCAACATCCCTCCTCCTGAAATACAAATCCACTCCCTATTCAGATAGGCAGACAACTTCCTGGTAGGCAACATGCTATGCACACTAAGTAAGGGTGACTGTACTTAATGAAGCAATTGAACACTTAAATAGAGATATTTTTACACAAACAGGGTTTATTCTGGTGTAATCTACTCCATGCATTTTATTTTATACTCTTTCTTCACTATTTAGTTTACTGAGACAGAAACAAGAAGCTACGACATTCTTCAGATATCCTGGATTCCAGACCCATCAATCATCAATGATCTTAAAGGTCTTTTTCCAGCCTAAACAATACTCTGATTTCCAGGTACACAATAGAAACTCTGAGGCTGCAGGCATGAGTCTATAGAAATTACCTCTATCTCTTTCCCCAGAAAGGCTGTACACTGTCTATACATTAACTGTATGCACACTATAACTTGAAAAAGCAGTTAATATTTAGTGTCCCTGTGATGCTGTGAACAGTTAATGCCTTCATCTTACAGATTAGCTACTGAAGCACAAAAAGGCTACAGAAGCCTTGCTCAAGGTCAGGGGGAGAGCTGACAGAGCAGGGAGCTGCTCAGATCTGGGCAAACTGTGACAAGGCACTTTCATGAAGACACTGAGAAAATCTGAAAATTTGTAGGTTTAGAGAAGGATTTGATTTACACCCAGATCTTCTCAATGTACATGCCTGCACTGGGTATACCAGAAGAAAGAAAAAAAAAACATAACCTATATTTTGTTTGTTTGCGTGTTTTTGATGAAAATAAATGAAGGAAATGTTCCTCTTTTGATTTAGTCTCTCTAGCAAATAGCTTATAATAGCTCAGATCAACTTTTTAAAATATTATAAACATTATTTTCAAAGAAACAATGAAGAGGCATTAAAAAAACATTCTGCAGAGCAAATGTATACAGACACATTGCTGTAATCAGGTTGTTGTGCTATTAGCTACCCTTGTTAAAATGTTAATGAGTAGCTTGCCATAGGCTTGCTGAATTGCAGTTTATTTCTGAACAGGTCAGCATTTTACAGTCCCTACCCCTCTGACCCTGTTTCAGAGTACTTTGTTCAACAGTTAAAACTCTCTTAATGAATCCTGCTCCTTTCAAGTGAAAGAGTGTCATGGAGAGTGCTGCACAAGGACGTATTTTAAAATGTCACAACTGGAAACAAAACAAACATTTTTTTTTAGACTGGGTATTAAAATGAAGATGTTAAGGATCAATTTATTGCACACTCTCACACGTAAAGATACCAAAAGTAGCCATCCCAAATGCCCAATTAGTTTTGATATTTCAACCCTTAACCTTTTGGTAGAATTCCCTCTATAACACAGGGTGGAAGTATGTCTTATTTTGCAACCCAGTGTTATTAGAAGGGTATTCCTGTGCTCCTGTTCCTACTCTCCCTACAGCATTTAAGAATAGTAAGTTCCAGATGCGGCCTTGAATGTTATTGAGGTACACAGTGAGAGGTGCATCTGAATAACAAAATTATGATAATACAATTTGATTATGGTGGGGAAAAATAAGAATAATACTGAAATACAATTACCTGGGCAGCTCTAACTGGGAGCTACTGTGACTTGGTAGCATATGCTCATAAATCACAACTTTCAAAAAAAAGAAAAAAATACAAGTGTTAAACTGACCAATATTTCTTACAGTATTTTCTTTGTAGGTAATTTTATTTCATAAGGGTCCATTCCTGATGTTATTTATTTCTGTTGTAGTGTTTCACAAGGGACTGCATACTTGGATGGTCCTTGAATAAATTCCGCTCACATTCAATCTGTACACCTGCTCAGCCTGAGAAGACACTGAAGGAGCCAAAAACATCTTTCAAAAGAGAAAGACTTCTAAAATGAAGTATGTATGCATTAACAACACATAACTCAGCCTTTTTTTTTTTCAATAATGCATAGAAAAAAGATAAAAACACTAGTTTTCATGGATCCCACTCAAAGAAGACTATGGTTGTTTTTCCATTCTTCTGTAGAAAGAAAAGTCAAAAATACTAATTTTAAGTTACTTCCCATCACCCACTAGATCTTTTAAGCTACCTCTTTCATACACCCATGTGTATATATACATATGTACAGGTTTACATAAAGAAAAAGGATGCTAACTTTTCCTCCCCCTTATCTATATTGCAATCTTCTAAATTTTCTTTTGTTCTCAATGCAAATGGTCATTGGTTCATCTTCTTTCACCCAGGACAGTTATGTCACATCACTTGACTAATATGCATGCATTTGCCACTAAAAGACATTTTAACTGAGAGCTGTCACATCCGTCATCTCCACTCGGGCTGGTTAAAATTTTTATCTGCCTTCTTGAATTAATTTCAGCTTGCCTGAGCCCAGCAGGGGACTTTAGAGTGGTTTAGTTAAATTCTTCATTTTCAAAAAGCATTTAGAGTCCTTCTATTTAGATTTTTCTCTTGCATCTAATTTTTGTTTCACATTACTGAAACAATGAGGTAATTATACATCCAGTGAAGGGGGGATGATAAAAAAAAAGCAGATAGATGAGAGAGAGAAAAGAAATTGTCCAATTTTGACATTTTCCTGAGAAAGCATTTTCCCCTTGCTTTTCTGCTTTTTATGTGGTTCCCCGTTGTTTCAGAAATTATCTGTAACCATAGTTAGATGTGATTAAGCTAAAAAGAAAACATGCAGAATATAAAGGGGAAAAAAAATGAGAAAAGAGAAACTAATTGACAGTCAAAACAAAATGAAAGAGAGAAACTAGAAATGAAAGATTCTGTCATCAAAATATTTTATCCAGATCATGTCTGTGACAAAGCTGAATGTAACCAAGCCAGTACTCCACTATTCTTAAAGCACTCCTTAAACAGTGGATTTTTAGGAAGCAAGGACATATATTAATAGGTAAGGAAGTTCAAGCTGAGAATTGTGTGGGAGGGATGTTAATGGTAGTAAAGGACTTCAATCTACTGAAAGATACAGAAAACAACAGTGACCTATGGGAATATATACCCCATGACTAGTACTGGACTCCTGATAAATAGATTGTCTTGCTGGAGATAATATATTTCTGTATGTTCTGCACATGTTAATAAATACTAAAAAGTTCACAGGAAAATTAATCCAACACAAGAGTTAATCTACAATAAATACTACTGTCGACACAAAAATGTTCATAGGATCTGTCAGATTCACAGGGTTTCCAAACACTTTATTTGCATTCTCTGGTACTTTATGATCTTATGTTATTGAGATAACAAGCCCACAGACACACTGTAGCTGAACAGGTGAAATCCATCTGAAAATACAGATATGACAGTTTAAAGAAGTTTTCAAAATCAAATTGACACACAATGTTTCAGAAGAACAGAACAGAAAAATAAAACATTAGTCAGGCCCTGCAGGAGAGTCCAAAGCAAATTACTTTTGTGACTAACTTGCAATTTCAATCTGTAGCTGCCAGATCCTTTGAATCTGACATTTTCTTTGAAATTAAATGCCTAAAGCAGAGAAACAGAGAGTACAGGGATATAACGACTATTCTCCAACTCTGAGGCTTACTGAACTTAAACTGTGTTCAGATTAGTGAAGACTCATGGACATTTTCATAGTTAAACTATCTGAAACAGGTCCCACAGTCTGCAGTGCTGGTAAGGGTGTCACAAACACATGGCCCTCTGAGGCATGCTGCCTAAGTTCATAAATCTGCAAAAATGGCAAAAGTTAGCTCTGGAAATTTTAAATCCTGGCAGGTTTAAATGTGGCATGAACTCCCAAGAGGAAGTAACTGGTTTTGTATGAAGTTGTTCCATTGGGAAGGGGTCACAAGATGGGTAAATTCCCATTATTCCCATTGAATTCAAAAGGAGCTCTATACCCACGCCTTTAAGTAGAGTTATTGTGTCGCTGTTCCTCAGGTATACAGTCAATCTGACCGAAACAGCTGCTAAAGAAAAATTACTGAAAGGCAGCTGTGTTACAGTAAATGGGTTAGCATGAGGAACCAAAAAGAATTTCTGGTAAATACTGATTGAAAAAAACATCTAAATGTGTTTGTGCTCAAGAAAGACAGGCAAATTAAAAAAATCTAAATATTTTTAAGCTTAGTGGCCTTAAAACTTACCAGTCTAACCATCTGGCAACTTCACAGCTATTATTATAAATTCTTATTTAAATGGCAGTAAAACCCATTGCTGACATGAAATTAGTCATGCAAGGCCCTGCAGATGTACAACCCCCTGCCCAAGCACTGAAACTGTATGTAAAGTTCATTTGTAAGTGTTCATTTGTTCAGACTGTGTGGGGCACAGAGAGACAACAGCTCCAAGACTTTGTTGTGCAACACAAGAGGTGGAGTCTTCCCAGAATTCATTACACATATTCAATTGCAAATGCTACTCTACTTACTACAGGACTGACCACATTTTTTTCTACCACAGCTGAATGTGCAAAATAGACCACAGGAATGTGTCCTGTTCTTTCTTTTTATTTCCCCTTTTGTCAGATAACAGCTGTATCAGTCAGTGGACTAGAGGTGAAACCCTGGAAGAAGATTATTAGAAGCAATGGCTCATTCTCACTATAAAAAAAGCACAGGAACCCTTCTGATGCATTAATGAATGATATAAAATAAATCCAGTGTAATATGCTAAAATACTTACTGTGATTATATTTTAAAGCATGATTTTTTTTCACCTTATGAAAAGGTTTGACGGGAATACTAGAAATAACAATATGAATTTAATAACAGGAGTTCACTTTGGAAATCACATTTAAGACCCTTCCCCATATAAAAGAATCCAACATTCCTACTTCTTAGGAACATAAAACTTTCCTCCCCACCTTAAATTTGTGTTGGCTGTCATCAATATATAAAGATAGCACTAAAAAAAGGAGAGGGAGAAAGGACCAGTATAATACTTGAAATTAAGTATATATTTCACAGAAAATTCCATTGACAAGGCAAGTAAGATTTATAGTAGCTCTAAGTTCGTGAAATTTGGCAACTTTCAGTTTCGTTTATCCTTCTGCAGTTCTGTGAAAGAATAAGAGCAATATTGCAAGAATATCCTTGAATCCCAAAACCCACTTGCAAAGGCAACATGCACATAGTGTCCCTGTTCTGAAAGCTATTTAGATGTTTATCTCCCTCTATCTCTCTCTAAGGGACTACATATAAAGAAAACCCCAAGATGTAGGAATTTAAGTCCAGTTGGTATTAAGGAAGCCTGTATCTGAACAGAAAATGCATCAGCTGGGAACCAAAATTGTTCAGGCATTTTCTCAATTATGATAAAGGTTATTGACATATCCATACAGTAAAAGGTTAGACAGTAGTTAATACAGCTAATATCTAGTTCTTAAAGAGTCTTATTTCACAGCACTTAAATGGGGATTATGTTCCTATCCCTTCCAGAGAATCACTCTCACCTCAATAAAGCTACATCATGAGTAACAGTAGACAAATTAGACATTATCTATATACAGTGGTTTGAGGCAAAACACGATTTTTAAAGCACAGCCCAAAGCAAGAAGGAAAGAAATGCATGGAAAAAACAGAAAAATTGGACCTGAGAGAAGGTATTTAATCTCTGTGCTTAGGGGATCCTACTCCATTGTCTCTGGGCAGGCACAAAAAAGAGAGCAAAGGCATGGCCCTGCACTTACTTTCAGTGAGTTGACCTGCAATCAGCTTTTCCTGTACTTTACTCAAAACACTGAAGAGACAAGAAATACACAGTAGCACATGGAATCACTTCAGCTCCCACACACTCATGTTGGAGATTCGGTGTGAGAAATACCTAACAAAAAAATTAAAAAGCATTTGTTGAACAAGGTTAAATGTGACTCCTACGCATAGCAGGGACCTTTCTCTGTAACAATTGTAAATATACGCCAACAAGACCCAGAAGACTGGGTAGATTAGATTTGTTAGCAGATAACAGGCTGGATTCTGTCATCCTTACTCATGCTGAACAGCACTTTTATCAGCTTTTATTACAAGTAAGGTTCTGTTCAAGAACAGTACGGATTCCCCCATCGCCCACAAAGCGTGCAATCTTTTTGCAACAGAGATCAAAGACGAGAATTAAAATAAGCAGAAAAATCAGATGCCTTTCATGTGCCATGATCAACTGTCCACACCTGCTGAAATTCCCAACCTTAGGACATACTGGTGGGTTCTGCCAATGCTTCCTTTGCCTCCTACAGCATCGTTGTGCCTCCAAGCAGCCTAATAAATAGTGCCTGGCGGTGACTTCCCTCCCTCGCTCCCTCCCTCTGTGCCTTCCTTCTCCGTCAGCTATTTGGATTCAAACATGCACAGCTCATGCATAAGCAAACAGGTGCAAGGGACGGGTCTGCCAAACCCCAAGCAAGCACGAGGTACACATGTATCTTGCTGATTGTGGCATGCTACTGATAGAAGGCGACAAGGCCAGACAATAGGTGGGGTCAGTAGGTGGCTCTTTGATTTCCCTGGCTCTCTACAGAACAGCAGCATGGGAGTTTGCCTATGGGGGACGAACGCTGCCTTTCCATGGAAAACATTAAAGCACCGGGGCTACAAAACCAACAAGCATCCGGAACACCAACATCCTTTCTTATCAGGAAAATTGCTAATGCAAATCAAGATGCATTCACCCACAAGCCTTGTGTGCTTGTAAGGAGATGGTTAACTGTGAAAACTCTGTAATAAAACAAACAGCTTTGGGAGTATTATGAGTTTCCCATATAAAATGAGAGACACTCCAGTAACCAAAATATAAAAATGGAGTATTTTCCATCAGAAGGAGATTTCAAGTACAATCTGACCTCATCAACATGTGCTGTTACACCTTTAAGCTTTTTTTCTTTTTTTCTTTTTTTTTTTTTCATCCGACTAGTCTTGGAGTTAAGATATTTCAGAACACTTCAGCAAACACTCAAGTCTGCTGTCCCAGAAGTATTGATTATGTTTCAATGCTGTTGGTCAGTGAACCAACATTATCTCCATCTCAAAGCACATGTCCACTTTTAGAGTTTTTATGTAGCAAGATGACAAGTTCATTAAGACTTAAAAACCAAGAAACCAAACTAATCAAACAAGACAATTGATTCAATATGGTAACAAGGAAAAGTAGCTGAAATACTCAACTTAAAGCCACAACAGAAACTGCACCAAGTTCACCAGCTTAAGGGCCACAGCACCAATTTACAACAGAAAGAAGTGCTACCTTTTTTCTTTTTGCACACCTTCCTGTGTTTCATATAATCTATTTTTAAACACATATTCAGAAAGTAACAGCCACTATTAACATGCTGCTCTGAATTACTATGAAATAGTTACCAAGGTTTATGCAGTATCATACCACATATTCCATTTATATTTCAAAATATTGCTTTAAAAAGAATAGTAGAGATGCAGAGTTGAACTACTGAAGTAGGGGACATTCCTTGACTACTGCACTCAATTACTTCACACTGTCCTTCTCAGAAACTGTAAAACCCACAATCATTTACTTAAAATATTTAGAACTTTACAATACAAAACAAACAAGTGTACCTCACATGACACAATAAACCCAAAATGTTGGACACACATGACGATGCAAAAGCACCCAGATCACTCCATGTTCAGAATGGGACAGTAAATTTAGTAGTAGCAAAGAAATGGTGAAAAATAATTATATAAGATCTTGATCTTTAAGTGCTGAACGTTATTTCACACTAAGCAATCCTATGTGACAATTCTGCTTTTAGAAGGCATAACACACTTCTTCATGTATGGAACAATCCTCACCTGTAACAGGAGCCCTAAATTACCTGCAACATGGCCTGGAATACTATTAAAGCACACACCTAGTGAGGTTGCTGCTGGTTCTAGGACTGTTTTTAGCTCTGTGTCTCTCATATGCACTTTGCCTCTCTCAGTTGAATTCCTAAGTGCTGGCAGTCAGATTCAGACTGATTAATGGACATTTGTGCTGGCAAGGTACACAAACAGTGGAAACTCCTCCCCTTTTCAACCCTTCTCTAAAACATTTCTAATAGATCAACCAAAAGGCAGCCTTTCACTTGAAAAACTTTTCTGACAAATTCCAATTGTCAAATTATTAAAGCAAAGAATATTTAATTTTCTGTCTGATTTTAAGTATCTCATTAGGCAGACTATTAAGATTTAAATTACAACTATGCCCTGTAAATTCTGAGTTTCTTACCATGATGTATTTTCTAAACGTTTCAAGACAGATTAAGGCAAAACAAAACAATCAGGAGGTAACAACAGTTCATTTTATCAGCATGCTCCAATAAACCAAGGCATTAATAAATAATTGTATCCCTTTCTCACAAACATCACTAGTACCAGTAGACTTCATTTAAATGAGTTTGTCATAAGATTAATCATTAGAATAAAAAAAAAGTCAGTTTTTATTTCCCATATGGCTAAATTTATAAACTTAAATAAAACTACAAATCCCTCTTTAGAACTCCAGTAACTCCTACCCAGAGCTCTATTTACATTCGTAACATCTTTCTCCTTTCACATCCATTTTACTTCAAAAGCTAAAGCTAATGACCACTTGAATTCTCCACTGTGCACTTTGGAGGTTGAATAGCAGTGGTTTACAAAGCTTTAAAAACAGGTTATTCATAGTTAGTTTTATTTCCCCCTTCAGTTCAGTGATCTCAGACTTCATACAGCAGAGCAAGCATTTCACCTAAGGTAAAAAGTGACTTCAAACTCAGTATTTTTGTCACAGTGCAAAAACTGTATTAAGAACAATAGAAGAAACAGCCCTTGAGCTATGTATGCATAAAACCTGATACAAAGTGATAGTTGCTTTTTTATTTCAAGTGTTCTTCACAAATACAATGTAGAAATAATAATGCAGATAAAACCAGACATCCAAGATATACCCAAAATTTAATCCAGAAATAAAAGCTGTGTTTCAATACGGGAAGCATCTGGTGACTCCTCTGAATAATTGGCAAGTTAATCAAATTGAATTTACAACTTTTTTTTTCAGTTTTGTTTCCAGTTTTCATTCCTCTAAGCACATATTTAGACCAAGTTCTGTAACTCAACTTCATAGTTGTCTTATTTTCAAAATAAAAAAAAAAGAGATGCATGCAGAGTCAGGTTGATTAATTTTAGTTTCAATTTGTAAGCTATTTAATCAAACAGCGGATGAAGATGACCACTTTTTGTAAAAGTAGTTTAATTAGAGCAGAAAGCCATCAGAAGCAGCAAGCAGAAGAAGGCTATTACCAAGGAATTTAATGAGAACAACAAATATACGACTCCCCTAACACATGAAGGGACAGTATCACTCAGATGAGTAACGTTCAGCAGGCTCTCCTCAGTGCCTTCTGAAACTTCACCAGCTATATTATTTCACAGCATGCATAATCAGTAAACACTGAATTTGGAATACAGGGAAAATATGGCACCATTGGTGCTACTCATGGGATTTTACCCAAGGATACAGCAGAAATGAGCAATCATTCAGCAGGCCTGCTTGGTCTGCCTCTAATTTATCATGGCTTACATCTCATGCCTGCCAGCAGAGCTGAATTCATATGTTATTGTCCCAAACCTGTCACTTTCTGGACTGCTTTTTAATCTTCCTCCTAGAATTACATTCAGAAAGGTCACTGGTATCCAATTAGAACCTTATCAAAGATGCACATGCAGGCTGGATTCAGGCTTATCAAGAATGGGTCATAAATCCAGAAATTGCACATCGCACGGTACCATTACCATAATGAATAACTCACATGGAAAAGAAGTGTCAAAAAATACCTGTGTATTCCCAGGCAAGTGTCTGACTGTGTTTCTCCATAGTCTACAGCAGGTGAATGAGTGAAAGAGTTATTTATAATTACAGGAATGATGGAAATCAAAGACCGTCAAATCCAGTAACACCTTGAATTTTATACAAAACCTGACATTGTATACATTTCTACAAACAGACTTCCCTGCTCTTTTTGCCTCAGTCTTTAAATGTGTTTTCAAGATGATTTGCAAGCACTGCTATCATTAATATACCAATATCTATTGCCTTTTCTTCTCTCAGTGTCTTTGAAACTTACTAAGAATCACACATGGCATCTTTTATCAATTAATTTAATCAAGGTCAGAACTTGAAAGAGGAATTTGTTTTCAGTCTTCTGATTCAAGTACATCAATCCATTAATATAACCCATCCAGACATCCATACTTTTCTAATACAGACCTTTGTAAAAAAAGTTTTATCCATATGCTACCAATAACTTGAGAAATACTGAAGTCTGTGATCCAGTTGAACAGGTAATGATTTACCAAATACAGCCTAGGAACATTAAGACTGAAAGGCATAAAACACAGACCAGATTTTTACATGGCTAGTGCTTCCAAAATTTCATTTGGTTCCCTAATTTGACAAACTGTATTTTCAATATTGCCCATTCCAGAACCAGAAAGCAGCACATCTTTGTAACTAAAACCTCCACTTACTAAATAATTACCTGGAAACACCAAACATTTTAAGTCCCTCAACAGTTCCTTACAGGGATTATACTGATTTATAAACAGGATCAAAGCAATGCTCTCAAGAGTATAAGCAGATGAAAGAACTGAGTAGGTTTAAGAACTGCAGCAGGAACCATTCACTCTTTCTCCCAGCACACTGCCAACTTCATTGGTCAGTATCTGAGGAGGAGTTCAAGTAGGGGAAGAGGAATACGGAGCTAAGCCTCAAGTCTCCACAAAGCAATGTAAACTCTTACTACTTTGTCTCATCTTGAATATCTATCACAGAGCTTCAACATCTAACCATAAGTGAAAACTTAATGCTTTTCACCACCCATCAGTTGATTCCTTCTCTCCTTCATTTGACTGAGATGGTGTTTTTTCCTGAAATTACTATAAAACTACTCAGGATTCCAAATGCTCCAAGCAACATATCAATTAAAGTAAAGTACACATTAACCTACTGACTCTGGAGATGAGCCTCCAAAGCAAGGCTGGAGATACACCCACAGACCCAGTCCAAAAAAACTGCTTTCCCAATAAGACAATATCCGTTGTATTGCAAATATCAGTAATAGCCACAATTAAGTTTCCACACTTACTCTGATTAATCCTATGCATTAACCAGGAACACATATTGCCTACAGCTACTGAGCAAGCCCCTGCAGTAGACAACAGGGATAGTTTTGCACTATGGTGCATCACATAACAGAGACCTGAATATATTCTTGCATATGGATTTATTGCAGGCTCAAGCTGGATCTCAGTAGCTCATAAAGGAAAGTAGATATTGTATTTAACAGCAAACCAGCACACTTTGGCATGAAAACACTTGCTTCTCAGCTTTTCTCATAACAAATACAGCATGTTCTCAGGTCTGATATTATAATATTTATGCAGCAACAACACGATGGCACTTACTCTTCACTTAGAATGAAAACTAAGATGTAGGCTATTCTTAGTGATTTTTTTCCTACATCTTTCATGTTTTTCTCTATTTTTTTTTTCATTAGAACAAGCTTCTAAATTAGGTATGCACTTTATTTAACAGCATTCAAGACCTCTACAATGACTTGTTTTAACTGGGGCATTTGCACTCTTATAGAAAGTAAAATGCACTGAAAGCACATGTTTAATAGCCTGGATATTACTGCTCATTCCTGGAACTTAAACTGAGAAATATTTCACAACATAACATACATGTTGCTCACAGAGGCAATGCATTTGAATCACTTCTCCCTTCCCAGTTGTTTTCTGTTTGGTTTGGACTTCCATCCGGCCACGAGGAAGGGAAGACGTACCCTAGACTTGTTTTTTTTTTATTATTAAATGTTGACAAGGGTAACACCTATAGCTTTATTCACTCATTTAAGAGGCTGTCAAAATCTGCTTTGATTGGAAAGTAGTTGAACTTTGTTCCTAATTGCAAAAAGCAGGCAAAAAATATTGAGAAAGGCTGATGCTATCAAACTTAATGATAAAGTAAGAAAACTGCAAAAGTTTTTAAACTCACCAGAGCAAGAGGAACATTTAAAAACGCTTTGCCCTGCGGTTGCACATGGAGACTATTCGGCTACAGATTTTTGTATTTACATTGTACTAATGACTTGCGGTGCAGCAATAATTGAAACTGAAATATGAGTAAAACCTGCTTTTTCAAAAGGAGAAAAAAAATAATCATAAAACCCACATAGCACCCAAGTGTTACAAACTGACATTTCAACACAGAGAAACCTGAGTGCCTCACATGAAAGTCTGATTTGTCAGTAACCTGTAAAAGTGCCAGAACTCAGAGCACAAGAGTTCAAATGTAAGTTTTCTGGGACAGAGATGATCTTTTTGTTGCGCCTTTACATTGTTTTCAACATTGGGAAGCATTTCTGTAGACCTCAGTGTATTATAAATTATGGTTACTACTAATAAAATTCAACTTTCAGCAGAGAATAACAGATCTCCTTATTGGTAATCATAACCAGAAAGGTCACAAATTACAGGGCATGGAGCAAGAATTACTGGATCCTACCCAGAGATGTCTCTTCTAGGTCAAGGCTAGGGGGTACTGGAAGCACCACAGCATTTATTTTTTTCTGTCAACAATATCCTGCTTCTGTGATAAATTAAGGACTCGAGGCTCCGGGTCACTTTTGAACCCTTCATCAGTTATAAATTTTCCTTAATAATAAGCAGAACTCTGTTAGCAAACATAATGATTTACAGTAACAAGGATGCGTGCACCATTTTTCCAGAATAGACTGTCAGTTTATTTTATAATAGCTACTATTTACAGCGCACTTTTCTAACATAAACTAATTAATTATATTCTCAACTGTTTCTATTCAAAATTCTAATGATGTAGTAAGTATCATGAACAATCATCAAATGTCCACTGAGACTTATATGCTTGACTTACAGCATCAGATGAGCTCATAGAAAGCAGCCAGCAAATACAAAGTCCAAAAAGATCTTTATTTCCACCACCGAATTATGTTCTTCAACTATTCCTTCAACTCCTTTGTTATTCTGCTAAATCCATGACTA
The DNA here is from genome assembly GCA_035221455.1 of Xenops minutus. Lineage (NCBI taxonomy): Eukaryota > Metazoa > Chordata > Aves > Passeriformes > Furnariidae > Xenops > Xenops minutus. The sequence goes on from JAWWEE010000001.1 coordinate 9,932,648, forward strand.
GTTTTAATAGCAGCAATTTTTACATTAGATAGAAGAATGCATTACCACTCTGAACTCATTTTTCAAGAGCTTGTAACTCAACCTTAGTGTTGTGCTTAAGACCATCAAGTAGTAAAGAAATTCTTAACCGTGATTCAAATCAGACTCAAGATAAAGAAAAAACAAAACAGAAAACCAGCAACAAAAAAAAAACCCCACCAACAAAAAAAAACACCCCACAGACACCCCCCTAAAATCAAGGATATTCTAGAGATACTGCTTTTGTAACCTATACTGACTATAAGTTTTTGCACTCATATATTGGAAATTATTTTCTGACATAAATACACCTTTTTACAAAAGAAGTTTTGCAGGGGTACAAAAATGGAGGCATTCATTATTCTTCAGCATATCCTAGAGCTCCAGGGGATTAAAGCATTCTCTGTCTAAAAGAAAATCAGTGCCTCCTAGCTATGTCTCCTGTGATGCTTACAGGCACTGTTGTCCTGCTACTGGAAATTCCAAGGAGAGAGGAAGGAATGTTAACTGTGGGTGCTCATTCCATCTTGCTACTGGATTTCTGGGTAAAGGGGGAAAATTATCAATGAACTAGTAGACTCTACAAGAGCTAAAATATAAAACCAGCACTAAGAATTAAGAGAGCAACTGAAAACAATTTTACCCAAATGCATTGGAACTTTCACTCTGAGATGTTTTAGCTAATGTTTTCAGAAAAAAAAAAAAATCATTTATTTAAGCAGGGTATTGGTAATACAATCATCTCTACATTATCAAGTGCTCTTAACTATTCATTATTACAGAAATTCTAGCAAGTAAACCATGTGCCAATTCTATTTATATAAGAAAACTTTAAGAGAGAATGAGAAGAAGTATATTAAGCATGAAGACTGCAATATATAAAAAGTAGGTGACAACTGAGGTCACACAGATTTCCTGGATGGAAAACAATTTGGCCCAGGGTCACTCTGTATCCTCTTAAGTACTGCTCAGAGAGAGGTATTCAAGCAAGGATAGAACAAGAGACTCCTCTGTGTTACTCTAACCTTGGGTTCCCCAGGGCCCTAACTACATTCCAACGTCTCCAAATTGCACAAGCCAAAACGAGGTCCAGAGGACCTGAACAAGAACTTTTTATAGGCCTTGAAGAGAAAGGAACTGTCCATAAGCAAGTTTTATTAAAATAGATCATTTTGGGGTCAAAATAGTAATTTAAATATGAAGTCTTTATTTCCAGCAGCTATTGCTCTTAAATACAAACCAATAAAGCCACAAGAAAGAATGATGCTGAAGATTGGGCAGCATTTTACTGTCATAGCTGATTATTCCACTTTCTAGTCCACAATAGCCAGGTTTTATATGCATTTAAGCCAGCTTCATCACACAAACAGCACTGGTGCACTTCAGCAGACTGCCTGGGTCTCTCACAGCATAAGCAGCACTGCACACCGAAAAGCAACACCAACAGGGAACACCCTTCAAGCCAAAGTTGCACTACACAGCCAAGACTGATTATACAAAAAAGAAACTAAATATTTCAATAATCTGAACCTGCTGCTCAGAAGGAGGCTGATGACTGTATCACATCTCACTATATTATGATCAATGCATTTTCATAGAAAAGATGTTAGATACGCAGTGAAGCATCTGACCACATAATATTTGCATTAGAAAATTAGCATCCTGCAAATTAAACTTGGCACGTACTAAGTGGATTTGAAACTGGTAATTGATAAATCCAGAAAAAGAGATATCACTGGGGAATCACCAATGGAAAAGCAAGTTCCTAGTGGAGTCATGATGGCACTGGTTCATACCCTCAAAACAATTCAATATCTGCCAGCAATCGAGAAGAAAATATAAGGTCACTACTAATCCAATTTTCACACAACACACATTACTGGATAATGAAGTGGCAAGCAATCTATACAAATAAACGTTGCTTGATAAACTGGGCACAGATCAAGATTTATGGTAAGATCATATTTCAAAACAAACAAAAAACCCCACAATAATACAATGGAAGATTATATTTCCTAGAGGAAAAGGGAAATACCATGGGAACACAAGCTCCTGATTTAATAAAGCAGCTTAAAATTACCTGGATGTAAGAAAATAGCAGCAAAGATGTTTACCCAGGGAGTAACCACCAGTGACTAGGCTATTCTTTGGATGTTTTGCTTAATACTACTGTCGACACTTTTAAAGTACACTAAAAAACCCAACAGTTTTCAACTTATTCCTATGTCCCTTTTGTGAAGGTTGAAAAACACAGTTTAGAATTTGATACTTAAAAAAATTCAAGTTTCTAGAACTGTCTAAGGAAAGGCGTAGGTAATAAATATTTATGCAAGCTGCATTTTTTTCAAGTCTTTTTCTTTAGGGTGACATTCCCACTGCAGGATTTCAGTATTTCATAGCTGGAATTTGGGACTAGGAAAATTCAAATTGCAAGTAAAGCTAATGGAGGGAATAAATTACTGAAATTGAAGTAACTGGATTGAGGGTTTGGGAGTTTTTTTGGCGGTTCTTTCGATGTTAATGAAGCAGGTTTCTCAAAATATTCTGAAACCTGAGAAAAATTTAATCTTGCTTCCCTGAAAACTGTCTCTGGATCCCAAGGCTGTAGATTTCAGGCACTCCAAAACCATCAGACTGCCATCTAATCAGTGCTTGAAAGCTGCACTTATGAGACAGCACCTGGCAATGTGAATCCCATTTTACTGCCATTCCTCACAGCTACGCAGGGAAAGTAAATGTCAACTGCATGAAACAGCTGCAATATTTAAGACATATGACTTCTCAGAAACACCACGTGGTGTAGGCACCAAGACTTCTTTCCCTGCAGAATATTCAGTTTGTATAATTTAAAAAGAAATGTGATTATGAAGCCTAACCAGAACAGAACAACTAAAACCCATGAAGTAGAGGTTTTACTTTTGGGTCATCTCAACATTAAAACAGCATAGATGGGATGTGATTTCCCTAATTTGAAATGTTTAACTCTATCCAGACATTCAACATTTGTTCAAGAGAACATGGAACAAATTCAGGCCGTAAAACAAAAGCATGTATCTTTCCAGCCACACATTATGGACCCTACTACAGAAGTTGTGGCTTGGGTTATGCAGGATGTCAAACTACATGACTTTGAAAAATTTGCCTTAATTTATTCAGATTATATAAATCAACACCAATTTTTCTTGCTCAGCAAGAAGGTAATTAAATAGTTTGGAAAATAAAGCTTCTTAAGTAGATGTCCACACATGGTTTTGGCAATAGTTCTGGAAAATAATAATTAAAAAGTCTGATACATTTTAACTTTTACTGTAGTTTTAAGAGATAAATATAAATGGGAAAGAGCTGAATCATGTGACTGGCTCATTTCTTCCCAAAGGTCACCTGCACCTGCTCTGTTGTCTACAGCTTGAGGTCATTCAGGAGAAAAGCTGGCCAAGTATAGGCTGCTATTCCCATGATATGGAAAGAAGAATTCCATGACAGTTTTAATGTCTTGTTTGGCTGTTTGATTGCACTGATGGTAGTCCAAAGAGTTAAACATGTATAAAAAAACCATTTATGTGTCTTTATGTGACCATTCTCGCAATCATCTAGAACAGCACTGACACTTAGCAAATTCCCCTCTGTATTCCTACTCTGCCTCCCCAAAAAGTAAATTCTTTGAAGTCAATTAAGTGTTCTACTGCCAATAAGCTGGGGAAGGCAAACAAACAGGTAAACTTGCCAAGGAATATTTCTACTGGTATCCTCTCATTGAAGAGAACATCACAAGGTCAATATTGCTTTACTTTTGAAACATGTCAGCTTGGCAGCTCTCCTTTCCCCTTTCCCATTTGCTTTAGTGTTGCTAAGCCTGTAAACTCTGACCCACATGCTGCCAACCACACCACCACCGACTGCAAGTTGCTCTCCTAGTTGAAATTTCAAATTACTGTCCCATCATTTCGTGCATTTAAGGTTGTCAGTAGAGTTGTCAAAAGTGCAGGATTGCTGTGTGAGACCCTCACACCTGGCTCCTGCTCTGATCTACAGACACCTCAATTCCACAGCTGTCAGAGTGCTGACACCAAGGCAGTTAATGACACCGTGTCATCTCTCTGGCTCATTTACCTGCCGACCCTGCAAACAAATGGGCACTAGCAGGGAAGATAGGGAAGTGAGCAGCAGATACCATATTCATCATAATCACTATGATCCACAGTAGAAGAAAATCAATTCCTCTTAATCGAATAGAGTGACTTATTAAGGGTTATAAGTCCTGGCTGGAGAGCTGTACTGATTGGATTATGCTGGGAGAGAAATTAGCAATGAGCTCTTGAACTCTCTTTCCTTTTGTCTTCTGGCTCAGAGTTGCTATTAAATGATTATCTTATGAGAATCTTTGTAAGCAAGTCATGCTCTGATCAGGGAGAGCAGCAGGAAAAAGGGTACTGAAAGGGTTCCTGAAGTGTTGACAGACAGTGATGTGAGCAAACAATATGTGCCCATCACAGCATTTCTGGTTCTTGATTGAAACAGCACAGCAATGGGTACCTGAGACAAACACTTGAGACTTCCCAGAACAACAATCTTCAACTCAGCACCTCGGTTACCTTGCAGGTTCATAAGGAATTACTTATATTGTGAAATACTGCAACTGCAAATTAAAACTGACCCAAAATGCAGTTTGCAACAATTTTTTCTCCCTTTAAGAAATGTTTTACCAGCTTTAGAATCATCAATGTCAGTGAATCAAATATGTCTTTATAAACTACTTAGGAGATTAGAAAGCAAAGAAGTAAAAGTAGAGATGGAAAATAAACATTTAAGATGAGAACTGGCAAAACAGAGTTTCTCTTTCCAGTTAAAATAGCAGACTGTTATCCTGCAGCACTCTACTGCTGGCTTTGAAGTATTAGATTCGGAATAAGATTTAACCAGCCCTAACAGGAAACCTGGGACTAGTGGGTTTGTGTGTTTAAACTGGGGAAAAACATGCATGGAAATGATACTTGGTTTGACCTTTCAAAGCCAGAATCTCTGGAATTAATGGAAGTTGTCTATCAGCACCTTCCAGGATCACCTTGACTTCTACACATGCAGCAAAGGTGCACCATAGCCTTTACTAGCAACAGCAGGCCAGGCCATCTGAGGTGCATGCCTAGGGCAAAATTTAAGGGAAGTAAGTGATACAGAGTCTGTGCACATCTGCTGATTATCTCCTTCACTAATCTTAAAGCTCTTTCAACAGCCTTCTTAACATAAGAAGACCAAAATACTTCGAAGAGTCTAGCTATTTTGTACACATTATCATAATTCTGTGCTTCACTACAAATTCCAAAGTGGAAAAGCCTTGGGAAAAACAAAATTTCATTATTACAGTTCTTAAAATAGCCTATTTGGAGTTTTAAGTTTTGTGCAATGGCCACATTCTAGCAGAATAGGAGTTAACTGAAAAAGAAATTATGTGCTCTGGGTCTTCTTTTGCTCCCATACCACAACACTTTGTGGATAACATTAGCATTCCCAGATAGTGGAAAACCATTATTTTTATAATATTTTTCACAAAGCTGTACTGATAGCTTTAACCACAATGATTTTGCTACTTATGATTAAAGAAATATTTAAAAATAAAGATTTGCAGATTAAAAAGACAAGTTCTGCCAGTTTCCAAAATGTACTTCATGCTTGTCCCCAAGAAACCCAGAGATGTGATGAATACATTTACCTTTGACCACCTCAACTGCTTTCTGCATGCTAATCCATCACTTTGGGAATTATTCAACCATTCCAGGTCCCCAAGCTTCAAATGAACACTACTAGAAAGAAGTTACAATTGCTGGGAATTGCTTGCTCACCTGGGCTTGAACACATGTAACACTGATGAAATCTTCAAGGTACCCAACTGCTTAGGATCTCAGAATCTAGTGGTTCATACCTGCAAATTGTGATTTCTTCAGCAGATATTGATAGGAAAGTGAAAGCTTCTCTAGTCCGAAGCATCTAGACACTGTAACCTGCTCCAAAATCCTACCAGAGTTTAGGAAGTACATTGGCAAGAGCTATTCAGAGGACCTTGGCTCATGAACAGCTCATGTTTAGAAAGATGATAAGTTTCTAATCTGTTTCTTTCCTTTGCTTTCCCCATCACAACATTGACAAGAACCCATCCTGAAGGTACAGCCAAACTTGGCCTCTTCGAATGAAGTAATCGCAACTAGGAGGTTAAGGTGACGGACAACAGAACTAGTTTATCCTGGAAAAAGGAGTAGAAAATCTGCAGACAAAAATAATAATTACCTGGAATATGACAGATATATAGGTACCACACACAGCATACACAAATGTACAAAAATATAGCAATACAGACACGCACTTTATAATTCTTCCTGCTTTGTATTTCCTACTATTTTAATACACTTACTAATCAATACTAACAGAAAATTAAATAGTATTGCAACTTGTCAAAGAAATGTCCCTACTCTACATAAACACAAAATTTAGTAATCTATTCTCTGATCAGATCTACAGTTCACCATCTGTTTTCTTATGTTCTGGTAAGCTAGTATTTCCTCCTATAGCGTTACAGGCAAAGTTTGTCAAATAAATGCCAGCAAGTAAAGCATACTATTCTGGAAGGTTAGAGCCATAAGAATCATTTAACTCTCACTACAAAAGCAGTTCTGTCAAAATAGTTCCATTTGACAGCTGTAACTACTACATCTATTTTGATTATAACTTTGAATATAATATAAATTGACATATTACAGAAAAAGACCTGTATTAATCAGAAAGGCTAAGACCAGCACTTGCCAATAAGCCTGAACTTGAATCATTTCATTGCTTTATTGTGCCAAAGCCTTCAAGTGCACTGAAGTTAGGAGCAAGAACTGATTCGCAATACATGTTATTACAGCATTATTCAAAAAACTTGATACATTTTATTCCTGGTTATACAAAACTGTACCATTTTTACCAATTAATCCTTTTTATGATATGTAGGTTGAACAAATCAAATACAAAACTGGATTAATTCTCAGTTGTAGAACAATTTGAAGGGTGTAATTATATGACTATATATATATGGAAGTACGAAAACAAGGTCCATTTTCCAGATATTAAATTTAGGAATGCGTAGCAGACAGCAACTAGCTTTTTTCTCTTTGCAGTATCTGTGAAACTATTATTTGGCTCCAGTAAAGCTAGGTGAATAAAAGTACTGCTTTTACATTTTTCAAGGGCATGTCCATATAGGTCACATATTTTCATAAAGCTTATTAAAAAAAAAGCAAATCCTAAAGAATAAACTCCTTAATAGCATTTCTGTTATTAACTGCATTAACTGTTTTTCCTAACATGATATATTAAATGTAAAATGAATAGACAATTAATTTTATATTGAAATGTGTTTCAATAGAATTTCTTCTAAATACATCTGTAAAATTGAGTTACAAATTAAAACTTAGGTAAAAAAAGACCTGCCAGTCATTTTAGCACTTTCTTTGAGCCAACCTATGTGAGGCAGCTGCAAACCTACATTTAAGGGTCATATATTTTCTTTCAAATCAGCTTCCAAATGCATCTCAGAGAATGGGCTATGACAATGGTTTAAAGCTTTATTCCCCTCTGCAGTTACAAGTCATCACAATGCTGACTCTAATCAGGTTACTCTGCATCTGTCTGTCACAAATAACCTAGTAACAACTAAATGGATTGCCATAAATCTTTCAATTAGAATTTATAACTTTATTAGCACAATATTTTTGAACTGATTGCATTACTTTGAAGAGCAGCTTTCATTTATTTTGTCATTTGGGGGTCAAATGTGTACAAAGGCTTGAAGCTGCATACACAATAGGAAACCTTACTTCAACTTCATGGTGGTCTCCAGAATTTCTCTTTTCCAGAGACTGCAGCCAAACTCTTAAAAGAACACTTTGCTTGCTGTGCTGAGGTTGAATGGTGGTGCACCTCTTGGCTAAATGTGACCAAGTTTCTGACTGACACACAAGGGTTACACTGCCAGTTTTACAACTCTGATAAGGCTTCATAAAAGAGCAATTTGCCATTGGGTAAGCTTTCAAAGGGTTTTATGTCTTTGTTTTGCTTTAGAGCTGCTGAAATCCATGCCAAGGATCAAATCTCTACACAGGGGATGAGGATCAAGTGATATTCAGTGATCTTAACAAATGTGCCTCGATACACCTTTGTCTTGAGGTAGGGCAGGGGAAAAGGAAATAGCATCAGTTCACTAAAATTTTTTAATTAGTTATTTTATTATTATATGAGTACCCTGTATTTGCTGAATTATAACAATCCTAAACAACACACGTTACAGTTAAGAAAATGCAATAACCTGAGCAGCTGATTTAGATGAACATACTTTTAACTGCACTGCAAGACAAACACAGATGAATTCATGTTAAATACATAGGCACGCATGCACTTACACCTCTAGAATCAAAGTACAATTTAGGTTACAGTTTTGTTTTAAGGGACTAACTTTTGCGAATTTTAGACATAAAAGATAAAATTTGCAATTTGGGAAAAAATAACAAGTAAGGTCATCATTTAGATTTTATTTCATCCTTACAAAAACACAAATATGTGCTCTAAAAGAGATTGATCTTGCTGAGTAAGTTACTATAGAAAGGAACCAGTTTTTTACTAACATACCTGTGCCAGACCCAAAATAAGAAAAGAACAGATAGACATTGTAACATAAGAAATTAATCTGCCCTCCTTTGCTTCTGCTAATCTAGACTATTCAAACACGGGTTTGCAAGCTAAGATTTGAAACCCAAACATACTTCTGTATACTTAGAAAACAAGTCAAGCCTTGATATTTCTATGAGCAGACCAGATCTGGCACGACAGGAGCCCTGAGTGCCTCTCAAACAGGCTCAGCAACCAAAAGTCAGAAACAGCCAGAAATAGAAAATCAGAAGCACAAATCATGCTCCTTCCTGCTTCCATGTACTTCTAACCTTTACCTGACCCTTCACCCAGAAGAAAATTTGTTCAAGATAGCCTAGGAATCTTGAGCGAGTTCATTTCAAAGACACTTTGGAAAGAAGTGTCAGTTGTTAGAAATCACACTGCATTCGTTTTCAAACAGACGTGCCTTGGAGGAGCCAAAATAACTTCGGGCTTATCTTTACACACCTTGCTCTTACTGATATGAAGTTTAGGAAAGAGCCTTAAAAATGCAAATTAGATTTTTTAAAAAAGGCAGTAGCATCTTACTCCTTAAGAGAAATGTGTAGCTGCAAACGAATTATCTTCTACACTAGAATCCTCTTAAATCTCTAAAGAAAACAGGGAAATATATTTGAAAAAATATATTAAATGCTCATGTATAGTCTAAAGACTACAATCACTTTTGTTCCAGAGCACCGCCACAGGGACTCATAAGGAAAATAGAGTGGTTATATTTCTAAAAAACTAGATAAAAAGATAGAACGATAGACCAGTGTATTCAGCAAACTGCCGATAATTCACATTTGAGAGAAAAGGCTTGATTCTGTGTACCTTATTCCTCCTGAGATTTAAGCACATTCCAAATCCCACCATTTCTGAGTACCTAATTCCCAGTGGCTCCTGACACTGAAGTATCCACAGGTGTCTGTGTTGCATATATCGAATACAAGCAATCCAGGTTTATCCCAGCCTGAGAGCCAGAACAGGGAGCAGAGGTAGGAAAAAGGCCACCCTTATTCAACTTTAAATCCATCAGACATGGTTTGTAACATTATTTACCCAGACCGTGGTGCTGTCAGGATACGAGATCATGAGAATTTCTTTTTCATCTCTTTAGGGCTCATAATATTAGCAAAATATGGTATACTGAACAAAGGCTTGAGTTAGACTATAATATAAAAGTTTTCACGCTCCTGGCATAAATCTGAAAAATCTTTGTTTTTTGCAGCTCTGAATCTAAGAATGTAAGCACTGCATTAGCTTCCTAGGAAGATTTCTGATTTTTCCTCTTTGAATTTAGTTAGGAAAATACATTAATACACCTAGATATTAGAACAATGAGCATCATCTACTCCAATAAATAACTGTTATAGATAGCTCTCTTCTGTAAAACAACTTTCATTCTTAGGCCCACCTAAGGCCACCTAAAAACTTAATGAAAACAAATTCTACAAATTTATAAAGACTTAAATACTATTTGTCAATGCAAAGATAGCATGCTCAGTTTTAAGAAAATGAGACAAAACTTACACACTTATTTTCCTTCCTGATTAAATTTCCCTTTATTTAAAACTAAAAAGTTTTATAATCAGTTATGACTATATGTTTTGAAAAGCTTATTTTTAACTCAAGACCATACAGCTAAAAAAGCAAGGAATACTTAGTGTACCTAAAACCTCATTAGATTGATCTGTATTATCCTTAACCACTGAAATGGAAAACTAAGAATATTAATATGGCAGCTTTGACATCACAACAATTGATGCAAATTCTAGGGTCTAACTTGATAATTCTTGCATGCTTCCCCCACTGAAAGAGCAGAACTATTGTCATATTCTGAGCATACATGTAGTTTAACCTTACTTCTTTTTTGTAACAGGGAATTGTGACAAAGAACTGGAATTCATTTTCGAAAATAACACATCTTATGTGTCAATAAAAAGAAACAAGAGAAGTCACAAGAATTAATGAGGTTGATTATAAGTCAGAGATCTCAAAAGGATATTATCAGTTCTAAAGTAAGTCAAATGTCAAACTTGGGTTAAAAGTCATTTCAAGTACTGGATATATTCTTCCACACTTTGGGATAATCCCCTCCAGATTAATGTCTTCTTATCACTTTTTCTCTCTCAGCACATTCTAAACGCTTACCGAAAGAAAAATCAAGGAGTCAGTGAAAACTAAGGTACTTTTACAGTAAGAAAATAAGCAGCCATGGCACGTAAAATCTCTCTGGGCTAAAAGAACAACTTGTGTACAAAGCTGTGCATGTGGATAAACACTGATCAGATCCAGTGAGCAAACAGTGCTCTTGTATCAACAGAAGCAGAATGTCCCACAGCTCCCTGCTGGGCCAGCACGATTGTACCATTTCCCATCAGTTGTACCCTCAGCCTCACAAACTCTTTTGAGATAAAAAGGTGTTTCCCAACAGTTTGTAAAATGGAGGTGGTAAGACCTAGAAATCTGTAGCAGAAGAAAGAACTGAAATCCCAGGACTTTCCCCTTTCATCCTAATAAAAACCTGGAAGGAATATTAGGTAAAAAGGGGAAATCAAAATCTGTATTAGTAAATACTTTATACAATGGACTTTACAAACTGGACAAAAAGAAATTGTTTCTGCAGCCAGTTTTTACAAAGTTTTAACTCAGATTATATTCATAGTGACAGCATTTTGAACCCATGAAACTTAAGAGCTTAAACAAGATTCATTCATTGGTTAACTGATACAAGTCCTGAATGTAAGATTTGGGTCTGACTTTTATTTCACTATTAGTAATAAAACTGGAATCTCTTATCTCTTCTGAAATCATCTTTCCCCTTTGGCTGCAGATGACATTAAAGGTTTCAAATGTCATACTTGTAAACTATTTGGAATTAAAAGATGTTTCTACAGAACTGCTATATTAAATGGATCCTGAAGTTGTCTATTATATAAAAGAAGAATAAGAATTAGGTACTTGAAAAACCTAAAAAAGTAGAAAGAAAAAGAAACAGGCTTTCTGGCCTCCCAGAAATAAAACCCACTAAATTAAGAACTGTAAGAATTAAGGATTATAACTTCTTGAACCTTAAACATTAAGCCTACTACAAAAGCAAATCATTAACGATTTACTTCCATAAAGACATTTGTTAATAGCTGGTATAATGCCAACATAGAAGATTTATTAGACTTTAAATTATGAAAGCAACACTTCTCTAAAAACCCCCTCTCATCACCTTTTATGAAGTCCAATAGGTTATGGATTAAAAGTCATATTTGCTCAAATCTACACACAAAATGAAACCCCATTCTGGTTCTGTTGTCTGGACCACATTGCAAGATGAAGAATAATGACAATAAATAAACTTGAAACTTCTTCATTATGTTAGATTTCACTTCACTACTGCATACAGCATTATTCTCAACTGCATTTTTGAGGTCAACAGCCCAAAAGAGTATCAGAGAAATTTGCTTCACAAGTCACTCTCAACACAGGAATCCTATTATAACTAACATGGGAAGAGAAAAAATAAAAACAAAAAACCCAACAAAAACCAGAGTGTGTTTAATACTTCTTCGGGCATTTTTCCCCATTAATTTTCATAATTTTCCTGAATATACAGCCATTTGCAGGCAACATTTGTGTGACTTGTCTCTGAAGCAATCATGTCCATTATTCCCTTTATAGTTCTTTTATAGTACATAATATTTATTTGATATTTGGGCTAAGAATCTGGTGCTATTTCTAATATTTAGAAACAATGATTTTATTTCCTTTAATAAAGTTCTTACTGACATTAGATTGAAATCACTTGCACATTTTCACTGGTCCATCTGCTGGAAGGACTAGGCTTTGTATGTCATTTTCTGACACCAAGATTTTTTTATTCGTAAGTACACACAAATCTATGAAAATAAAAAACTTAGCACACATGTACCAACAATTCATCAACCTGCAAATAAATGTTTTGTAACCTAGAAGTTACTTGCTCCAGAATTGGACTTCTAAAAAGCCCTAATCTTGCGTTGTCAGAGAGCAATAACAAGATTTACTGGCTAACAGTGTTGAAATCAAATAGATCTCTAAAGAAAAAGTTGATTCAATATGAATTTGCCAGTTTTAGACTTCAAAAATGACTGTATGTTTTCTGCCTCATAAGTGTCCGGTTGCTGTAAAGCCACAGGTTCTTCTATTCTGAAAAGCACTTTTATTTCTTGAAACACTCCCGGAAAAGACAAGTATCAGTGAATTACAGCTTTGTAAGTTATTAAGCTTGCTTCTGACCCCAGAACACTCTTTAGTGCTTAGTACTAATACCTGTGTTTATCACTGAAAAAGATGATGCCCTTCTAATTTCTGAGACTTCTATCCTATCAATCCTGAACACAACATTCCCAGTACCTAGATCCATGATCACACAGGTAGCCGAGCATGTTACTGCTCTGGCAAATGTGTTATGAATTCTCAGATGATGAACTATGCTAAGGCTGATGTCACAGGTGATGAAACTGATAATCCATCAGTAATTTTCTAACCACTACAACATCTCTGACCCACTGAACTAAATAAATGTATTTAATCACTGACTAGTCAACTGATCAGAAAGTGCCACAGGGTGAAGTGTCTTGACAAAGAGAAGACAGGAACTACCCTAAAACCACTGTTACAACAAGCGTATCTTATCTCAGCCTCCTACCCACAGAGACAGATTCAGACTGAAATCACACTATAGAAAAGGTTTTGTTTATGACAAAAGTCCTCTTGTAAGATTATCCTTAACAAAATAATTCTGGCAACACATCTCTGACTGTTTTTTTCCTGTAAACAGATTAGGCTAAAACTGCAAAAAACCCTCACTGATCACCACTGATGATTCATAGCCCGAATAATACATGATACAAGCAAAAGATGCAGCTTTCAGAGAAGGCTTTTCAGCACCTTTCTGGGTGATGTATTCTACCTCTGGTCTGACTGCTGTCAGTTTTATGACTAAGAAGAATGGCAGGCCAAATCTGGCACCCTTCAAAGAAGTCTTAAGCAAACTTTTCCTGGCACAGAAAAACCTGATTGCATAGAAGGTGGTACTTTCCCCAGGTGTTCCCATGGCAAATCAACATGCCTCCCCAGCACTGGGTTATTAATGCCTCATTTTCCTGATGTTCTGTGTTGGCAGCCATGACAGAAAGCTTTGAACTTGTTTATTCACACTTGTTTAATCCTGTCTCCACACAGCACATCACAGCCTGTGGGGCTCGGAAGATGGATGAGTGAAACCAAGGTGGCGAGGGGGTCAGGGTCAGGGTGTCGCTGAATCTCAATAACTCCATCACTCACTGCAGCAGGCACTTCAGAGGTCACCTCAACTCAGGAGCTTGGGATAGGCAGTGGGAAACAGCTGGCACGAGTGTACACATACCCCATGCAGCTGATGCTACATATGGAAACAAGTACAAAGCCTTACCTACACTGCACCTTCAGTGGGTTTCAGTCTACTTGGTTAGAAAAAGAAAAAAAGAAAATATTTTTTTTTTACAAATATCCAGTAGGTATCAAGCAGCAGCACCAAGACTGAAGAGAGGACAACTAAAGAATCAGAGAAATAATGTCAATTTGGTATTTCTTCTGTAACTATTTGCGTATCTATTGGAACAAGAGAAAGGACACAGTGTCATAGATTGGCTCTAGTACACGGTGACAGTGGATAGAAATACATTTCAGACTGCAGTTGTACTGTGCGCACTGTTTGCCTGACAAAGAAGCTTCTTTCAAACACAGATGACACTAAAATTCCTACACTGTCCCCTGCTTAGAGATTTTAATGAGTATCAATGACAAATCATATTTTTAGAGTATATATGTATTTAATATATATATTATGCATATAAACACATATTTATAATATATGCACACATATATACATATATATCATTTGAGAGCCTGCATTCCTACAACCCTAGCAAAAAATGATGTTGTTAATAACTATGTTGCAAACTTTATCCTGTTTGTTAACCTGTTCTATACGTTACTGATAGGAACCTGATCATATGCTGAAACAAAACTTCCTTTCTTATACTCTTAACTTCTACTTTTTACATCCACTCCTCATAATAAACCATTCTGCAAAAGTGAAATTATTTCCAAGTGAGATGGAAATCAGTATTATTGAACCTTTAAACACACCTGCAGCACTGAAATAAAACTGGAAAAGGGTTTAATCCAACAGAAACAAAGTTCTCATTTGTTTATTATGAAGGTGTATAAGGAGAAAAGTGACATATAAACTTAGATCTGCACATATGCACAGTGTATGATAACAAAACAAAATCTTATTGATGAATAGGAAAATTAGCAAGTGAATTATATAAAGAATACTCAAAGTATTCTTTTATTCTAGAGAGAGGAAAAGAAGTCCTTACAATCTGACCAAGTTATTTGATAAGAAAATCCAGAATAAGAAAAATCCAGGGCTCTGTCCCAAACTCCACATTTCCAATTCCACAACAAATGTGAAAGTATGGTCTTCAGTGGAGGGACCATTCAGACTAAAGAGACGGGTAGGCAAATTCTACAACCATTTTCAGATCAATTTTGTATAGTTTCCTTTCTTTTTTTTTTTTTTTGGTGGGGGTGGTGGTGCATGGGGTGTGGATGGAGAGGATAGTGGCACTGTTTTGGAGTTTGATTTTTTTGTTTGGATTGCTGCAACTTCTTTCCCCATGACCCCTTTTCTGAAAAGTTTATTTATATTAAATGCTTCCAGGGGGCAATAAGACTGATAGAATCAAAGTTCACAAAGTTTAAATCATATAAAATCTATTAAAACGTCAAAAATTTGCAGTAACCAATACATTCAGAATCAGATGCCACTCAAGTAGCAACACGATCTTAATAAAAGCATGAAGAAAGCCACCTGTCTTTTTACAGTAGGTGGAGGGAGACTAATAAAATGAAGAATATCCCTCATATTTTTAAGATCTGCTACCAACCAAAATATTTGGCTTCTGCCCATGGTTCTGCAATCAACACAATACCTGGCTTTGAACAGATGGCTCTGAAGCTCAAAGAAAACATAACTGATGTTCGGTTTTGCCACCATTGACTTTCAGGAATGCATCTCTAGGAGCAGAATTTACAGGTTTGAAGCAGGTAATTAAGATGTTTGTACAGCAGAATAAGAATTGTGTATATGCCAAGGGAATTAATAGGGGCTCTAAGGCATGTATCTTTAGCATCTCAAGTGGCTTAAGTCACATTTCCCAGCGGAGCGTCCACGTTGCAAGCTACCTATCTCCCCCTCCAACAATCCAAAGAACAAACAACATTTATCAACCAGAATTAAACTATTTGAGGAAGACTTGATTTCTAAATGCCGATTCCAAACTTGAAACATAAACATATAAAAATGAGAAGACAGAGTTAGAAACAATGCAGGTGGAACACAAAAGAAAATACTTTCCAAAAGTAATTTCAAGTTACCTTTTTTTTGCCATTTACTCTTCAATAACAATAATGTTTTGCTAAAAGAAAAAGCCATCCTGGCATACCTTGAAAAAGTTAAACTTTCCAGTTTGCTTCAGTAGCTTCTAATTTATACCCAGACTGTGCTCTCATATGGGCTTTGTTATCAACCTAATTTTAAAACATTCTAAATTTTGAAGTATATTTCAAGAGAAAAGCAAGGTGCAGAGGAAGAAAGAAAATGTAACTCTATGCATCACATTAAACATGAAGAAAGGAATGATATTGAAGACTAGCATAGGAGACACTCATTGAAGTGGACTAATAGAAAGTGCAAGGTCACATGCTTTCAAACTGATCACAAAGTTTACTGCTAAAGTAAAGCTCATCTGTTACAAATCACAGAGGAAGGGAAAAATCTGCATCAGATGACTACAGAATGCTGTGAACTGCCAAGTGCTTAAAAAAGTTAAACATCATCACATGACTGATAGACAAGTGAAGCTAGTTATTAACATTAGTTCATAATGCACAGCATTCAACTCTTGAAATATTGCATGTGCTCTACCCACTCATGTCTCAAAAAAATGTATACAGACTAGAACAGGTGACAAATTACTAAAAGGACCAGGAAAATATTTTCCAAAAGAATATATGAGCTTTTCCTGTTTAACTTAATAACAGAGATGAGAAGTGACACCACTGTGATCTATAAATACAAAGAAGAGAAAAATCATCAAATAGTTTAAGTTGAATGGGACTTTTCAAAGGTCAGCCCCCCTGCAATGAGCAGGGACATCTTCACCTAGACAAGGTTGCTCAGAGTCCCATCCAACCCAGTCTTGAATGTTTCCAGGGATGGAGCACCCACTACCTCTCTGAGCAGCCTGTGTCAGTGTTTCACCATTCTCATAGTAAAAAATTTCTTTCTTATAGCCACTCCTAACTGACCCTCCTCCAGTTTAAAACCATTACCCTTTTTTCTATCACAGCAGGTCCTGCTAAAAATTTTGTCCCCATCTTCCTTATAAATCCCATTCAAGTACTGAAAGGTCCCTGTAAGATCTCCCCAGAGACAGCTTCTCTCCAGGCTGAACAATTCCAATTCTCTCAGCCTTTCCTCATTGGAGAGGAGCTTCAAAATCACAAGACAGCATAAATCAAGCATGTTTATGTTTACACTGGAAGCACAAAAATAATTGTTCTCACCATTAGAATATGCAACTTCCAAGACAGGCTTTCAACAGAAACAGGAAATAATAGAGTGAGCTTGAGGATGAAGGGGAAGGCAATCAAACTGCCTTTCAAAGTGCACCTTGAAACATTTCTGAATGGAATGACAAAATAGAGCTGTGCAGAACGCAGGAACTCAGTGATCCAGGACTCCCAGTTCTTTACATCACTATGTGCCTTTGTACAGTGGCAGACAGATCTGTGAGACAGCAGAAAGTGACTGCATACACCTCCCTTCTCTATCACAAGAAAGCAATTTCCCAAGTATCAGTATACATTCACATCATTGACACTTGAAAAATTCAAGCAAGGGGAGTGGAACAAAACCACCACATCGTTTCCCACATAAATTCCATGTATTAGAAACTTATTCAAAGTATAACATCTACGGGAGCATCTGAAGTGTAAGTATCACCAAAGTCATGATTAAATTCTAGTCCTCTAAGAACAGGAAGGAGGGAAGTACATATCTGAACAAAGAAAGGGAAAAAAAAAAAAAGAAAGAAGGATAAGGTTTGGGTGTCTTCAAACATATACAGTTATCAGAATAAAAAACCTATATCTGTGTGTATATATATGTGTATATGTAAAACATCCACCAATCACACCATAATAATTGCTTCTAATTACCATACTAATGAACTTCATTAGAATTGAGATCATGCAAAATTTGCAATGGAATGGTCTGAAGCATTGCTTAAGATTAGTCTTTTTTTTAAACCTCTCTGACACTGCAGAACAGTACAACAATGAAGCATACACTAACAGCTAATATTTCACTTAACATTCAAGTAGTACTTATGGGCTTCTGAGCAAAGGGAACAGAGTTGTAAAAATGCAATGTTATCTTGTTCTCCTTCATTTCCCCCATGAACTAAAAATCGGAGAAATGTCAACCAAAGAGGGAAAAAAAAAAAGGAAAAAAATCAGTACCTGATGATGTGCACACTATCAGATCAGGCAGTAAAGTGATTTCTTTGAGGGTTTCTGTGAAGTCATCAGTAGTCCCTTAGCTGTCAACATTTTATCAGGTGGAGAATTCAAAGTTATATAAACAGCAGGATTAGATTTTAAAAAAATAAAATAAAAGGAAAGGGAAAGAAAAAAGCCAATAAAAATCAAACAAGGAAATGCACAAGAAATTATTAGAAGCAGAATCAGATCAAGCATGCTGCAAATAGCTTCTAAAATGTAACACAAAGTTCTCTTCTGAGTGGGGAAAAAGGGTAGATCCCACGCAGAAGAATTCAAGGAATAAATCAGAGACTCCTACAATAGACTTGTCTCACCAATTCTGGATGTAAGAACTATTTCTACTGCAGAAACACTGGGCACGATAGTAGATTGTGTGAGTACACAGTGCATGAGAGCACACGGCAAAGACACACTAACCTGTGCTGAAGTATTGATTCACAGAGTGGAAACAACTTCCAGGTGTTAAGGGAATTTTTCACTAGGCACACATAAACAGCTGAGCTTAAGTGCTCACAACACACACTTTTCTGGTACCACAGTCTGCTTGTTATATGTGAACACACATATCTTAGAGTTCATTGTGCTGTGAACCTCTAAAAAATAATAATCTATTATAAGATGAGCACAGTATGAAAAGAGCAAGAAAAAGAACATGGAGGACAAGAACAAGGTCTGGAGAAACCTACAGGCATTGTGCAGCTTGATATTATGACTGATAAAACTTTAAATATCTTTGGATCTACTTAAAAAATGTGAGGAGTCATTAGCTCTTTTAGCCTTGGACACATTTAAATCTGCATGTCCAGGTGGAGTTCAAGGGATAAGGAATGCAGTGACTTGTCTAAAGCCTAGTGGATGATGACAGGAAGTACTGGTTCTCTCCACATGGAAGGCATCAATGCTGAAGCACAAACTTAAACAGTTTGTGAGAAATGTGTTAGGAACAGGAGGTAGAGTTTATTTTAGCCCAATGAAGAACACTTCTATACCACAGAAATTCTAGTTCAGTCTGGCTACTGGTACAAAATCCACTCCCCCTCAAATATCCAAATTTCTTATCCTCAGTGAATTCAGGAGAAATTAAACCACATACTCAAGCTAAAAGCTAGACTAATAAAGTAAATTATCAGAACAACTTTTTTGGCTTGAAAGGAAACTGCAATGAGATATCAAGTCAGGTCTTGATTTATCTGATGTGTCTTTACTCATGTATTTATTAACCTCTTTGATGTCTAATAGCGACTGTAAGAATTAAAATTGTTCTATACAAAAGTATCATATTAAGCAATGTTTTCTAACAATGGCATTCCCAATGGCTTCATCCTAATCCACAGAAAAATCCACAGAAATTGTTTATTGCAAGCTTCAAAAGAAAAGAGAAATGTTACTGTTCCCACCATCTTATTAAATCTGCCTTTCCCCAGACTATCTAATCAGATGCAATTTTATTTGTTTTCTTCTACAAGGGGAATTTCATTTTCATTAAGCGTGCTGTGATAATAGCTATGGTTTGCTAAATTTCTACTTAGAGAAATGTAGACTAAGAAAAAGTATGATCTTTTCAATGTCCTGATATTGCTCATAGACCAGACCACAGTCTCCAGCATTTCAATTTCTACAATAATCACTTCTGTCTTGATGAGAGCAAAGGAGTGCCAGCTCAGACAGAAAGCCTTTCACACTCTGTTTAGAAGGATGAGAGTGAGAGAGGTATAAGTAAAGGAAGAGGACACGCTCTTCATATGTGAAAATAACCCCACGGCAAATCAGACTTTGAAATTACCAGTAACGAAATTAACAATTTTATTAAGTCTTACATTGAACAGAAACTAGATGAAAAAATCCTTCACCCATTTTAGTTGCATACACTTGCTCTTTTTTTCACTCTGAATATCTCAAATGAAATTATTAGCTCCATTATTGTGAACATATTGCAGCCTCTTGCACATGCTCCAACAAATAGTCATTAGCATTATGATACAGATGTGATTGCATAGCATATATTTTATACCTCTTAGTCGTTATTCACTGAACATTAAAACATATCTTGTTTATTTCCAAAATTACCATCTCCTGTGTTTAAGATCTGGCTTATGCCTGCTTTGCATTACACCTATGACTCTTCACACTAAACTCAGTGTACTACTATAACCTCTCTTGTTACAGATAAAAACATAATTCAGTTTTGAATCTAACATAAACAGGATCATTATGTTTGGAGAGTGTTCCAAAGCCTGCTATTCAAGCAATCTGTGGCATATAAATAATGCAAGACCTCTCCTTTCTCCAAATGACTTCAGTTCAGGCACAGATTCAGAAAGATGGAAGCCCAAATTTATACTGCCATTACAAAATTCAATCTATTTCTGGTTCTCCAATTGAATTATGACTCAGAGCCTTCCACTGCTTTCTGCACCAACCCACATACTCCTAGCCTTTGCCAACCCATGCAGAAAAGAATCCTATTTGTGAATATTCTTGAGCTTTATTATTATATCGAAATGGCAGCAAATCCCAGCTAATCTGAAAAGCCTCATGTTTTCTTTTAAAGGAAACTAAGGTAGAAAATGTGTCTTTTCCCCCTCCCCCACTGACCCCTGAACCACAACCTCCTTGCCACTAAAGCGTTCAACACCTCATTTAATCTCTCCTCGCTGCATTGGCACAGCACTGCAAAAGGAAAAGGGAAAAAAAATAATCTGGGGACTTCATCAATTTTTCATGAATTTTCATTTAGGCCAAAGCCCCCTCTAACAGTGGTCGATAGATCAAGCTGCTGTCACATATTTAACACCTGGGGCTACAGCTGCTCTCCCTGGGGGCTGCCGCTGACTCAGCCTGGATCAGAGGCAGCCCTGACTCAGACAGGGGACCCTCACACTCCTCCTCTTGCTCACTTGTGGTGCCCCAGTGCTGGCAACTGAAATCCCACCTGCTGTCATTGCTGCAAATGTGTTTCCTGACATTCCCACTGGAAAACTCCACCATACAGGTTCAGTCATGTCAATTCATACATTGTGAGAACCTGTGTCTTTCTTTTAAAACTTCTGGCATCCAAATACGAAAGCAGTTTCATGAAAGATGAAACTATTTCAAGCGTACTTCCCTATCAAAAAACCTCCCAAGAAAATCTGAACATCAACATATTCCTAATAATGCCAACCCTTCTCAATTTCAATTAAATAATTCTAATAGATAAAACAAAAGACGTTATACTCTCCTGAATACAATTATTTGTAGATGCTTTAGGACTAGAACATTTATTTTTAATGATTTTACCATAAAACACAGAAATACTCCTTGAGCATTTGCCACATACACATCAGAAGACTGGGTTTGCTGCTAGCATTAGCATTATTTTTTCCTTCTGAGGAGGGTCCCACTGAAAAAGTAATCTGCATAAAGCACACCATGAATTAATGCATTAAAAGAATTAAACAGACTTAAGTCATATCAATCCTAAACTGTGCATTCAAATACCAACTTTTTCTTCTTAAATGTCTTCTGAAGTAAAGACTTCCCAAATTAAAGGAAAAAAAACTTCTACATATAAGCTTTTTAGCTAACTTTCCAACTCACAATTTTTCACAGTTCAAACTGGCACAGACAAATATTTCTGAGGATGTACATCAGTACAAAAATACCTGCCCTGGACCGTATGAACATACTCTGAACAGGCATGGATTTGAAAGCATCCCTATATGCCTTGGATGGGCTGGTGTCTAAATTCATCATGTTTGGAAAGGTGTTAACTGCTATTCCATCAAAAAGAGCTTAGGAATTTTGGCAACTTGCAAAAACTCACTCCAAAAAACCCAATGGGCAAAATTATTGCATTCAATATGGGCCACATTATGGTCTGAATCGCTGGATGTCCCAGCAGAATCCCACATCTGAATTTACACATAAGCATGGATATGTCAGAAGGCTTTCAATCCCGCTGCTTTTATGGTAGGTGCCATGGAGGGTATAAAAAAAAAAAAAAGTGGAAATAGAAGAAAATTAACCACAATTAACAGGGTTTCTCAACTCAATGAAAAAGCATGAATACATCTAACAGGTACATAAACCCAATAAATATTTCTACATCAATCACTCAAAGGTTGTTGTTAGTAACTGACAATTTAATAAGCAAAGTAAAACAATTACAAATTCTCTCTCAAAAACAGCCAACTCAGTCATTTTAAACCTGTAAAAAGCAGCAGTTTGTCTCTAATGGCACAATTTCAGGCCACCTACAGTCATACAATAATCCAGAACCCTGCTGTCAGCAAAGGACAACCGTGCTTGTTTTTTTCTGGTGATGAAAACAGTTTGGCTTAGTGTGGAAAGAGCAGTTTTCAACACCATGACAGATAGCACAAGTCAGACCAGATTGCAGGCAGCCATCCTCCCATAGACAGGGCTCCAGAATCCAGGCAACTCAACAGCTTCCAGCAGCAGTTGAGAACAGGTGAATGGGGACTCACTGCTGACAACAACCTGTCAGCAACATCTCATTTTCTGAGAGTGCAAATGGGCTGCTTCAGACTTGCCCATCTTTTTCAGCCCAGAAATGCTGACATGAGAAAAACAAATAAGAGCCTTAAATAACTCTTCTCTGAAAGTCATTTGAAAACCTGATTTAGAACCAAAAGTTCTATTACAAAGCATCTCAAATCCAAGGGAAAACAGGCCATTTTGCCACGATCCTCCAAAGGATGCCTGCGATACATGCCATGTGCTTTAAAAGCCAGTGAGGAAAATTCACAGCAAAATCTCTAAAATTAAGCAAACAAGCAATGTATATATGATTTACATATTTTTTCTTTGATGAAGACCTGTGTAATCGCACCCACAGTATGGCCCAAGGAAAGATAAAGTACTGTTGAAGTGAAACAGGAGAGCCTGCTAAACCATTTAACAGGGGGATTCAGTCAGTTAAATTTCAAACTTAGGAAAACAGTAAAGTATTAATGTTGCTATTGCAAAAAATACAGCTATGGTTTCAGATCTCAGGTTTCACGTTTACATTGATCCTGCCCTACAATACCTGACAATGAAGCATAGCTTTATTATTTTTAAAGTTTTCCACTATCTCCTGCACGGTTCATGCATGACCTGCTACAGTTGTTAAACAAACTCCAGAGACTGTGGATGTTGTAACAAGAGTCTCTCAGCAGGCAATGAAGTAGGGATCAGTGAAAACTGACAAGATATAGAGCACATTTAAATTTCAAAATAATCAGTTGCTTTAATTTGATGACTCAAAGTATAACTGAAACAATCCTCTGAACTTCGACAGATTTCTGAATCTTAACAAGATTACAATACAAACTTCAAGTGTTTATGCCTCTCTCATAGGATTTCTCAACAGACAGTTAAAACACATGTACAAATACACAAATAATCCAGTAATTTTATCTAGTCGTACTCACCCAGGTTTCAGCCTTCCTTAAACTGGTCTTCTCCTCAACTCCTAAATACCTACAAAACTGAATAATGTCCTGTGATGCCTTTATTGGCACATTTACTTGTGCTTTGATAGTGGGCCAAAACTGTTTTCAATTTTTGTTTGACATAGTTCTGAATCTACCTTACAAGAGGTGAAAAGCAGTGAACAAGTCTGTTCTATTTGGCTAGTTCCACCATTCAAATATTTCAAAAATGGCATTTTCTGCAATTTCTAAGAAAACTGAAGCCTGAAGATCAAATCACATTAGCTGTAAAAGCCTGCAGATGGCATCAGGAATAATGATTTCGATTCTGTGCTTCACCCCTCTAAATAACATACCATTTACTGTGTACTTAAATCCATTCTTTATTAACTAAGCAAAATAAGTTCGTGCTAAAGCCCTACTTCAAACATATTTTAGTGAAACTACTGTCAGATGAAGAGCTGTAGGGGAAAAATATAAGTCCAGCAAGAGGAGAGCATTCATAAATCTACTAAAATACACCTCTATGTGATGATACATGGTCTGAATAAAAAAAAAAAAAAAAAAAAAAAAAAAAAAATCAGTCTTTATTCAAACCATATAGCTAAGCAGCAAAAAAACATGTGCATGTGCAACTCATTGTATTTTATGTATGATGAGCTTGTTTGCTATGTGAATATAATGAATGTATCTGCTAACTCTACTGGAAGCAGACCATGCATGCCAGGTGGTCTCTGAAAGAGCCGTGTCGACTTCTCTGTTGAGACAAAGAGAATCGATACAGACTAAGACTTCTCTGGATGGTATGAGAAATGGCCAACAATTTCACTTCCCATTGACATAATGAATGAGGCCTGGATCAAGTTCATGATAGAGGAGCATATATTGAGGTTTCCAGCAGTACAGAACATGAGTCACCAAGAAGCTGTCTGCTTCTGTTGAGGTAACGGATGATGAGATAAAGAGAAACAGACAGTGCACCTTAGATTAAATGATAGGTATTTTTCTGCATTAGTTCCAGTATAACCAACTTTAGGCATAATTTAAAAATTAGATTATTCTTCAGAGGAAGATTATCCTTTCTCCATGTTTGTGCCAATCATGATTATACACTGGCTAGAACCTCATTTCAGTATAAATCACCTCTTCCATACGGTCACTGCTACTGAATAAATGCATGTAAAAATGCCTTGTCTAAGAGCTACAACTACTTAAAAAATGCCATACTTATCCACATTTGTTACCTCCCAGGGTGCTGACTCAGTGCTGGGTGAGAGCATTACAGCAACTATAAAGTCTTACACAATGCTAATCATGTAAAAATACTCACATGCCACTTCCAGAGATGCATTGCGACTCACAGCTTCTCCAAGATAGTTCCTTGCTACGCAGACATAACTTCCTTCATCAGGTTTACTCCTGCGTCCATGCACGATACGTAAGAAAAATAAAGACCCGCTGGGCAGCAGCATGCGGTGGGAGCGCGGATCATCCTTGTCCGTTTCCACTCGCTCGCCATCCTTGTACCACTCAATAGTAGGAGTTGGCCGTCCTTCAGCTTTACAGTTCAGAGTTGTTGGCTCTCCTTTAGACACTATCACATCTGAAGGATGCTCAACGATCCGTGGTGGAAAGTCCTCCTGGCGGAGACGGGATCCTAGAGAAAAAGAAAAGGAGAGAGGAAGGAAAGAACAATTTATTTTAATGTCAGATTTCACAAAGAGTTCTCACAAGTTACTCTTTTAATGCCACAAAATTTTCCACCCTCCACAAACAAAAATATGGAAACCTGTACACATATCAGAGACTGCATCAGATACTTTCACACCTAACCCCCAAGTTGGACAACAGATACACAGCTCTAAGGCATTTTCAAATCCATACCAGGTGTGGACTGGGATTAAAGAATGATCCTCTACACATACATGCATGACAATCTTTTTCTTGTTCCAATATTTGCAATTACTTTTAGATGACTGTGTGCTTCTAGATTCATGGTTGCTGTTCTCCTTTCATCTGCCAGATTCAATAGGACATCCAAAACCAATGCATCTTACCAGCCACTAGTTAACAGTTCTTTGTTGTTTTAAATGTATGCTTTGTATCCCTTTTACACAAACAGTTCAGGCATGGAAACAAAAGGAAGAAAAAAAAAAATCACCAAACAGAAATCCCAAATATCAGCACACTTTAGAAATTTTCAGTGGAATGCATGCATATACACACACACAGGTACAATATAGGCAGAGAAACATAGGATCACTTCAGTTGGAAGGGACCTGAAAGACCGTCTAATTTCAACCCTCCTGCCATGGGCAGGGATACCTTCCACTATCCCAGGTTGCTCAGAGCCCCATCCAACCTGACCTGGAACACTTCCAGGGGTGGGAAAGCCACAACTTCTCTGGACAACCTGTTCCAGTGCCTCAGCACTCTCACAGTAAAGAATTTCTTCTTAAGACCTAATCAAAACCTACTCTTTCAGTTTGAAGCCAATTCCCATTTGTCCTGTTGTTAAGACTTCTGTCTGCCACAGCATACGCGGAGCAGAGACACAGGATTATCCAGACTGCACATCGTGGAAAAAGAAGACCCTGAAGACAGGACCACCACTGTGACAACTTCCAAAGGACCAGAGACTTTATAAATCAACATTACCTGCGTCTTTTATGTATGGGGTTTCCCCTGTTTAAATTGTAACCCCTAGAAACTCT
Organism: Xenops minutus; assembly: GCA_035221455.1. NCBI lineage: Eukaryota > Metazoa > Chordata > Aves > Passeriformes > Furnariidae > Xenops > Xenops minutus. Next base: position 9,959,127 of record JAWWEE010000001.1, read on the forward strand.
TGCACACGTGTGAAAAGGGCATTCCTTTTTCCCGGGTATCCAGCCCTGCCCCCCTCCCAACTTTTTTGGATGCATCACCTGTCACTCCCCATTCCTGGGTTCCCACTGGGTTTTGGTCCCCCTGCTCCCTTATTGGCCCCTGGTGCCCCCCAAACCACACCACTCCCCCTGAACCCTTACCCAATCACATCCTACCTCCCAGAGTCCGCCCAAGGGTTTAAATACCCTGAACATAGGTAATTAAACACTGTTCTATGACCACTCAACCTGGGGTTGCTACATCTCTTTACTCCTGCCCACGTGGGGATTTCACAATCCCCTCTGGACCCCGGGAGGCCTTGGGACAGTAGAGGAACCGATTCCCTCACGATAGCTGTTAACCTGTCAGTCCATGCTCTTATAAATAGTCCCTCTCCATCTTTCTTGCAAGTTTCCTTCAGGTACAGGAAGGCCACAATTAGATCACACCCTGCAGCCTTCTCTTTTCCCAGGCTGAACAATCCCACGTTTCTTGAAAGTGCACTGCAAACACCAGTGTCTCAGAAATCATTATAAATCCATTTCTCTTGTCTTTTTTTTTTCACTTTTGCTTTGGGTGTCCATCATCTTTTATTTGCAAATGTACATTGTAACCCATTTGCAGTATCCCTAAAAGCACTGCAACACAGCCCTGGTTAGATGGTTACCAAGAGCTAAACATCTTCAGCATTTCTACATAGCATATCTAACCAGGGATTGGAACCCTGGATTATCCCTGAGTGCACTCCAGGGGTTCAGCCTGAGTGCAGAGTTCTTGGAAACAATAGGGTTATGCTTGTTCCAGTTCCATGTTCTTAAGTGTTAAGGATTAAGTAACAAAATGATTCTGTCACTAGAATGTCACACCTCCCAAAGCAGATTTTTTTCTTCAATCACCCCCACAATGCTATTTTTCACATTACAACAGTAATGATGACCATGCCATTGTTCAGCTTTCACAATTATCAGAACCACCAGATATTGATGAAACTGGAGATTCTACAATCTTAATTTTGCGCCCCCTACAATAGCAACTTGCTGCTTTGCCCTATACTCTTCTCTGGAGCCACTTCAACAGAGCAAGAACATTGTCCTCCCTCTTCCCCAACAAAGCCTTACCCTGTTACTCAAACACTAGAATGAGAAAGCAAGGCTGGCAGAGGGAAGACAGGGAAGACCCAATAAAAGTGGGATATGTGGAAGAAATTTGTGCTGGGTCCACTACCCTGGAGTGAATCCACCTTTGGACTTCTGTTTTACTAACAATGAGCTCATTAAAATAAGGCTTGCCACAACAGTTTAGTGTTAACACCACTGCTGCACAAATGGACTTTTTCAGTGGCTTCCAGAGTCTATTACCAGTATAGCAAGGGAATCCATAATCTATAATGCCTGTATATGAAAATAAAAAAATCTACACCTAAGCACAGATTAACTTATGGCACATTTAGAAAAGAAAGATATATTTTATTCTCCCTTCTATTGACAGAAAAAAAGACACTTAAAATCTAGAAAGAGAATTTTCAGTTAAAGAGTATCTCTAGTCAATGACACTATACAGAACATTGAAAAAGACTGAAATCGCCATTAAAGGTGAATATCTGACAGTACATGAGACTAAAAAGCTAACTTAATACATTGACTAGAGACATTTATAACTCTCCATACAAGTCTACCAATTTAACTCATTGCTTATTCTCAAAAAAAAACAACAAAACCTCACTAGTTGTATTAAGAAATTCCTACAAACAATATCAGGAAGAAAGGAAAAGTGAGGTGTTTCTGAGACAAGAGGGAGACTAAAGTCAGAGGAGAGAATAGCTACAACTGAATTTTGATAAATGGTTAGGAGCAGGCAATGAAATGAGCAGCAGGAAATGCAGAATAAAACCCCAAATTATTAGTTTTCTTGTACACAAAGGTTTATTGATAATGTTCAAAACTCCTAGCAGTACGTTGAACACAGAACTACAGGCCATATTCAAACGTTTCAAAAGGGCTTTTACCCATATAACATTAAACCTTTTACCTTACACAGCCCAATTCAAACCTCCTACTTAGGCCACAATAGGGCTAACTCTTCCTCTTTAGTATTGATGTTTATCACCAAATTCATCTTTACCTCACTCTATTGAGATGTGAGCAGCAGAGACCACGCCAAACAGCAAGGAGAAAGGCTCAGGAGGTGTTCTGAGGGGGACTCATACCACACATTCCTGTGATGGCTGGGTATACCTTCAGTTATATATTCAGCAAGGAATTCCCCTCATCGTACTTGAGAGGGGGGAAGAAAAACACACACCAGATAGAACACAGAGCACGGCAAACTCCGATCTTCCCAAACTCAACTGAGCACCAACAGCTATTCCTGAAGCATATGCTGATTCACAAAGAACAAGGGAAACCAAAAACTTGATTTCACTGCCTCTCTCTAAACACTTTCTATGGGCCAGAAAGAGACAGCCACAAATGGTGTTTTCCTAGTTTTGATTGTTTCAACATGAGTCCCCCCCAGTACTCTTACAAATACAACCTTATTTAGAAGGAACAGAAAAATTGTTAACCCTAGGTGGTGTCTGGGCAGAAGATACTTTTAATGCAGAGCAAGATGGAACCATAATCTTCATGAGATAAGTGGTTCTGCTAAAGCAGGAGAACCATGGTGTGTCCTGGGCAGATTCCTTCTCCATCCCTCCCTCAAGGATTCTCAATCCAAGCATATCTCATGCATGCATAGTGCACATGAGTAACCCTTGAGTTTAGGATTCCTCAAGAATTATGGACTATGATGGACTGCAATGACTTCAAATGAGCCATTGCATGCTGTTGGGCAAAACAAGAAATCCTACAATAACAGGACTTTTCAAGTGAGTCTAAAAGAGGCAACCCATAGAGGGATAGAGCAGCTCTCCTACAAGGAAAGGGCTGAGAGAATTGGTTTTGTTCAGCTTGGAAAAGAGAAGGCTTTGGGATGACCTAATTGTGGCCTTCTAGTACCTGAAGGGAACATATGAGAAAGATAGAGAGGAACCTTTTGTAAGAGCATGCAGTGAAAGGAGAAGAGGAAACAGCTTCCAACTGAGAGTAGATTTAGATTAGGTATAAGGAAAAAATTCTTTACTGTGAGGGTGGTGAAAAACATTGTCCAGAGAAGTTGTGGCTGCCCCATCCCTGAAAGTGTTCCAGGTCATGTTGGATGGGGCTCTTAGCAAGCTGTTCTAGTGGAAGGTGGCCCTGCCTGTGGCAGGAGGGTTGTAACTAAATGACCTTTAGAGTCTCTTCCAATCCACACAATTCCATGATTCTATCTCAACTGAAAACTTCCATGAATCTGCACCTGTGTAAAAGGTTCACTCCAACACACATGCAGAGCACTGAAAGTTATGGCACATTCAGATTTACAGAGCTATTGCAGGTGCCTGGTTATCACATCTCTACAAAGGATTATTTTCACACACACCTCATCAACTAATTCACAAAGAAAGTTTTAAACTCATGGTTTTCCTTATTACTTGACATAATAATTAAAAGCACTGTTTAAAAATAAACAAACCTCCACCAAAATACACATGAAAAAAGATAACATGCAAATCTATTATGGTGGTGTTTACTGTTAATGTTTCCTTGGTATGACCATAGCATTTACCAAGAAGTTACTACAATTACTTCATCACAAGTCATTATATCAGGCTTTTCTGTTTAACCCACTTCTCTGTGCTTTTATCCTGATATAGCTTTGAAACCTCATCTTGCATTCTACAGCTATTTCTGGCACAAACTTAGCAATTCACAACCACAGTTCATTACTGAACATAATTCAGCAGTAAAAAGAATTGTGTCATACAAAAATGAAAAGAGAGCAGTGATTCTATGGCACTTCCAGCATCTGCCACAACACCAGATGCTCCTATATTAGTACAAAAACATGGGAAAACCCTCGACAGGTGAACTTTTAACAGAATTGGACACACTGACATTCTGCTTTGCTGGTATCAGCTATTTGCATCTCTACTTCTTTTCCAGCTTTTTTCCTACCTGAGTTTCTACACACAAAAAACCCTCTTCCTAAGCTGACTTCCAAGACCACTACTCCTTTTATATCCGTTCTGAAGTCTCTCATTTTAACATTCCAAAGCCATAGCTTTAATATACTTGGATGAAACCAGAAAGCTGTGACTACATTTTCAACGCCAGGACCAACAGTCTTATAATACTATGGATACCAGAGATCATCCTTACTACAGAGCTGCCACCAACTCGTTTACCTCCCCTGCATTCTTGTACTATTGCTTTCAAAGGGAAGCTTAAAATGTGACACGGTGTATTCCACTGTGGCATACATCTGAAATATTTTCAGTTCAGAAGTTCTGATAGGTTGTGCTTAACAGGTGTACTGCATATTTAGTTCAGAAAAAAGTAACGTCAACATGAACAGAAGTTGGTCCAACAATGGAACTTGAAAGACAAATATGTAATATATCACAGAATAATTTAGGTCAGAAAAGATCTCCAGAATAATTGACTCCACCATCAGAATTATCACCACCTTGTCAACTAGGCCATGGCACTAAGTGCCACGTCCAGTCCTTTCTTGAACACTTCTAGGGATGGTGACTCCACCATCCCTAGAAATGCAAATCCCTTGCAAATTCCTCCTGATGTCCAGCCTGAACCTCACCTGGCACAACTTGAGGCTGTTTCCTCTCATTCTGTCACTAGTTGCCTAGGAGAAGACCCCAATCCCCACATGGGTACAACGTCCTTTCAGGTAGTTGTAGAGAGCATTAAGGTCACCTCTGAGCCTCCTTTTCCCCAGGCTAAACATTCCAAGCTCCCTCAGACACTCCTTCTATGACATACTAGTTGTTCTGTCCTTCTGATAGCATTTTGAATCCATTGCTCCAAGGGTTTTGCTAACAACACATGTTCTCCCCGAGAGAGTGCAAAAGCCCTGCTTATCAGGAAAAGAAACACCAAAATGGTAATAGAAAAAAAAAAATAAAAAGCTTCTGCAACAGAAAGTAATAGATGCAGGAAGGAAAAGGCCTGGATATATTCCATTCTGCGTAGAGGACTGCTCCAAAGATATATTTTAATAACAAAAAACTTTCTTTTATGCTAGAGTCTTGGGCTATTTTCACTGAATCAATTAAGAAAAAATAAATCTGAAATTAAGGTACTAAAATCACACTTAATAATGTGCTTTAAGGACAGGATGGATAGCTACAGAAGTCTGCAGAATCTCTTGAATCTGTCACATGGCCAGACTCCAGCTCTCTTTTGCCTTGTGCAGACTCTACAGAGACACTCCTCTAGTTAAATCTACTCAAAGACAGTCACAGTTACTGTTCATTTTCCAGCTTCTTCATATGCCTTGTTCCACATGGGAAGTACGTATCAGAAACACTCATCACACACATCCGTTTAATATAATGAATAAGCATGTTGCTTTCACTACCCTTTTAGCCACAGAATTGACTGAAAGAAAGCAGAGATCTCAAGTAGAGATCCAGTCAGTCACATATTAGTTTGAACAAAAGATAATGTACAAAAAAAGTCAAGATAATAAGAAAACTCAACTGAAGTACAGGCTGATGCACTGGCATCAGGCTGATTATCTGAGATGCGTTCCTCTAAGCAATGTGACATGGTAAAGACTACATTCTGAAAATCTATGCTTTACAGTCTTTTCCCATCCCCTGAGATTTGGGCAGATGAACAGATTCCAGTGATATGACTGCTTCCAAGGTAAGGTTTTTGTTCAAAGCTGTGTCAGCTATGACAAGGTCCTCCGAAAGCTTTTCCTTGAGCAAAATTAATCCATTAAGCAACACAGCCTAACTTCCCCAGGACATGCATTTCCAGATAAGTCACCTTTCCTATAGCGTATACCTGCCAAGAAGGGATAGCAGGAAATGCTGACAAGAGAGATCAATAACTGTCATTAAAAACATTTGACCAATCCTATTGGAAGGGTGATTCTATTAAGTTTCTCTTGTATGAAACTGTGACTTTGCTAAGTAAGGTGTAATCAACTTTAATAGTAAAGAAACACTGCAGACATAAAATTCTGAATTTTTTTTAATGTGAAAAATAATCCAATGACACAGTATAAGCACTGTATTCCTTGTATAAATTATTTCAGGGGACGCATTCCAAAAATCAAAGACTTAATGCAATTTTACTCTAATGCACTTCTCTTCACTTGGTTTCTCCTCACACACCAATATATGTGTCATATTTCACTTTTTTTGCAGTCTTACCAAACCTCTAAAATTGTTGCATTCCAGGACACAGCATGGGATGAAACATAGCTTGTTAGGGATGCAGGCAAGAGAGAAGCAATGAGTAGCAGCACAATAGCCCTGAAAACTAGAATACAGATTCACAGGCAAATGATTAATTTTTTTCTCCAGGTGAAAAGTGATGTTATAAATACAAGTCACAGCTTCAAAGAGAAAGTTATATTGATTTGTTAATTGCAAAGGAGCATGGCACAGAGTTCAAGCCAAGAAGTACAGTATCTACCATAGCTATGTTGTTCCCTGAAAGCAGGTAACAAACAACTACTGACTTAGTAACACAACCAACCACAAACACACAAACCAACCCCCTCACAATGCCCCCAACAAAGCCTTACTTTTGGTTCTTTCTCAGAAAAGCCCCTGGCTTTTGAAATTAAAATAACTGTCCTAATTCGAGTGTGGGTTTAATTAATGTTCACTGGCTCTAAATAATGAGATGACAAAAATGACTTTAAGAAATGAAAATGATGGGGAGAGAAGAACACTTCCAGCTATGAAAAGCAGAAGATAAAATGTTTATGTGTATACATGTCTTTATATACTGTACTTGGATACATACCACATCTATATTTATATATAAAATGTACACACACACTCCCTATGTGTGCCAGATGACCTTCAGAGGTCCCTTCTAATCCAAATTATTCTGTGATATATACAGAACATGTAACAAAAGCATCAAAGAGCAAGAATTTTTTTTCCCCTCTCTTTTCATCCAGTAGAACTTAAGCAGAAGAGAATCTTCCCTTGGGAGCCTTTTAAAACCGCTCTGGAATTTAACAAAGCAAAGCATAAGTGCACGCTTGACTCTAACAAACATCTTTCAGCTATTTTTCAAGTCAAGGATGGAAGGTAAAACAAAAGAATTTCTTTACAGACTGCACAGTAACTTACTATACAACGAGTATATTGTCATCATAGCACTGGGGAACTAGCAAAGACTTCTTATGAGCCAGGCAAAGGGAAGCTCTGCACCTTCCCACACACCACTGGGAAAAACAATGGCTAATTAGAACAAATAAATTTTGCTTTTACATAGAAAGGCAATAACCACGGGTTCTTTAAAGTCTAAAACTTACTACTGATAGAGGATAAGAACCACTCAAGAAATCATTAAAAATATTTATTTAAAAGCTTTAAAAATGTGTAAATGTGAAAACACATCAATTTTACCAGTACTAAATGGAAACAACAGCTATGCAAAAAGCTTTCAAATTACAATCTGGTCCAGATCCCCTCAACAATCATGAGTCAAATAGCCCTCAGACTAGAATAAAATTGCCACAATCTGTGAAATCAGAATAACTTTGTAAAGAAATAAACTCCAATAAATTAAAGTGGCTCCCCAAATAAGATCTTTCAACCTGTCTTCAAAAACCCTCTTTGAGTACTCTTAGAGCTACCTGACATTTATCTTTCATATAAATATTTTGATATACAAGTCAACATTTTCATAATGTTGCACCATTAGAAAGAATTATGAATCTTGTCTACATTTCAGTTCTGATGAACAACTCAGCTTTCCTCCATAACACAACTATAATATAAATGTTGACCACTTTTATCTAAGTTTGATAGTTCTGACACCCTAACTTTTACAGCCGATTACACAAAGAGATATTTCAGCCAAGGAAACTTTCTTATCGCTTTCTTCATCTTCACACTCATGAAAACTCTCTGGTGTCACTAACAATCCTGTATCCTAAAACCTAAAAACCACAAGTCTGATATCTCACAGCTAGACGAAAACCCTGAAGTGAAAAATAGACAGACATATCTCAGGGTAGTTAAGGAAACAGAAGTTTCACAAATCAGAAGCAACACAATTTGGTCTGCTAAGACTGTAACAAAATTTTCCTCACACTGTGCAACCTACGAAAATTATACTCAGGTCAGCAAAGATAAACAATTACACATTTGCCATACCATGGAAATCGGGTCATTTAAGTATTACCAAAAGGAACATTATAACAGTGACAGAAACTAATAATTTCATCCCTCGGAACAGTCTTGAAATAATATTTGGAGGAAGGTGGGGGATTCCTACTATAAGCACAGCAGGAATTTAAATTTGGTGTTCTAAATCTCACGCTGCAGCCACTGTGATCACTGCTGACACGGGTCACACAGACTCCTACCCTGCTCCTCTGAACCACACCAGCTGTGAATGTCTAGGGAATTGTAAGGAGGCAATATCAATACTTCATTTAAAACTTGACTCAAACGTTCCCAAAATAAGCTTTTGCAAAGTTCTAAGTAGCTATCAACCAATCAATATTAATTCAGCAGCAAAGCTCACAATAAAATTTAAAATAACATGACAAAATATCAAAAGCTCATTGTAATACCTTGGTTTTGAAATCTTCAGATGACACCTCTACTGTTTGTCAAATACTTTCTCTTTGGGACCTTCAACTAATTATAGAGAAGTTCTCCCAAATACCCATGGATGAAAATACAGATCAAGCCCTGTGAAGAAAGCTTCTAATCCTACTTTTTCTAAGCCCATATTGAGTAAATAAATCTTCATATGCTCAGAAGTGGAAGGCTTTTGGAATTAGTACAAACTTCCTCACAGTTGTATCTCTGCTACATATCTCAGCAGAGGAGAATCAGGGGGATGATTGATTTCATCTTTTGCTAGCTGGCATTTTAAAGATTCATTCAGACACCTGATGTCTGAAAACAAACAAATTCTACAGAAAATTCAGTCACATGCTATAAGTCACGTTTATAAAATAGCTCATCTATCCCAAACACAAAAGATCATAACAATTTTTATATTTATGACATACACTTATCTTTTTACATATTTAGAAGTTTGGTCTTTGGGTTGGGGTTTTTTCTTTAGTTGGTTGGTTTTTTTTGATGGTGTGTTTGGGGGAGGGTTTTAGGTTTTTAAAATAAATGTTTTACTGCAAATACTGCACATCTTTTTTTGTTTGTTTGCTTTTGTTTGATCACCAAAATGTCACAAGTTTTCTAATGGTTATCATTTTGTTATTTGAGGTCATCTTATCGACTGTTTTTCTATGTGTAAGGAAGTTTTCACCATTAAAACTCAGAAAGTTAACACAATTTAAATTTGCACACACTTATCTTACTGTCTGAACTCTACTTTCTCCTGATGCATTTATAGTACAATTGTATATACTTTTATATATATATCTCACATGAGTGTCTTTTGTTAAGAGAATATTTGCAGTTCCCCTGCCCCAACATCCTTTCTCATGTGTGTCATTCCCCCTCCACAAAAAACAAAACCTAAAAAATATTCTTTCCTTATGTCCTTTCCTTTTTTTCTCTCCATGCATGTTTCACAAATGCCTTACACTCCTCATTGTGTGTATTTTAATGGCATCTTTCCACCTTGCTACCATTGTACCTGCAGTTACTGAAATTATGTGTTTCTTAATCCAAAACAGTTCATCACCTCTATTCACAAGGTGAATCTCTTCTTTTCATTCTCTCATTCAGAAGCCATCCAGTTATCTGTTCCATTAGATAACAAAACACAATTCTGCAACTTCTGCAGCCAAAATGGGATTTAATGTTCTTGGGCCTAGTGACAGAGCACAAACACTGCCAGTCACTGTGCCAACTCTTGGATCTTTATTTAAGCAGCCCTCAATGATTTTTCTCTCACCTTTTCTATTTCATGTGTTTACACCCAAAGCCAGCACACAGCAAGCAAATCTCTCCTGGTACTTTAGACTGAAGGCAGTGAGAGGTTTTCTTGGACCTTGCTGCTGCAAGTCCCAGCTAGGAAGAACCTGCACTTTCAAGGGATACACATTTCACAGTGTATTTCTATATTAAAAAGGGGGAGATCTTCGGAAACAGTACAATTGAAGACACTGACTCATAAACCGATGTTGTTTACCCTGTCTTTATAGAGAAATCTCTGTTGATTCTGCTAATGCAGCATGGGTTACTGATAAAAAAACACCTCTTAAAGCTGTGGAATGGCAAGACTACTGCTGTGACCTTCTAAAAACTTCTTTCCAGCATATGATTTATTTCCTCCATGTTTTCCTAGATCAAACAGCACTATGCAAAAGCATAGAAATAAGAGGGTATGGCAGCACAGTGGGTGAAAAAAGCAAAAACTCCTAGGCAGTTCTCAAAGTGTTTACTGTAAGCAGGAAAATTTGTGAAAATAGCAATAAAGGAAGAAAATAGAAAATATAGAGGAGGCAGATTCCACCTTCTCAGGCTGTAACCTTTGACTTTTAAATAGCTATCTTCAGTAAATATGATGAATGCTGTCTAGACAAACTAAGGAAATAAAATTCCATCTTTAAACAGTAGTGGGTTGACCCCAGATGACAGCCAAACCCAGCTGCTCACTCACCACTCTGTCCCATGAGATAAAGTAGAAGGAAAGCAAGAGACTTGTGGATTGAGATAACGGCAGCTAAAAGGGAAGGAAAATTCTGTGCATACAAGCAAAGCAAAAAAAGAGGAATTAATTCACTACTTCCCATCAGCAAACAGATGTCCAGCCACTTCCTGGCAAGCAGGGCCTCAGCATGCAGAACTGTTGCTTGAGTACACAAATGCCATAACCACAAATGTCCCCCCTTTATCTTCCTTTCCATGAGTTTTTATTGCCAAGCATATGATGACATATGGCACAGAATATCCCTTTGATCAACTTGATTCAGCTGTCCCAGCTATTCTCCCTCCCAACCTCTTGCCTGTCCATGCCTACTACATGGTTTTCTTAGAACTAAAACCAATAAATTTTTCAGGAGACAGGCTTTTGGGCTTTTTTTAACAGATTAAAAAAAACCCTCAGACATGATAAAAACACCTTTTCTTCTGCAAAACTGTTTTGCAGTAAATCTACTTCCTCCAGAACATACGAGTACAATGTAAGATATTCTTGAATCTTTGACATTTTAGGCTGCTTTTATACCTAATACTTTTCTCATTAATAACTAAAGGACCACAGCTGCAGTTAGCTTTCTACACGAAGTGGAATCAAAGCTTCTTTGCCATCTAGGAAAATAAATATTTATGGAAAAATCCAAGGAAAAGTTTAAGCTTCACACTACAATGGTGCTCACATGGAGGCCGACATTTGTCAAAGTTTGCAGTCTACATGAATATCATAATAAAACCGTCGTGCATCACACCTATGTGTGCATTTGGGGGAGGAGAGAAAAGTCTTATTTCGTCTTTTTACTGAGCATACTTCTAAGAATTAAACTCTGTGCCTTCACAATCCTGGTTATTTGATAACGATTTTACAAGCATTTTTTTCCTTTTGCAATTTTCCCTATCTAATGAAAAAATTCAAGTTATGATTTTGAGTCACTCCCCAGAGTTTAAAAAAAATTGAAACATTTATCTTCTAAAGTAAGAGAAATACACTTAAGAGCCAACAATTCTGTCATCAGCCAGTTTTGCACACCTGAGGACAAGTCCCACATCAGATGTTTCAGTACTTTTCTTCCACACAACTTTTTCTAACAGAGATCTTACAGGTGCACACACAACTTTCTTCGTTTTCTCCCAGAGAAGATCTGCCTCCCACTACCAATGTCAGCTACAGTTTGGTCATTAACCACAATGCTATGCAACTATATAATGTAAAATATATAGCACCTTAGTAAAACTATGAGAGGGCTCATTAGCAGTAGCTAGCTGTAGGGATTGAGAGAGGACTTCAAAAACTATGCTGCTGGATTTAAGAAGACAAGTTTATTGCAAAACAAAGCCAAATAAATTTCATTTAAGCCAAAAGCAGCAGCAAGCTTGAGGAAGATGACACAGGTCTAGCGTAACAGTCAACTGTAACCAGCTTGGCTAAAGAGAGATTTCCATTTCTTGGCACAGTAACAAATCCTCAAGCAGAGAGGGGCTAGGGGTGAGATTTTTTCCTCTGTAAGTAACTTAATGAATGAAGTACTAATTAACATTATGGCATTGATAAATGGAGAGAGAGATTAGGGATGTACTCGATATTCAGGCCTTCCCAGATGGACCGTCAAAGCCACATTAATTCCTATCTCATTGGAGCATCTGCTTCTCCCATAATCCATTGCCCCTTGGTACAAACAACACAAACTGTTGTGACTCAATTCGATTTATATCAATCTAATTTCTTTTAATCCAATTTGTATTCCAATCTACTACCTTCTAATCACTTAAATCTTCAGCCTCCATCTGGTAAATTTTCTCTCAAAATTAACCGAGCAGATGCCTCTGCAATTGTCTTCCACAGTCAGGCTAATCATGCCCTCGCAGTGGCCTACAGAGCACACTGAATAGGTACGTGACTTACAGCATTGCCCTTCTTATTACAAGCATGGCGATGCAGGAAGGCCATTTTGTCTGTCATTAATTGGTTAATTTGCATAACACTGCCAGGGAAAGATGCCTTGGAAACAAAAGCCAAGAGCAGAAAGCTCCAAGAAGGCAGCATGACATGCTCCTCATTTGTCACATGGCCATTACACTTTGAACTGTCTATTGTTCAAGGTAACAAACACGGAACTGCATTACAGCAAAATACATAACAAAGATTCACATACAATATTGGATTGTGGGATTTTTTGACATTGCTGCCACTGAATTTGCAGAAAACAAGTGGGCTGGCCAAACAATTCCAAGGAAAGTGCAAGATACTGAGAAAATTAGAAAGCACATTGTTTTGCCAGACTCCAAAACTTCTAAGTAAGTTAACTTTTACACTGCTACAGTTACATATGCAAATAAAGCCAGATTTTCTCACAACCAAAAGCTTTTTCCCCAAAACTGTCTCCAAGGCAGTATGGGCCTTAGGCTATCCAATACATTCTAAGTAGGATGAGAAAAAGAATTAGGAATGAAGCTAACCTCCTCAGCCAGGGACAGTTAATTCTGAGCCTAAAGTAAAAGGCAGAAAGAGAAGTACCACTGCTTTAAAAGTGGTTGTCTCATTAAGAATACCATGTTGATCTCTCCCCCTGATCAATGCTATAACATGTCCAGGAGGCTGAAGGTATCTTCAGCAAAAAGTGGATGTTGTTATTCAAGTGTTCATATGATCATGGACTGACAAAGTTATAAAGGTTTTTCAAACCTGTTATTCAGAATCCTTGGAGAACAGAAAGGAAAACACTTAATGTGCTACTTATGTTTCCCAAGTAATGTTAAGAGAAATGATGAAAACACAACAGGTACTCAGTAAATAGTGAGGAAAGCACAAGGAAGAACAGGCTGGGCCAGTGGAGGAGGCACAAGAGGAGCCTCTGTCACAGATAAACAGGAAAAAACAGAGGAAAGGAAACTGCCCCTTGGCACTCAGAGCCTTGCATCATGAGCTACATCCTTGGCCCACAACCACTTATGCAAGGTCAGCCATGAAACAACAGTCCTCAGATTCAGATGGAGGCACAGTGCCACTCCATCATTACAGATCACATAGGAAATATATTTCTCCACATTTTTTAGAACAATATAAATCCGACTAACTTGGAAGGGGCAGCCTCCAATCTTCACCTTTAAAAAAACCCACTTGTGTCACCCAAATTTTCAGTAGCTGGAAGAAGAGCTTACCAGGGTGATTTGCCTGGAGTTTGCTACTGCTTCCTCCCCTCCTCTCAGTCTTTCACATCCACACCTGAATAAGGGGTTTCACTTTTCAGCTAATAGGTACCTGGTAAATTTTTTATTACCTAAGGATAGTAAACAGTATAAATACAATGGATGCAAGCCAGAGGATGCTGGAGAAGGAAGGGGAGGGTGTGCTTGGTTAAGGAGGGGGTGGAGTGGGCAGTCTTTCTTTCCCTCCCACAAGCTGTCAAGTCCTTCTGTGCACACCCCCTCCCTCATCCCTGCTAAAAACCTTCCTCTCTCTGCCTGCCATGACAGGTGGTCCAGATTTTCACTTAGAAAATCTGGCCACCCTATGTTTGCAACACCTCCCCGCTTAGTATCATCTGTGAATTTAATTAGCATGCAGTTTACCCACTCGTTTAGATTATTAACGAAGATGTTAAACAAGACAACCCAAATAAAAAGATCCCTGTGGCAAACCAATTGATGCCTTTCTTTAATTCAGTTTATTGCTATCTATTGTAACCCTTTATTTACAGGTGTCAAATAATGATTCATCTACATGATAGTATGGATATCCAAATTTGCCTTTTTCCCCCCAAGTTAAAAGGCTCTGAAATACTTTGAACAGTAGAATTACACAAAAGTGTCCCCATTTTCAAAGTCCTACTTTCATTTACCACACATGTCGTTTCATCACACTAATGTATGTAGCCCCTTGCTTGTCCTGTTTTGTCTGCATCTTCTCAGTCGTACACACAGAATCATTGCTAAATGCTGGTCAGGAAAAATTCACACCATTTGTGATAGTGTCATAGTCTAAAACCAGTTCATCAAAATCTAGCAGAGGGAGACAATCATTAGAAAAAGTAAGATTAAGAGAGATTTAATGTATTTAACAGTTTTATAATCTAGATTTGAAATGATGGATTAGCAGTAGTGAGAACTATGCAATGAATATATGTAAAGCAAAAAAAAATATTTAATTTCTATTTATGAAAAGTAGTGCAAGAGCACTACTCTGAGTTGGAAGCTTCAATAAGGGCATTACAGTTTTACACATCAGATAAGCACAATTACAATGTAGTGTCTTTGTATTGATATTTAGGTTTTGAAATTAAATGTAATGGAGATCCACCCATGAAGCAAATCACATTTGAGAAAAAGACAAACTTATGAATGGCATAAGAGAACCTGCCATACACTTAAGACTTATAATTTGAGAACATTTTATGCAACTTATAACTATATTTACACACAAATATAAATGTATTTATATATATATACATAATGTAGACACACACAGATTAGTTCATAAACTAAATCCAATTGTAGCTTAAAACATTAAGCAGAGTTCTCTTCCCTTTGCAAAAGTACTGTAATATAAAAATACAAGTCAGCATTTGAACGTCCAAAGCCAAATGCAAAATCTTTCTAAAACACATGGCCACACATATCTAAGTAATAAAAGCTTTTTCTGAGCCTATTTATGGATCATTGGTTTTTTTTTATTTTTATATACTCCCTGTTGCCTAGAGAAATTTTGGATGCCTCATTCCTGGGAGCGTTCAAAGCCAGACTTGATGGGGCTCTGAGGAACTTGTTCCAGTGGAAGGTGTCCCTGCCCATGACAAGGGGGTTGGACCAAGATCATCTTTAAGGGCCATTCCAACTCAAACCATTCTATGATTCTTTCTTTAGAAAACTGCTGACTAGTCACAAAAATTTGCCTTATAACAATTCCAGTAAAATAGATTAACACATTAGAGCCTCCCTATGCCCATTTCAAAGAGCCCTTCCATTCTGACTGCACCAAAGCAGACAGCAAGATGTTCTGATCTTCACAGGCAATACCACAAGTGAAGAAAATAATAAAAGAAGCACAACAGATTTCTCCCTGTAACCAAAGCTACATTCTGTCAGAGTGTAAATAGCCTAAGCAGAGAATAAAATGAAATCATATGTCTAGAAATTCAGCTTACACTAAACTAAAATTGAAACACTCAAGCAGAGGTATGCAACCTCCTCTTACTGACTCCTTAGCATCTCCTAAACAAAACACTCCATGCCATGCTATCATACACACTATATGCTTCTACAAACATATCAATAGGAAAATAATTTGATTAAAAGACATATTTCAAGTATTATAGTAATAAATAGAAACCTAGCAGAGGGAAGAGTACATAGCACTATGACAACACTTAGAGAAATATTGAAATTAATTGTTGCATGCTAATACAATTCCTGAGTCAGTTTGTTAACAGGTAGTACATACCACTGCTTAACTGCAGAATTGTAAAACTTTCATCCAGACTTTTTAAAACAAAGTTCAATTTCATAATAAATGACATCCGTAAACTCTTGGCTAAACAAAACAGTAGTATTTTTTTTTCTTTTCCCACTTAGAAAGCACAAGACTAAGTATTTACACTCCAGACTTGCATTATCAGTAAATAACTAAGCACAAGATTGAGTTTATTTTTAATAGGATTCAAGATTTGGTAGAAGTTTGTTTTATTTTGTTTTTCCTGAACAATCTTTTCCCAACAACCATTT
Organism: Xenops minutus; assembly: GCA_035221455.1. NCBI lineage: Eukaryota > Metazoa > Chordata > Aves > Passeriformes > Furnariidae > Xenops > Xenops minutus. The sequence goes on from JAWWEE010000001.1 coordinate 9,975,557, forward strand.
CTTTTGGGATGAAGTCTTAAACATTTCAGTTCAGCTGTTTAACCTACATACGTACGCCTGTTTGATAGTAATTGAAGAAAGAATTCCACTCCAGAGACTTGACTCATCCCATCCTAACACAGGTTTATGGTCAGCAGAAACAGAATGAAACAGGATGACTCATTAGCACAAGTCTCTCCCGTGCCTTCAGAAGGAACCTAACCAACAGCCTAAGACTAGACAATTTTACATGGCCCAGCTGAGGAGGGATCAAATCCATTCTGCAACGGGTGAGGTACGAGCAGAAATTTTTGTTCTCTTTCAGATTGCTCAGTGTAAACTGGCACTTATTTTAAGAGCTCAGGTGTGTACGATTTATTTATGATAATATGAAAACTAAAATAAGAATACCTAACTTCTGCTGCATGAAATTTATCAAATTTTTAAACCGATTGTGGTTTACAATAAACAGGACAAACCCCAGCCACTGCTGAGCTGTGCCATACCCTGAGAGTCTTCTACTCTCCAGAGCAGACACTGCTGCACACCAAGCCAGCTCAATATGAAGATATTGCAGATATTCTTAAAAAAAAAAAAAAAAGAAGAGGGGCCGTGTGTCTAACCAGTAACAGGAGTCAGAAAACCCCATGAAGTGTCAGTGCCACATCTGCTGCCTCCTCTACACCAAAGAAGCAGTTGGTGCTAATGCACGATTAAGAGCTGAGAGGAATGCAACAAAAGTGTATGCAGGTGGCAGAGGTCACTGAGGGACAGTAGAGAGGAAAGAGAGGGTCAAGTTATTATCTGGAATGCATCCACAGGGCATAGCCATCTTTTAAATCAGTTTTTATAATAGCCATGCTTGTATTGATTTAATAATATCTTTATGCTACAGATTTACTCAGCACACCATGAAGAATTGCATCAAGGACTGAGTTGTGAAACCAGGCCCTGTTTCTTTTCTTTCCAAAGGTAAGGGAAATTTGTCCTATGCTGAAAGCCGTCCATCTCTATTTTTAATGCTTTATTAGCCTTGTTTCCCATGAAAAGGCAAAAATCCGTCATCCAAACATCACCAAGTCTTTCAATTACAAGTGTTTGGGTAAAATAACATGAAGACCATAAAAATGAAATTCAGCGTTTAAATCAAAGTGGTTAATATGCCTCTGTGTACATGACAACTAACATACTGGGTCTCTTACGTCTACGCCTGTATTAGCATATACATAAAGCTGAAATGGAACAGGGACACATCCATGTGGAAGTATGGTTGCATCACACTGGGCAGTACAATACTTTAGATTATCAGGCCTCTAAAGACAAGTTTTCAAGAAAAAGTATTCACTGTAAATCACACAAACATGAGAAATGCATGACTCATAGCCACTACTGTAAAAAGACAGAGAAGGCCAGCTTAAGGCTAATGCCTTACTTAAAGGAAGGTGAGCCCAGGTTTATGCTCTTTGTCACCTACAAAGCAGTTGACAAAAACCTATTCCCGGTGTATCAGTAATTGCCACTGACTGCTTGTCCCAGCACTTGCCTCCCTCCTCCAGGATGAGAGGAATAAGAGCTATAGTTCAAAGGGGCAGAAACAGAAAATGAGGGTCATTCTAAGCACTAAGGTCAGGCTCTGTGTTTCAGGGTAGGGGAACCTGAAGGAAAACAGTTACAACTTCCCAGTGACCCTGGAAAGGAAGTTACTTAATATTCATGTTGACAGAAAAGAAGAAAGGATTAATCATGTGAAATTAGCATTTTCATTGAGGAGCTTGGTCGAGTCTTGTGTTCTACTTTGACTGCTTCATGCCAGCATTTTACATCTCTCATTTATCGAAACACTGCAGCTTGTTCCTAACTGTCATTTACTGATGAATAATGAAAGACTTTACTTTTACTTCAGATTAACCATTCAGCTCCCTCAGTCTTTCCACGCCTAAATGTTTGTTCTGAACATTTTTTTTAATTGTTATTCATATGGAGTAAAGAAATCTGTTTAATTAGGTTTCAATTCTATTGGGGAAAATGGTCTCCATAAAGGGCATCACCTATCTATTTTCACCTCACAGTTTTATAGTACAACAATGCCACTGTGCACTATTATCTCTCACATTTGTGTTAATTTCAAGCCATCTCTTAGATTACACAAATTCAGGGTTAAAAAAACATCATCAGTACAGTTACCTACCACACATAAAAATGGTGTAAAAAAACTGAAGCATGTACAATATAGAGACTTTATAATTACTCTCAAAGTAACAATACCAATCACTGCGTACCAGTCATACATAATTCCTTAATGCAGTTGGTTTAGAATCACTTGCAATTTTTTAATAAAATTGATTCTTCAAGTATTTTCCCCCAACTCTTCCCTTTCTTTGCCCTCCTCCAAACTTCTTCCTCCATCCATTATGAACTACTATATTTGACTTTTCCACCACAATTATAAAACAAATTTTACACAGATGCAGGTGTTCCCCATAGTGGTTGGCACATCAATTACTACATCATATAGAGCTACCTAATGTAGTCAGATAATATCAAAATTTTAGCCCTGTAAAACTTGCCCTGCCACAGTTTTATTTTACTATCTATTAAGCATCTTTATCCATCAGCTGTAGAGTGATCTCTAGCTTTATTCAGTTGATTTTTAAATTACTTAAATGGCAGGTACTTCTCATTCTTGTGCCAGAAAGAAGGTTCCACACTGAATAAAATGTCATGTGCATAACACCAATGAATCACATCCAGTTAAGCCACATTCTGTTTACACTTTTCAAAGACTTGCAATCATTAAAACTCCCCATTTTAACATTTAATTACACATTTCCATGCCTTACTATGTTACTTCCAATTTTAAAGGTTGAGTTATATTAGTTGCAATGCTGCATCATGATTTTTGTAAGCTACAGACATACTTTAAATTTTAATTCTCATCTAAAGTATTTTGACTGAGAAGAAGAAGGATTTATAAGATGAGGAAAAAAACATTCACAACAGTTTTCCCAATTCTTTTTTTATCTCCTCTGCCATACTCCCATTTCAGTTGCTCATAAAACTTCTTCCCACTTCTCACTAATCTCGTGTCATCGCCTGTGAGTTGTCTCTACTTTGCTGACATGGTTTTAAATCATGAGACCTAGAACTGCAAGTTAAAAAGCTAAATGCCCCCATCTGCAGAAAGCTGGCACAAAATTTAAAATTCCATTGCAGTTTCAGCTTCACTCTGTTCTCTTGCAAAGCCGATGTAATGCCTTGTCATTCCCCAAAACACTCTGCTAAGTCACACCACTCATGTCTGATGTTGTGTATTCTCAGTGGCTAACTAAACACAAGTATCCTAAACATATGCAGGGTACACTGTCCTAAAAATGAGTGCAAAAACACCTTTTAGAGGTCCCTGTCAATCTTACTGCTTGGTGCATATGACTTGATTACTGAATTTTTGGGCATTACAACCCATTTTCTTTCTTAACCATATTACAAAATTCATGAGGTCCCTTCGTATTGGTAACTGTGTAACTTCACTAACTTCATATCTGAAAATGCAAATCATAATTTTCTTGCCTATTTTAGCATAAAATTCTCCATTTAAGATTATCTTTACCAAGAACATTTTCATCCAGACTAAATTCACACATATCTAGTCTTTGCTTCTTCCTCCTGCAGCTCCCTAAAGGAAGGGGTATTATCACAGTCTGCAGAACATGCTCTTTCAAAGCAAAACTGATAACTGGTAATTTTCAAAGGCTAGATTAAGATGTAATAAAACAAGCTAAATTGTGCCCTAAAATTGAACACATGATTCTTCCCCTAGTAGAAAAACAAACAAACAAAGGAAACAGCATTTACTGAGCAACACGAACAGGATCTTCATTTTTTCTGCTGTTAATAGAAAGTATAACTTCCTTGAACATCATATACATTATTTTCCTTTCAAGTTCTCCCTGGGAAGTATTTTCAGACTTAAACTGGCATTAGATACTGTTTTCATTAATCTTACTTGTGTTCAAGTAAGCTTGGATGCTTTGTCACAGAAAGAACGTTGAGTTAGAATAGAACCAAATGTTGATATTTGTTACACAGCACCATAGACACAGATTTGTTATCCTGTGGATTAAAGGAACATGAAGTTCTGTCACTTTGAGACAGGATACTATACATTAGGACAGCTAAACACAGTAGGAGCTACAAAACAGTGTTCTCTATTATTTCTGTCTTCCCTTTCTTCTCCCCATGGATGACAACACATTTTTTTGCTCAGATTCCGTGCTAATGCATTTTTTTCAAGCCAAATCCATTTTGGGGGTACAGATGCCACTCCAGCACCCATGTGTGCTCCTGAACACACGAGATATGAGTTCAACTTCAGACTCTACCATCATTATGATATATGGTAGATACTTTACTTACCCTTTACCTCAATTTTTTCTGTTTCTAAAATACAGATGTTGACACAACTCCTTTGTGAAACATTTTGAGATCCACTGACGAGAATCCCATGTAACAAATGGTACTGTCAGCTACCAAGGTGTCTTCCTGACCTGTACCCTGCATGCACAGATGGCTTACAATAATGTGTGACTGATGTGACTGTCCTGCTATGCCACTGCACACTCATAGGCAACATTTACCTGCTAGCTCTTCATCTGTTCTGTTTGAGTTTTACCCTCTGTGCTCCTAGAACGCCTGAAAGCTCCATGTTTCTAGAGTCTTTGAGGGGCAATTTAACTTTGCCAAGATTATTTTCCAAATGTTACTTTAGTCACAAAATGAAATTGTTTCATAATTTCAAACTAATTTTGTATGGATCACATGGAAATTCCCAGAGTAATAGCTTTTAATACTGCCATACCTTGACCAATTTATAACTTTATAGATGCAAAAAGCCCATTTAATGCTTATATCTATTAAAGATCTTTATTTTTGACATTATATATGCATATATACCTATAGAGACACAAATTTCATCATCGGATAACCAAGATTTTGTTTCCTAAAATGCCAAACAGTTTATTTGCTTTAAAGTATTATTTACTTGATAAGACTGGAAGAATATTGAAATATTGATACAGCAAAGACACACAGGCTGATTTAGAAATTAAGGTCCATGATCTTTCAGGGCAGGGTTTATAACCCAAGTCAAGTTAGCAATCTGTGTGTTGTGTGTATATATATGCCTATAATTCACACAATTTATAGGATAAGGCACCAATTTTTATCACATAGAATAAGCAAGACACTGACAGTATCATCGGTTATTTATTGATACAGTTACACTGGGAATAATTGCTCTTTTTTTCATACTTAAATCAATTTTTAGGTTTCACATCTTAGTTCAATAGGAGCAGAGTACCAAACAGCATCACTTCACTTTGCATTGGTGAAAAACTAGCAATCCAGGATGCTTTCCATATTTTATCAGAGAGGCAAGGCCTTTGCTGTGGCTTGTAAACAAAACTGCAGTGCCTTCCACCACACCTCAGAATGTAGAAGGCACTAGAAAGACCAACAGCACTATCAATAATGAAGTATTTATGGGGAGTCTGTAAATTATATTTACTTACAGGACTACACATTGTGTTCCTGTTACCTTTATCAGAAAAGTCCAATGTTGCTTTGCACCTGCATGCTGTTTCTCAAACAAAACAAACAGTCATGCTATTACATTTCAAGCATCCTTGACATTAAACAAGTTGGTTAAAAAACAAATAGAGTCTGCTGTCATCCAAAAGGATCCCTCAAAGACAAATAAAGTGCAATAAATGCTATGCACTGAAAGACTGATGTCCTAATCATTGCTTCCTCCAGCATTCCTCCTCATAACAGAATGCAAGTCCTGGCACAGTCTCCCAGGCACTCAGTTGCTATAACCCACCTGAGTAACACCACCTTTCAGTCTGTTCTTGACCCTTCTTTTAAAACTTCCATATTGTTCTACCATACCCCACTGAAGTTTAAGAACAGCACTGCCCACCTGATGAATCCCTTCTTAACAGGACAATGAAGAAAATAATTTGAGAGAATGTTAAAGCCAACAGAAAACTGGATACAAATTCTAATGCATTTTAAGTAAGACACTGTTTTCCACCAAAACTCAAGATTGGATTTTTGTCAAAAAGGTAATAAAGAAAGGCTCACACCAAGAGCCATACCAAGATGTGCATTTAACAAAAGATGTCTCTCACACAGTACTCTCTCCTCTGTAGCTCCCAGTCTAGTCCCCATACCAGTATGAAGCTTTTGCTTTGAGGCATGTTCAGTGGATGAGATGTCCACACTAAAAAGCACAGGGTGATTTTTCTAACTTCCATAAAAATGATTCACTTCCTTAAGAGACTTTATTAGTAGGCAGAAGAGGTATGTAAAGCCTCTCCTGGAGCCCACTCCATTAGTATTAATCAATATTAATTTAAAATTGGATAAAGGCAGCTTTTCAACTCGAACTTACTTCAACCTTTCCCCCACCCCCCCACTCTACCTCCTAACAAAAAAGAAAATGAAGCACATCTTTCATTATATTTGAAATATCAGGACATTGTGTCTCTGCACAAAAGTTATTTACAGATTATCTTCACATCCAGAATGACTTACCAAGTAGAGATTATCTTATGCAGAACAGCTTGGTGCTCCTTGCCTTTCACTGCTTGCCTTGGAAGCATGAGAAATATAGCTAAGCATGAGGAATAAACTGCTTTCAGGAATCAACAAACAAGGACTAGAAAACAGTGATTGCTGTAATGGTCAAATAGGAACAAGTGACTTGCAGTTCAATTTGAGTTTCAACCAGTTTCCCTCACTGATTGCCTCAAGAAACTTAAGCTGATACTGCTGCTGCACTTAAAGATCAATGCTGCTAATTGTGAGGAGAATTATTCAGGACAGCACAGAGCCTCCTATTAATGATGCCTGCCAACACAAAGTCAGTTTATCAGCTATGCTAAAGGTTAACATCAATATCAATGCAACTACCTCAAATGATTATATCACTGACTTTTTAGAGAAAACTGCTGTGGTGGTACACTAAACTTCAGAATTGCATGCACTTGTAAGCCTGTTTTGGTGCCCTGCTCAACAGGTGCCATTCTTATGTTTGTTATTTAATATTCCTTCATTTGAATGTAACAAGAAAAAAACTTGTCTCTAGTGAGTCTTTTAGTTCTGTCAGTACTCTTTAATAACACTGGGCAAGAGACCTGATCCATGGACAGATACCAGCTAATACTACAGGAAATGGTTTGCTGGAATGGTTCTACTCAGAAAAACTGCAAAAAGCAAAGAGCAAATAAGTACAGGGTTAAAAACCACCAAAACCAAACAACTGTCTAAATTCACAGAAGAAGTTAACCACAAAGACAGCATCTCAGGAAGTCAATAAGCCACAAACACTTAGAAGATGGGAATGACTCAAAGTGCATGCCCCATTTTTTTCCTTTCCAAAATGCATTGTTTTTCTACCATGAAACAGAAGGCAAGGCGATAGCTTGGTGTGACCTAGCCACACCTTAATGATTTTTTTACAAAAATTAATCAATTGTAGTAATGCCTGAGAACTTTCACTGAGTTGAAGTTATAGCAATAATGTACAAAACAAAAAAATATGGTAGTACTCTATAAAAGAAAGCGCATACAATGTATATAAAAAACTGCATAAGACTAAAATTAATAATTTGCAAGAATAAGGTTTTATTATATACTCCAAAGCTTGGGTAAACTATGTTTTGAATGACACATACTCTTACTAGTTCTTAGTAGCTTACACAGTTTTAAAGAACATGCTCTGGTTCCCAGAGCAATAGCTTTACTGTTCCTTATTTGAAACCTACTTCTTAAATGACTGTTCACTGTTATAGTGGATTTGATAAAAACAAATTTGTTACAAATAACATTTCTGTATTTTCCTACAAGTTCAACAGAACACCCATATTACAACACTTCATTTATTAATTACAATTATACATGTGGATGTGCATATGTATAAACATATATTAAAACGAGTAGCAACAACAGTGTATTTTTAAAAGCACAAAAAGTTACCTCATGCTCTATTAGCCAAAACCTGGACTGCCTCACTTTGTACAGTAAGTCTAAAATACCTCAGAATCTGCTTCAACCCTTTGCAGTACAGATGCATGTGAAATACAGATCAAGGAAGTCCATTTCCCTAGAGAGCCTGCAGCTGATATGATAAGAAAGCAAGGGAAGGAATCAGAGGCAACAGACACATTTCTTAACTTTTTGGTACCTGCTTAATCTCAACCTACAAAGGTAACATGTTCTGATGACAAATCTTTCAGGAAAAAAACCAAAATATAATGACAAGGGTTACCCAGCCATGTGCAGCTCCTGCCCTTCCCAGTAATAATTACCCAACTCACCCTTCAGATACAGACTGACCATGAAACCAGTTGTCACCAAGTCTTCCCACATTTCAGTGGAGAATATTTCTCTTACTTGTGATTTGATTTTTTTTACTCCCTTTTTAACCCTTGATCATGCTCACCTGGCCTCCAGCTACAAAGCTGATAGGTTGTTTACAGAATAGAGCAAAGCAGGAGAACTCAATTAAAACAAAAATAAGTCGTTTTTTCCCCACAAATCCCAGAGAAGATCAGAATCACCTGCATCATTTGAAAAGAAATGATATACTGCCTCCAGTAGTAGGATCTATCCCTAAGCATACGAAAGTGAAGTATCAGAAGAACAAATAGTACACAGGTTGCCATCAGAGCCTACAGTTTGACTGTCATGTCTCTCTGTCCATAAATTGCATCTTACCGACTGCCAGTTGCGTGAAACTACTACAAAAGCATGAAAACACCATACAGAAGTAAGATCCACTTACATTTATACAATGAACTAAATTTATAAGTAGAATGAAAAAAAAAAAGAGCATTTAAGACAAGTAGATGGAATAATTTCTGGATCAACAATTCACTTTCCTTCAGTGTGTCTAAGTGCGATGTCTTCATTAGTAAATCCTCTGTGCAAAGTTAATCCCTTTTAGCTACTTAAGGCTTAGAACAGCTCACATCTCTCATTCTTGCCAGTAAGTTCTACACATGATGCAGCAAAAGACTGCATGAGATGCCCGTTTTATTAAAGCTGCCCATCTAAGGAATTCTACCACAAACTTTTATCTATCTACTATCTCTAGAAACCACAGTAACTGACTAGCATGAATATTATGATAAGACAGATCATTCCATGGTTTTGGGAGGATTAAGAAAATCAGAGAAAAAGCTTTTTTCTTCCAATTTCTCTCCTCCACTCCTGTTCACTCAGACACCTGTTATTGAAACAAAAGGTGCACAGTTTGAAATCTGTATTTAAGTTTAACCTAATACATAGTCCAAACTTTGAGTTAAGACATCTCTGTTAACTCCTTATATAAAATCCTGCTCTGAACACGAGACAGTTTTTCTTTTATAATTTTTTTTTATTGTATGTCTCTATATTCTATAAAAATGAACAAAATACTACTATGTAAAGTACTTTTCAAGTTCTTCATAGAAAAAATAATCTGATAAACCCTCATAATAATAGAAAAGAGAACGAATTCCAATTCCTGCAGATCCTCCAGGGAATTGGGAACACCACATGCTTTCGTTCACTCAAGTTCATCCTAGTCCTTAGTAAAGAAAATGTATTCTACATTAATTTATATTTCCCTCCACACACCCATCTTTCATTAAGTTCAAAAGACCATCCTTGAAGTCCATCTAACATGAGCAAATGGTAAGTTAGGCAATTTTAATGTCTCTGAGCATCTGAATTCCTACCAGATGTAAGAAAATAAGGTGCAGTAAATCTCATGCTGATTTACTCTCTTTACTCCAAAGGGGTTGGGATTTTTTTAAATTTTCTTTAAAAGAACAATTATAGATAGAGGCAGGAGCAGATTTCCTTCACAGACCCAACAATGACATTTTCCCTGACCTAGATGGAACACCCTCCTAAGAAATAAGAAATAGTCCAGTTTCAATGTCAATTCAGTCCTAAGAGAATGCCAATTAAGCCAAGTTTGCACAAACAGATGTATGGCAATTTTGTTATATGGACTACTTTACACCAGGGACAAAGGTAAAACCATTTATCTCAATTAACTTAGGATCTAAGGATTAATTTAAGCTGTTGCCTTAGAGGTGAAAGGCCACTACTTGATCCAACAATCCACCCATACCTCTTATTTACAATAAATATTAATCCTCCCTCTTTCATTTTTAAAATTGTATCTTTTAGATTAAGTCTTTACCCTCAAAATGCCTTCTATGTCATGTATAAAAGAAAAAGGTTAGTGTCATTTTATTAGTGGCTGAGTCTCAACAGTCCCATTGTGGTTTGAAAAAGTGGCCAGTTGCCCTAAAATAACAAAACCTAATCAATACAAGGCATGATGATAATTGAAACTTCTCAAATTAGGAGATCACTTGTAGCTTACAAATAACATTAACAAGTAACATCAGATTTCCACTCACCCAAGGGCTACTTGAATTGAAAGGTGTTTTGAAACACACACACAACAATGAAATAATAAATGAACAATGATCAGTAAATGAAAGACTTAAAATAATTCCTCAAAAGAATATTCCCACAGACAAAAGCTCTCTAATTTAAAGGTTCATAAATCCACCAAAATTTATGAAACCAGCATTCCTGCTGTCTCAGCCCTACCAATGTGTCATTCAACATTTCGGTAAATGCTGTGCAAGAACATCACACAGTTCTGTCAGTTTAGAGCCCACAATATTCCTCATGTTTTTGACCAAGATCTATTAATTAAGAAGACTGCAAAAGGAGACAGAGTCTGACATCTTGTGTCACAGAGCCACAGTAAACTCACTCCAGTGCAGAAGGGGACAATTGCCTCCTTCGCACAATACAAGAGCTGGTGGAGTTCACTGACTATCAATCTTTGCACAAAGGAAATTAACATGACAGGATGCATCTAGAGAAGTATTAGCCTATGAAATACAAGGTATGTCATCAATATATGGGCCATAACAAACCAACTTAAGTAGACTAATCAATATTTTATCATAACTAGGGACCCATGGAGAATATTCCTGGAGAATAGAGAGTTAAGAGATCAAGTTACCTATATGTTTATTTTCAGGGGCCTTCCAATGAATGGAGTGCTAGCAGAGTCAAGATTTATCATCTTTTATTTGGTGTTTTCAGTGCTGATTTTGAGATACAATAATGATACTTCTTTTAACATTTTGTGTTTTAACATTACTCTATGGGAACGTCCAGCTAGTAAACAGGCTACAATCCCCTCCCTAGACACGAATCCAGTTTTGCTGCAAACTGTCAAGACTTGCACACTCATTCTAAATATAAAAACAAATAAACATTCAGTGGGTTTTAATTTTATATTGTTCAGATGTCTGGTTTATTTGTGGCCCGAAAGATTCTTTGTGTTGGTTACATAATGGCTCTGAGAATTGTAATTAAGATTTATTACAGGTAAATTTCATTCTGTTTACTACAAATTTTTAACAAAACCAAAGGTCTATTATTTGCAGGCATGCAAATCTTGCAATGTATTTTGAAGGGATTTTGAAATCTATTCTCTGTCTGGGGAGATTTATTTATTTGGATCTCTAAGCATGAAATTGTATCTTACTCTGCGAAATCTGTGTTGAAAATAAATAAATAACTTCTTTACTTGAAAGGAGCAGCTTTATATTCCCAGTTCTATGGAGGCTGAGATGAAACTTAACTTCACAGAATGAGTTTTTTTTCATTAATCCTTCCAACTATCTCGTTTGCTGGTATTCTGCAGTTTCTATTGCAAGGTTAGTCTGACTCCTCCAACCACTTGAAAGATTAAAAATCAACATAAATATACATTGTAAGGTACACTATGAATATCTGCTTATGCAAACAAAAGTTAAAACTCTATAGTACAAGAGGTCAGCAGCTATACTGCTCTCTCCTTACTATTTTTATTAACTGTTTATATAATAAAGGAATCTCACTAAGTCTCAATATTCTGAATTCTGTCATACTGTACTTCTTAAGAAGCAAATCTCGCTCACCTCTAAAGCATCTCACTGGAGCAAGCAAGAAGTTCCAGATGGCAGGAACACTATGTTTTAACAATATTTCTCTGAAAGATCCAAGTATTTGGTTTATCAGAGACAGCCATGCAGCCAGTTTGATCATCATTGTCCATCTCATGTTGTCAAGGGAAGGATTCTGAAGCACGTATATCAATTTTGTCTCATGAGGGGGAGCAGAACAAGAGCCAGGGACATCTACTTTATATTTAAGTCTATATTCCACAAACACTCAAACACTTTAGTGGACTGATCTCCTACCCTGTCTTTGCCATATTTACTGGCAGAAAGCGAAGCTTCCAAACCTCCTTACAAAGCAAAAGCTCTTCCATTACTGGAAAAGTAAAACAAAACCAGCAAGACCTATTTTAAAGAAGATGTTACTGAAACCACAGCAGTATTTTTGCTGATTTTGACATATTTGGAAAGGAGGAAAAGAAGGTAATGATATGTCTGTAAGACGGTTATTTACTTTTCTCTTATGTTTCCTTTACTTCAGTACTTATCAAAACTGCTAGTTTGATTCTTATTTCTTTTTTACTCTTGGATATGGCTTTTTCCACTAGAAAGGAACTCAGTTTAAGCACCTGAAAAAGTGCTTATATACTCTCTATGTAATTTCTTTCTTGAAGCCATGAAAGAAAAAATCTTCAGTCATTTGCACTGACAATTTATCTACTTATCCCAGCACTGAGACACCATTCACAAATATTTTAAGGACATTTATTCTTTTCCTCAAAATTATCTAAGTCAATATCCTGCAAGTGATTTTAAGGTCCATTAACAATAGTTTTGTTTGCCATTTAAAGCAAAAATAAATGCAAGTGAAAGTAATAAGCAATATCTATTTATAACTTTCCAAGACACTTGTACCAAGAATGAATGTACTGCAATCATTGGCTGATTTATTTCTTTGGCTTATAACATCCAGTTAGGTCTTATTTATATCACATGCATATGCAAACAATTCATATCAATTTATTAAAAAAAGCTTTAATATATGCAAGAAAACTATGATCCAAAAAGCTTTCTGAACATTTAGCACAGAATATCCTCTCTAGGTACTCAGTGTACAGGCTGAACAATTTTTTCACAGAAAGTGCTGTTAAACATTGGAACAGGCTGCCCATGGAAGTGGTGGAGTCACCATCCCTGGGGGTATTCAAGAAAGGACTGGATGTGGCACTCACTGCCATGGTCTAGTTGATAGAGTGGTGATCAGTCAAAGGTTGGATTCAATGATCTTAGAAGACTTTTCCAACATTAATGATTCTGTGATTCTATCTCCTTCAAATGTCTCATGACTCCTGTATTCAGGAAAATTATAACTTCTAATAACTATAATAAGTACAATAATATAATTATTCAAATGAGTTATAACTTTTCATCCAAAGACTGCCAGAATTTATTCCATCCTCATCACTGCTCTGGGAATACCAAGCATTATAGTAAGACACCTTGTCACAAATGCTAAGAGGCATGAAAGAAATTTGTTGCCAAATAATGCATCTGCTTTTCTAATTTGCAAATTTATTACAAATTAGTTTTGAAATAGATTTGTGACTGAAACAGTGAAAATTTTAGTCCTCAGGGCAGACACAACTAAAGGTGCTTTCTGTAAGTCAACATCCAGTCTCCATTTGAAGATGAAATAATGTAGTTTGCATGGTGTTATAGACTTCTTTCTCAAGCTACCCTGCTTGTTACTCAGTGTGTTGTGCATCATCTTGGCTCCCCACTAGCTTCTAAGAGAGCACAGGTGAAGCTTCTGACATCTGTTAATGTTCTGATCACAACTTTGTTTAAAGTCACTCTCTTAAGCTTGGTATATTTATATATATATATATAAAAAAATAAAAATCCAACAGATAAATATTCCTTCTCAGCACTTGCCTCCCACATCGCCAACCACTCCAAAACCAAAACTATAGCCCCACTGACACCAATGACAAAATTCCCAGCATCTGCTGCTGAGTCAGGATTTCATGTACAGTACACTACAAAAAATAACATTTGTTCTTTAGTAAAAATAAGATCAACTGGGAATTAGGAAAAAAAAAAACACACAAGCAAACAAAAATGCAACCCCTCAAAAAAAACAACTTAAACTTTCACCTAGAAAGTATTTCACCCAGTTTACCTCATAAGAGAGTTCTCTTACAACATATATCATATAGTATGTATTGCATTACAACAAAATCACAGAATATGCTATGTTGGAAGGGAACCACAAGGATCATTGAAGTCTAGCTCCTGGCCCCACACAGGACACCCCAAGAATCCCACCATGAGCCTGAGAGTATTGTCCAAACACTTCTTGAACTCTGTCAGCCTTGGTGCTGTGATCACTCCCCTGGGGAGCCTGTTCCAGTGCTCTACCATCCTCTGGGTGAAAAACCTTTTCCTGATATCCAACCTAAACCTCCCCTGACACAGCTTCATGCCATTTCTTTGGGTCCTGTCACTGGTTGCAGAGATCAGTGCTTTCCCTCATAGGGAAGCTGTATACCATGATGAGCTTTCCTCCTGTATATCATATACAGATTATATACACATAACAGAAGTCTTCAATTAATATCAATGATTTCATCAGTAGTATCAGCACAGTAATTTCACTGAACATAATTACTCTCCAGTTTATGCCTACCCAGTATCTCTTGCCTTTTAACATTAATTTTCTGTTTATAATTTTAAGAACATTAAAAAGTCAGCTTGGATACTTAGAGTTGATTGTCCATCTATCTCTGAGCATTTTATAAATGAATGAAGTTCAGCTATTTGTAAGAACAGGAAACTTCACAAATCACTCATAAACACAGTTATCTGTGATTCTCACTACACTGAAAGGAACAATTCTCCAATGCAAAGTGAAAATGTGCTTCATAACTAAACAGTAAATTTAAGACATAGCTAAATGTTCAGGAAAATACTTCCTTCCAACTTCACACAAAATTTGTCTTACATACATATTGTTTTTACATTAAAATTAATTTCCTCAAGGCACTTGCTGGGCCTGGCAGAAGATTATGGCTCCACAGAACTTTATTTATGCAGACAGAATTCACCAAGTAATCCTGCCAAAGGACAAAGTTTCTTATAATAGTAGCTTCCTCACCAGCACTGCCTTATTTCAGCCCTTTCATTCCTTATATTCAAGCAACATGGTTAGAAAACAACAATCTAAACCATCCAGAGAAGAATGAACAAAACAGAAAAAAAGCTGAAAAATAAACTAAATCAACTTACAAGAAAACAAGACAACAAAGTCTTCAACTGCGAAATATAAGGAAGCAAGCAACATGAAGGAAACATGGAATATGGACAGAAGTAGTAGATAAACAGCACAAGGAACAAAAATCTGTAAACATAGCATATTTTTCTCCATGGTCCAAAATAAGTCTATAAGTTTCAACTTTGGTGATTTCTGTGTAGAAAGTGAAGGCATTTCTCATCTTATGGCTTATGCAGAGAGAAAAGTTGTAGAATCAGAAATGCAAAGCATTGGCAGGGAGAAGATTTTATATTTGAAACTTGACAAGCAAGCTACTCACATCTTTCATTAAAGAAAACCCCTAGGAAATAGATTTAACAGGAGGGGAGTAAGAAAGTCTAAGAAATGGCCATAGATCTGTTTCATATCGTGACAGGAAAACTGTACTCAAACC